>OY728137.1:1064692539-1065920396 GCA_963277665.1 Viscum album
GTCCATTTCAAAATATAAAATATATATTATTTCAAAATTTAGGTATTACTATTCATAACGGCCAGTTTGATTGGTTGTGGTGTGTGTTAAAACTCGAAGTTGCGTACAACACACGCTACTGTTTTATTAAAAGGAAAGCGTACCGTGGAAGCTTGGGAAGTTTCATTTTAAATTTTTTGATGTCTCCATTTAGTCAAAAAGTTTAAAATATTGTATTTAAAAGGGTTTCACTATCAAAACTTGATAAAAGTGCAATACTGAAAATGAATCTGTTCTTGCATTATGACTAAGAAACTCATAATATGGATTCTAAAATTATAAAGTTTAAAATTTAGTTAATACTATTCATGACCTCTTTTAATGGCTTTTTTTTGGTAAGTCATGGTGCAATTGAACTCGGTGTTGCGTGTAGTGCAAGTTATTAAATTATTTTGAAGAAATAACACACTATGAAATCTTGGGGTGTTACATTCTCCCCTCCTTCAATAAATTGCGTCCTCGCAATTTGAAATTGTTCTTCGAAAATAAAAGGTTGAAAGTAGAAAATATATTTGCGGGAAAACCCACATCGGAAATTGGGTTACTAAAATTTAGTCTTAATATGAGGAAACGAGAAATCAAAGGGTCACCACCAAATTATGATCTCGATTAGGAGAACATTGGTGGAAATTGGAGACATATAATCGGAGGAAAAACGTAAATATTTATAGGTAGTGATTGAGGTCATCAATCACAAACAAGTATAAAATTGAGGTCCTTAAATTCATCAATCTATGAGGAATTGAAATATCATCGGTTCAACAAAACATAGGGTATTAGGATAACACATTTTTGACGTTTCAAAATATCCTAGTTGAAATCCCACATCGAAAAATGAATTAATGAGGCCTCTATTTAAAATAAAGAGTCGAAAGTATGAAGATTACCGAAAATAACACATACTAGGGTTCCATGTAGGAAAATATGGATATGGAAGAAAAATCTAACCATCAATTATCTGATGGAGAGTGGTAGAGAACATGGCTATAAAAAGGCCAACAATCCCAAAGCCATAAATTAGTGATGATTTAAGGTACCATCTAGGAAAACATTTTTGTTCAAAGTTGCTTTTCTTAATATTGAGGAATTTATTTATGAGATTGGCTAAGATCATAAGGAGATATACTTACTTTATAATTAGTGTTTTATCCATTAATAAATTTCTACCACAAACTCATCTTTCACTCTAAAAGATAATAGAATGTAAAAAAAATTCTATTTACACTATTCGTATAGGGTTCCAAAATAAACGAATTTATAATTCATCTACATGATCTTTTAATAAAAACTACATTATTTAATCTAGGACATCTCATGGTCCAGTGGTAGGTGATACACCCTTGTGGCCCTTCGGTTGCGGGTTCAAGTCTCGCAGCCTTGCCGGACGCGACGGGTTGCCGCCCGACCTCCGGGTTGTCCTTTTATGGCAATACAAAACAATCCAAACTAGAACTATCCAAAATACTTCTGTCCAAACTCACAGTCTAACATTTATAAGGAAGGTAAACATAATATAGATCCTTTTTACCCCGTAATAGTATATGAATACCTTCATCATGCATTACCATATTCCTTATTGATTACATTCATGCTCCCTTATTCCATATAGAATGATGGATATACTTCATTAATCCAAAAATGTTTTAAACCCCAACAATGATGGAATATACAAATCATTAATCAGTTACAAGGTAGTCAAGAATATCCAATATAATTTATCCAAAACAATCACATATTATTCCAAAATCACTACCTCAGTATCAGAACTATATTATGATTTATCATTCTCTCAACCATATATTTTACAAAAATTTATCCTGCTATTGAGTCACCTTTCTTTGTTCCACACAATCTCAAGTCCTTAATGAAATAGTACTGCAGTACAATCCTTATATACTCCATAATTATTATAACAAGTACATTGTTGATACAACACTCAATTGACATAATCAACTTAAGAACTCTAATCATTCCTCTTCATCTGTGGTAGTATCATAACTTGATTATTATCCAATAACATCATTTGCGGCATAGTCTGATGACTGGGACATAGGTTCGCGTAGTGTCCAAACTCCTTGCAAATGAAGCATTGTACATTTAAAACCATTTTCTTACCCTTGCAGTCACGTACGTTGTGCCCTTTTCCTCCACACTTATAACAAACTCCCATTCCTTTCAGGCAAGTTCCAGGGTGTTTCTTTCCACAGTTACCACATATGGGAAAATTCTTCTTTTCCCTCTTCCCTTTATCCATCTTTCTCTCTTCCATCCTTTTCTTCTCTTGCTTCCCTTCAAAGCCATAGGACTCAGTAAACTCTTTACTTATCTTATCAACACATGATATTATTTCTTCATATGATGATAATACATGGGAGACTATTTCTCTTATAAATTATAGCTTAAGACCATGAAAGATATGATCATTCCTTCTCTTTGGATCATGTGCATTTCTGGAGTTCTCAATCCTTCTACTGGGCGCCATTTCTAAACAATGGCATACACTAGATTAGTTTAGGAATCAAAACACATAATCCCACACTTATAAAACACTTAACATAAATTGAACTATTTATGGATATAATCCATAATCATAAGAATGTTTCCGTTGTGGACGTATATACTCATAAACCCTTCATAATGATTTGTAATGAAAATGAGAGTTATCCTAAGCATATCCCCCGGGAGTGTCGTAACCAAGAGTGCAGCAAGGCCCGTTGTCGTGCACCAGTTCCCGTTCGAGTCTAGCTCAAAGCGGTGTTTTCGGGTTTTACCCCTAGGTACATCTGTGTCAGAGCCGCCTCTACCTGCTCGTATCCAGACAAGGATGTATTACTCGGAAAACTCACAAAATCTCTACAATACCAAAATTCTTGGAAGTTCTTCTATACTAATCCTCAAAGTTCATCTTAGGTCTACGTGCTCTAATCAGAGTTTATCTAAATATAACTTCCAAGGTTTGTACTAAACTTCCTCTGATACCAACTGTAACGCCCCGACCCCAGTTGCCCAGAGTCGGTGCATTAATTACATAACATTGGCATGATCACAAGAAAGATCAAATCTCGAAAGACCGATTGGTTTAGTAGCCTTGGAAACACTAGATATATTCATAAGTTTTACATTACATCATAAAATGGAAAACTACTACAACAACATAATGTTTCCACAGTCCACACTATAATCCCCTCATAATATCCCTGCAGGTCATTCATAACTTACATCTTCACTTCCTGGGAAAAATAAAACATAGAAAAGGGGTGAGCTCAAATGCCCATTAAGGATAACAATATAGCGGAAACTTTCATAAATAAGAATAAACATTTAAAGCAATGTATAACTAAAACAAAAGCCTTTTAAACATGAACTTTCAACATGGTATGGCATAAATAAAATGAAATAATTCCATTTACTTATTCACATGGATATTCTACTAATTGAATAATCACATGCATAAATCAATAACCACTTTCATAATGTTGGAATGCATAATGCCAGACTATCATAACCACATATCCAAGGCCTCGTGCCAAGACTACAAATAAGATTTTGTCAAGGCCTTGTGCCAAGACACTAGTTTGTCTCATGAGACCTACCGATGCAATTTTTTTAGAAGATACTTACGTTTAAAATTACTCAAATATACTCCAGTGATTTTATGAAAACATTATGCAAGCTTCTGAAAACAAAATAACTTGTTCTGAGACTGCTCGACTAATTACAGGCCATGATGGGTCCACTCCCAATCCCTTCCTGTCTAGCACACTCGAGAGTCGGGTTTTCTAAAAACATTTTAGAGCTTGCGTTAAATACATCTACATTTGCACTGGATTTTCATACACTTGATAGAAATATATCTTTTCTTTAAATCATTTAAAAGTCACATAATTATAAAATAAAACATTTAATTTGAAAATATTCTTATAATCTTGTAAAGGAAAGCTTTGAAGATTTTATAACGGTGGAAAATAACCGCACCCGCCGTATAAGTTAAAAAAAACATTCTTACCTTAATTCTGTCGAAAAGGTTAAAAAGGACCTTGTTTTGAAAACGACCGAAAGATTCCTTTATAAACCACTTATAAAAGTCAAAAAGGGTATAAATGACTTTAACTCATATTCTAGTAAATAGGAAAAAAATTTTGAAATACATTTTTAAGAAACATGGATGTGGATGATAAAGAGATCCCAGTAGATTATTACGTATAAACAACCTCGGATAATGAAGAGATTGTGAAATAACCCTTACCAATTTGGTAACTTATGAAACATACAATCCATGAAAGAGGTATCATACAATGAATATGTAAATACACATAAATTATAGTGTATTACACAAAGAATATAATTATGGGCAGTACATACACCACACAAAAGGTGATGGTGGCAATATGGCATGAATCTCACGGGAATAAGGAGTGAGATGAAAACCCCTTACCACGTTAATCAACTGAGTCGTATGGCCAAAAGTTCATGACCACCAAATGATTTACAGAATAACATGAATATAAAGAGAATCATTATAATATATATCAAATGGAAACACACAATAAACCACTTTCAATAATTTAGTGGCGAACAATGGAAATCTCACGGAATTGAAAGTGAGATAAGAAAATCTCTTACCTTGTACTTTTCCTTGGTTGGGGTAGGTTAACCTCCTGTATAATGGTGAAATAATTGTTATTTAAATTATACAAGAATCATATATATTAATATGATATCATATATGATCTTTTAACATTGATTTGTTAATAATATCTTAGAATTATCGTCGTTTCGGGAGTTAACTTACTCATTTTATTTTATATGTTTTGTTACATAAGCCATGGTTGTTGTATCTTATTTATATCCAGAATGATATCCAGTCCTTAAAATCATTTTTAAATCATCAAATGATAATTATACTTGAATGGATACGATGGAGAATGAATCTCATCGCGTTCGTGGAGACGGTAGTCCGTACGTACGCACGAGCGACAATATCATTCTTTTGATATTAAAATAATATATAAATGGATGGTATATCATATATACAGAATCATTAACATGTTATATTTATTATTTACATGAGTTACATATCATTATTATACCCATCCAAATAATATTATATTGAATAACAATTACACCACGACGTGGAGACGGTAAGTCGTACGTACGCACGTATGGTGACATGTTATTCAAAGGGTGGATAGAATACTGAATATGATTGTACCATATTTATAATAACATCACAGTATATGTGAGATACTGGAGTTATTATTTTAGAATGGTAAGAACAAAGGAAGAATAAGTGGAAGAAGAAATGAACTTGGAGAAGGGTGGTGAAATCATTACCTCTTCTTCGGGTTCTTCCTTTTGATTTGATCAAAAGGGATCCTTAGGTTGGCTTTCTGATCAAACTAAGGCCTCTAGGGTTTAGTGAGGGATGTTGGGAGAGTATTTGGACAGAGTTTGGCCGAACCAAAAGGCTTTAGAGGTGTGAAGAAATGAGAAGGAGGAGTGCCCTTTTATAAGAGGGGTGAGGGGCACCTTTGGAAAAGCTAGAAATATTAATTTATAATAAATTCATATTCGGTTTATAATGGCTCCAAAGTTGATTATTCAAAAGATAAGGTGGGTATAGGTAGAAAACCACTCAACCAATAGAATTTAGACAGGTTTGGGTACTTATATTAACCTTATCTTTAAGTATTAACTCTAAGTTAATTAGTTTCACTTTTACAATGACTCTTTGTATTTTTATATAATATGGTTAATAAACATACAATATACATGCAAGAGACCTCCAAGTGGTACATTAATGATGAACCTATCATGATATAAGTCTCTTGGCCGAACCTTATATTTTTAAGAATTTAATATCAACTAATAATATAATATTTGTTTTAAGAACTCTTTTATGTCAATTTTGACACTATTCAATAGTTGATTTTTTTTAAACCTATAACAGATTGATCACTTCTAAAAACGTCAATTAAATCAATCCTAATATATCATATTATCCTTGAAAATTAGTTTAATTCATTAAAAGTTTCATATTATATTTATTTGGGTATTTATAATATCAATTATTTTAATTGTTCACTATTATAGTAATTACTGCATCATCATTGTGTCATAAATAAAATAACTTATTTAATGTCTAAAAATTATAAATAAAATATAATTATGTAGGAAATATTTTTAGCTTTCTAATGAATATTTATAATCGAAAATCCAACATGTATAACCCTATGTAAAAATTTTTCTTCTAAAAGATGTAAGCTTATGCCATTTTTATTTTTATTTAAGCTTTATTAATATAATGTGTCATTATCACTTACAAGTGGATCCATGGGGTCCCAAAATAGACCCAAAGATTCCCATGGTCGACCATGTATCAACCAATAGGGTTAAGACACGTTTTAGTGTAATTTAGTATTATTATAATATTATTTTGTAACCCTTATTTACCGGATTTACCCTTAACCATGGTAAATAAAATATTTACCGCAGTAATTATTCAAAATGTCTAAAAATAAAAGTTACCTATTTACAAAATTTGAACATCCTGATTCCAAATATGGAATCCATTTTTCTAAATTCAAAACACAGAAGTGGAAGAAATTAATTTAAAATTAATTCCCGTTGTCAAAACAAAAAGCGTGTTTTTAAGAGATAATAACTATCAAAAGATTGACACTTGTTTATGTTCGGTTTAATTGTAAAATTATGTCCGATGACCAACATTATATTAAATGGTAAAAATATATTCTAAATATACTTTAAAACCACTCAAATTCATAATTTATCACTATTAATTATTTTGATTAAAAAAGTTGTTTTTAATTAAAACTTAGTAATTTTCACTATTCATCAAAATATGAAAGTTATCCGAAATGTACCAAAATTTCACCTTAGGCTAAATTCGATATTCCGAATCCAAAAATGAAGTCCATTAAAAAATATAAAATATATATTATTTCAAAATTTAGGTATTACTATTCATAACGGCCAGTTTGATTGGTTGTGGTGTGTGTTAAAACTCGAAGTTGCGTACAACACACGCTACTGTTTTATTAAAAGGAAAGCGTACCGTGGAAGTTTGGGAAGTTTCATTTTAAATTTTTTGATGTCTCCATTTAGTCAAAAAGTTTAAAATATTGTATTTAAAAAGGTTTCACTATCAAAAGTTGATAAAAGTGCAATACTGAAAATGAATCTGTTCTTGCATTATGACTAAGAAACTCATAATATGGATTCTAAAATTATAAAGTTTAAAATTTAGTTAATACTATTCATGACCTCTTTTAATGGCTTTTTTTTGTAAGTCATGGTGGAATTGAACTCGGTGTTGCGTGTAGTGCAAGTTATTAAATTATTTTGAAGAAATAACACACTATGAAATCTTGGGGTGTTACAAAATATCTTGAATGGAGTCATTTGAATAATTATTTCACTTATAAGGAAACTCATCAATTAGATTTCTAATTCCACTATGACTATAATTTGTATTATTAATTGTATGTTTAATAAAAAAATTACTCAAAATTTTAATGATTTATTAATTCCTAATGAAAATATTATTTTGATACCCCCTGATTAATATATTATCTTCATATCAAGCGTTTTCTTAACTCATTTTCAAATTCCTTAATAAATTAATTAATTTTATAATTTAACTATATTTAACTATTTCTATTTCTTATAATTCATTAAATGTATCTTACTAGACTGATTATTGAACCTTTGATTCCTTATGACCATTAATATATATAGGATTATTCGACATAAATAATTATAAATAAGAAAGTTAGATATCTAAAAGTTCTAATTTCCAAATAGTATAAAATAATCTATTTATATTGTTCATATTTACATATAGTTTTTTTGTAACAATAATAATCATTGAAATACAAGGTATAACTTTAGTCTTATACTTTATATTTTTAATTAATTTCAAATGTTCGATATATATCATACAAGTGTAATTAAAATATAAATTTAAGTATGTTATTTCATAATAAATTTTCTTCCGAACATGAAATAAAACCTCACTTTTTCTAAAAACCGAACTTAATATAATTGTTACGATAACAAACAATAAAAAATATTAGTTTTAAAATATCCATTACACATTTAAATAAGAATTTATTATATTCATTTAGTTTACTTTGGAGTTAATATCCATCATCTACGTGAATTCTAACTTTATTTATTATAATATTTGAACAATATATTAGTTCATGTATTTGGAAACAAAAATACAATTCAAGAGAATTATTTAATAAATACAATGTGAAAAAATATATTACATTCTATTATTAACATGCTCTATGTAGCATATTTTTCTTACAAATTATTCAAATTATTAAAATTCATCTTATATTGACCTTTCTATCAATATATAAAACAAACAACTTCATTTTCATTTTTCTGCTATTGAATATTTTCATTCGTTAAATGAAATTAAAATTTCACCATGGAATTCAATATTTTTTTATGAATTTTAACTCTTTACTTTGCTTAATTTATCATAATTATTGAAGAACCATGTTCTCACTAACCCATAACAACATTAAAAATTCAAATTATTCTTTAGTGGAATACCAATATAGTTTATTTAATAAGTTGTAATGAAAACAAAGAATCATAGTGCAAAGGATAATAAAATATGGTTTATGGAAAATTTATTATCCATATAGATTCTAAAATATTCTATTTAATCAATGTACTTATTCATCTTGAATGTAAGATTATTATATATGAATCAATATTCAGGATTACACATGTAGAGTGTAGGGATAATATCATTTATAATCTTTCTCTTTTTATCATTTTAGATCTATTAAATATGAGTCATTGTGGTGTGAATATTCATGTCCCAATGTAGTTTCATTATCTCATTGTACATTGTTGATAATATGATATAATGAATATCTTATTTATTGTCTTTATTACTTCTATAGGATTCCATTCCACCCCTTCTCACACATAGAGGTTGCTGATCTGGAATAAGGGATTCCGATACATATAATATCAAATATTGGAATATATTTACAAAAAATAACTTTTATGTATCGTAAATGTTTTTACTGGTGAGGAAATTTTCTTTTACTAATACTGATTATAGGGTTTTGTACTTTTACATAACTTTTTATACAATAAATTAAATAATATATTATTAATTTCTATTTATTTATCTTCATGAAATAATAAATTATTTAATTTATTCTTACACTCTTATAAATCCCTAAAATACCTTGCCATTGGATTGTTAATATTCAGTTTTTTTTAATATTCTAGTGGAAAAGATCCATATTCCCCTTTAATAACCCTGGAAAAAAGGATTATCAAATTATTCGATGGTATTTAGATATTATTTTTCTACTTAATAAATATACCCACTAATCCTTGATATATTGAGTGCACTCTATAATATAGATATCATATACTCAAATTTATTCAATTATTACCTTCATGTTACAATAATTTTGACTATGGATATTATCCATTGTTTCTAATGTAGTAACATCCACTAAAGAATTTTATTATACCAAATTGAAAATTTAATTCACTTTGATGAGGACCATACAAAAACATTGAACTATGTTTTTGTATTAAATCATTTTATTGAATCTATTCTACAACATAATATTTTAGTAGAGGGATATTTTTATAATATAGTAAAATATATTATATTTTTCCTTCATTTTCTTGTTAACTATAATGTGGAACTTTTATATTTATTATTATTCTATTATAAAATAATTTACCCATATTCATGTTACTTGTATAATATATCTTATTCTATCTCTACATATTGTTTAATTTCATTATGTGTTATCTGAATAAGAAATAAACTCTATTAGAAAATATATAGCTTAAAAAGTAATTTTATTTTATATAAGCATTGTTGTTAATTTTTTCATATTATGTGATCATGTTTGATCATCAAATAAACTATGTATCTCATAAATGAATAAAAAACTATGAAATTAAAATTGAAAAAAATTCATGATATAACAATGAGATGTTTTCTTATGGTTAGTTTATAAACTGTGGATAATGACACCATGTCACCAAGGAATGTAAAACCATAACCTTTATTATGGATTGAGTTGTAGGATTCACTATTCTTACAAAATATTCTTGGTTAGATTCAACTCATCTATGGTCTTAAACAATCTCTTATAACTACATGATCTATCAATTATAAATGTACAAAAACATGAAAATGAATGGTAATGATTGTTTTAGGGTTTTATTTAATAATCCAAGGAAATACAACATCCTACATTTTAAAAAAAAATTAAGAATTTTACACTGATCAAATTTTTAATTTTATAAAAACTACCTATAACCATGTAATAAAAAATTAAAATAAAAAAATATTACATATAAACATACTATTGAAATCATATCATCATTTCGAAAATGGAATGAAATGGAAATTTAATATTCCTATAATTCATTTCAAATCATTCAATTTATGATAAAATTTCACAATTTTGTAAATTAATAGACAATATTTTCTTTATACATGAGTGTTAAACCCAACTATACATCATACAAGTGGTCTAGGTTTTAATATTTACAAATCTATTGTGAGATTTATGATTTATGTGATGAAACTAGGATGACATGGGTATTCATTAACATAATATCAGTTACACATGGCCTTATCCCCATGTGCTATG
Organism: Viscum album; assembly: GCA_963277665.1. NCBI lineage: Eukaryota > Viridiplantae > Streptophyta > Magnoliopsida > Santalales > Viscaceae > Viscum > Viscum album. The sequence continues at coordinate 1,064,703,258 of OY728137.1, forward strand.
TAATGGATCTCCCTCTACCCAGATAGAAATAAATATTTCATTTCAAAATAAAGTGGATTCTTCACCAAAATTTAGTGAAAAAAATTAATAAACTAATTAATAAATAAATTATTTTATCATATATTATGTTAAAATATTAGTGTTTTTGATGTAATAGGAATTCCATCAATTATTATTTAAATAAACATAATTTAAGTTTTAATATAATTATAATTACATGAAATCTTATTCAAATGAAAAACTCCATTTAGTATATATGTAATAAAACATCATTTTATTGTTTTTTTAATAATTCACTTTTTCTATTAGTGGGAATTATACAAGTTTCCAGGCTGTAAATAGAAAAACAAAGGATTCATAGTTGCTTCAATTGGAGTTGTTGTAATTTCCACAATGTTGGAATACCACCAATGACGCTCCACATATTTCCATGACACCCATCACAAGAGTCGCCACTCAGAAACACCAATAACACCACATAGGTCGCACTAATTCCAATCATCCTAACCCCGACCACTAATGCTCAATTATTCGATAAGGCCACCACAATCCAGGAGTACATTCTAACTACGATAGGAAGTTCATTTAACACAGACCACTATTAGGGGACAGTACCACCACATCAACACACCACTGAGCACCTCCGAAGATCTGACCAAAAACATGGGATGCAACGGGGCCAAAAACCATCTAAACAAAGAGAAAAATGGATAAAATCATGAAAAAATACCAGCCAGAAACCACACACATCATCCTCTACGATGAGATCATCCATCATTGGATCCAAAAACATAATGAGAGGGGAAGAATCAAGTAATTATGGAACCATACCCTAGAACACCAGACCCAAAACCCAAATGGTCGATCATCACTGAAGTACGGGAGAAAAGTGGGCAAAATTTCCATTCCTCAAGTTTTCATGTGGTCACCTTCTAAAACCTCATATTGACCCATGTAGAAGTTGATGACCTTACTTTTTTTGGACACCAATAAATGCAACCCACACAACAAAAATGTTAAATGACAAGGGATTACTACATTCCTTGAGCATTCATAACGTCACCCTCTATGACCTCATAATGACTCTGGAGAATGAATAACCTGGGGTCTAATGTATAATATTGAGGGGTGACGGTGTAGAAATAATTCCAGGATGTCGTCAGAGAGGGGTTGGAGACCTTGATCCTAGATCATCGAAATAGGTTGATCGGAAGATGACAGAGCTCTAGATCAGTGATCCATGGGGTGATCAACTCCCACACGCAATCACCACATAACCCATCCCATGACTGTGTTCCTTGTAGATAAGACGAAGTGAGGGGGAGATAGTAGTATGAAACCCTAATTATTGAGTATTCATAGTGTCTATGACCAAATGACCCCCCTAAAATTTACATGACATATACTGTCACGACCAATCCCTTGGGGGCCGTATCGTGACTAACTAAAGCCCGCCTTCCATAGGCCAGGGGCTGGCTACTGGCACCAAAGGCGTAAATCCCTAAACTGGGAAGGCATTTCCTTTATAATCTGAAACACACACAATAGAGTACGTGCTAGAAGTAAAACACTAAACAAAGATGTATAAAAAAGAGGGCTGAAAAGTAAAGGGGGCCGGAAATCCAATCCCAACAGGAAAGTATAAGTACAAATGAAATTCATGTACAACTGAATAAATGTAAAGCATCTACTGGGTCATCCTCCCGGGTTCCTACCTGAAGGGTAGTTACAAATGGCCCCTTCAACACTCCACATCCGAGCATCCACTTCGTGTACCGTCACGCCAAGTGGTCCACTTCTGGGTTCCATCCAATTCTGCAACTCTCTCCCTTAGTCAGCATTGTTCGTCGTCTGCAACCAACACAATGAGGTGCGGGCATAGACCGTGTAGGGATGAGTATAATGACAATCAGTAGGGACCCCAAGACCCGCAAGGTCCCACAAAATCCAACAAGGATAACCCAAAAAGTATGAAATAAACTAATAACCATTACTTAGGTATATTCCCATACATATACCTAAGTTATATAGTAACCAATCTCAATCAGGTGGATAACACAAAAGTTATAGACTCAACTCAAACCAGGATTTTATTCTAGGGGGTATTATCAAGTATCAACCCCAATCACACTGTCGGAACCTCGGATGAGGGTGTACTATTCCTCTATCACGTACAGTGGTCTTGCCATCTCACACACAGGCACTTCCCACAATCCTTGTACTACTGAGGTACTCCTCCTATCGAGTATTGTGGGTCTACTGCATCACACAGAGGCGCTCTCCACCAAGGATCTTCCGCGCTCACACAGAGGCGCTACCCCTCATAGCCTGCTGAGGTATTCCTCCTATCGAGTAACGTGGGACTTCTGCGCTGAGACAGAGGTGCTCCCCACAATGGGTCTGCCGCGTCACACAGAGCCACTCCCCACTAGCCCAATCGAGTCACTACGAGTCGAATTTGTTAAGAAGTCATAAGGTCTCATCCAGCTACTAGGTATTCATACTCTGTCTGCACGCCTTTTCAATGAACCGCTCCACGAGCTACTAGTTGATACTCCAACTATCACGAAGTCCCATGAAGAAATATCTCAAAGGTCTATCTCGTCATAGGGGTCTCAACACAATAGATGATGCATCAATCAGACGCCCGGTCTGTGAGTTATTGCATTTCGGTCCGGGGGCCATGTTGGATTTTAGGTTCAAACCAAAACATCTGTACCCCAACTGTGTCCAAACCTAAAGTATAGTATGCCATGATAACTGTCTCTATCTAATCTTTCTATCACCGCAGACGGTTCATCGATCAGTCACCCGTAGCCCATGTTATGGGAGAAAAGGTGTATTCAGGTCAAACGGGTTCGGACTGGGGTCCGACCCAGTCCGCGGGTCTGACCCGGCCTGATGGCGGCCCGACCCATGTTGGGTCCGGCTTGTGCGGGGTATGTCCTGATGGATCGCATGGCTGAGCTAGCTAGCTGCAGGCGGCACCCTGCGGGGCCCGCCCAAGCAGTGTCCAGGGGGGAGGCGCGCACCCCCTGGATTCACGAACGGATGAACCATTCAAGTGGGGACCAAACCGGTGCCTGGTGGAACAGGTCCAAGTAATGCGGGACTCAATGGGGTCCCTCTCCTCCCAGCTGGCCAAGCGGCCAGCCGCTCTGCACCATTGGTAGCTGGCCTAATGTCGGCCGCCTCAGCACCTCCGCTGCGGCCCACCCTGGCTGAGGATCTCCTCCTCCACACGGTGTGACGAAGTCGTGCCCTTCCACCGAGGCCTGACATGGCCACGACACTCTTCTCCTCCATGCGGCATAATAGCGCCATGCCTTTCCACCATGTCCCAACATATCCACGACCCTTTCTTTCGCACGACACGATGATGTTGTGCCCTTCCGGCGACCTGGCGGCCTTGCGCTGCTAGTTTCTTCACAGCATGCCTGACACTAGCCGTCGTTGCTCCTCCAAGGTCATCAACAATTGAGGAAAAATTAATGTGGAGGGTCGGACTATGTTCTTGCGGTCTATGCCCTCCAAATTATGGTGTTATCAATTTGAAAACATAAACAATGAGTGAATGACATAGAACAGAAAAATTTCAAACTCAAATCCCCTACCTCATATTATTGTTCATTGATGATTTTGAAGAAACACGGATATCGTTCCGTTGACATCAGAAAGAAGTCGTGGATGATGTCATCGACATTCTTCCCGGATGGCGCTTCCCTTTCATTCCCCGGTTCAAGATCGTTCTTCCATTATATAAGTGGTGTTTTTTGTTGGGAGAATTAGTTCCTCTATGCCCTTCCAACATCTCTACCTATGCTCTGCCTAATGAATATGGAAATAAAAAATAATGGGTAAAGATAACCCATTATTTAATTATTGGCCAAATATTCAAAATATTTCAAAATAATTAATTAATGTTACATTAATTAATTTGAGTGGATTGGCAATTTATTGAGGGAATTTCACGGGTTCTCTCCACTTATGGGGAGTTTCTAGGTGGTTAATGCCCAGGTCGTCCTCACCCCATTAATTGTTGAGTGGTGCTTAGACATCGTGTGGACCCGACCAACATAACCTCTCCTGAGAGGTTATGGTGTGGTGGCCCACACCACTAACCTCCTCTTGGAGGTTATAACCACCACATAAATAAAAATAATCTTAAACTTTATTTTTATTTTATTTTATTAAAAACCAAAAATATAACTTCTATTCTCGACCAACTATCATCGAGGTGAAAGTCATCTTAAAAGAATACTGGCGTTATGAGTTCAACGGTGCCCTCAAATTTCAATTCCGAAAAAGGATTAAAAAGTTATAAAATCCCACTCACAAGTTTACTGAACATACCCGAACAAAACTTTAGAAATTGATTTTGGGCACACCAGGCCTTAGAATCAAGGGACGTAAATTTTTACGGACTCGTAAAATTGTCATTTATTAAAAAAATCATGGAATTTATTGGTCATTAAATTCTCCCCCCCCCCTCTAAGGGTTTTATGTCCCCATATGTTGTAACCAGAATTAAGGTTACAAATGGGGGTACTGAGAATAAATATGAGCCTTCTGCTCCCATGTGCTCCCATGCAGGTTCCCGTGATTCCAGTGAATGCATACCGGAGGTATCGACCGTCCAAATAGGACCCACTCCTCTCGATCCTCAATCTCCACTGGAACCTCCGTGAAATTCACTCCATCATTGATGTCAACCTCTCCATGGTCTATGATGTAGGAATGGTCATGCACTTATCTCCTCATCTGAGATACTTGGAAGACGTCGTGCACCTGATGCAACTCAAGTGGAAGAGCTAAGCGGTAAGCCACCTCACCAACTTTTCCGAGGACCTGGAGAGGATCGAGGAATTGTAGAGATAACTTGACACCTTGGAAAAATCTCTGTAAACCTCGCCGAGGTGAGACCCATAGGAGGACATGGTCACCATCCTCATACTCCAGAGGTCTTCTCCCCCTGTGAGCATAAGACATATGTCTTCTATGTACAGACTTCATCTTCTCTTGAATGATCTGCACCATCTCTGTGGTATCCCGTACTATCTCTAGTCCCACTAGTGCTGACTCCCCTGGGTCTGTTCAGCACAATGACGATTAGCAAGGTTGATCATACAAGGCCTGAAAAGGAGTCATACTGATGGTAGAGTGATAGATGTTGTTGTAGGAAAAATCTTCCAATGGTAAGTGATCCTCCAGTCTACGACCAATGTTGAGGACACAAGCTCGAAGCATTTCCTCAAGGGCCTAAATGGTTCGCTCAGTATGAAAATCTGTCTGAGGATGGAAGGTGGTGCTCAAGTGAAGCTGTGTCCCGAAAGCCTCGTGCAACCCCTTCAATAGCTGGGAAATAAACCATGCATCACTGTCATAGACAATAGAAGAATGTACTCCATGAAAACACATAATCTCCTACCAATAGAGGCATCCCAAACTCTCTACTGAACCCTGGTCTTGGATCGGTAGGAAGTGGGCCGACATGGTGAGTCGATCAACGATCACCCATATCAAATCATGACTCTTAGATGTCTGTGGAATACCTATCATGATATCCAAGAATATCCCATCCCACTTACACTCTGGGACCTCTAAATGTTGAACCAAGCCTGATGGTACCTAATACTCGGCCTTTACTTGCTGACAAGTGAGGCATCGTGAGACAAACGCCACTACTACCTTCTTCATACCAGGCCACTAGTTATGTTGTTGACGGTCTTGGTACATCTTCGCCACTCCTGGATATACAGCTAGAGGGGACGTGTGAAACTCCCTCAACACTTCCTCTTGAAGTGACACCGACACCATAGTACTTCCTCGGTAGATGATGATGTGCTCCCCCCCCATTAGAAAATCCATCAGGTGCTTTCCCTATGGATATATGAGCACGTCGCATATCGCAGACATTGTCCCCACGCTGCGCCTCCCTGACTCATAGAAGAAGTGGAGGAGTGACTGTAAGATACTATAAAAAGGCAACTCCATCCATATCCACAAAGGATATCTGTAAGGTAGCCAGCTCCTATGTTGCCTCTCCTAGCAGCTGTATACCAGATCTCCTGCTGAGTGCAACTGCAACAACGTTCTCTTTCCCAGGAGTATAGACTATCTCATTTTCATAGTACTGGAGGAACTCAAGAAAACACCGCTATCTCAGGTTCAGATTCATCATGGAGAATATATACCTGAGACTCTTGTGATCAGAGTACACAGTAAAACATTACCCCATCAGATAGTGCCGCCACTTCATCAAGGCGAAGACCACTACTGCTAACTCCAGGTCATGGGTAGCGTAGTTCTTATCATGCTGTCTCAACTGCCGAGAACCATATGTGATCACTGCTTGCTCCTGCATCAACACACACCCATGTCCGGTCCTTGATGCATCATAGTAAAATACGTACCCTATGCCCTACTCTGGAAGCCTCATGATGGGGGCACTAGTCAGCCTCTCCCTCAGCTCCTTAAAAGGTCATTTGGCACCTCTCCGACCACACGAAGGGTTGCCCCTTCTTTGTCAAGGATGATAGTGGTGCCAAAACTCTGGAGAAGTCTATAACAAATCTCCGGTAGTATCCATCCAAGCCCAAGAAACATCGTACCTCTGTCACACTCCTGGGAGGCTCCCAAGAAAGTACCACCTCATTCTTCGCGGGATCTACTTCAAATCCAGCCTCAGAGATGATGTGTCACAAGAAATGAACCTCTCAAATACAAAACTAGAACATCGAGAGATTACCATAAATCTAGTGCTCTCAGTCTGTGTCCAGTACTACAGTCAAATGGTAGGAATTCTCCTCCTCAATAGTCAAGTAGATCAAAATTTCATCAATTAGAACCACGACAAAGAGATCGAGGTAAGGATTGAAGATCTGGTTCATCAGACTCATGAACACTACTTGAGCGTTGGTTATGCCAAAGGGAATAACTAAGAACTCGTAGTGGCCATACTAACACCTGAAGGCTATCTTCTGCACATCCTCATCTCAAACTCTGAGCTGGTGATAGCATGATCTATGGTCTATCTTCAAGAACCACTGTGCTCCCAAGATCTGATCAAATTGGTCATCAATCTTCAAGAGTGGGTACTTGTTCTTCACGCTCAGCTGGTTCAGGTGAAGGTAGTCAATACAGAGCCTCAAGCTCCCATCCGCCTTCATGGTGAACAGAATATGGGCTTCCCATGGAGAAATAATGGACCAGATGAATCCCTTCCCCTGCATGTCCTCCAGCTGTACCCCCAGCTCACAAAGCATAGCTATAGCCATACGATATGCTAGATTAGATATCGGTGTCGTCTCGTGGATCATGTCATTGTAGAAGTCCACCTCTCTGGGAATAGGTAATCCTTGAACATCATCAGGGAAAACATCTATGTACTGATCCACCACAATAGGATAGGTTGGACTCTCCACATCAACTGCTCCGAGGGTAAGGCAGAGCAACTGATGAGTGATCGGCAACACCCTCCTCCGAGTAGGTTCGTCCTATGCTGCAAAGGTTCCCTTCTTTCCAGTGAATGTGAACATGGTCCCATACGTGTGAACACATTGCACTTTTGACTAATACAATAAATCTGAACATGGACTGATGATAACTAGTCAATACCAAAGATGATGTCGTAAGGCCTTGACACCACTATGAGGAGATCACAGCTGATGCTCCCGCCTCCTAGAGTATTCTCACACTACATTCACTAGTACATAATCATCGAGTCTGCTCCTGTAGGAATCTCTAGCCGTAAGGATCAAGCCAACAGCTCTATCGGAATATTCAAGCTCTGATTGGGGCAGTGGCAATGAAATAATGATCGGCACCCATGTCTATAATAACATCAACTAAGGTATAGTAGACACATATCGTACCTTTAATCATCTCTGGAGCGCCATGGTTTTATGCCTCAGCTGCCATAAGCCGAGCTCTCCCCTGTCCACCTGCTCCCTGCAGTTGGGGTGGTCCTCCTAGTGGTGGTTGTTGAAGAACCTCGTAACATCGTCCATTGCCAACTGCTCGACCATTTCCTTTCCCATGTCCTCTTGCACCCTAATGAATCCCTCGATCGAACCTCTGCCTCTTCCTGAGAGGTCCCTCAACTATCTGCTGAACATTTGAATGGAGGGCCGGACAGTCACAAGCCATGTGACCCTACCCGCCGCATGAGTTATATTTCCTACTCCTAGTAGTTAAGTCACTACCCTGGGTTCTCCGCTCAATAGATCCTGAGTCCCACAGTCACCCCCCCATGGGACTGGTTCTCTTGGACCTCTGCATCAACTATCCACTGCCAGCTGCAGATGACTCCACTACTTGTCGACTAGTAGTGGCGCTCACTTCTGGTGACTGCTCAGAAAGAAAACTCTCCACTAGGAGGGCTTTCTCTAACACCCCACCTGCGTCGGGATGCTGAGGGAGATCATCGATTCCTAGATCTCTCTCCTGAGTCCCTACATGAACGTCTGGGCCCTAAAGAATGGGTTCTACACAATATCTGCGAGTAGAGTGAGATATCGGCGAACCTCATTGAGTATTGAGTTATTTTCACACTACCCTGCTATAGATACAGTAGATATTGTATCTGTACAGCTCGTAGGGTCGCTAGAAAAAACTCCGACTGGAACAGCCTCTCGAAGTTTGTCCAGAGGAGTGTTGCCTCATCGTGGACCTAGAGCATCAGGCTCCACCATCTTCCTACTGCATCCTGAAGGATACTCATGGCAAGGATCACCATGTAGTCGGATGGTGTACCTACTAGATTGAAGACTCTCACCACAGCCTCCATCCAATCCTCAGTCGCATGTGGGTCCATCTCTCCCAGGAACATGGGTGGCCTCGGGCGCTAGAACTCATGAAACATGCTCATACGACATGCATCATCTGATACTGAGGATGGTGGCATCAGTGACCCAACGGGAGGTAGTACCACTGGTGCATCCTCTAGAAAAGGGCCATGTACCGAGGCCTCGTCGCTCGGTGGGCTGTCAGAGCATATGACTCTTGGGGCTCTGCGTGGAGGCATCCTAAAAGAAACAGATGCAACACGGTCCATTGATTATACCTGGTGAGCTGACCTGGTTGAGATGACATAAGAAAACTTTTAAATACATGCACGCAATCATTGTTTCCGTGCACTGAGTCGGAAATTAGTAGTCAGGGTCCGAGTGTTTGGATACGTAAGCTGCTCTCACCATCATTGGACTCCCTGAACTAAAAACCACACTTAGTACCCTTAACAGTATTGATTACCAGAAAAGAATGATCATATTCCAATGTTCTAGGGTAGAACCGACTCTTCTAATACGAATTTGTCATGACCCATCCCCTGGGGCCTATATCATGACTACACAAAGCCCTCCATCTATAGGCATGGGGCTGGCGACTAGCACCAAAGGCATAAATCCCTAAACTGGAAAGGCATTTCCTGTATAATCTGAAACACACACAACAGAGTACGTGCTGGATGTAAAACACTAAACAAAGCTGTATATAAAAAAGTGCTGAAAAGTAAAGGGGGTCAAAAATACAGGTCCTACAGGAAGGTAAAAGTTCCACTGAAATTCAAGTACAACTGATAAATATTAAAGAAGCTACTGGGTCATCCTCCAGGGTTCCTACATGAAGGGTAGGTACATATGGACTCTTCATCACTCCACGTCTGACTGTATGATCTGTGTATCGGCACGCCGAGTGGTCCAATTCCTTGTACCATTCAGTCCTGCTACTCTTTTCCCCAATCAGTGCTCTTCGACGTCTGCAACAAACACAAGGAGTTGCGGGTATAACTCATGCAGGGGTGAGTATAACGATACTCAGTAGGGACTCTAAGACCCTCAAGGTCTCACAAAATAAAACAAGGATGAACCAAAGAGTATGAAATCAATGGATAACCATTACTTATGTATACAAACATACATATACCTAGGTTATCTATTAATTCTTTTAAATCATTAGGAAGACACAAATTTTATAGACTCAGCTCAAACCAGGATTTTTTTTAGGGGGTAGTATCAAGTAATAACCTCAGTCACACTGTCGAACCACGAATGATGGTGTACTCCTCCTCTACTGAGTATAGTGGCCCTTCCGCATCACACAGAGGCTCTTCCCACTATCCTTGGACATTTGAGGTACTCCTCCTGCCGTGTACCATGTGTTTTCTATATCACACAGAGGAGCTCCCCATGACAGATCTGCCATGGTCACACAGAGGCGCTCCCCCTCATAGCATGCAGAGGTACTCCTCCTGTCGAGTACTGTGGGACTGTCATGCTCACACAGAGGTTCTCCCAAATTTGGGTCTACCGCATCACATAGAGGAGCTCCCCACTGGGCCATTCAAGTCACTCTGAGTCGAATTTTTCATGCAGTCGCCAGGTCTCAGTCAACTACTAGGTCTCCATACTCTATCCACTCACTTCTAGAAGGATATGCTCCATGAGATACTTGTCGATACAAAAAAAGTCACTAATTCCTATGCAGAAGTATCTCAACTATCCTCCTCATCATATGGGTCTCAACGCAAGATATTACACGTCAATCAGTCGCCCGGTCTGTGAGTTATTGGCATTTCCATCCCGAGAGTCTGGTTGAATTTTAGGTTGAAACCCACCCGACCGAACCCCAACTGTGTCCAATCCTCATGTGGGGTATTCCAAAAGAACCATCTCTCGCTATGATTTTCTTCTCCATAGATGGTTCATTAATCAGAAACTTGTAGACCAAGTAATGGGCGAAAAAGGAGTATTCGGGTCAAACGGGTTTGGACTGGGGTCCGACCCAGTCCACGTGTCCGACCCTGCCCACAGGTCAGACACGGACCAAGTGGGCGGCCCAGCCCGCACTGGGTATGGCCCGCCCTGGGTCTGGCCTGATGGCCCACATGACCTGGCTAGCCAGTGGTTGTTGGCACCCTGCGAGGCCGACCTACCCGCATCCAGGGGGAGGCGCGTGTCTCCTAGATTCCAGAACAGATGAACTGTTCAGGTGAGGACCAAATCGGTGCATGGTAGCACCAGTCCAAGTCATGTGGGACCTAGTGGGGTCATGCGAATCTCGGCTAGCCGAGAGGCCAGCAGCTCCGCACAACCAGTGACCGGCCCGACATTGGCCGCATCTACACCTCTGCCGCGGCCCGCCATGGCTGCGGCTCTTCTCCTTTACGTAGTGTGATGGAGTAGCACCCTTCCTCCACGGCCCGGCCTGGAAGCGACCCTCTTATCCTCTGCATGGAAAGACGGTGTCATGCCCTTCCTCCATGGCCCGACCTTACCGCGACCCTTTCATCCACTCAGGATGACGATGTTGCGCCCTTCCGGTGACCCGACGGCCTTGCACTGGCAGTTTTCTCATGGTCGTCCCGACGTCGGCCGTTGTAGCTCCTCCATGGTCATCATCAAGCAATGAAAAATGAGGGGGGGGGGGTCGGGTCATGTTCATGCAGTCCGAGCCCTCCACGTTATGGTGTTATCAATTGGAAAAACATTACCCATGAATGAATGATGTAGAACAAAATAATTTCTAACTCAAATCCCCTACCATGTATTGTTATTCGTTGACGATGTTGTGGAAAGGAGGGCATCATTACATTGACGTCAGAAAGAAGACAAAGAAGTTGAGGACGATGTCATCATTGTTCTTTAAGTACTGTGCTTTCCTTTCATGCCCCAGTTAAAGATCGATCTTTGTTGGTGGATGAGGCATTCTAATATGGGAGAATTAGTTCCTCCATGTTATTCCAACCTCTCTCCCAGTGCTCCACCAAATGAATATGCCAACCAAAAATCATGGGTTAACCTAACCATTATTTAATTGTTGGCCAAAATATTTACAAGATTTCAAAATAATTAATTAATTTTCCATTAGTTAAATTTAGTGGATTGGCACTTTAATGAGGAGATTCAAGGGTTCTCTCCACTTATGGGGAGTTTCAATGATGTTTAAGCACGGGTGGTCCCCACCCCCTTTAATTGTTAATAGGTGCTTAGATCTCAGGTGGGCCCCACCACTATAACCTCTGATGGGAGGTTATGGTGTGGTGGCCCCCACCTCTAACCTCCTCTTGGAGGGTTTAACCACCAAATAAATACAAATAAGCTAACACTTTATTTTTATATAATTTTATTAAAAACCCAAAAACTTACTTCAATTCTCGATCAACTGACATCATGTTGAAAGTATTCTTATGTGAATATCAGCGATGTGAGTTCAACGGTGCCCTCGTATTTCAATTTTGAGCACCGATTCAAATGTTAAAAAATATAGCTCGCACGTTTAGTGAACGTACATGAACAAAACATAAAAAATTGTTTTCAGTCACACCGGGCCTCAGAATCAAGTGCCGTAAATTATTGTAGACTCGTAAAATTCACAGGTATTAAAAAAATTCCATGGCATTTCTGGGTGTTAACATATAACATTGTAAAATCACATGTAGTACAAGATGTGTGTGTTTAATGTTACACATCAAGTAATTTTATATTTTACCTAGTGGGTAATTATTAAGAATTTATAAGCACAAAACATGATAAATATCAGTCAGTAGAGTCTTGGGTGGAGTGACTCATGTCACATTGTATGTAAAAATAGCATTGTGTTGTGTAGTACATGTATCAATTTAATTAAACCACATGTTGAAAACCAAGAGACATCAAATTCACTCGATATGTAATTGTCTATGAATTAATGATATAACTTCAAAGGGAAAATATATTAAATTATATTTAGTCTATGTATAAAAATTTCCTTAGTTTGTATGCAACACAAATCATATAATAACCCTATGATCTAACCCATATGACTCATCAAAAAATTAATGTCAAGTAAATCAGGTGGGGATGCATGATGTGTACATGAAATCTACCTGTCATGTAACATAAATAAAATAGGTACCACACAAGATTTCAATACAAGGCATATAATGAAACCATGTACTGACCAACACATCATGTCTTAATTAATGCGATTTGTGCTATATGAATGTTGACCATGGGTGTGAGGTGTGTAATTTATCATTACACACTATGTAACAATGTCATTTACCTAGTGTCTTTGGGAAATCTAGATGGTAACCTTGACTGTTCAAGATAATTCTTGGCCTACTCAATGCCATAAAATTTAAAATATTACATTACCTTTTTTGATGACTCAAAAAGAAAATAAAAATAAGAATACTAGAAATAAAATTCATGAAATTGATATAATAAATTATAAATAATTGAAAATTAAAATGTGACCACCATTAAAAAACATGAATGTTTGGAGGAATATAATAATAATGTAGATATTTCTCAACCATTTTTTTCATTGATATAAATCTTTAAATACAACGAACATGACTGATGATCCAATAAATCATTAGGTTTGTTCATGCACTTTTAATTTATATTAAAAACTAAATATGAATTTCTTCATCTGTGAAAGTTTTCCATCTCTATTTCCATCACAAGTCACATTGTGATATAATTTTTTTTGTATAATCCAAGATAATATTCCTGCTGAGTTATCCACATGAACTCCATGAAACTCTACATTGTGTTCTTGATACTCGGTGAGCTAGTGTGGAAGAATGCAGTGTTTTACAAAAATCATTTTCATTTAAAATAAATGAACTTTTATTATATCTCTTTGTTTTTTAGAATGGGAGAAAGAGTTGTTATTTATCTCTATGTGTTGTGAAAAGAACTGTAAATCATGAATTCATTATTTAAACACACCCTTAAGAAAAAATATATATTTAAGAATATATACTTAGGGATAAATATTGATAATTTTAAAATGAACCTTATCATGTTATTTATTATAAAGTATTCCACAAGTGAAATAATAATAGTAATAATAATATTATTATTAATATATACCTTGAAATATAATATAAGAAATGTCATTTAATTAATTAAATAAATTAATATTTCATTAAACAATATTAAATGAAATATATCATTTCTAACTGCTCATGCATATGATCCCATTTATTCGCAGTAGAATTTATCAAAACATCAATAATAAAATATATTTATTCACTAAAATTTAAAAAATATTATATTCACCAATCATGTGAATAAAAATTTATGTTAATATTTACATAGAATAAATAAATATTTATTATACTCTATCAACTAAACTCGTGAATAAAGAAATATTGTTTTATTACCATGTGAATTAATTAAATGGAATTAAAATTACACTTGTATATTCTAGATAATTATTTGGAATGATTCAATTTTTTTTATAAACTATTTATTGAATAAATATAATCTAATATCGTCAGTTGTGACCAGAAGGACTTCAGAATATTTTAGAAAATACTTCTGGTGCATAGATTGGAGGGGGTATGGTAAGGCAGGACCTGAGGAGTCTCAGTGTAGTGATATTTCAAATATGAAATATATTTTTCTGTGGGAACGTAGTTTCACTTTAAAGTTAAATAACTCCAATTCTGAGTCTTTGATCATATTTCTAGGACATTTGTCAAGTTTGGATTGTCATTTTTACCTTAGGCATGATCTGAGGTCATCTACAATAGGATTTTTGATCAAGGCCCATTTGGGGATATGGAATTATGAGGTGGATATAATTTATAGAATAATGAATTAAATATCTATCCCAAAACCATTCCCAACCTTCAATTGGTGCACATAACAAAAATAGGTGGAAAACACTCCTCCCCTATCATTCTTCCTTTTGGCTACGAACAAAACCACCGCTGAATTGAAATGATGAAGTTTCACTGATCCTCATTTTTGAAGTAAACCGCAAATAAATCGAGGATAATCAGAATCTAGGAATCAATAATCATCCATATCATTGATTTTTCTCCATTGAGGTACTCAGATTTGAGTTTTGGTCATAATTATTTTCGTTTTTCATTGTTATATGGTTATAGAGACTTATAGGAAGTATTGTTGATCCCTAATAGTTAGGTATATGTGTTTTGGGGAAGAACGAGGTGAATCAATGAATTTTGAAGGTGATTCTTCACTGTGATTAGTATCTACAGAGCATGTTGTTCAGTGACACTGTCGTTTAGCTCTTCCTGTATGGGGAAGATTAGGTTATGGGACTACATGTCGTGTATAGGGGTTACATGTCACGTAATCACCGAAAATCATTTAACCATGGGACATGGATTAGGTAATACATGTGAGTAGACATGGTTTTCTACTAACACAAGTCCAAAATACATGGACACGTGGTCTAGTACAAGGACATTGGAAACTACACAAGGAGGAGGCAATTCATCTGAACACACCGGGTAGTATGGGATATATAGTGTGTGAGGGAAATGGTTGGTCGGTCAGTGTAGAAGGGGAAAATGACCTTGGGACCAGTGATGAGGGACACATATTTTACCACCTCTACAAAACGTATACCTCTATATAAAATGTAACATGTGTGGACTAGATTCATAAGTATGTTTTCATTTGGGATCAAACATCGTGTGTACCCTGGGGCATGACGTGTACTACTAGGACATCCATGGGGGATCTTCCACCTTCCATATCTCCTTTTGTAGGACATGAATTCAATACATTAATTATTCTATCCTATGTGGTTTTCTGTGTAGGATGTGATGTTTGAAATGCCTTATAAGATATAAGTTGGTGTAAACTGAGCAAGATACTTGTGGAGTAGTACTAGGTCCATTCTAGAGATTAGTGTGGTTCACATAGAGATATATTGGGACAGTTACTCAACTATTGGGCTATGGTGAAATTTTTTATTACATATATGCTTTGGTAGAGATAGAAATCCCAAATTCATGGGAATTGGTTCGTTACCTTTGGGTAGATTCATCCAGGGTTGTTATTCCCATGATAGACTAGGGTACGAGTTTCCCTATGACATTTATGATGTTAAAGTAGGTAACCCCTTGTTGAGTTCCTATATCCAGGGAGTCGATACTCCCTTATTGTACTAGGACATGGTTCCTCCATGTATGTTGTATAGATTGAGTGTGTATTTCCTTAACGAGTGGGTTGTGGGTCCTCTATTTTGGGATTCGGTACTCCCATGTAATTATAGGGCCTAAGTCCTCTATACGTGTAGTTTTGGATGATTCTGTACTCCCATGTTGTGTTAGGGAGAGATTCCTCTAGCCTGGGGTTGGTACTCCTCTTTTGTTTTAGGGTCAGGGTTCCCTATAGTCAACAAGTTGGCAGATTTGGTACGCCCCTTCCATTCTAGGGCAAAGGTCCTCTCATCGTAGAGTGTTACTCCACTACCCGGAAAAGAAATGGGTCCTAGGGTTATGAAGTGGAACTCCACTATAATATTATTGTGATATTATTTCATGGGTAGTACTCCCCTATTAGATCAGGGTTCATAACATCATTTATAGAGTAGTAATACCCTCTCTCCGAGTAGCAGTGAGGACCAGGTCCTCCACTAGCATTGGTGCTTTCACGGTTATTGGATATATCTATGAGGACTCGGACCTTACACATGATATGAATGATACCTAGAAAATAGATAGTTATCCATCAATGCACTATGGTGCGGTCCACTACTTACAGAGTATATAGAGGTTTCTTGGGTTTGTTAAGAGAAGTACACCCTAGACTATGAGGCAGTGGCAAGGCGTGAGTCCCTCCATTCTCTCTAGTTAGGGAAGATGTCTGTGATGCATATTTTAGAGCATTGATCCCCCAAGGATTTTTAGTGGGGATGGTCAACCCTCTTTAAATGTGTTTCTTCATATAGTGTTGAGTGCATGGTAGTGTTGAAAAATCCTCTTCTACTGGGAAATAGAGTTGGACCTAGTATGATGTTCCAAACGGAGAATTTTCTCTCGTACATACCAATATGAAATGTAGAGTACATCTCTATGTATTTCATCTCATTGGTGGGTTTCATCTGGGATGGCTAAGCTCATGGTCTGTGTTATCATTGATTTATTTTTAGGGTAGATCCTATAGTGAAGATTTGGTTACTAACTATAATGATGGAACCTCATTAGACATAGTGTTTGAGAAGAGTATATCTGGGTGATTTCTGGGAGCCCTTATGCTGTATTCACATGTTGGGGTAGATAACCCTTGTACACTGAGAATACATTTCATGCATAGATAATGATGGTTTGAGAAGGATTTTCTATCTTGAATATTTTTTCATCTAGCTAGGTCGAGAGGACCACTACCTTATATTTTCTACCTTTTTTGGGTTTTTGGAACACTTGGAGAGTATTTTTATACACACCCTAGCACAAGATTTTCTTATAAATATTATTTGTCATTGCATTATATATTACACATGATGGAGTCCATAGATAACCTAAGGTACATGGAGCTTAGGGAGTTAGATATACTTAGGTGCTACCAGAGTTTTTCCCAAGAGAATTCTAAAAGTTGCAGTTGACATTGATCCCCAACTTCTGTGGAGGTTGGATGCATTATCATTTTTCGTTGGAAGGAATTATTTTTTACATTTATTATTTTAGTACTTCTATTGTACTGTGGATATGAGATATAGATGTATACATGCATTTGATTCTTTTGTTTTTTTACATTTCATCATTTGTTGAACTTGACGATGTGTGTGTGTGTACAGGTACTTAGGAAATTCTTCCCATGTTAGAAATATGTCTTCTCAGTGATATTATATATCCACTTTCTTATTATAGGTGGTCTTGGGATGTTTTGGATTATACCCAATATGTTTGGGTTGTGACGGAGTGGTATCTGAGGTGTTTGGTTCTCTATAGGTACCATAGTGTCTTGAGCCATCTTTGGGTTTCATAGAGATAGTGTTAGAATGTTTTGAGTCCGACTCACAGGCCAGAGGTTCTATAGATGGTGTGGTGGAAAACATATCCATTCATCGAGACTCTGGTATCCTTATTTTATACTATATGCATTTGAATACTTGTCTCTGGGAAATAAATGATATATGTATCAAATAGGACAGGGTTTTGGTTTTTCTTGTCCTTCTTGTGTCAGCTCTCAAGATATTGGATTTGACTGTTGTAAATCATGATTCAATTTCATGATTCATCCAACGAGATATCCTGAAATGATTCAATAGAATGATTTTGATGAGGATTTTCTAAATGATGAGGCTTCAGTGCATGGAACTATTCAATATCATTAACTCTTGGTCGTCAACTGATGGTGCCACAACCCATAGAGCATCGGGTTTTATTGTTTGTTCGGGATATGGATATGCATAAGATGAGTAAGCTATATGATTTCTGGAGGTATAATCCTTTGTTGTATCTAAGTGATAATGTCCCACATGAAACATATGATTAGATCAATGCAGTCATGTGAGTTTTCTTCTTAGTGAGGACATCTCCCAATCAGGTGGTGGTCCTAGCAGCGAGCCTTCTGCAATCTTCCGTTGGGAAATGGTGGTGTATGGTGATACAAAATCAAAACAAGGTTACACTAACTTGGAATTATTTCATGAAAATCATCACAGAATTGTATTACCTAGCCACATTGAGATCATTCTATATCTGGGAGATTCCACAGCTTCAGCAGGGTTGCATGACAGTGGTGGATTTGAGGATATGTTCGCATAGTTATAGTGATACTCATTGGATATGGATCAGGATCTGTCCATCATATAATATACCATAGATTACGACATGTATGATTATATTAGTGAATATATGATTCCTCTATGCATTCCCACCTATGATGGAGTGTTGTAATGGGCACTAGTGGTAGATAGTTTCCCGGTTGAAGGACATGTGGTTGTGATTTAAAGTAGTGGTCATGAGGCCGAGGCATCTGCAAGATATTGTAGCTGATATGTGATAGGATCATGGCGTATGAGGCATACCCATTCCCAGAATTATGCATGTGGTTTCGTATTGTAGGAGTATCACAATGAATCAGATCATCTATAAGAGAGGTGGTGTTATGGATATGATGGCCTGGGAAATCACATTATAGATTGTCTGACCCTCTATTCTTCTGAGAGGGTTCCATCAAACCAGCCACCTTGGCAGAGACAGCCCTTGGATCTCAGAGTTGTATGAGGAGGCAGATGAGCCATGCATGACTTATTGAGATAGATAGACTAAGGCGTTTACCAGATCATGTATGAGTATATGAACTGTAGTTACAATTGACAAAAATCCTCTTCTTCTGAGTATGATGGAAAATTTGATAGATATTTAGTGGGATTTGTTTTTCCCATTTACACTTTTAATAGTTTTATAGTACTCTATTTTTGGGATATAGATTTATGCATGCACTTCATACCTTTTTTTCATTTCAACGTTTTGTTAGCTTGGAGAAGTGTGTCTGCATACAGTTTCTTAGGTAATGCCTCCCATATCATTAATTTGTGTTCTTGATGAATGTCTCCATATGATGGCCTATTGGAGGAGAACTTAAGTAGTTGTGTCCTGGTAAGACCAATTTTGTGTTAGGGTAGCCCTTTGTTTTCACTTTAGTACCATCATGTGTTTTTGCTGGATTTATACATGACACTATCATGGTGGAGGTAGTGTAGTTTGATGTAGCTTCAAACTCAAAAGAGATGAGGCATGCTTTTCAAACTGAGATGTATTTTTGTGACATGATCAGAACATTGTGGGAGAGTCAGTGCCACCCAAAGCGAACAATTATGAGGTGTGGTGGATGAGTTCCTTATAATGTTTTTTTAGGAATAATATAGGAAATAATGTGTCAGAGTAGTTATTAAACCTACCAAGGGTGTTTTATTACATGATCCCCTTTAGCATTGTAAACATGGAAGAGGGAGATGATTTAGTAGAAATATTTTGTAGCTGATGAGTTAGACATTGGGATTTTTCTGATTTATTGAACAGTTTCATACCATCCATTCATAGCAGGGGTTCTACTAGTTAGTGTGGAAGCATTTTTTTGGGTGATCTATGTTACAACTGAATGTTTGTAGACGAAGGTCCTTGTAAGACCTATTGTTTACTCTTGGGAAGCCCTGTTTTCTTTGTGAATACCCTCACATGTTAGCATCATTCATGAATTCAAGATGCTTTGGGAGGTTGTTGTGCATTTAATCCAAGTGATGATGTGAATTATAGGGTTCTATCAGTATCTATGTCTAGTTAGCTAGGTGGGGTACAACTAGGCTCCACGATGGAAGATGGACCATGGTGCATAGAATTTTCCCAACTATTGTATCTAATAATACATGTGCCCATTGTTTTATGATGTTGTATTGGTAGAATCAAGACATAAGAGTGGTTTTATCTTCATGGATCCTCAGTGTTCATGCAAGTAAGTAGCATGAGAACCCTTGGTGAGCTCTTTCGAATGAGATCCCAGTGTGGATCTTAGTTCCATCCCTTTTACATAGAATTTCCCTTTTTGTGGATGAAAATACATAAGGTATATATTTTTTGAGGACATGGACTTTTACTTAGAGGACTTTGGAATATTTAAATATATATATGGATCCAGGCGTTAAGTCATCGTGGGAAGACAAGGCTTCAGGTGCTTCAGTGCGGTGATATTAAAAATATTAAATATTGTTTTTTCTTTTGCATGATGTTTCACTTGAAAAATAAATATATCTTGTTCAGATTCCCAGATCAAATTTCTAGGACCTATGTTGAGTCTGGAACATCGTTTTTACCCTTGGTGCAACCTAAGGACATCTTTTCTATGAGTTTTGATCAAGGTCCATTTGGTTGTGGGGAGTAATGAGGTGGATTTAATTTATTGATAAATTAGTTAAATATCTAAGATAAAACCTTACCCTCCCATAAAATATTGTTCATGACAAAAATAAAAGGAAAACTATCCCCCTATCTTCTTCTCCCCATTGGCGATGAATGAAACCACCACCGATTTGAAGCGATGAAGTGATGCCAATCCATATTAATGATGCAGATCCACAATAGATTGAGGATAATAAGGATCCATGTATCGTTCATCATATAAAGACATGATGATTCAACGTTGATGTAGGTGGGTTTTAGTTTTTTCCTTGATCCCATTTGTTTTGCATTGTTTTATGTTTCTATATCCCTATTACATTTTTTGTTGATCTGTTCTAGGTATATTCTTGTGTTTATGGGAAGGAAGGGGTGAACCAAAGCATTTTTCTAGTGACTCCTGATTGGAATCACCATATACCCAGTGGGTTGTTCAGTTACACATTCCAGGTAGTTATTCCTATTCCTGGAAGATGAGACTTTCTGACTAAATGTGGTATTTATGGGTTACACTCTATATAGTTCTCCAAACCATGTGACCATGGGACATGGCTTGGGTTATACATGTCAAAATACATCAGAATGTACTAACACAAAACTAATATACACGTACATGGTTTTCGCTACATGGAACCAAGAAAACAACGCGAGAATGAGGTCGTTTATCAAAACACATCATTATGTATGGGATACATGATGTGTGAGGGACACATTTTGTGAGTCATTGTAGAAGAAGAACATGACCAAGGTCAGAGTGATGTGGTAAACTTTGTGTAATTCTACTATACAGCATGTACCCGTACATTGGTTGGAACCCATGTTGAAAAGATACATGGGTATGTGCTCTGGCGGGCTCACAGGCCGCGTGTGCCCCGGTGCACGTTGTTTACTACTAGGAGATCCTATTAGGATCTACCACCAACCATATATCCTTCTCCAGGAATCAGATTATAGCTTGTGAGTAGTATATCTTGAGCATTGATCCTTTTAGGATGTGATGGTGGACTCTATTACATATTACGAGATATGAAATTCTGAAAATCAAGAAAGATTCTTGTGGAGCGGTATGAAGCTGATGTTGGAGATCAGTGTGGTTCGTATAGAGATACATTGTGTCTATTACTCCCCTTTTGGACTAGGTAATGTGTTTTTATTACCTCTCTTCATAGGTATAGATGGTACTCCCCACGTCAGGGGTCTAGGTTCATTACCATTGGGTAGTTTTCCTCTTGGGGTGTTACTAACCTGATGGACTTGGGTGCAGGTTTCCCCATGACTTTTGTATAGGTAGAGTAGTTGTTCCCCTATTGGACTAGAGAGACGATCATCAATCCATGGAGTCGGTACTCCAATTTTCTTATAGGGTGTGGGTCCCCCATAAATGATGTATAGATAGTGTGGGTAAAATACTAGATGGTAGGGTGTATGTCCTCTATTATGGGATTCGTTACTCCCATATCCTTCAAAGGCATGGGTCCCCCATACTAGTGGGTTGGGTAGAGTCGTTACTCCCCTTCCATGTAAGGGAGTGGGTCCCCAAGCATGGGGTCAGTACTCCCATGCCCTGTCATGGTGTGGGTCCCCAATAATGAACTTCTGGGAAGAGTTGGTACTCCCCTGTCATTCTAGGGTGCTGGTACTTTAGCCACTGAAATATAATCCCCTTCTAGGTTAAGGAGATGGGTCCATGATTTACAAAGAGGTACTCTCATATCATAGCAAGATGTGAGTCATTCCTGAATAGTACTCACCTATTAGATCAAGGTGAGGATACTCAGCTAAAGACATGTAATCCCTCATCTCCGAGTAGGAGTGGGGAGAGGGTCCTCCATTGTATTTGGATCTCCCTTGGCTATTGGGAACAGTTATGAGGAGAGACCCCTTCCTTTTTATGTGAGTGATACCAAGATAGGAGATAGTGGTCCCTCAATATACCGATGTGTGTCTCAGTCCTTAAAAAATTGAATCAAATTTGCAGTTTAGTTAGAAGAGGTACACCCTCGACATTGTGGTAGTGGCGAGTTGTGCCCCCTTCTATTTTTTCTTTTTTTGGAGAGGATGCATGTGGTGCTTCATCTGTAGTAGTGCTCCCTCAAAAATGTGATATGGTGAGGGGTCAGCCTCATCACTTGTGTGTCATTAGGTTTTTTGGCTACAAGGTAGTAATTCAAGGATGTCTGGTTTTGGGAACTAGAGTCGAACGTAGTAATATGATTCTTATATAGAACGTTCTCTCAGACATACCATTAAGAATGTAACAGTTGTTCCTGATCTAGTAAATCTCTTGGATTGATGTCATCTTGGAGGGATGAGATCATGAATTGTGTTCTCTTTGTTTTATGTTTTGGTTAGGGCCATTAAGAAAAACCATGTTTCTAGCTATGAGTTTGGAACCTCATGAGACTTAGTGTATCAGAAGAGTATATCTGGGTGGGTTTGGGAGTCCTTGTGGTGATGTCACATATCGTGGTTCACACCCATTATAGAATGATCTTATATTTCATGTATAGACAAGAATGGATAGAGATGTATTTTCTGCCTCGATTGGGTTTTCCAAAAGCAATGTTGAGTATACTATTACCTTTTAGTTGCTCCCCTTTTCATTGGGGGTTTTTGGGGTGCCTACTGAGTATTTCTGTACTCTCCCTTGCATGGGCTCTTCCCACACATGTTTTGGGTCTTTTGAGGACCACATGCCTTTAAAAGGAGTCTACAAGGACCCATAGAATTCATGGCATAATGATATAGATAGAATGAGGTGTAAACTAGAGCATGGTTGAGGGTGCTTTTAATGGTCGCAGTTGAAAATGATCCCCTTCTTTTGAGTAGGTTAGTTGCTTCTAAATTTATCTTTGATGGTTGTTGTCTTCCAATTTTATGATTTTAGCACTTATTCTATACTATTGTTTTGGGATATAGATATATGCGTAAAATTGTACTATTAATCATTATCATAGCTTGGAGAAATGTATGTGCATATAGGTATACAAGAAATGCCTCCCATGTTAGTAATATTCCTTCTCAGCACTAATTGCCAGCCCCTGGCGTATTTGTAATAGATATGGAGAGTTGTGGCCCGAACCTCGTCAGGTCGGGTCATGACATATTGTTCCATAATTTGGAATTAAAATTATTGTGATTATAAAATTTAATAAATATAGGTAAACTTACCCAACGATCAAGATCAATTTCTAGAAACACAACCACAGACCCATAGAGAATAAATTTAGTGTAATAACTAAAACAACCATCTCAACAATTCTACAGTGTAATATAATTCATTTTTTTAAATTATTTCATCATGTGAAATGCATACATGTGTCATCACAGTCTATAGAAGATTTATCATTACTTGAATTTCTAAAATGATTTTTTATAAAAGATTAATCTATTGAATTTTATATAATGGTTTCATTTCAATAAATTGTAATTATATATATACATCCACTTGTATAAAGAAGAAAAAATTATAACTTATTTAATTAATTATTTATCACGTATGATTCACCCAATGCTTTCCAACTCACTGAAATCATATGTGATCATAATTTTTATGCATACATCATCATACACGATTCATGACACACATTAATATTAACCTCAAGTATAATGTTAAATACACAACATTTTACATTGTAATATCAAATGATGAAAAACACATGTATTTTATATTATCCAGTATATTATCATGCCCCCATTCATGGAGATAACCTAATGTGATATTTTTGAGATGATGTCTCAATACCATTCACTACAAGAAAACATTGTTTTAGTGGCGGTTTTTTAGGAGTGTTTTTTAAAACAGTTGTTAATGTTATTTCAATCTAAATTTTTGCGACAGTTCTCAAAACCGCTATGAAAAAAACCACTAATTTTTTTTAAAAAATTATTTATAAATGTTTCAAAATTTCTTAAAAATATTAAAATATTTTTATTATTGGTTTTTTTTTTAAAAGATAGAGATATGTTAATATTTTTTTTTGCAAAAAATTTTTTTTTATTAAAAATTATATTTGATGTATTATTTATAATAAAATTTAATTTATTATTTATAATTTTCATTATATATAATCCTTCAATTATTAAATTTTTATAATTATTTGGTAATAATATTTTTAAACTGAAAAAAAATATTCAATAAGTTGAAAAACATACATTGACATCAAATTACCGTAACTTCTGATCTGGGATTTCATTTCATCTCTACAACCAGTCAAAACCAAGCTTATCAAATTTCCTAAAACCAAATGAGATTTTAGTCATGTGATAATGAAATGAAAAAATATATTAAAAATTCAGAAGTGGTAATTCAAACTCAAATTTCAAATGACGATAACTTTTAATTCGAGTGTCTACTTGGGTTCTACCACATATCAAATCGAAGAATGTGAAGAGCTATATGCCCTGGTACCAACTATTTGAGTATTGTACCACTTTTTATTTTGCAATAAAGGTTCCTAAGACCATAAGAATAAAGTATTAGTTCCTAACCCCAATTTCTTAAAAACTCATATGGTTAAAACCTTCTATCTAGGTGTCCTTTTGGCGTGTTCCACATATCATATTAAAGCTCAATTCATGATCTTCGATTTGATTTCTTGTGGCCTAGAAAAAGGAGTCGTATATGAGAATTTATGGTCATTTCAATGTTATTATGGTTTTCAGAGGTTCTTAACCTTTTGTGATAAATAATTTTTTATTTTTTTATTTTTTATTTTTTATATTTTAGTTTTATTTTTATTTAATATTTTAATAATTATTTACTTAATTATTAATTGATTAATTAATTAATATTTATTTATTTATTATTGATTATTTATTTATTTATTTATTTATCAATTTACATATTGATAAATCAATTTATTTACTCATTTCATTAATATTTATCAAGTAATTATTTATTTATTTATTTATTATTTTTTAGTTCTTTAATAATTATTTATTAATTAAGTATTTTTATTTATTAATTGTTTATTTTTTAATTATTAATTATTAATTATTTATTAAATATAAACTACTGAATACTTAGTATTAAATTTTAAATTTTAAATAAAAACTAATAATTATTAATTTTTAATTAATAAATATTAATAATTAGTAATTATTACTTTTTAATTATAAATTATGAGTTCTTAATTAATTATTTAATTGTTTTTTATTTATTCTTTATTTGTTATTCTTTATTCTTTATTCTTTATTCATGGTTATTTATTATTTATTATTTCTAAATTATTTTTAAATTTACAATATATTAATTTATATTTAGTTTATTATTCATTTATTATTCATTTATTATTCATTTATATATAATTTATTGATTTATTAAATATTTTTTATTTATTATTTAATTATTATTTATTTATTAATGAATTTTTCATTACTAATTATCTATATATAAAATTTTAAATATTAATTAGTAGTTATTAGTTATAAATTCTTCATGATAAATTATTAATGAATAATTAGTATTTTTTGTTAAATATTAATTATTATTTAGTATTGATTAATTATTAATTATTAATTACTTATTATTTATTATTTATACATTACTTATATATTATATGTTATATATAATATCTATTACATTTTATATTATGTATTTTATATTATGTATTATGTATTGTATAATATATATTATATATTATGTATCATATATTATGTATTTTGTCTTGTCTATTATATATAATATATAATATATTGTATATTATATATTATATATTATATATTTTGTATTATGTATTATGTATTATATATTATATATTACTTATTTTATATTGTCTTTTATATATTATATATATCATATATTTAGTATTTAGTATTTATTTTCTATTATTTACATGTTACTATTTACTATTTACTTTTTTCAATTTACTATTTACTATTTACTATTTACTAGTTATTATTTATTATTTACTATTTATTATTTACTATTTATTATTTATAATTTTTTATTTAAAATTTATCTATATAATATATTTCTTTATTTATTATTCACATATATTATATTTATTAATTAGTAATTATAATTTTGTAAATTTTAATTATTAATTGGTGATTACTAATAAATCATTAATGATTAATAATTATTTAGTGTGAATTAATTTGTTATGTATTATTTTTCTTCAATTAATGTATATATATAAGTATATTAACATAGATTTATTAACCATATGAAGAGGATCATAGAGTGGTAATGTCTTTGTAGAATAAGCAAGAGGTATGGGGTTAAATTATCACCCAACTTAGAATTTATATATACTGCACGGGCATGTGTATGGACATGGACTTCTACGTGGAGATGGGAATGAGCACGATAAAAATAAAATAAATAATTAATTAATTAATACATTAAGTTAATAAATAAATTACGAAAAAAATAAATTAATAAATAAATTACAAAAAATATTTAAATTACAATAATAAAAAAATTAAAACTATATTCAAATATTTAAAATTAAAAAAATTTAAATAAATAAATTATGAAAATAAATTAATAAATTAATAAATTATGAAAATATAATTACATAAATTAATTAAATAATAAAATAAAATAAATAAATTTAATAAAATTAAAAAAAAATTAGAAACATTTAGTGAAGATTTAGACCAGCACTAAAAACCCAACGGTAAATCGTTCTATGACGGTTTTAAAAAACTACTGCTAATTATTTCCTGACATAAGATTTTGCAGCTGGTTTCCAAAACTCATGCGGAATGATTTATCAGCGGGTTAAATGTCCACTTAATTAAAATTTTGGCATAATGTTTTGGGCATCAAACACCTCATTGTAAAATATCATATGTGTGTATATGATACATTTTATAAATACTATATGACATATATTAGGATTTTCATTATACAGTACTTTTTCTATAAGAGTGGGTTCCCTAGGCCCAACATGAGAAATATTTTATGTTGCTATTTATTTATAATTAATGTTATGAATTATTAATTTTTAACCTGATAATATGATTGCTTTTTTGAAAAATATATAAATGGTAATCAGTTTGTAATATATTTTATATGGAATGGTTATAACCATTCCCTATTTTAATGAGAACAATGTGATACTGTGAATGAAAAAAAATATGTGTCATATTGTATAGATATTGTCACGAACCAGGCCGGGTCGCCATCCGACCCGGCGCCGACCCGGTCCGCGGCAAGGCCCGAAGGGCGTTCCCAATCCCCACGGGCTAGCACAAGTGCCCGGGTATCAAGTTTAACAGGTGGGAACGTTTTTACCCGAAATACAAGACAGGAAAACCAACTAACCAGATAGATAAACTGAAAATAGAAATAGACAACAAAACGTGCCTTTAAACTATGAACAAGTTTAATGTCTACAACTTGAAGAAATAACTAAAGAAAAAAGGCGACAGCGGAAACTAAAACTCATACGCAACCTCCTGGAAGAAGTGAGACCACATCAACACCATCCTGCATGATAAGACCAGCTGCAACCTGAACCACCATCACTGAGCACGAAGTCGCAACCTGGAAGACAGAAGAAACAGAAACTACATACACCCAAGGGTGTATGCAGGGTGTGAGCTAAAAGCCCAGTAGGACGCCACCGAGAAATGGTTCCATGCCACAACATCAAAAGACAATTTAAAGTGCTTATTCAAAATTTTAATTTAAAAATTCTTTTAAAGAAAACATTTACAAGCTAAACGCTAAAAGAAAAACATTAAAAAGAACTCATTTAACAAACACGATTTTTAAAGGGGAAGAGAAAAGTTCAATATGGGAACACACACACATACTCACACACACACACACACACATGCTCACACACACACACACACTCACACACACACACACAAATGCTCACACACACACACATGCGCACACACACACACACATACTCAAGTGGTCTTCCATATGCCGACGGAAGGCACCACTCCAAAGATGGTAGAGCACTATAGGTAAAACCCCTAAGGATCATCTAGTTCGAGTGGGACCCCAGAAACCTCGTGTCTCGGTGAAACGTGGCGTAGAAGGCCACGACCCTCAGAAAACGTGGCTTAGAAGGCCACGACCCTCAGAACACATGGCTTAGAAGGCCACGACCCTCAGATATCATGTTTAGTTAGTGTTGCAATCGTCAATCCAGCTAAGTGAAACAGGGACGACACCCATCCGGTTCACTAGCGCACTAGTTCTAGTCTGCCCACCTAGATACCTAGGGTTTTACCTTGTCCTCAAACATGTTTCACATTCAAATCACACTCCACTTTCACATTTCACAAACCAAGCATGACATTACACAAAAGGTCACTGCTTCATACCAAAACACCATTTCCAAGACACACGCACACCAAGGACATGTCTCATTTTATAAAAATACAATACTTTAAAAATGGACACGCATTCAACTCCTTCAAAATACCCTTTTTACGTCATATAAATGTACCAAAGAGCCATTTGATCTATTAATGAAACTGTTTCAGGAAAAACCAAAAAAAAAAGACATTACACCAAAGCCCACTTGATTTTATATTGAGACATCACTCTACAACTTGATACACGAGGTAACCATATCAAGACTTGTTTTCCATTATTAAAAAAATATTTGCATTTCGATTTCAAAAGTACACAACAAGTCAAACACACCAAATGTGATTCATATACTTTGAAAATGTCTATTTAAATACACAAACTTCTAAAGCGACTTGAAAACACCTTTCGCACCTACCAAACATCCCTCAAAATCTTTCAACCATGTTTGAAATCCCAAATACCGCTCAACTAAACAATCGCTCAGTTCGCAAAACATATTACATGTATACCATAAAACCTCATTGCAAAACACACAAATCTTCACATAAAAAGAACATTCTAGAATCAATTGAACACTCAACTTTTCTAAAACCTCATTTTCACCATTTGCACAATTTATTAGACACCTTTAAAATTCACCACAACAAGGTCGGAAAAAAAACATTTCAAAAGAGAGCGCTATTTTCTTCAGGTACGCATGTCAAACAAATTTATAAAACGCATTTTGTGCCACTTACAAAACACAACCATTCATTTATACAACAACACATATATAAATAATAAAAGCATACTACTTAGGAAATCCCATTTTCATCAAACAAGCATGCCAAAGAATTATAAACATAGATCGCACCGTGAAATTATATCATGGAACATATTAAGTATAACTAAACAAACAAATTAAATTATCTAGATGATGCAAAGGCATGGAACCACCTACCTGGGTGTAGCGGACTTCACAAAATTGGTGCGCAAAGGCCACTACAAGTCAAGTGCAACCCAAACAGCATGGGTATGTCCTAAAAACAAAATACCAAACCCTTTGCATCAAAATTAAACCAACTACGACCTAAAAATCCAACCCGACAACCCCTAAAAATTAAGAAACAAATTTGAAGGTGTTCCGCAAGACTCGAAAATACTAAAAATGCTGTCAAACGTTCCTTTGTGACTCAACACAAACTAACACTAAACCAAAGCATAAATTGGATAATTTATAAACTACAAATAACCAGTCCTACTTTACACATAACACACACTTATATCGCATGCACATATCAACTGCAACTACAAACATTATTCGAATCAAATAAACTAATTAAATCATATGCTAAATTAATTTAAGAAGAAAAAAATTAATTCGTCAAAACATGGTTAAAAGCAAAATCACCTTCCTTCGACGCAGCGACATCCAAGCATGGGTGCGAAACACCAATTGCAACCACTTCACTTCACAACCAAGTCAATTTATACCCTAAAACAAGAATTCATACCAAAATACAGATTTAAAAACTCTTAATGAACTCTACACCTGCTGGAAAAAAAAGAAAACAAAAATTCAAACAATACGAGGGACCTTCTTGGGGGGTTTTTCGCATGCGGAAGAAGGGAGAGATGTCGGGTTGGGGCTGGAGCACCGCCAACCAGTGAGGGAGGTTGCGCGACGACGTGCGACGGCGCGAGCCGGCCTGGCCGGGGGTCGGGTAGGCTTTGCGATGCCAAACAAGGGAAAAAGGGAGGGGGCGCGCGACACCAAGGCATGGCCGGGTGGGTGTGAGACTGCCGAGATGAGGAGGTTCGCGCGACGGGGTTCCAAGGAGGAGGATAAGGCTGATCAGAGGCTGTGAGGTGTGGTCGGTCCAGCGGACGGTGCCGGCGAGGAGGCCAAGGGGAGCAGCGCAAAAAGGGTTCGCGGCTGGAATAGGGAGGCGGTGCGGGCTCGCGACGGCTGCGACGAGTGCGACAGGGGGCTTGCGGGTAGCGGCTGGCCAAGAGGCGGCCGTGACGGGGAGCCGACGACGGGGAGGTCTGGAAATGGAGGAGGGAGATGGGCGCGGCGGACCTGGGAAGAGAAATGCGGCGCTAGGGTTTGGGGGGAATGTGCGACGGGAGAGGGGGAAGAGAGGAAGAGGGAGGAAAAAAAGAAAAGGGAAAGAAAAGGAAAAAAAATAAAAGAAAATAGAAAAAAATAATAATAATAATAAGGGAAAAAAACATAATGAATTAAATAATAAAATTTACAATAATAAACTTAATAAAATTAAAAGAAAAAAAAATACTCCAAATTAAATTATTATCCTAGATAATAATAATAATAATAATCTAAAATGGTATTATTATTATTATTTTTAAAACGATTGTTATTTCATTTTCCTCATTAATTAAACATCAGCAAGGCGTGCGGTGAACCGAGCGTGGTCGCGTGGCGACCCAGGCAAGGCCGCGCAACTTCGATCGCATTGCCCTGGATGCAAACAAGACCAAAACACAAAGAGCTCGAAACCATAAGTCAGGTTTCTACCGGAAATACCTGACGCAAAGAAAAATTAATAAAATAAATAAATTAGAAACGACAGGTGTGACAATTCTCCCCACCATAAAGCTTTCCGTCCCCGGAAAGCCACAACTAGAACCAAAACCCAAAGCAGAAGGCCACAATCCCTTAAGGTTCCAAAGGGAATCCCCACAAACACCCAGAAAAGAGAGGGAGAAGGCATCATGCTCAGAGGATGTGACTCAAATATAACATCAAGAAACACATAAAAAGACTTTTTGATATGTGTCGCCCGCCCCAAAAAGCTAGAACGCCTCCAGTTGACTGATCAAGGAAGGGTACTCTCACACCCACGGAAACCAACTTCACAAGCCGAAACATTTCAAGCACTTTTAAACCGAAACCACACCACTTGGCTAATATGAACAAAAGAGGTCAAACCACGTCCTCGGAACACTCCTATCACTATCAACAAACTATCTTTGAAAACAGAAGCTATAGATCAACATGGGGAAACTCGAGGGGCTCCCCACCATTAAGAAGTCACTGATGCTCGAAATGAGAGTGGACAACCGACAGGGGGAGGTTCGAGCAGACTCCCCGCCATTAAAGAAAAGTCCAGCACTGATTCATCATAGAGACATTTGTGCGAGACCCAATGTGGGTCTCCCCACCATTAAGAACCTTCCAACACCAAAGGTGAGACTAGAAAACCAGCATGGGGAGGTCCATGAGGACTCCCCACCATTAGAACTAACAAAATGCATAGAACTTTGAAAAACTTCTCAATTGTGACCAAACACCCCACCACAAGGGGCGGGGAGGGAGGGGCCGAACCACCCGGGCGTCAGAACCATGACCTAAGACCTGACCAACACATCCACATCCTGGGATGAGCATTATAAAATTTTGGGACTGATTTTCCCCAACACTCTCAAGGACCACTAAAGGTGATAGCATCCAATGGGACGCAACCCCAAAGACTTTAAGTCAACGAGACGAACAAGCCTCCACATGATCATGAAAACCTTTTGCAACCAGATGGGTCGTTTGGAGCAGAACAACCGTAGAAATCAATTTGAGCTGCATTCACTTTCAACACCGATGACAGAAATAAAGTCGGGGTCTCATACCCCCTCGGGGTTCCTGACCACGCGCTAGCTTCACTCCGAGGCCTATGGCTGGAGCCCTGATGTTGAAGCATCTTCTGCATCGTAGTCAGGCATGGAATACTCCCGAATGGAGCTTCTCCTTTTTGGTGTCACACGGAATCCTATTGCACCTGAGGATACACCATCAGACACAACACACCATGACATCCAACTGATCATACACAAAACATTAACCAACATAAAAGCTGCAATGGTGCATGCGCATCACCCTTTATCACACTGGATGAGAACACGACACCGAAAATCGTCACCGAACATGACCATTACTGTTGAGAGGAACATTATACGGAAAAGGACTTCAAACTAGGTATTAAACAACACATGATTCCTGCAATTGACCGTATCATCCCCATGTGACTGGGTCTGCCACACTAGTGGCCTAACGTAAACCTATTTCTTAAACAAGACAAACCAAAGATCAGAGGTCATTTAGAACGATAGGCTACACCGACGACTTAGGGTTGCTTCCAAACCACTGTTGATTATCAAAGAGGTCTCACGCTGCAAGACGTCACTGAACATGACCCTTGAGGCTGATGTAAACACTACCAACCATTCAAAACATCGATAAGCACTGACAGCTCTCAATCGCCTTCACCCTTTACCCACTGGAATTTCTTTCGCCATTTCTAGGGGAAACCTTCAAGCGTAACGACGTCAAATTTCATACTCGATGACTCAGGCAACTCAAAGAAACCAAAACTCTGTTCAACTCCCCTCGCATCTGTCATCCCAGTGCGAGAGGATCCACTTAGTTGTAAAAAGGAGAGGTGGGTTCAATTCTAGAATTCAAAAAGAGAGTCCTTCAATCAACTGGAGTGTCGGCCAACGGCGAATTACCCGTATCCATACTTCAATCACATGTCAACACTTTATGGGGGGCATACACTAGTCAAGAAGGAAAACCATGGACCCGACCAAACTGGTCTGATGGTCAAGACATACCACAGGCGAACACCAAACGTGCAGGGGAAACCACTGCAAGGGCACCCCGGTGTACTCTTCAAAAGAATTCATTAACCACACGCTTGCATGCCGTCTTACAAAGAAGAATTTAAACTCAGGACATAAATCATTCAGAAAGGATCCTCGGCTCAAAACACCTCACATCCCACCTTTCAAAATCACAAAGACACACCACACAAACGCTGGTTATCAATACACCGAATTTTCATTTAACAAAACTTTTTGAAAATAAACAAAGTAGGTGGGTTACACAAACACCAATGGTGTCCCATGGGCCTCACACATGCATGCTCTCGTGCCGCACTGGAACCCACCTCATATCCATCCAAGCACTCATCTACTCGTGCCATTAACCATTTTTTTTTCATATACACTCATGCATGTGGTTTCCCACGAGAACACCAAGGGTCAAAAACAAACCATTCCATTTTTTTTTCAAAACCAAAACATCCAACCCACACTTTCCAAACCTTTCGCGTCATTTTCTTTTTAAACCCTTTCATTTGAAAACATTTTCCCAGACCAAAACATATTTACCTAAAAACCAAATTCTCACGAATCCAAAACAAAGAGACGAGAAATGAAGCAAGAGAAAACTTGTGTCAGAGGGTGACTAGAACGTATGGTTGGCGGCCATACGCCAGTCATGCCACTGCAACAGAGGGCATTCTAGGACAGCGTCCCCGGCTCCACATGGCTTGCCAGACCCTGCGAGCTCACTAGGACCACTGACATTACCCCTTTTTCATTTCCCATGGACAAGATTAACCGCAATGACCAAAAACACAGACAAACCTCAACACACTTTGGTTACTCGAGTTCCGCCACGAGGTGTGCTGGCCAGGCACATTGCTCGTAGCTAGAACGTCGAGTTCCGACTACCTTAATTTTGGTCCAGTCTGACTCTATCTCAAAAGAGAAAGACCCAAGAGAGCAAACCTTGCCCTCTGATACCATTTTGTCACGAACCAGGCCGGGTCGCCATCCGACCCGGCGCCGACCCGGTCCGCGGCAAGGCCCGAAGGGCGTTCCCTATCCCCACGGGCTGGCACAAGTGCCCGGGTATCAAGTTTAACAGGTGGGAACGGTTTTACCCGAAATACAAGATAGGAAAACCAACTAACCAGATAGATAAACAGAAAATAGTAATAGACAAAAAAATGTGCCTTTAAACTATGAACAAGTTTAATGTCTACAACTTGAAGAAATAACTAAAGAAAAAAGGCGACAGCGGAAACTAAAACTCATACCCAACCTCCTGGAAGAAGTGAGACCACATCAACACCATCCTGCATGATAAGACCAGTTGCAACCTGAACCACCATCACTGAGCACGAAGTCGCAACCTGGAAGATAGAAGAAACAGAAACTACATACACCCAAGGGTGTATGCAGGGTGTGAGCTAAAAGCGCAGTAGGACGCCACCGAGAAATGGTTCCATGCCACAACATCAAAAGACAATTTAAAGTGATTATTCAAAATTTTAATTTAAAAATTCTTTTAAAGAAAACATTTACAAGCTAAACGCTAAAAGAAAAACATTAAAAAGAACTCATTTAACAAACACGATTTTTAAAGGGGAAGAGAAAAGTTCAATATGGGAACACACACACATACACACACACACACACACACACACACATGCTCACACACACACACACACTCACACACACACACACACACACATGCTCACACACACACACACATGCTCACACACACACACACATACTCAAGTGGTCTTCCATATGCCGACGGAAGGCACCACGCCAAAGATGGTAGAGCACTATAGGTAAAACCCCTAAGGATCATCTAGTTCGAGTGGGACCCTAGAAACCTCGTGTCTCGGTGAAACGTGGCTTAGAAGGCCACGACCCTCAGAAAACGTGGCTTAGAAGGCCACGACCCTCAGAACACGTGGCTTAGAAGGCCAAGACCCTCAGATATCATGTTTAGTTAGTGTTGCAATCGTCAATCCAGCTAAGTGAAACAGGGACGACACCCATCCGGTTCACTAGCGCACTAGTTCTAGTCTGCCCACCTAGATACCCAGGGTTTTCCCTTGTGCTCAAACATGTTTCACATTCAAATCACACTCCACTTTCACATTTCACAAACCAAGCATGACATTACACAAAACGTCACTGCTTCATACCAAAACACCATTTCCAAGACACACGCACACCAAGGACATGTCTCATTTTATAAAAATACACTACTTTAAAAATGGACGCGCATTCAACTCCTTCAAAATACCCTTTTTACGTCATATAAATGTACCAAAGAGCCATTTGATCTATTAATGAAACCGTTTCAGGAAAAACCAAAAAAAAGACATTACACCAAAGCCCACTTGATTTTATATTGAGACATCACTCTACAACTTGATACACGGGGTAACCATATCAAGACTTGTTTTCCATTATTAAAACAATTTTTGCATTTCAATTTCAAAAGTACACAACAAGTCAAACACACCAAATTTGATTCATATACTTTGAAAATGTCTATTTAAATACACAAACATCTAAAGCGACTTGAAAACACCTTTCGCACCTACCAAACATCCCTCAAAATCTTTCAACCATGTTTGAAATCCCAAATACCGCTCAACTAAACAATCGCTCAGTTCGCAAAACATATTACATGTATACCATAAAACCTCATTGCAAAACACACAAATCTTCACATAAAAAGAACATTCTAGAATCAATTGAACACTCAACTTTTCTAAAACCTCATTTTCACCATTTGCACAATTTATTAGACACCTTTAAAATTCACCACAACAAGGTTGGAAAAAAAAACATTTCAAAAGAGAGCGCAATTTTCTTCAGGTACGCATGTCAAACAAATTTATAAAACACATTTTGTGCCACTTACAAAACACAACCATTCATTTATACAACAACACATATATAAATAATAAAAGCATAATACTTAGGAAATCCCATTTTCATCAAACAAGCATGCCAAAGAATTATAAACATAGATCGCACCGTGAAATTATATCATGGAACATATTAAGTATAACTAAACAAACAAATTAAATTATCTAGATGATGCAAAGGCATGGAACCACCTACCTGGGTGTAGCGGACTTCACAAAATTGGTGCGCAAAGGCCACTACAAGTCAAGCGCAGCCCAAACAGCATGGGTATGTCCTAAAAACAAAATACCAAACCCTTTGCATCAAAATTAAACCAACTGCGACCTAAAAATCCAACCCGACAACCCCTAAAAATTAAGAAACAATTTTGAAGGTGTTCCGCAAGACTCGAAAATACTAAAAATGCTGTCAAACGTTCCTTTTTGACTCAACACAAACTGACACTAAACCAAAGCACAAATTGGATAATTTATAAACTAAAAATAACCAGTCCTACTTTACACATAACACACACTTATATCGCATGCACATATCAACTGAAACTACAAACATTATTCGAATCAAATAAACTAATTAAATCATATGCTAAATTAATTTAAGAAGAAAAAAATTAATTCGTCAAAACATGGTTAAAAGCAAAATCACCTTCCTTCGACGCAGCGACATCCATGCTTGGGTGCGAAACACCAATTGAAACCACTTCCCATCACAACCAAGTCAATTTAGACACTAAAACAAGAATTCATTCCAAAATTCAGATTTAAAAACTCTTAATGAACTCCACACCTGCTGGAAAAAAAAGAAAACAAAAATTCAAACAATACGAGGGACCTTCTTGGGGGGGTTTTCGCATGCGGAAGAAGGGAGAGATGTCGGGTTGGGGCCGGAGCACCGCCAACCAGCGAGGGAGGTGGCGCGACGACGCGCGACGGCGCGAGCCGGCCTGGCCGGGGGTCGGGTAGGCTTTGGATGCCAAACAGGGGAAAAAGGGAGGCGGCGCGTGACACCAAGGCATGGCCGGGTGGGTGTGAGACTGCCGAGCTGAGGAGGTTCGCGCGACGGGGTTCAAAGGAGGAGGATAAGGCCGATCGGAGGCTGTGAGGTGTGGTCGGTCCAGTGGACGGTGCCGGCGAGGAGGCCAAGGGGAGCAGCGCAAAAAGGGTTCGCGGCTGGAATAGGGAGGCGGTGCGGGCTCGCGACGGCTGCGACGAGTGCGACAGGGGGCTTGCGGGTAGCGGCTGGCCAAGAGGCGGCCGTGACGGGGAGCCGACGGCGGGGAGGCCTGGAGATGGAGGAGGGAGATGGGCGCGGCGGACCTGGGAAGAGAAATGCGGCGCTAGGGTTAGGGGGGAATGTGCGACGGGAGAGGGGGAAGAGAGGAAGAGGGAGGAAAAAAAGAAAAGGGAAAGAAAAGGAAAAAAAATAAAAGAAAATAGAAAAAAATAATAATAATAATAAGGGAAAAAAACATAATGAATTAAATACTAAAATTTACAATAATAAACTTAATAAAATTAAAAGAAAAAAAAATACTCCAAATTAAATTATTATCCTAGATAATAATAATAATAATAATAATCTAAAATGGTATTATTATTATTATTTTTAAAACGATTGTTATTTCATTTGCCTCATTAATTAAACATCAGCAAGGCGTGCGGTGAACCGAGCGTGGTCGCGTGGCGACCCAGGCAAGGCCGCGCAACTTCGATCTCATTGCGCTGGATGCAAACAAGACCAAAACACAAAGAGCTCGAAACCATAAGTCAGGTTTCTACCGGAAATACCTGATGCAAAGAAAAATTAATAAAATAAATAAATTAGAAACGACAGGTGTGACAGATATACAATTCTAACATTAGACTAATGATAACTGATTTTTTGGCGATGGGGCTCATATGGATTTACACTTCTTTTCATGATTTTCTTACTGAGTGATATCAACCAATATAATCCATGAAAAAAGGCCATCTAATAGGAACACCACCAATTTTTTGAGTCATTGGATGATTCTATGAAATATTATGTGTATTAATATCTTCAATAGATATACTTATAATGATTTATCATTTTTACATGTACGTTGATGCAAGACAAAAATGATGAAATTTATGTTTTTAAAAAATAATCACACATCAGGTCTGTCATTAGTGGTATGGTATTTATTGAATTATGGAAATATTATTTCTCACTTTTAAAATAAACAAAATAAATTTATGCACATGGATGGGATGATTTTGACTTGACTCAACTAATGGTCATGGTAT
Organism: Viscum album; assembly: GCA_963277665.1. NCBI lineage: Eukaryota > Viridiplantae > Streptophyta > Magnoliopsida > Santalales > Viscaceae > Viscum > Viscum album. Next base: position 1,064,741,986 of record OY728137.1, read on the forward strand.
ATGTATGAAAGTCCATCTAAAAAAGTGAATGAATGATAAATCAAACATTAAAAATGATGTCACTGTGTATTCATTCATCTTTATAAGATATCACGATATAGTGAGATCATATTACATAGTAATAGTTTGTATGAGGTTATTTTTTATACACGTTAATGTTATCAATTTAGGGGTCATGATGTGTGGAAAGATACAAAATCATTGTCTATCAATAATATTCAATACTATTTGGATACAGTCTCAGAGAGTTAATCACAAAATTTACATAGATGTTCCACCTATTCAGGTGAATTTGAGATTAGGATGAAGCCCCCATGTATGTAAGTTAGTTGACATATAATTTTTAATGATCATATGTAAATTAATCAAACATTTAATTAATGTTTATAATAATTATAATTTTGTTCATTTCTTACTATGTTAATGAATTAATTATGTTATATTAATTGAATATGCAATTTTATAAAATGAATATTATTAATTATAATTGTATTAAATAATTTTAGGTCGAAAAAATTATGTTATGGATTGTATTTCATCATGTAAAATGTAAATGTGTCATAATTTGGTGGTGAAAATTTCGCAATCATAATTGTGAACTTACTGAATCATTGAAAACATTTTTGGAATGGTATGATATTTTTAACTTATCTAACAGAAACTATAAAATTTAAACTTTTTTAAAAATCAAATTTATTCTCTTTCTAGAAGCCTAAATATTAGGGCAATCCCATTGAATGAATCGTTGGACTATCTCCCATATTGTAAAATTTAACAAATTCCTAGTAAGTGATTATATGGTTTTAAGGATATTAGGTCAATGTTCATTAAAGATAGGATCATGAACCCAAAATAGTAGTCAAATATATGACATAAGTATGTTTTATTATGTATGATATCACCATCTATTTTTATAGTGATTGAAATGTGACTTTAGGATTCATGTGTGGATGATAAATTCGGAACATTTCAAAGATCCTTTATGCTACAATGGTCTAACATCGAGAATAGAATGTTGGAACCATGTCCTCTTTATAAGTAAATAGAAAATTTTTAGAGTGAAAAGATATATCAAAAGAGTAATAGAGAATATTTTTAATATTACCAATGTCAAAAAAAATTAATCATTTAGAATTTTTTATTCTGGTGAACTAAATTCAAATGATGTTTGTCATCTAGTCTCTACAGAATTGACATAACATTCACTCAAATGAATTTTGATTCATTATTAGTGGTGTTCTATTACAAAAATAGTATTCCCATATTATAATGATACATGTCTTCATTCATATGTGTAAATATCAAAATAATTAGGAGTATTGTAATTTTTGAATAATTTAAATTCCATGATAATCAAGTACATCTTTATGGAAACCAGATGAGCCTTTTTAGTTTTTTAAAAATCGTCCATTACATGAATATGTAATGATATTAGAAATAATAATTATAATTATAATAATGTTTTTCAATGAGTGTGGATATTTTGATATGGAAATAATTTTCATGAAAATAATATATTAAGAAAAACCATGGGAAATGAAAAAGAAAAATGACATTTTATACATTGTGTGAAAATTTTGAAAAATAAAAAATATTTTAAGGAAGAGAAAATATCACTCTTAATTATATTATACTACCTCTGAATGGATATTCTATAAAAATAAGAATAGTATTTTGATCTTATGAGTCAATGGAGTCTATTTAGTTCTCTCATTGATCTATATTCACATATTTTTCATTGATTCTATTGAATAATAAAATTTTTTACTTTACTAGTTAGTGACATCATCATATAATATCTAAAATCCATACCCTTATCTTTGTTTATTTCATGACAATAAATGAATACATACATATGGGTGGGATAGAAAAACATACAATGGGATTGTTTTCATTCATTACGGAAAATAACCACCTTAACAAATGTGATTCTTTACATGCATTATTCAACGCTAATTTTTTTGATGTAATTACTGTTAAATAATAAAAATGGCATAAACATTTAAAAAAAAGAATGAAAGTGATGATTCACCCACTTATCTATGATTTTAAATTATAATTTCATCATTTTTTAAAAATAATTTTTGTTCACCATAGAAGTTATCTAGTTGTTCTATAATGTAACATTCCAAATAAGTTAATCAAAAAGGGGTTTAAACTATTGATGGTAAAGAATTTCAATTATTGATGGAGATAATGAAACCAAATCTTTTATACTTAGTGTGTTATTTTCAGGATATACTCTTTAAGTATTCATATCACCGAGATACTCTTCTTCATGTGCTTCATCTGTTACGATGATTGTATAAAATGTTGCAATGTCATTGAAATATTTTCACCCATTATTATCAGACAAATAATTTAAAAAACATATATTGAATTAAATTCCCTATAACATATAGTAATAAATAATATAATTTTTAATGGAAATAAAATTGAAAAAGTGAATAAAATGTTAGATAATATTTGAAACATTAAATAATTTAGGAAGATAAATTTATTTATGTCGTTTTAATATATATAATATTATTTTATGTTCTTTTTGAGGATATAGAGAAAAAATCATTGATCCTACCCTAGATTATTTGCTTGTGAGAATACTCCCTTAATATTTTAATTATAATATTTTATCCTTGGAAGACATTGATATTGATGAATTTTATATTTATGTAACTTACAATACTCGAATCCATTATAATATAACAATATTATATTTTACTAAAGTCCAAGAAAAGAATAAAATGTAAAATTTATTCAAGGATTTAATTCAATTCAAAATTTAAGATATGAAATTTTTTTCAATTATAAATTAAATTATAGATGTTTATTCCAAGAAGACCACTATGTAAAATTCAATCATCTATGAGGAAAAGTATATTCTCAAAAAATTACAAAATTAAAATAAAAAAATGAATTTGACGATGATATTACTGATAGAGAATCTTTAGGTAAAGGATGTTTATAGAGGAAAATCCAATCATCTTCAAATGGAAAAATAGAAAATCAAAAAAAAATAAGATAATTCAAACCATTTGAATTATTTTTTTCTATTAGTGATGAGAGTAACAATAATGATAAGGAACATATATAAGCTTCTCATAGGGAGACCATGGATTAAAAAAGAGAAGGTTGGTTTAGCATATGATTACTCACATGGAAATATTGAGTATTATTCCATAGAAGTTAAACTATACAAATAATAAACCAGGAGGAGTAAAGTGAGGATGTATTTAAAATAAGATGTAAAAATATGATATGGGAATTCACATCTCAAAAAAATTTCTAAGAAGAACAAATGGATTCAAATTGTAAAATAATATCTGACATAAATTAAAAATATTGAATCATGAAAATGAATATAAGATGAATATTATGGATGATAAAACCTCCATTATTATTATTAGATATAGATAGATCGATGGATTATTTTGGAAACATATTGAATATAAAAAAATCGAAATCTATATATAATTTATGTTGAAAAAGTAATTTGCATTTGGAGGTGAATTCTCTAGGAATTAACCATCTTATATCTAAAATGATTACATGACAATCATAAGATAATGGAAACCACTTGTAGCATGTATCAATATAAATTTATGGTCATAAATGAATCATGTGAGGATCAACATTATGGATCAACAATAGAATAAGATTATAACCAAATTATTATCACATAAGTATAGACAAAAATCTTATGAAAATGACCAAGCCTGTCCTAGACATTCATTGAAGTAACACATAATTGGATTTAGTAAAATCTATTCAATACAATCTTGATATTTAGTATTGATAGAAACTCACACATATATAGAATTCCTATGAAATAAGAAGGATTCAAGGTTATTACAATTGTTTTGGTGTTCCATGTGACATTGAATATAGTTTCTAGTAATTTAATTGTCTTCCTACAATAATGATATATCGTACGACAATTCTTATCCATATACAATATGTGATGAACAATTACAAAAGAAACAATAACATTCTAATTTAGAGATGAAATGTTTGTATGAATGGTCAGTAGAATGTTATGGGATATGTTATCAAGAGGAACAAATTTTTTTATCATATTTTCACTTTTATAAAAATACAAATTTAATAACTATAAGAAATATTCTATGATTCTGAATCAAACCCATGAGGTCAACGATAAAGAACTCCAATTCAACCCATGAAAAATTATGAAACCATAGATAATGTATAGTTGTTGTTACTGTGAAATGACTAGAGAATTGATCATTTTAGAGGATCTGCAGAAGTCTGAAGGATATGATATCTAATTTGATAATAATAGTTTTTGTTCCCCTAAATTGTACTCTCGTAAATAGTGATAAGAAACACATTATTTTAATAATACCATTCATAATGGCCATTTAATCACAAACTAAACCTTCAATAATGATGACATCAACAATAAATATTTAGTCACATACACACCCAATACCTTTTAGGCTTAGATATATAGAGGGTTAGTAAAAAAATATTATCATACAAAGTCCATATCATTCCCATTAAATGATCATTTTTTCTTTAACCCAATGACACGTAATATAAAATTATATTTTCAAAATATCTATGAAAACTCATCACAGATTACGTTCATCTATACATTTCATAAATAATACTTTTTTTCATAACCATGTGAAATGGAAAAATAAGAAGGGTGAGTACAAACACTCAATAAGGGGTAGCACAATATGAAATAATTTAGATAATTAAAAGGAAAGAATAATATTAATGGAGTAAATAATTATAAATTAAATTCCACATAATGGATAATTAGGGAATTAAATATATTCATGCATAGGATAAAAAAATAAATAATCAAATAAATTAAAATAAATAAATTCATAGTGATGGAATACATAATGTTTGACATTATTAACATTAAATAAAATAATTTTTCCATGAAATTATATTTAAAAGTATTTGTATTACACCATATACCCAATCATATTGTTCTAATGATTCCTACTAATTCATTGAGGGTTTATATAATTTTAGGACCAACCCATTGCTAATAATGTTCAATGCATTCATCAAATGAATGAATAATGAAATTGTGGAATACATAACCAATATTTCTTCATAATCGATAAAAAACTATATTAGATAAACAAATATACAAAATATATTTTTTATTTATTCAATAAATAGAATAACATTCATTTTTAACGCCTTTCAAACTAAAAAACTATATAATAAAGTGTAAAATATTAACAACATACCATAAAAATTATATAAAAACAGTATAAATGATATATAATATATCCATGAAATTAAAGAATATTTCCCTTAAGGATAAAAAAATATTAAGAGAAGATAATGGGTGATATAAATCCTAACCATTATGAATAGGAGATGTATAAAATATAATATCACAAGAAAATTTAGATATTTGTATATGAAATATAATTCTAAAGGTGGTATGAATTTTATATTTCATTGATGGAAATAGAATATGAATTATAAAAATATTTTTTATAAATATTTTGTTACATGGTTGTATGAATATGATTCTAAATCATTTTTCAAAATTATTTTTAAAGGGAATAAAAATATTGAAATCCTTATAATTGAATGATTTATAGATATTTAAACCATGCAATGAAATGATGTTAACAATTTTAAATGTGTAGTAGAAAATAAATATATATTTAGCTAGAATTATATCCGTTTATTTTTTATTATAAAATAATTACGTTATTTATAAAATTGAAAAATTCATTAAATAATGGGAATATTATTTTTTCAAAGACCATGGAAAATTGGAAATGAATCATAAATTTACATAACAAAAAATAATATAGGAAAAGTTAGGTGAGACTAAAAAAGTTCTTATTTTTGTAAAACATTTATGTTTTGAATATTTTTTTTATAAAAAACATAAATATTTAAAGGAAATATTTTTTTTTTAAATGTGGATTTATAAATTTATAATAAATCATATTTAATGATAATAATTTTTTTTTGTGATATTAATTGTTTTTTCAAATTATCAAAAAATTGTTCATATTATTAAAATTATTATATATTAAATACATAGAGGTTCTAATTAAAAATTAAATTCTCATATTTAAAAAATATTTTTCATAAAATGGATTTCATTATTAGAACCTAAACATTGAAAATAATCATGGTTAATTTTTTTCATTTCTCTAAAATAGATGATTTTTTGTGCAAATTAAAATACAAAACATACCTTAATTTTCATTTTGAGAAAAATACAAGTGAAAATGAGTCTTGGATTATATATGGGACCCTTATATCATCCTCACATGCAGTAATTAATATATAAAGTGCCATGATTCATCAATATATGTACTCTTCCCCCAAATAATAAGGCAATGAATATAATATTCAAAAACACCACTCTCAACCGTTTATAAATACCACATACTATATCACACATTCTCAAGAACATGCTTTAAGAAAACTCTCCCTAATTGTCTCCCCTTATGCCCCACATATCTCTATTTTCCATGTTTTAAAGAAAATACATATCTATAGTACCTTAATGGTCAGGAAAATTGGAGACATGGAATGGAAAATGTAATGACTTCAACCAATATATTAAATTTTTCTTCCTCCCCTTACACCGAATAAATTTCAACTAAAATAATATGATGAATCTAGTATCCTAAATTAAAAAAAAATTATTTTATTAATGAGATATATATCTTCAATATTCATCTATTGTCCTCACATTACCCAAATGAAAAATTTTGTCCATATTATGGTGGGTTCAGTTCTTCAATGAACAACATTCAATGTTTCTATCTACAACCTTCAAATATGGTTATATAAATTTTATTATAGATTAAAATAATGATAATAGGAATAATATACTTTATTTCATATTTTATAACATTATAATTAAATTAAAATAATCATATTCATGATGGTCAGTTAAACATCATAAATGACCTTATCATATAATGATAATGTTTATACTAAATAAATAATCCCTATGGAAAAAAACACCAGTATATATATAGAAAATTTTACATTTTATGAATGACATTAATATCATTTCATTTTGATTTTGTATTTCTATTCCTATTTTACAATTAATTTAATAATATCTACATGTGTTCCACCATAGAACAATGAAAAAAACACACATAGAAAATGAAATTAAACTTTATATCTCATTGAAATGGTTTTAAAAGAACATTAAATAATTATCTAGGAGGTTATGTGTAAAATGAAAATGATCATGGAACTAAGTTAAGGGATCTCTCAGAACAACCATATTTTATTTTGGTTATGATTTGACTCTCTTTACCAAAATCTATATCTCTATTAATATTATTTAATTATTCTACAATATATATAAATATATATGTATAAAACGGATATAACTATATTAATTAGCCATTCCTTGAAAGGGATATTCAGGTTCTATGTAGTTTCTTCATAATTTCATGTGTTAAGAAGAGATGGTTAAAGGGAACCTAAATATTTTCATACATCAATTAAATTACCACTCAAAAAAATTTGTATAAAAACTACAAGGTTTCTATAAAAATTAATTTTATTATAGAAAACCATCATAGTTCATTTATGGTTTTATGTAAATTATTAGTCCCTTACCCACATAAATGAATCTTTTCCCCATTTTCCTATATGCTTCCTTAAAAAATATATGCTAAATTGTTTCATATATAATATCTATTTCTTCAGTTAATGTGGGCATAATTTCTATGTCATATAGTTATTTATTAATTTATTAATTTGTAATAATTATTTAATCATTTATTTTATGGTAATTCTTTTGATATACCATTCTGCAATGTTATATGATAAGATTATGCAACCCATTTTATTTCCTTGGTTTTTTCTGATGATTATACATTTTCCATGATTTTATTGCAGAGACTGATTGTAAATGTACATGTTATGATGGCTTCACCCCAATAGTACTTCAATGAATTTGGTAATTTTAATGTCTCATGATATGAGATTAGGAAGTAAACCTAAACCATGAAGGGACCTCTTCAAATATGTGTTGTTGCCTCTATGGTTATCCTAAACTGATTCTTATACCATGTTTTTTTAATTTTTTCAAGTTATTATATTTTTAATGATATTCTGACTCCATATTTGTTATTCCATTCTTCAATATAATTATTCATGAGACATTAATTTTATGATATCATGTTATTCTAATTGAATCATTTGTTATGCCTTTTTTCATGTTTATTCCCAAACTGTGTTTTTTAGCTCACCCCTTTTATTTTTGTATTCCACATGTTATCCGATAATATTTTATGAGCTCTAATGAATTTATTTGATCATTATATATATATTAAAATGAAGATATTTTATTTTAGTTTTATTTTTATGTTTTATGTATCTTTTCTCAAAAACATATTAGAGATTTCAATGCATGGGGTGTGTTTATTTGTTACTCATTTTAAAAATCATGTAATATTAAGTGTAAAAGAAATTTTTCATGCTATATAGTATCAGAGATAGATCTATTTATTTTTTGAATTGGAATAAAAATATATTAGTAAAAATCAGTTGGTATAATTATAAGTATAGAATGATATCCTGAATTTTTTTTGAAGTATTGAGAATGTTTCTTCTTAGAAATTAAATATTCATATAGATACTAAAATTATATGTAGATCATGTATGTATTTTCATAGTTTTAATATCCTTGAATTGGATTACTATGTATTAACCCATTCTATACCTGGTTCACGATAAAGAGAATTTACTGAATACCTTGTTTGACACTCATAGGGGATATGAATTTAAAAATTATCAAAATCTTTATGAACCACTATGAAGGGATTAAATAAATTGGTAGGATAGAAAAAAATAAGAAAGTAAATATGGATAACCTAGGTTAAATCCTTGTGAATAATAATAAATGATATGGTTTTCATTTATATGTTTTTCATTTTATGATTATAGTATTCCTTATTATGATTTTTTTGTTTGAGAATTATTATCCTTATTTTTATTTCCTTTATTTTTCTTAATAGAATAAAATATGAGGAATCATGAAAAAAATATATGTGTAAATCAATGTGATTATTAATCTAATGAGTTTTTTTAACTATATTGCAGTGGGATATAGAAAATTTATTGAAATAATTTCTCAATTAACTCAATTCATGAATAATAACTAAAATCTAATGGAATTCCCTATTCCTGTGAAAGTTAAGGTTTTAGTCATGTCCTTTATATGAAAAGGTTCGCATACCCATTATGAATATTTTGATCCCCTTTTTTCTTATTATAGTTGATTCACTCTATTGTGAAGATATTCATTTTCCTCTAATGCTCTAAACATGAAAAATTCATATTGGTTATTTGTGACCTTGAGTGGAAAGATAATATATTATGGACATTAATCAAGAATATAAATATCAAAGAGGAACTAAATTTCATGTAATATGAATGATTCAATAGATAATATTTATATAATAATTTTCCCCAATATAGCCCTAAAAATGGAAATAAATTTCATCCGTATAATGAAAAATGAAGATAGTTATATAAGGGTTGATGAGGAAAGATTCATTGGGATTTTATGTTATCCAATTGACTTTTTCATTGACACTGATAGTATTGTAGAAAACATATTTACTGAATGAATTATGATTCTATAAAAATATTTAGTGATCCAAGACATTGAAATATAGGAAGATATTTTATATTATGTTGTTTAGGTTTATATGGTGGTTGTTAATCCTTAGTGGTGTCATGTGAATACAGCAAAAAATAATAAAATGGTTTTTATTCAAGAGAATAAACTGAAAAAAGACATGGAGTAATGAAACCCCAACTATCGATATGTCAAAAATATTTTACAAATTATCCCATTAACAATATCAAGGGATTAAGTAGAATCTTCAAGTGTTTAAAAGAGGGAAATTAGATAAATCAGTAAAAAAGAATATGAATAATACCACTAATATGATGGAAAAAATATGGTTTTGATAAAAATTCACTCTTTAATATAGTGTATCAACTATTAGTAAAATAAGAATTATGAAATCTAGACATTATGCTTGGGTTTTCTATAGAGAGTCAATGATAACACCCTCCATGGAATAATGATAATGGAAGGTAATATGTTATCACTACTATTATAGAGGGTCCTGAAAATGAGGTGGTGATAGGTGCATAGGTTATTCATTCTATAATTCTAAACATATTATTTCAATCTGGTTCCACAAATTCCTAAATAAAATGAATTATTTTTAGAAACATTCAAACCCCAGCTCAAATCATGGGTTTGATCTATATGTGATAATGGAAAACAACGTATTATTTATATCCCAAGTATATATATCATCCCCATTCACTTTTTTTTAATAAATATCCCGGTAAAAGTCATTCATAATTTAGTGGAATTGTATTCTCTATTATAAATTTATTATGTTTTATTATATTATTCATACAACTACATTCGTTAGAGGGATATCAATCATTACATCCTATGTTATCCTATGATTCATTATTAATATAAAGAGGATAATGAATATCCTTTGGAATCTTCTTCTAAATTATCAGTATTATTTCATTTTAACAAGCATATATTTCATAAATGATTAAGAAAAATGAATAAATTATTCTATAAAACATTCATATTCTCTATGACTACATAGATGTGTTAATTGGAGAGTTTCTTATAATTCCTCCCAAACGATAGGTTGAGTTCTAAATTTAACTTACACCAAGACCCTAAACCACATCCCACACACCTTATATAATAGAAAACATTTTGTTGGATGAACTATACTAGTAGTTATAATATAATCTTGGAAAGGGTTTTATATGATATAGTACATCACAATGGGGAACACATGTCATTTCCATTCTGAAATATTTCCTATCAATGTGCCTCTTAATTTTTTATTAGAAACAAAATAAAATCGTGATAAATAATAAGTATTATTTTCTATAGATTGATTAATTGTTTGATCAAATACGTGGGGAACAATATTTCGTTAAAGTTTTACATTAGTTGGGATATCACTAATTAAAGGTAATGATGGATGATATTTCTATGACTTCCCTTTAAACAATTTTTTGACGCCATGAGTTCATATTGAACCCCTATGGGCTAATAAATTCCCTAGAAATTTTCAATGACTTAACAATTATATCCATTAAATATTACCATGAAAAATTTGTTTCATTGTTTATAGATGATATTTTGATATAAAAACTAGGAGGAATAATAGAAGAATTTGAATATTTTGATTATGAGTTTTTAAAATGATAGGATATATGAAACATATATTGAATGTGATTTTCAGATGGAGGATGTATCAATTTTAGGGAATGGTATCACCCGAAACGGGGTATCTATGGTCCTTATAAGTCAATGTTTATTATGGAATCAAAAAAATAAACATTTTTAATGGTGATTCATATTTTCCATAGACTGAATGAGTATCAAAAATGATTTAATACAATATTATAAGGATTTTTATACCCACTTTCCAAACTAAATCTGATGGTAGTTTAGTTTTTAGGGTCTAATAAATAGAAAGAGGGCTTCATGTAATTAGAAAAAAACTTATCAATAAACTAGAACTCACACTACCTTAATGTTGAGAGCATTTCATGCAGTAGAATGATTCTTAAAATAATTAAATCGGTTCTTTACGAATTTATAATGATAAATTGAGAGCCTATGACTCATTGAATTTTAATGTTTGGGAACATAACTATCTGAAACATGATCTTCTGTTGGATACAGAAATACTTATATTGAAAATTTTGTGGAATTATCTATATGAAGAGAAGTGCGAAATATAAATAGGTTTTAAATGAAAAATATATATAATCACATTGATGGAGTTTAAAATGTAGTAGTGAATATGGTTATAGGTGACCAATGACCACTATTGCACAATCCTTAAACATAATTGAATGTAAAATAATGTGGTAGGTGTATAAGTAGTAAATACCATGAAACAGTATCCATGATGATGATTCAGAGGGATTTGATCATCTTATACATGAAACTGGTGGATTTTCAAGTCATAAATAAAAGTAAAAACATTATTACTTCTAGAAATGATTAATCAATAATACTTTCTAGATTTGATAAATGATGGTCAAATGGATTACCTAAAAATACATAAGATGTTGGAATATATAGGAAAATGTATTTTCATATGTTTAAAATTTTTGATTAATGAGTTGTATGATTTGGGTCATCACTATGTGCACCATAAATCATGACATAAAAAAGGATTTGTAGAATGATTCACACAGACCAGACATCTCGATCCACCCAAGAAGCAAAAAAATGAATGAATATATCTAAGTGAACTATTAATGGGACAATATAATGAAATATATCATTGAATATGTATAAAAAATCCTTGTATATTAGAATGTGAAGGAAAAAATAGATATATCCAAGGGGATGATGAAACTATTTTTCCTACATATCATGAAATGGGAAAACATAACCGTAGATTTTTTCTTATGACTTGTAAAGACATATTGAGAAAATAATTCCATATGGGTTATAGTGGAACATCATAGAATGAATTCCCAATTCATATATTTTAAAAGGATAACATGCTTGGAAAAATGTAAATTATATATACTAAGGAAGTTATGAGGCTTCTTGGGACACCACTATCTATTATATACAATCATGATCCAAGGATTGCCTCTACTTTTTATAAAAGACTCCAAAATGATCTAATCATTGAGTTAATATTCTGCATGACATATCATCCCTGAATTAATATCCTATAAAAATGGACTATAATATCACTTGTGGATATGTTTATAGAATACATAGAGGTATTAAATGGAGGATGGGATCTATAACCTCCTACAGTCTATTTCTCCTACAATCTGAGAATTCACTCATGCATCTAAATAGATCCATATGAATACCTTAATGGGAAGATATAAAAAACATCAGCGTATTGGGATTAAGAATGTTAACTCATTCTATTAGGATGATAAATGGTAAAGAATGTGGAAGAAAATGTTAAGACCATTAAATAACACATTTAAGAAGCTCATTGTCGAAAACATATCAATGTTGATAATTTCAAAATAGGTCTAGATTTTGTGGTTATAGATAATGTGTTACATTACATATCTCTATAGAAGAGATTCATGAGATTTTGCAATAATAGAAATCTATGTCCCTTGTATATCGAGCACATTGATATTCTTGATCACACTGGACATGTGGAATACAAAATAACACTCCCACGAACCCCATCTCAATTACAAGATATGTCTGATATAAACCACTTGATGAAGTACAGACATGATCCCTCACAAGTACTCAACTCATATGTGGTATATTTGGATCATGATCTTCCATATAAGGAGAAACTGATGATAATCATAGACCATAGAGAAAATTTTCAAAGAAACAGGAAAAATCGCCATAGAGAAGAATGATGGTTGAACTATTAGTATTGGGATGTGACATGGGTACTAATATAAATTATGAAATAAAAAACCCTCACATATTTTTACTTTAGTATGTTAAAAAAAATTATGTGGAAATTTATTTTGGGTGGGAGAATGTAATGACCCATAATTTTGTCTTTGCAATTTCCCTTACGATTATATAATTGTGTTATATATAATAATATAGCATTATCTAAAACAATTTGACATGATAGAACAAATTTATTATTATTATTATATAAATTTAAACATTATATATAAATAATAAATATTTTCATAATAATTTAATGTATTATTATTGAAAAAATATATACAATAATATAACTATAATATATTCATTTGAATCAACTCTACAACTAATAATGTTGTCTCTAAAAAAACAATAAAAATGAAACAAAATATTAGTAATGAAATAATATTTCAATATATATATATATATACTCTTAATAGATATATAAGGTAATGAAATATGAGGTGTTAATATAAATTAGGCAACCCATATGACTATATCAAATCTGAATGTCAAAATAATAATTTGATCATTGGAATAGTAATCTGCTCATTTTGAATTGTAATTGGCTATTACAATTAGAACTTCATCTATGAATGGGTAAAATAAAATAATGGTATCTTATAAAATAAAAATAATACAAATTAATATCATCATTTAACATAATCAATGTTTTAAAAATTATATAATATGTTTCTATTTTTTAAAAAAATATTTTTTTCAATTCAATTTATATAATAAATATAAATCTGTAAAATTAATTTTTTTTAAATAGAATGAGTTTAGAAATTAATATTATGTTGTACTATAATGACAAAATAATTTTAGGATAACATATTTAGTTTTTCAAAGGGCTAGAAAATATTTCATAATATTAAAATTAGATTTTTATTTCAAATAAATAAGTATTTTAATGAAAAATTAAATTCATCATATTTAGAAAATTATTTGCTGAAATAATATTTTATTATAGGAATTAGAACATGGAAAAATGGTTAGGGAAAACATTTTTTATTTTCAAAAAATAGTTTAATTTTTATGATTTGTAAAATATGGAAAATTATTTTATTTTTTATTATAAGAAAATTACATGAAGAAATGGGTGTTGGAATATGTATGTGAGAATTAGATCAGCCTAAAATAGACTCATTAAAATATATTGTAATATTTTTAGTCACTTTTGGATATATTGATCCCAAAAAATAAGAAAATTAATATAATATTCAAAAAATACATCCTCCGCTTATAAATATTAACCCTCACCACCTCTTCTCCTCAAACATTCTCACTTCCTTAACATATGTAATCTCTCCAAAATTCTCTATTAATATCTATACCATGAACCTAAAATCCATGTTATCATGAAACTACATATCCAAGGCTCATTATTAGGAATTCTAAGAGAAGACATTTTGAGGAGAATGTAATACACTCAATCTACCCTATTAAATTTTCTTCCACCTCGTCTTCCAAAAAAATATAAAAACCCTGAAATAATATGTCGAGTTTCTTGAATATTCTATACTGTAATTGTTTGATGGTAATATCTATTATTCACAAAAGTATCTTCTCCACTAATTCTACAAATGAAATTGTTATTCATATTATTATGGCTTCATATCCTCAATGAACATCATAGTTCATTTTCACCACTCCCTTCAAGAATGATTAAAGAAATATAATTATGGTTAAAGATGATGAAAATAATTATACTATATCTTATTTCCTATTCTAAATTTTTTTAATTTAATTTAATTAATGTTGTTTGCATTCGACTGTAAAACAACTTAAATGAACTAACAACATTACAAAAATGATTATACAAACTTAGTCATAGCTATGTCAAAAAATAAGGATATCTAGAAAATTTTAAATTTTATGAATTACATTAATATTATTTCACTTCATTTATGGTTTGTTGGTTTCATCTTACCATTACATCAATAACATTTCACATGTTTTCTGAAATTGGATCTATAAAATCTACACCCTTGAAACAGTGATGTTAATCATTATATCTCATTCAAATGGATGAAAATTTATATAATATAATTATATTAAATTAAATGTTGGTATTAATGTTAGTAAATGTAATAATAAGTGAATTTAAATTTATAATTCATTGTAATATTTTCAATTGTATAATGATTCTGTAACAAATATAAGGGATCTCTCTAAACCACCTTATTTTATTTGTTTTATTCTTTATCTATATTTACCTCACATTATCTATCTATTATTATTATTCAATTCTTCTGTATTATATATATATATATATATCTGTCACATACATACCTATTATAATTAATCATAACATAATGGTGATAAATATGTTTGAATGGTTATCTTCCCAATGTATTTCATTAATAAAATTCAATTAATGGGAACCTCATTATTTTCGTATATCATTTTAATAACCACAACATGTTACATTTTAAACGATTCATTATTTCCGAAAAAATCATTCATTTATAGAATAACATCTTCATTAATTTATGGTATTATGGAAATTATTCTTTCCTTACACTCATTAATGATTCTTTACACCTTTTTTCTAATACTCCATATAAATTAAATATTTCCAAAATTATTTATCCATTAATTTGTAGGTCATCAATTCACATAGACTACATTTTCATGTCAAATACCTCTATATTTATCAATGAACATCCATGATTGATTTAATACCTTCTTTCATGGAATTTAATATGATATTAAATTTTGTTATATTATATGACATTATTTTAGTTTTGACCTCTCATGGGGTGGCGGGACATTTGGGGTGTATGTGGGGATTCTTCTTTTATCTCAAAGGGTTCTTAATGGTGTCAATTCTTGGAATTTGGAACAACTAATGACATCAATATCTATAACTATCTAAATTCAATATTTCCAAATGCAAGCGGTCATTGGGATTTCTTACTAATGATTCTTAGGAACTCACATTGGTCGAGAGTAATGGAAGTTGGTCTCATCACACCATGTTGGGGGAATTGTTTTCTAATATAATTCTCATTCATATATTTATGTCTTGTTTATGAATCATTCCCAGATCCCAATATAAAATTGATTACCGTAAATTAATAAACTGTTTTGGACCTGTAGGGTTGTGAGTGTCTGTAAATATCTTTGGCATTCACGTAGGGTGATCGTCTTAAAATATCATAGGTTCTCCACCTGGTTACCCATTATTACTTAATGAATGTAGTTCATGAATTTATATATTCTGAATTTATATAGTAGGACTCTCTATAGTTTATTTCAATTAAGGAATATTTTTGGTATTGCGGGTGTTTCAATCAAGTTGGTTATGGTTATTCTTATGTTTCCTTATATAAAGAATAAGATCCCACATAGTTCATTATTTCTTAATGGGAATAGTTTTAACTTTTAGTGTATTATTAAACGGATGAATCAATGAATTTTAGGTTCATATGGAAAGTACATGTCGCAAGAACAAATAATCAAAGGACTCCTAACAATAGTTGATGTTGGACATACACATGGGTGGCATTTTTGATTATCCTCACTTGGAAAATAACCTAATTAAAATAGATAGGGATGTGTAGTAAGAGTGTGTACTAGTAAGTGTCAACATGTTTTCATTAAATATATAGTCTAATATAAGAATAAATGACACTTAAACAGAATATAGCCTTAAAGATGGAATTTCATTCATTATAGGGAATATAGACATTGAAGATAGATCCCATAAAAAGTGTGGCCCAACATAGATGGTATAATGGGACCCAAAAGAAGTGTATACCTCCAACATTAGACAGGGTTAGTATTAGATGTATATCTTGATATAATGTAGTCTATTGGGGTTATAGGTCTAAATATTATAAGGTGTATTGACTAATAATATTATATATATAAGAGGAAAAGTACATCAGTAATCGCAAAAGGATTATATACTATTGTGGTTAATGGTCAAATGTAAATGAAAATTGGTTTTTGAACATCATGGAGATTTCTTACTAATCCTAATGATATATGATTCAAATCCCGTATAGTTTTAATGAAACATCATAGGTCGTTTGAGTAGAACAAGCTACATAGTTCAACGATAATGGATGAAAATGTCAATAATAGAATATAAAATATTATATGTAGATGATTTATTCATGGAGAGGTGTGTTATATAATCTATATATATATGAATCAGAGTCTGCGTTGTTTTCATTCTATGGGGTACTTTTTCATAAAAGGTGAAATAATAGTAGATCATATAGGGCTTATGCATGTAAGGAAACCCTAACATAATTCATTGAGATATTTCCCATTCGAAGAAAGGGAATATACTATTTCTGTCTTACTAGAGAGAAGTATTCCCATAGTGTGGGTATTTTTATTATATCACTAGAGAGATCACTACAGATATCTAATCCATCATGAATCATTCTTCATGCTAAGAACAAGAAATATAAGAATATCATACACATTGTATATGGGTTTAATGAATGTATTTGAATAGGTCCTACATAATAGGGATTCCCTAGAGAGTATTATGATTTTATGTAACATGGATGATATGGATCAATGTGATATGAATGATGATCTTCCATGATGAATATTTTTTTTCAGTTCTATAGGAGGTAATTTGACAATAATTTCATGTCATGGTTTTTATGTGGAATATGGAATCATATAGGAATATAAAGATCAATCCTTATAAGGCATAGGGTATATCTTATTTATAATAGTAATCTGATTCCTCATACTTCATAAGTTCTTCTCCTTATAGAGAGTATAGAATCATGGTTATCATTGTAGTTTTATTTCCCATGATAATGTAATTATAGAATTAATATTAAGGTGCATGTCATTTTAGGATAAGAGGATAATATGTCTTACGTGATTTATTGAAATACATGGGGGATGAATGATCACATAAAGGAACATGGGTCATTTGATTCAAGCGAAGGAGTTGGGATCATGCGATCCCATGACAAAAAGGGGGTATCATGATTCTGTGAAGGAAAGGGGTGATCGTCATGAAATACATGATTTTATTTTGATCGTATATCTAGTTTTTGGATAAATAATTAAAATATATTATCATATAACCAAATATTAGGTAATCTAATGATGGATTGGTCATTACATGATTACCTGATTGACACATATTTATGATATGGGTTCATGAACTGCTGTTCATACATCATGGTATATTATATTTGATTAATGATTTTATTATAGGATCGCCAATTTTTTTATATTGACAAACCATAATTCTAAATGGGTGGATTTTCTTTATTTAGATTCTCCTTAGTACTCTACACTTATTGAATCCTTTCATACTATCCATTTCCAAAATCCATCTCTTATTTTCTTCGTTTTATTTTCAATCATCATTGGAGGTTTTATTGATGTCAAACTCATATATTTTGGTTTTCATGTAGTGGGGAAGGCAAGTACCCAAACATATGACAATGTAAGATTAACCATATATGTTTATATGAGTTTAATTGGTTGCATATAATCGAGATACATAACAAAGATAACATATATATACGAGTTTTGCAGTAAACAATTATCATGATATATGCCCATCTTGGAAAGCCTCTACATAGAGATGATCATTTATCCCTTTTCACAGAAGTAAAGTTCATTAGTACAGTGGATTTATGTAAAGAAAAATATCATCAACCTTGGAATTCCATGGATATCCATTTCTAGGAGTTGATCATGTATCTTATTTTTGTTGGGTGAACACATGACTCTTGGGAAAATCATGTTACCAAAATAATCCTTAAAATAGCTCTATCACGGATGGCCTTGAAATAGAGTTGATCACATAATTTTTGTTTGAGTAGATATCACATGACTCTAGGGTATAGAAAAATAATTGTGATAGTGAGATAAGTTCATCATGGACAACCGTGGCAATAATTTAATTTTTTGATCTATTTCTTAGAGAGTGATTATTAAACTCTTGGGGAATCGTGTGAATACTAGTGACAACATGAATAATCATTCAAAAACAACCTATTCTACATGATCCACCATAACATAATAATTAGTTGTATGTATGAATAGATTGGTGTCAAATGGTCAGGTTTACGCTGATGGATTAAACAATATGTGTGGAAAAGTCACATGGCCCTTCAATGGTCATGAGATTTGAGATATTATAACATTTTTGAATTTTAATTTATAATAAAATGGATTTTTTTTATTTTTTTCTAAATCCAACATTATTATGTTTTTTGGTCAGAAAATACTCCACCCCAGAAATGATGTCTAAAATAAAAAAAGTTCTATAGGTTCAAATAGTGTAAATTTATACCTATTATAACGAACCATACTATACATACATTGTTAATACTTAAAAATTGAGGCACACTTATTACAACATATGACAAACCCACAAAGGACCGTATAGGTATAGTGTCTTTAGAAACTGGGAAACATAAACAACTGGTTCATAAATCTTCTACAGTGTCTCCCATTTATTTCATCATATCTATGGTCTGTTTTAGGAAATTCTACTTAATATCCATCTTCCTGACCTGGGGAAAAGAAAACATAAAAGGGTGAGCTCAAATGCTCAGCAAGGGCAAATAAAGGAAATAAAAATCATATCATATCTTTTTGAAAATCATAACCTGCAAAAGAGATCATAATATCTTAACATGGAATAAATCATAGAAGTGAAAATGGGATCCCCATAATCATAACATGAAACTTGAAACTTTGTGGCATGCACACATAATCATGGAAAATCATTTCTTGTTAGTCATGACCCATTTTCCAAGACTATCTTAGTGGACAAAGTCCCTTTATGAACCGAGTCACCCTCGTTCTAGTCCTGTTTCACTGAACCAATACAACCTACCGTTCCCGCCATGTCTATATCATGAGATATAAAATCTTTACCCAATGCATTGGAGGGAGATACAGGTCCCACCCATCTTATAATGAATCCTTTCTTATGTGTGCCACATAATCATAAATCATACATCATTGCATAACACATGTAACAAAAATGGGATTCTTGAAACATCATGACATCATAAAACAAATCATATAAGGTAAATGACTTCATAAAAATAATTCCCTCACAACATAATCAATCCAATGTAATAATAGGGATAAAAACATAGCCATATATTATCTTAGATGGAAAATAATTTTGATAAAACATTTGAACTCCATTCTTGAAGAAAATATCCTTTCTACTTCAAAGAAACTTTTCTTTTCTTGACATGTCATACAATTATAAAATAAACGAAGTTGATTAAAAATAAACTTGAAAACTTATAAAGGAAGCTTCTTGGAAAAAATGTTTTAAAAATACATTCATGTCGTATAAGTTAAAAAAAACATTCTTCTCGTACTTTTATCGAAAAAGTCAAAAAGTACCTCGTACGAAAAATGACAAAAGATTCCTTTCATACATATTACTAAAAACACACCGAAGGGTAAAAATGGATATAAACAATTGTAGGTGGATGGAAATAATATTACATATTGATGAAACATGGATGTGGATGATAAAATACATCCCAGTAAATACTTACGAATAAACAATCTCGGATAAAAATGAGATTGTGATATTTCCCTTACCTTAGGTCTGATTTGCTATGTATGTGTCCGAAGCTCCTGTATAATGGTTTAAATAATGTTATTGACTTATTCCAGAATCATACATATTGATATGATATCATATATGGTCATATTCTTAGCTTCTTGTTAGTAATATTTCATTGTTACTTGTTACTCGGGTCTTTATTGCCTTTTGTTCTTATGCGTTTTTTGCCGAATAAATTCATATTCTTATTTTAAGGTTATAGATACCTTATATCCAGAATGGTATTAGTGTAACATATATCATATTTATTTATTCAATTCATTTATATAATTACTATGTAATGATGATCATGTAGAACGAGTCGCATCACATCGTGGAGACGGTATTCCGTACGTACGCACGAGTGATGATATCGTTCTTATGATCATGGAATTTTATTGGAGTATATTTATATTATTTCAGTATCAATATTACTTTATAATAATCATAAATAGTTACTCATTACACCATTATACCCATCCTTGTAAGGCGATGGTGGAAAATAGATTACACCACGGCGTGAAGACGGTATTCCGTACGTATGCACGCGCGGTGATTTCATTTTTTTGTAGGATGGATAGAAGGTTAATTAGAGTTGTTTAATATTTATAATAACATATCAGTATGTAAGTAATACTGATGTTATTACTTTATCATGAAACAACTAAAGAAGACGAAGATGAAGAAGAAAGAAATTGAAAAGATCGGTAATGGATATTACCTCTTCTTTGGAACGCTTCTTTGAATCCTCAACTTAGGGAACTATGATTGGTCTTTGAAGAAGACCAGGACCTCTAGGATTATTCTAGGGAAGCGGAGAGGAGATAATGGCAGGTTTTGGGCTAGCTTTAGTGCTAAAATTGGTGTGAGGAGGAGGGGGAGGAGGTGCCCTTTTATAAGGGAGGAGAGGGGCACCTTAGGAATATCTCAAAATATTATTTTATATTAAAGTCAAAATCGGTTTATAATGGTTCCAAAGGGTCTTATTTCGAAGCTAAAGTGGGGATGGGTCGAAATAATATCATCCAATAGGATATAGACAAGTTTAGGTTATTATTTTAACCTTATCAATTAGATTTAACTCTAAGTTCAATAATTTAACTTTTACCGTGTCTTTTTGTTTTCTTACACTATATGGTTAATACACTTACTATAAAATGCCAAAAGAACCCCAAATTGTTTATAATTAATATATATATCCTTATCTAAGTCATTTGGCCGAACCGTAGATTTTTAGGAATAAAATAACAATTAATAATATAATATTTGATTTAAAAACTATTTTGTGTCAATTTCGACACTATTTGATATATGATTTTTGTGAAAGTCATAACAGAATTATATGTTCAAACCAAGTTTCTTAAATCAACACTAATATATCATAGTAACCTTGAAAATTATTGGAATTCATAAAAAGTCTCAAATTACATTTATTTTGGTGTTTATAACATCGATTATGTCAATATTTCATTAATAAGATAATTACTGCATCATCATTGTGTCATAAATAAATTAAATTATTTAATGTCTAAAAATTATAAATAAAATACCATAATGTATGAAATCTTTTTAGCTTTCTAATGAATATTTATAGTCGAATTTATCTTATGTATAACCCCATATTAAAAATTATTTACTTATTAAACTTTGATTTTAACTATTTTAACCCTTCTTTAAATAAATTAATAATAAATGTCCTAATCTAATCCAAGTGGACCTAAATGGTCATATTTTATTCCTAAGTTTTTTTTGGTCGAATTACACTTGTCCAATAGAATTAAGACATGTGTTAGGGTAATAATAATATCATTTGTACCCTTAATTACCCTATTTACTTTTAACCGTAGTAAAAAAAAGTAAAAAGTTACTATTCACCGAAAAATTATTTTCATCTCATTGAACCACATTTTAGTCCTTGATATTAACCGCGTCTCTCGGATTTTAAAAATTTCATTCACAGAAGAAGTAAAATTATGTTTTATGCAAAATTCAGTTTTTATCCTACCACTTAGTGGTTTCACTATTCATCAAAAATTGAAAGTTTTCAGAAAAATACCAAAATTTCACCCTAGGATAATTTCGATATTCCGAATGCAAAAATGAAGTCCATTTTGAAAAATAAAATTTATAAAATTTTAAAAAGTGGTTTTTACTATTCATAACGGTTAGTTTTATTTTAATAGAATATCGTTGTTTAGTGAAACTCGGTATTGCGTACGACGCAAGCTAACGAGGAAGGTCATGATTTCGTGTAAAGCAAGCCAAGCAAGTGTTGTGTAGAAAAATATTCCTTTGATGATTTATATAACATAAAAGTCTCGGGTGTTACATTCTACCCCCCTTAAAAAGAATTTCGCCCTCGAAATTCGTCACTTTGTAACAACCAGATGAGGGTACTTCTCTCTCATCATATCCTCAAGCTCCCATGTAGCTTCTTCAAGTTGGTGGTTCTTCCATAAAACTTTCACCAATCGAGTGGTCTTGTTTCGTAGGACTTTTTCGCTACGATCTAGAATCTCTATCGGTTGTTCTTCATAAGAAAGATCTTGCTCCAGCGGTACAACTTCTGAGCTGAGTACATGTGAAGGATCAGGTATGTACTTTCTCAGGAGAGATACATGGAACACATCGTGAACTTGAGAGAGATTCGGTGGAAGCGCCAATCGGTAAGCTACCTTTCCAACACGATCCAGTATTTCGAAAGGACTGATATATCTAGGGCTCAACTTCCCCTTCTTTCCAAATCTCATAACCCTCTTCGAGGAAGATATTCGTAAGAACACTTTATCACCCACTTCAAACTCTAGGTCTTTTCTTCGGTTCTCGTCATAACTTTTCTGTCGACTCTGAGCTGCTCTTATGTGTTGTTGAATAGATCTGACCTTTTCTGCCATTTCATCAACGAGATCAGGTCCTAATAGCTTTCTTTCCCAAACTTCATCCCAGCAAGTTGGAGTCCTGCATTTCTTTCCATAGAGAGCTTCATAAGGAGCCATCTGAATACTGGAGTGAAAGATATTATTATAAGAAAATTCCACCAAAGGTAGGTGTTGATCCCAAACTCCTTTGAAATCCATAGAGCAAGCTCTCAACATGTCTTTTAGGGTTTGAATTGTTCTCTCAGACTGACCGTCTGTCTAAGGATGATAAGCAGTGATGAAACTCAACTCTGTATCCAGAGTATGCTGAAGACTTCGCCAGAACTTTTAGGTAAATCTCGGATCCCAATCAGATATAATAGAAAGTGGTACTCCATGCAATCTTACCACTTCCTTTACATATATCCTGGAAAGCTGATCTAGAGAGAAATCCTCTCTAATAGCAATGAAGTGTGCAGACTTTGTAAGACGATCAACTATGACTCAGATAGCATTATTGCCCTTGGATGTTTTAGGAAGTCCTGTGACAAAGTCCATAGTGATGTTTTCCCATTTCCATTCGGGTATGGGTAATGGTTGTAACATCCCCTTAGACTTCTGTCTCTCAGCTTTAACTTGTTGACAAACCAAGCATCGAGAGACATATTCAGCAACATCTCTTTTCATGCCATCCCACCAGAAGTACTCTTTCAGGTCCCTATACATCTTCGTGCTTCCAGGATGAATAGATAATGAAGAACTATGAGCCTCATCCAGCAGCTCCTTCTTTAATTCGGGGATGGGAGGAACACAAACCCGATTCCTGAACTTTATTATCCCATCACAATCGAGGTTGAATTCAGGAAC
Source organism: Viscum album (assembly GCA_963277665.1). Taxonomy (NCBI): domain Eukaryota; kingdom Viridiplantae; phylum Streptophyta; class Magnoliopsida; order Santalales; family Viscaceae; genus Viscum; species Viscum album. The sequence goes on from OY728137.1 coordinate 1,064,766,725, forward strand.
ATTTCTCAACTTCTTTTGTAACTCGACATCTTCTTTCTGTGCCTCTTTAATCTTCAAATGTATAGATGGTTGAACATTCATTTGAGAAAGATAAGATTTTTCCTCTTCCATTATAATTCCAAGATCCATCCTTTGTAAATCCATAAATATTGGATTTATTGTGATCCTCATCATGGATAAACTAGCATGGTCTTGTCAACTTAATGCATCTGCCACCTTGTTTTCTTTCCCAGGGTGGTAATGGATTGAGCAGCCATAATCCTTAATCATCTCCAACCATCTTCTTTGACGCATATTCAGCTCCTTTTGTGTGAAAATATTCTTTACACTTTTATGATCAGTATAAATATCACACCATTCACCATAAAGGTAATGCCTCCAAATCTTTAATGCAAAGATTACCGCAGCCAACTCCAAATCATGTGTTGGGTAATTTTGCTAATGGATTTTCAACTGTCGTGAGGCATAAGCTATCACCATATCATTTTTCTTAAGAACACACCCCAATCCCTTCTTGGATGCATGACTGTAGATCCCAAACCTTTCTCCACTACAAGGAAGTGTGAGCACAGGTGCACTGGATAACCTTCTTTTCAACTCCTTGAAATTCTCTTCACATTCCTCTGTCCAAACAAACTTAACTCCTTTCCGAGTCAACTTGGTGACTGGGTTAGATAATCGTGAAAAATCTTTTACAAAACGTCGATAATATCCAGCCAAACCAAGAAAAATTCGGATCTCAGTTACTGTTGTTGGTCTCGACCATCCTTCGATAACCTTTGTTTTTGCTGGATCCATAGATATCCCCTCTTTTGAGATTATGTGACCCAAAAATGCAACTTTTTGAAGCCAAAATTCACACTTGGTAAATTTAGAATAAAGCTTCTCCTTTATCAGGGTCTTCAATATAATTCTCAAGTGATCTTCATGCTCTTCCTTGATCTTTGAATAGACAAGAATATCGTCTATAAACACTACCAAAAATTGATCAAGATAGTCTCTAATGACTCTATTCATTAGATCCATGAAGACAGCAGGGGCATTAGTAAGACCAAATGGCATCACTATAAATTCATAGTGTCCATACCTTGTACGGAAAGTCGTCTTTGGTATATCCTCCCTTTTGACCCTTAATTGATGATACCCTGAATGAAGATCAATCTTGGAAAAGTATTGAGCTCCGCGTAGTTGGTCAAATAAGTCATCAATGTGTGGGAGAGGATATTTTTTCTTGATAGTGATCTTGTTAAGTTCTCGATAATCAATGCAGAGTCTCATTGATCCATCTTTCTTCTTAAAAAATAGAACAGGTGCTCCCCAAGGTGACGCACTAGGGCGTATGAATCCCTTATCAAGATTCTCCTGGAGTTGCTTCTTCAATTCCTGCAACTCAATTGGGGCCATTCTATAAGGTGTCTTTGAAATAGGCAAAGCACCCGGTACGAGTTCTATTGAAAACTCAACTTCACGATTTGGTGGAAGACCTGGTAATTCCTCCGGAAAGACATCATCAAACTCTCGTACGATGGGCATATTCTTAATCGTGAGTTTCTCACCAACCATTTGAGATAAATAACCTTCATTTAGTGGAATCAATACCCATAAAATGGAAGAAATTTCCACTGGAAGGTTATGTTCATCCTTGCATTGATAGATGATCATAGATTGATCTGGAATATGAAATGTGACTTCCCTTATTTGGAAATTGATATGAGCTCCGTATAAAGAAAGCCAATCCATGCCAAGAATCACATCAAATTCCACTATAGGAAGGATCACAAGATTTGCAGGAAGCACTTTCCCCCAAACTTCAATCGGAGAAGAATAATAAACTTTTGATGCGATTGATGTGCCATTAGGTGTTGTCACAGCTAACTCAACATCTAATTGTTGAGGTAATACGGTGATACCCTTAGAAAATTCTTCAGAAATAAAAGAGTGGGTGGATCCAGAATCAAATAAAACATTTGCTACTTTAGAGTGGATGGTAAGTGTACCTTTCACCACATCGTTATCGTACTCCACATCGCTGATAGAAATTGCATGTGACATTCCTTTGTCTTTAGCCTTAAGAGTTTTTTGACGTCGACCATCATCATCAACCCTTGGATTTGGGCATTGATTGGCATAATGCCCCATCTCCTTGTACTTGAAACATTGAAGTGTAGTATGTTCATTCTGTGCATCCCTTCCTTTGTTTTCATCATTATACATCTTCTTCCCATCATCGCGGCATTCAAATGCCCGATGACCTTGCTTTCCACAATTGAAACATTTACTTGTCCCTTTAAGACAACTCCCTCCATGTTTCTTTCCACACTTTGAGCATAAGGGAAAGCTCATCTTCTTTTCAGTGTGCTCTTTAGATTTTCCTTTAAATTCCATTTTCCTCTTCTTATCAAACCCATATGACTGATGGGTTACTCCAATCTCCATCTCGACTTTGAGAGCACATCGAACGATTTCCTCATAGCTATTGAAGTCCCCTATGGCTAACGCCCTTCGAAGACTTGGTTTTAAGCCACTAAAGAATCGATCGATCTTACTCTCAGGTTGGATAATAATACCAGAAGCGTACCTTGCAAGTCTTGTAAAATTTGCTTCATAGGTACCAACAGATTCATCATCTCTTTGTTTCAGTTCAAGAAACTCTTTCTCCATCTTTGTTTGGAGAATACGAGGGAAGTACTTATTAAAAAATAAGTTCTTGAACTCGTCCCATTCCATGGACTCAATTTCATCCCTTTGCCTCGTATTCTTAATAAGATTCCACCATTGATCAGCATCTCCTTCCAAACGATGCACTGCTAGGATGACTTTATCATGTTCAGAACATTGAAGAACTGAAAATATCTTTTCAGTATTACTAATCCATTGTTCAGAAACTAATGGCTCAGTAGACCCACTGAAAGAAGGTGGACGCTGCCTCATGAAGGATTCAACAGAATGTTGCTCCTTCCTTTGCTCGTTTGGAAGTCCTGCATGATTCATAGCTTGAGAAAGTTGTGTGAGCATGGCTACAAGATTTTGCATTCCAGCTCCCATATCGTTTGGTTGCTCAGGGGGACAATCATTGCATTGCCCATCGCATTCTGCATTAACACGGTTCCTTCGGGTTCCAGCCATTGACTAAAACCAAAAAGAATAGTGTGATCAACACTAATTATAATAGGAAAACCACATAATTCAAGAATAAAATTTCACACTTAAGGTCTTATCCTGGGTTATTCATGGATATTTCTAAAACACTAATATTGTGCTCTATGCTTAGACTTATCCTTAGGGTTCTTACTAAGGCTTTCACATCCTAGTTTCCAAAAGTTGACTATACCTTTCCTCTGATACCAACTATAACGACCCATAATATACATACATTGTTAATACTTCAAAATTAAAGCACACTTATTACAACATATGAAATAACCACAAAGGACCGTATAGGTATAGTGTCTTTAGAAACTGGGAAACATAAACAACTGTTTCATAAATCTTTTACAGTGTCTCCCATTTATTTCATCATATCTAGGGTCCGTTTTAGGACATTCTACTTAATATCCATCTTCCTGACCTGGGGAAAAGAAAACATAAAAGGGTGAGCTCAAATGCTCAGCAAGGGCAAATAAAGGAAATAAAAATCATATCATATCTTTTTGAAAATCATAACCTGCAAAAGAGATCATAATATCTTAACATGGAATAAATCATAGAAGTGAAAATGAGATCCCCATAATCATAACATGAAACGTGAAACTTTGTGGCATGCACACATAATCATGGAAAATCATTTCTTGTTAGTCATGACTCATTTGCCAAAACTATCTTAGTGGAAAAAGTCCCTTTCTGAACCGAGTCACCCTCGTTCCAGTCCTGTTTCAATGAACCGGTATAACCTACCGTTCCAGCCATGTCTATCTCATGAGATATAAAATCATTACCCAATGCATTGGAGGGAGATATAGGTCCCACCCATCTTATAATGAATCCTTTCTTATGTGTGCCACATAATCATAAGTCATACATCATCGCATAACACATGTAACAAAAATGGGATTCTTGAAACATCATGACATCATAAAACAAATCATATAAGGTAAATGACTTCATAAAAATAATTACCTCACAACATAATAATTTCAATGTAATAATAGGGTTAAAAACAGAACCATATATTATCGTAGATGGAAAATAATTTTGATAAAACATTTGAACTCCATTCTTGAGGAAAATATCCTTTCTACTTCAAAAACACATTTCTTTTCTTGACATGTCATACAATTATAAACTAAACGAAGTTGATTAAAAATAAACTTGAAAACTTATAAAGGAATCTTCTTGAATTTTTTTTTAAAAATCCATTCATGCTGTGTAAGTTAAAAAACATTGTTCTCATACTTTTGTCGAAAAAGTAAAAATGTACCTCGTACGAAAAATGAAAAAAGATTACTTTCATACATATTACTAAAAACTCACCGAAGGGAAAAAATGATTTAAAAAAATTGTAGGTGGATGGAAATAATATTACATATTGATTAAACATGGATTTGGATGATAAAATACACCCCAGTAAATACTTACGAATAAACAATCGCGGATAAAAATGAGATTGTGATATTTCCCTTACTTTAGGTCTGATTTGCTTTGTATGTGTCCGAAGCTCCTGTATAATGGTTTAAATAATGTTATTGACTTATTCCAGAATCATACATATTGATATGATATCATATATGGTAATATTCCTAGCTTCGTGTTAGTAATATTTCATTGTTACTTGTTACTCGGGTCTTTATTGCCTTTTGTTCTTATGCATGTTTTGCCAAATAAATTCTTATTCTTCTTTTAAGGTTATAGATACCTTATATCCAGAATGGTATTAGTGTAACATATATCATATTTATTTATTCAATTCATTTATATAATTACTATGTAATTATGATCATGTAGAACGAGTCGCATCACATCGTGGAGACGGTATTCTGTACGTACGCACTAGTGATGATATCGTTCCTATGATCATGGAATTGTATTGGAGTATATGTATATTATTTCAGTATCAATATTACTTTATAATAATAATAAATAGTTACTCATTACACCATTATACCCATCCTTGTAAGGTGATGGTGGAAAATAGATTACACCACGGCGTGGAGACGGTATTCCGTACGTACGCACGCGCGGTGATTTCATTTTTCCATAGGATGGATAGAAGGTGAATTAGGTTTGTTTCATATTTATAATAACATATAAGTATGTAAGTAATACTGATTTTATTACTTTATCATGAAACAACTAAAGAAGAAGAAGTTGAAGAAGAAATAAATTGAAATGATCGGTAATGGATATTACCTTTTCCTTGGAACGCTTCTTTGAATCCTCCACTTAGGGAACTAAGATTGGTCTTTGAAGAAGACCAGGACCTCTAGGATTTTTCTAGGAAAGTGGAGAGGAGAAAATGGCAGGGGTTGGCCGAGCATGAGTGCTCAAATTGGTGTGAGGAGGAGGGGGAGGAGGTGCCCGTTTATAAGGGAGGAGAGGGGCACCTTAGGAATATCTCAAAATATTATTTTATATTAAAGTCAAAATCGGTTTATAATGATTCCAAAGGGTCTTATTTCGAAGCTAAAGTGGAGATGGGTCGAAATCCTATCAACCAATAGGATTTAGACATGTTTAGGTTATTATTTTAACCTTATCAATTAGATTTAACTCTAAGTTAAATAATTTAACTTTTACCATGTCTTTTTGTTTTCTTACACTATATGGTTAATACACTTACTATAACATGACAAACGAACCCCAAATTGTTTATTATTAATATATATATCCTTATCTAAGTCATTTGGCCGAACCATAGATTTTTAGGAATAAAATAACAGTTAATAATATTTTATTTTATTTAAAAACTATTTTGTGTCAATTTTGACACTATTTGATATATGATTTTTGTGAAAGTCATAACAGGATTATATGTTCGAACCATGTTTATTAAATCAACAATAATATATCATATTAACCTAGAAAATTAGTGGAAATCATAAAAAGTCTCAAATTACATTTATTTTGGTGTTTATAACATCAATTATGTCAATATTTCATTAATAAGATAATTAATGCATCATCATTGTGTCATAAATAAATTAAATTATTTATTGTCTAAAAGTATAAATAAAATACCATCATGTAGGAAATCTTTTTAGATTTCTACTGAATATTTATAGTCGAATTTATCTTATGTATAACACCATATTAAAAATGATTTACTTATTAAACGTTGATTTGAACTATTTTAACCCTTCTTTAAATAAATTAATAATAAATGTGCTAATCTAATCCAAGTGGACCTAAATGGTCATATTTTATTCCTAAGTTTGTTTTTGGTCGAATTACACTTGTAAAATAGAATTAGGACATGTTTTAGGGTAATAATAATATCATTTTTACCCTTAATTACCCTATTTACTTTTAACCGTGGTAAAAAAAAGTAAAAAGTTACTATTCACCAAAAAATTATTTTCATCTCAATGAACTACATTTTAGTCCTTGATATTAACTGTGTCTCTCTGATTTTCGAAATTCCATTCACAGAAGAGGTAAAATTCAGTTTTATGCAAAATTTAGTTTTTAATCTACCACTTAGTGGTTTCACTATTCATCAAAAATTGAATGTTTTCAGAAAAATACCAAAATTTCACCCTAGGCTAATTTCGATATTCCAAATCCAAAAATGAAGTCCATTTTGAAAAATAAAATTTATAAAAATTTAAAAAGTGGTTTTTACTATTCATAACGGCTAGTTTTATTTTAATAGCATATCGTTGTTTAGTGAAACTCGGTATTGCGTACGACGCAGGCTAACGAGTAAGGTCACGATTTCGTGTAAAGCAAGCCAAGCAAGTGTTGTGTATAAAAAGATTACTTCCATGATTTATATAACATAAAAGTCTCGGGTGTTACACCTATGTCCCATGGGATTCAATTTATATTTTGGTATCCTATGTGACTCATGGTATTCTATTAATGGTTTTATAAATAGGGTAGATGGGTTTTCACTTTCACATGATTATTTGTATCTCAAATATATTCGTAATTTATCTAACATGAATGCTTCATAATAGACCATAATGTGAACATGGTGTATGATCATATTGTGAGACTTTACTAAATAACAGTTATTGTGTGAGCTAATCACATGAATGAACTGCATAAGTAATCATAAAAGCCAACTCAAATTATATTTTATTTTTAGAACTCATGTTAATTACACTTCCTAAGATTGTTCATGAAATTTTTGGTTTCATAGGATGTGATAAAATTTATTGGTCTACGGGAATTTGAAGTGTGTGTGGATCTCTAAACCCATGAATGGTTATATAGACATGTGGCCCCTATAAGCACATGCAATTTCATGAACCTATCATATATTTGAAATCATCTATCTCATGATAAGGCTCATGAATATTTAAACCATTAAATCATCATTTCTCATAATTTAATTTCCTCATGCTTTAATCCCAATGGATTCAAGATCACGTAATTCTTACAGCATAGCTTACTAATGAGTTATGACTACTATGAACCAAAATTTAAATCCATAGTACTATATTTTATATAATAATGATGTGATTAGTGGTATTATTTTGATTGATCTTTAGGATTATCCTTATTCACATGGAATTATTTAATATTGCTTCTTTTTTATGAAACTACCATTCCTTCACCCAGCTATAATCATACATAATCTTGATATCCTTCCACATATGGCTTCATTCATGTGTTTATCATTTAGAGTGTTCAATTGATCCTTTCACTATTCCAGGGGAAAACAATACAAAGATAAACTCCTCATTATGCTAGGATTAATGTGATCTCACTCATTTCACCATCACAGAGAGTTACTAATCTATTTTCAATTTTTCATTGAACAACATGAAGGGTGGATGGATTTATAATGGGAAATTCATCCAAATATCAATTTCTATAACTATTAGTTGTCCACATTATAGTTAAATATGATCTATATATAATTAATTGATCAATATTTTATATACAATCTCTATGAGGTATCATGGATATTACAATTCATCATAGATCTTCCACAAAATCTCCTATAATAATCTATCAGTTCCGGGTTTCAAGGAACCAAATATTCCACCTACCCCATGGCGAGGTAGGGATCAACTTTTGGGACATCATCCATCATAGGAAATAACTCATTAAGGTAGATTCTATCAAGTGAGGAAACAAATGAAAATAATCATATTTCCACCTCTAAATTATTCTACTTACCAATATTTATATTATGATAAATCCATGATAAATTACTATACATCATAAATGATAAGAAAAATAGTTCAGTGTAGTACTTCTCCGAAACCATTTGACATGGATAAAGTGGAACTGATTCATGATTCAAGAATACCTTTGGGAAATCCCACACATTATGAATAAGTGACATCTGATGATGAGATGTGATATATTATAGAAACTGGAACCACCACACAAACAAAATGTGACATACCGATTATAGGAGGATCAAAGAATATTATTAGTAGAGGGGAAGTAACCTAGGATGTCGTCTCTACTACTTATCCAATATAATGGGATTTACCTTATTATGATTGATACCTGTATATATATTAGTCACCAATCCATTTATAAGTTAACCCTCTGAAATAACTACTGAATAAATTGTGTCACAATGATGTTCCAAGAACCAAGACCTTCATTTAATTGTAATGAATTATTTATAATAACTCAATTTCCAAAGGAAATGCCACTTCCAATTCTTTAGTGATGAAGAAAATAATTATTAGAGAATATAAATATATATTCAATGGATTCCCATGACCCAAAAATAGTTTTCAATCCATGATAAACATATTTTTGTCTTCGATGAAAGATTTTTTCTTCTCAAATACATGAATGATGACTCTTAATAAATTTCACAAATACATTATAAAGACCCCTATTTTTTTATTTTGATGGAAAATATAAATTTATAGATTGATGAAAATTAAGAGTTTATTGATCTCTTGAAGGATGAAATTTTGAGAGAGTGAATTTGTGTAAGTCTACTTAGAAATAGGTCCATGAGATATCCACATCAGTCATGGATCATTAACCACAAATGATGAAAAAGGAAACAGAGCATTTAAAACATCAACATCTAATTGAAACCACCAACATGTCATTGTATGATGTATAAAACATTTTAGATAATATTTTATCATGATTATGTTGTTGTTGTTTTATTTTACACATTTGTATATGGTTGTTGGTTTCATAGTTTTACTTTTGGAATTATCAGTTAGTGAAATCTATTGACTTCCATTGGTTATTTTCCTGATTTATTCCTAATAATTTGTACTATATTCATGCTTTTTTGACATCATGATAACATACAAATTACTGATTCACATCATAATATTATGTGGGAATAAATCTAAACTCAAACACCTAATCCATAACGAATCCCCCCTTGGAATGCCTTTATAAAGAAAATTTACATGATAACAATTATCAACAAAATAGTAAAGGATTGTTTGGTAAGGTTGACTTGGGTGACTACATCATGGAGAAGGATTTATCATAACATTTTCCTATCATAGCTTCATATCCATCAATTTTTACTATTTTTGTGGATTTATGTGGTCGCAAAATCAATTCATCATATTATTTTATTTCTCGAAATATTACCTAAACATTATATGGGGAAATCATAATGGATAGATACATGGATATTACATTGGCCACCATTTTTGGGTTTTTGACCTAAAATGTTTTGTTCCATTTTCTTTTTGTCATACCTAATTTATTCAAGATAAAAAAAGTATATTTCTAGCTAGTAGAGACTAGAAATTTGGTCTAAAACCTATTTATTCTTTTTCAATTTCGAATGTACATATTTTCCTTATGTTGTACTATGTCATGGATGTTTCACCAATATAGATTAACTTTACGCTTGAAAAAAAGTCAACCCATGAGTTTATGTAGTGTAAGATCTTATAACATGGACCTGAAATCAATTTATTTTTTAGTCATATAGTATAGACTTTAAATATATATATTTTATGTTTCTTAATCTTGAACCTTATATTATAGTATTTTAAGGACATATATCTCAAATATTGTAATATTTTAGTTTATGTTCACATAGATTGGAACTTATATTAGAGTATATTAAAGTCATATATCCTTGACCTAATATTGTTCCATTATAAGGCCATATATATTAGAAAATATATTGATGTAGTTTGTGGTCATACTGATTGGACAATACAATTAGAGGAAAACATCATATCTTTAATGTTGTACCATGTATCAATGGTACTAAATCTACATGATGGGAGAGATATGCATGTATGATCATGAATCACACTGGTTGGACATGTTATGATGAAATATAATTATGGATTATAAGGTTTGGGTTCCCTTTACATGGAGAAAATTCCTCTGGATAATGAGTTGAGGGCTCATATGCATGATTCTCGGGTAGATGTGCATAGTAATATAGAGAGACCCCTTAATCAAGATAAGATCCTTACCATGGGACATATAAGATTTTATATGGATTTATAACCTTAATAGTTGGATTTTTTCAGAGAGGATTAATGTTAATGATGGGTTTTCACACCCTGGACCCTTACTTAGGTCATGGAGGATGAGTATTCAAGAATGGTTCTTTAACCCTATATCCTTTTTCAATAATGGTTATCTGGATGATTAATCCACCTGGATGGTAGCATTATGGTTTTAATAAGTCAGAAATCCATAATATTGAACAAAGGATTACGAAATTGCTTAGAATATCTAGTGATTATCATGAAATGCAAAAAGGGGTCAAGCACCATATTGATGTTTTCATGGATTGTATGGATCACACACCCGTTTTTAGGGAAAAAATCAACTATTTGAGTGGTTGGGGATCATATTATAGTGTTCATGGTAGAAATGTGTTGTGATGTAGAGGGTCCCTTTGTGTTGGTAACTCTATTCCATGGTCCATGAAATATTTTTCATGGTTCAAATAATTGAGTAATGAATAAGAAATAGATAAAATGACATCTAATGAGGGTTCAAGAACCCTGGAGAGAGCTTTTGGAATAGATAAGAAAAGGTGGAATTCAGTTTATGGTATTGAATCATCATTTGTGTATCATGTAGTTTAGCGTTATGTGATGATGACCATAAAAATTTTCATGAATGAAATATTACATCCTTATTTCATGAATGGGAATGATATATGGTGGCGTAACATTGATGATGTTGAATAAACTTGAATTGTTGTATTATGAGTTTTTCAAATCACACGCCCCAATGAGTTAATATCGAATATAGTGAGAAGGGAAATACATGTCTCTGATGATCTAAAAATCGAATGAAGTTCCATGTTAAACTATGATATTTCCAAGGTCTATGGGGATTAACGTTCAAGTTTTTAGCTCAAAGATTCCTCTAGTTCTCAGGCTAAGGGATCATATACATGAGCCATGGGAAGACATACATAGTCAAGATGAGGGTCCATTAAAGCTATATTCTATTTTCCAATTGATATAAAATAATTTCATAGATTATAATACCTTATCAATGTAGTAGGGTATAGATGGAAAGCCGTTCAACGGGGTTTTGGAAACTCGAAATGTTGAATTGTTGTGTAAGGAACTCAATTTTTGAGGTGAAAGGAGTGACAATTCATTGATAAAATAATTTCTATGATCGAAAGCATTAAAAAACTTGTCTTGGATTTTACCAGGACCATAAGATGTGATATGTTTCATTATTCCTTGTTTATTTACAGTCTATGTTTTTCCTATTTATTGTAGATAATGAACATGACAAGTAGAGATTTAAATTCTTCTCAAACCATCCTTGTGGGTTTTCAACATGGCATGATTTTTTCCTCTTTTACTTGTGCTCTATGTTTTTTTTGGTATGGACCATTTAAGACCAGATTTTATGATCTTACAACTTTGTCCAATTTTCACATAGTATAGGGTCATGATTCATAGACCAATTGAAGAATGTAAAATGTAACAAATTAGACTAATTAGGACTCTTAAGTCTAGTAATACTATATCACCCTTTTGAATGAGGAATAAAGATATTGTAAACCATGTCTCAATGTATAGATATCATGATTAATGTTTTCTAAAAATACATGAAAGGGACAATGACCATAACTCACACATGGGTGATGGCCTCCATTACCATGTTCTCAAGACACATAGTGGTTAGAGGAATTTTTTTACGGTAATGATGGCATTGGTTAATAGATCAATGGATAATATTTATGAACTAGGGTAGACACGCATTATCAAATAGAGGGTCCCTTAAAGTGATGTTTCCACTCACAGCGGTCCATTGATGATATGATGTGATCTGAGACACATAAGACATGAAGTTCTATTTAGGGAATAATTTTTCCATGAAAGGTGATGAATTTATTAAAAACCGCAGTTTACAAGGGTTAGGAAATAAAAATTATTAAATAAGGGAAAGTGAAAGATGATTGTTGTGAATTTTGATGTCATTAAATTTAAATTCATGCTAGAAGGACTCCGATGTAAAATTGTTTTGGAGCATGTGATGAGAACCTTATGTTATGAATTTTATCTACATTAAACTAGGATAATATAAGGGGGATGATTTATACATAAATATAATTATAGATTAATATCCATAATTCATGGGGCATTATGTATATCTTTTCCATACAAAAATAGAGTGGGAAACTGTGAATAGACTATTCTAGGGTTGTTTAGGTACATGTAGGGGGGACCATTTTTGTCTCCCATATGTATTCTTGATGCACCAAGTTATAACAAGTTTGGTGACCAAACTAGACCTATAAACTCACATGATACATGATCAATGTGAGAAATAAGAATAGGTCATAGGATAACCCCTATTGTGATAAATAGGGGAGCATGGATAAAAGGAAAAAATTGGGGTTATCTCACCACAATAGGTGTCCATAAATAATGGATCCCATGATTTTTAGTTCTTTATATATTAGGTTCTTCTGTTAGAGGAATAATTCTTAGAATAATATAACATTAGTGGAATCATATATGTTCATGAGGTAAAAAAACTCATTATAATATTGTGAATGATCGGGAACTATAAAAATATAGGGTACATATGATATTTGTGGTTATACCCATCACGAATTCACTACACATCCTGTGTGAAGTGGAATAAAGATACACACAACCCTCTACCACAATTAAGGACCCATTTATATGTATTTGACGTATTTGAAGTGGGAGGGGGTATTTTTTTTGAAATTGGTGTTGGGACAATAATAGGAGATATAAGCATCAATACATAACATTTTTTAACATTAATCAAGCCACATATAGTTCTTACACAGACGTTTTCATAGATTAAACTCATTTATAAAGAGTGGTGTATTTATTCTGTCTATACAATGTTTTCTTATACATTATCTTCAGAGATCCATATCACATATTGGGAATATGAATTAAACCCTACAATAGTGTATTTCTATCATAGAGGTATAATATTTTTATAATAATTCAGACACTAAGGTAGGAGGGGCCATTTTGTTGAGGTTTTTAGTTTGACCTCATAAAAGTTATTTGTGGATCAATACATATCTTATATTGATTGTATTCAAGCCATACATAGTTCATTTAAAATAAGATCCATTCAGATCAGGTTCAAATGCATGGGTTAGGAAAAAATGTTGTTTCACCTATTCATTTATTTTTTTAAAAGAGAAAAAAAGTATATTAAAAATGGGGGAATTATATAATTTTCTTTCTGAAAATGACTCACACAGCGTGGCCCAGGATAGATGACCTAGGTATTATTATTTGTCCTTGGTTTATCATGAATCTAGACACATGGGGCTCTTTTAAGAAGATGTTCCCTATATAGATTTAGAATAAATGCAAGGAAAATAGGAGTATTTATTTCTCATCCATACGAGAGGATATCCACTGTAGAGGGGAGAAATGGTTAAAATATTTTAGACTTGAATTAGATTAATGATTAGAGAATCAATATATATCCATAGAAACTCATGAATCAATTCACATGTGGTTTATTAATGTAATATCCTAGGTGCATAGTTTTGAAATATATTTTAAGAGTGAGTGGATATCATATTGGGAATATCTTTATAATTTAGTGTCATATTATAAGAAAAGTAACAAGTTGAGTATATTATTAATGACCTTATAGATGATTCAACTGTAAAATACTCAGTCATATCAATGTATCATGAAATTTCAGTAATCAATCCACATGTAATTTTTTTTGATAAATGGTCCCCCACATGGAATTGATTCATTTGCAGGGGAAGCATAATTTTTAATGAGATTGTGGTTGGAACTAGGATGAGAGATTCACAAGAGGCAATGAATGATATATTTGTAACATCCCATGTAAATAAAGAATAATACATTTTCATATTTATTAATATTTTTGAACTAAATATTAATATTATTTTAAATGGTATTCTATATTCAATGGCGTACCGATACACATCAACGGGTTTCATTTAAGACAAATATTACACATAATGCCGAGTCATACTGAAAAATAATAGTATAATATTATTTTAAATGTTAGATAAAACCTCGACGTTGTATTGGCGATAATGAATAGAAATAACTAAAATATGAATATAAATGTTTGTTAAATGTTTTTACATTTATCGAATACATGATGGAGTCTTAAAATGTGATTGAATCTATTTTTAAGCACAAATAGTCTAATATTCATTAAAAGTTGGATTTACAACATTTTTATGGAGAACCCTCTTTCAATATTGTTCTGGTCACTTTTATATGTTCTATTTGAAAAAAAATTATTCTTTAGAATAAGGAAAAGAAAATTTAATTTGTGTATATTTTTTTATTTTTTTGATTAAATTAAAAAAATTAATGAACAGTGAAAAATATTGCATTTTAATTCAAAAATACTTTTTAATAAAATTTATTTATATGGTTAGGTTATATTGTTAATTGATTTTAATGTGTAATTAGATTATATTTTTACCATTTAATCCAATTTTTTTCATTGGATGTATTTCCAAATTGAGGTATATCAGTGTTTCATAATCATTTAAGGTAATTATTTCATCCCTAAAAATAATGAATTATTCAATGAAATAAATATATTTTCTTATTTAAAATAACTAGTGACAACTGAATATATGTTAGTTTTTCCATTTCAAAAGATATTATAAATATTAAAAGAAACATTTAAATTTTTTACTAATCCTTTACATAAAATATTTTAAAGGACAAAATAAAATAGAAATTTAAAAATATAGTATTTTAATATTTTGGATGATCATTGATGAAATTGACTAATCCAATTAAATTTTATAATGTTTTTGATTTATTTTGAGATATTATAAAAAAATTAATATACACTAACTGATTAACTTTACTATGATAACAAAAATCTAATATGGTTAAAATTTATAATGACTCAAATATAAGGGACCACAATATAAAATTTTATCGAAATTATTCCATATATTTGTTCC
The DNA here is from genome assembly GCA_963277665.1 of Viscum album. Classification (NCBI taxonomy): domain Eukaryota; kingdom Viridiplantae; phylum Streptophyta; class Magnoliopsida; order Santalales; family Viscaceae; genus Viscum; species Viscum album. Next base: position 1,064,782,248 of record OY728137.1, read on the forward strand.
ATTTATAATTGAACAATTCATATACATGGAATAATTTCAATTAAAATTAAACCTGCAAAATGCGATAGAAATATTTTTCCTTAAAAATATTGTTTTAAAGTATATAAATGTTTTTATACCAAATAAAAGTATAAAATTCATTAAAAAGACATAAAATATATTATATATAATAAAAAATGATTAAATAACATTATATGTAACCAAAAATAGATTTTACTGGAAAAAACTCCAAATGAAAACATAGTTTCAAATAAAAATTAGTTCTTTCCCAATTCATTGAAAAATCACACAATTTATAAAAATCACAAAAATTCGTTTTAATAAAACCCGAAATTATAATTTAAAAAATTATATCCATGTTATCAAATAACATTTCTATACTTATAAAAAGTTATTCATAGTATTCTATTATAAAAATAAGAATCAAATTCATTTTTAAATAAACATATTTATAAAGAATAAAATGACTACTGAAAATAAGTTATTATTTTATAAGAATTTATTAAAAAATTTCATTTTATTAGGAAAATTATATATATTTAATAATTTCTATACTACTACTCGTCCCCACCAATTTTAGTTATAGGTTATAATAATCATAAAATTATAATATTACATGGTTTATTTAAGAAAAGTGTTTCATGTTTTATATTGTATCAAACATAATATTATTTTAAATATCTCTTGATGTTCCATTCTCTACCCACCCCCACCTTTAATAAATTTCAACTCGAAATTTTTAAATTTAGATCAGTAAACACTTTTTTGAAATTTTAAAATTACATTCTAGAATACCCATTTCATAAAAAGGGTTAATTATACATTCTCTTGAAAAAACGAAATGATAAATAGAAAGGTCATATGAAATAACACATAACTAGGATTCTAAATAGGATAATTTTACTGGTAACTGGAATACGGTGTATAACGTAATGTGGAAATTCCAAAATAAAAATAGAGAGTGATAGTGAACATTGATCATAAGAAAGTGAATGATCATGAGAATGTTAATGGAAACAAAACCATAATCCCAAACGATTTGAAAAATATCATTAGTTAATCATAGTAATAATATATGTAAATTTATAAATATTAAAATTATTATTTCATCCTTTGAATAATTTCAATCAGAATTTCATCTTTTGGATCAAGTAGTTAGTATTAAATGTTTATTTTTATTTCCCAAAACACTATGATAATATTATATCATATCACATAATCTATAAAAGTAAAAAAAATATATTATTTTTTTCATTATATATTAACTGAAATTGAAATTTTTTGGAAAATATAAGTAATTTACCAAAAGAATAAATCATTATATAATGAAATAATAAATTAAACAATAAAATTTGATAATAAAAAGGGCTTATTGTAGATCATTCCAAAAAATATATAACACTATTTCCTAAAAAACCTCAATATACTCAACATTAAATAACATTTTAACCTCAATGGTTTTCATTAAATTTCTGTATAAATTTCCAAAAAAGTAATATTTTTCTTATGAAATAATAATTCATGTTAAACCAAAGGGTTACACATAGCCCAACCCAATAAAAATTATCCCAAAAATAATTAATCACCATAAAATCCAATCACATAAAATCAAAAATAGGGTGTATTATTAAATCATCTTAAATTAAAACCTAACCATACAAAACCAAAGTGGTCTATATAAATTTTACCAAGTCCAAAAATTAACAAATCATAATAGTCAATGATTTTTAATCAATTCTCTAATACTAGTTATAACTACCCTAAACCTTCACTCCCGTATCTGGTGATAAGAAATATAATGTTTACATTTTTACCATTGATATAGGTAGTCATAATCCAAATTTATCCATCCAAATCAGAAAATATTATATGAAAAAATTGGATCTCATGCATACCTAAGGACCAGTTCTATTTATAAAATTAGAGAATTAGTACAAAACCATATAAATTAAAACTCAAGTCCCCAAGTGAAATTTTTTTCAACAATACCCAAATTTTCATATTTTAAAATACTCATTTATGATCTCTCACAAAATTATCCACTCATTAAAAATATTTATACACCAATCATTTAGCATCATTATTATTATCTTGGGGAAAACTAATCATAATAACCGTGAACTCAAATGTTCAGAAAGATTGGACATATGAATTAACAACTAAATTTTATTACATTTGATATGACTAGAATAAGGGTATGATAAAAAAATCAATTCACATGATAATAACTTAATTGAATTTTTACCCATAAAATGCGGATCAAAAATCATCAGAAATAGAATAATGATTCAATATATTCAATAGTAATATAAGTCAACAATCATTAGCCACATGAAAACAATCCCTAAAAATGATTTACTAAAATAAAGATAGGATTGAAAAACATTTTAGGTATCTTGGAATATTAAACTTTGGTGATGGAATTACATAACGAGATAATTCCCAAATATATTAGTAATAACTTATCACATTAAATGAGTTACATAACTCTTTCTTCTCTTTTGAGTAACATCCTTGAAGTTAAATCAATCTCATTGCCCAATGCATTGGAGGGCTATAACAGACCCAGAAATTCATTATTTATAATGTCACCACTCATCCTTGGTAAATAACAGTACCAACCTTTGTTTTTAAAGTACCACCCATCATCATAATAATTTTCAAAGGAAACTAAAATTAATAGAGTGTATGGATTTTTAATTTCATCATAAAACACATATTAATAAAAATTATCACTTTCATAACATGATTAATTCATGAATATGAAATTTGTTGAATGAAAATCTTGTTAAAATAGAAATATTCAATCGAAAAAACAAATGAGGACAGTATAATTATAAGATATCACCAATACAGATTCAGTGACAGCAAGGGTTGTTGTTAATGAAGAATAAAAATTCCATCAAAATAACATTAAAAATCATCATATGGAAAATACACTTTAAACATTGAAATTAATAATAAAAACTAATTATTTCTATAATATTATTAAAGAAAACAATGGAAATGGGTAATGTATGATCCAATGTTTTGGGTCTTCATGATGATGGTAAGTTCTACTCATGTAGTAATTGTTAAAAAAATCCATACCATCATTGAAAAGTACCATATTAAAAAAATTAAATAAATATTTTATAAAATAGAAAATATAAAACATATAAAAAATATACATAAAAAATATTTTATAAATTTTCAAAAACATTCTTAAAACCATTTTTTAAAAACATAGATATGGAATAAAAAAAATTTCTAACTGAAAGATTATAAATAAGGTCTGTGTTAATTAATAAACATTTCTGAACCATTTTTCTTACTAAAGATAGAAATTTTTTAATCAAACATACAATTTCTATAAATATATAAAGGTTAATGAATATTAATTTGGATTATCAAATAACAACCATATAATTTACTCAATATAAATTCATTGATAAACAATCTTTATTAAAATGTGATTGAAACATAATCCCCTTACCACTACGGTAACATTTTAATCCTAATACAAATGAAATAATAAATTGAAATTAATCATTAAGTATTGTTAATATAAGGATATTCATTATATTAAACTTCAATAGTGTATTATAAACACATAATAAAACTATATAGGTTTATTAAATAAACATATGTTTTAAATAAATAAAATATAAGTTGAATAACCCTTACAAAGATGATATTATTGAATTAATAATTTTTCAATAAAGCGACTATTTGAGAAAAATGTTACTATACATATATTCCAATAAAAATTTTATCAAATAGAGTCCATATAGTAAATAATATTGGTATTATATATATCAATTAAGATGTAATATATGCCAATTAAAGGAAATTTATTTATGAAATCCCTTACATCCTTGATAAATTTTAAATCAAACCCCTTTAGTAAACTAAACATTAATATTAACATAAAATACAATCATGTGTAAATAATTCATGATATAACATGTCAAATTTAATTGTATACAACATATTATTGAAACCAGACAAATAAAATATAAACAATCCTCTATGAAGGGAAATTGAAACGATGTTTATAACAATGATTTTAGAATACCCATGTATGTCCTTTAATTATTTTATAATAAACTAATATAAATTTGTTTTAAAAATAATTTAAAAAATTAATCCCCTATGATTAAATATTTATTTATTTTATTTTAACGATATATTTAATTACACAAATTTTTATGTGAACATCAAGTGTCTGAGGATGTTCAGTTCATAACTATAATATGACTTATGTATTTTGATTGAGGTAAAAGGGGTAATTATTCCATAACCTATAGAATAATAATCATAATTTTAATTTTTATAAATTAATTACATAATAAAATCCAACCATTATTATTATTATGGAAAATGAATTATGTTACCATCATTGAGATGGTAGGTCATATGCCTGCAGGAGTAAAATATCTAATTTTCAACGAATTTGTGGGATAAATAGTGAGAATTATTTTATCTTACTGTGATTATACATAAATTGTAAATATTATATTATTTTTTATATAATATTATATATATCATCCATTTAACATAGTGATGAAAAAATAATTCCACTACTTCATAGAGGAGGTAATCTATTCATATACATGAATGGTGTTATCCTTTCCTAGTGGATAAAAATGTACGAAAATAGATGATATATATTATATAATAATAATAACAATTTCATCAATATAATCTATCTATATATAAAAATTAAATCCTTTATTATATACTTAGGTGAGATGTGATAATGAAACATGAATTACATAGGTTCGTGATGTGGTTTTCTGCCATTTACAGGAACACTGGTTTCATTTTTCATTTGATTGAAGGGGATAAGGAAACATGTTATTAAATTAAAATAACTCTATGAACATATATTTATGATATATGTTATAATTTATTCTTTTTTTAAAAGTATTTCATGTAGTTATAAGAATAAATAATAATAAAGCATTAGGTTAAAATCAATATCTCTTCTGTCGACAACCTCCTTTATATTACACATTAACAACTACAAGATTTGATTTAGGTCCAAAATTAAACCTATATAAAATTATAGTTTATATTACAAATAAATTTTTGTAGTTATGGGTAAAATTTTATCTTTAAGTGTTAATAAAATTGTATATTGGGTCCCTTTTTATAAGTTATACGAGGGATGCCTACAGCTCAATTTGTTTTCCAGCGATGGAAAGATTCCGCAAAATACTACTTTTGATTTTTCTTCTTCATGTTTTGTTTCTGAATGGCATCATAGCTATATGAGGGAAATTGATGTTGCCCACTCTTATCCACCGAAAAAGGGGGCTGCTTTCTCCTCCCCCCAGTTCCACCATCTCGGTACTTCATCCTATGGAGCATGAAACATAATTATGTTCTCAGGCAGTGTTTCATTACAGTAGTATATGGTTCAAAATTCCTTGTTCCATCCTCCCCTCCATAACTAGTATAGTGGTTTTCGGTGGGATAAGATAGTGATGAGGAGGGGAATAATTTCATTCCTTATCAGTTCCCTAGCATGAAGCAGCATGATCAGCAGTTCGGGATGACATTATGGATTCCACTAAATGAATTCATGAAATAAGGGCCTACTTCTTTATAATTGGATTCACAAGCTAGACAAGTTCCTTCTATAGTCTGATTGACTTCTTGAGCCTGAGCTTTATGTTCCATTGTCCCTTGTGCTACTCCTCCTCTCTTTTTATGTCGAGCTATTCCCCCTTAAGGTTGAGCTGTTGCATTATGATTTCAGTTCTAGCTATTACTGGCTTCATAAACTGGCTTGCTCTTCACGAGCTTATAGTGCTGGTTCCCTTACTAGGAGGCTAATGATCAGCTTCAGGTTAAGGTTCAATTAAGGTTATGTTATTATGCTTTCTGAAGTCTAGAAATTATATAAATTATTAAACTAACATAAATATTATTTTTGAGGAAATTGATAAAATGATGTACCACTAATATAATATGTTGATGGTTCTAAATTGTCACCTTAAATAAAAATTGTAAATGTTGTAGTTAAATTTTCACACTTATCTCTTAATTTTAACCACTCGTTAAACCATTTATAAATTATGAAGATAATAATATTATTTTCAATTTAAGGGTCCTAAAAGATACTAAAATGGAAAATTTACCCATAAATGGGACATTATTTATATTATAAATTGTATCTTAATCACTTGGAAAATTATAGTATTTTAATGAATTTTAATAATTTAATAAAATATTATTATGTTATAAAATATTAATAATTTCTATTTTGGAACTAATCAAAACATTTTTCATTGAAAATATCAATAAAATATTAAGGTTAGAATATAAATCATTATATATATTTATAGGTTATAATTATCAATAATATTGTTTTTATACTATAGGTCCTCAAAATGTATTACTTTTTGGAGTATTAATAAGTATTTACTTTATTTTTCTAATTTATACAAAGGCACTATACAGGTGTTTCAAAACTATTTAATCTAATTATTTTATCACTGATAATTTAAAAAAAATTATATAATAAAAGAAACATTTAAATTGTTATATAACCATTTTTAAATAAATATTATTTGTTTTTTTCTATTTTAAAACATTTTATAAAGAATAAAATAATGAAAGTGACATATTTATCATTACCTTTACTTAAGATCTTATAAAAGTGATAATCAAATATAAATTGAAAACAATTTTTATATTTCTAAATTTTGGAATATTATGGAAAAAATATCTCATAAAATGAAAATAAGGAAGGTTTTTTTTTGAATTTTGGTCCTTATCATAATATTTTTAACCTTAATTATAATATTAAACTTTACCGTGGCCAAAACAAATTTCTATAGTAATTATTCATAATGAATATAAAATTTTAGTTAATTGTTTACCAATATTGAACCTCATGATTCCAAATATGGGAACCATTTTTAAATATTATATTCCCTGATTACCTATAGTTTAATTTAAAATTAAACCTTCAAAATGTGAAGAAACAATGTTTTTTATAAAAATTATTTATAAGTATAAATAATGTTTTCACGTAAAATTGAATAATAAAATACACATCTAATGTCCACAATTTGATTATTATTAAAATAATTAATGAATTTGAAATTTAAAACTAATGAAAATTTGGATTTTACTTTTTAAATTCTTGAAACAAACTATAGTTTCCAATAAAAATCACTTTTCACTATTCATTGAAAAATCAAATTTTTTTTCGAAATCCAAAAATTCACATTGTGATTGTATTTGAATGATGAATTATTAAATTATATCATTTTTAACAAAAAAAATTTCTGTACATTCAATTAAATAAATATAGTATTCACTTACAGAATGGGAAATGAAGAAAACATATTTTTATAGAATAAAATGTATTTTATAAAAAATGAATGTTTATTTCCTATGAATTTAACATTATCTTTTTAAATTCATACATATATATATATATATATATATCATAAATTAGTTAATATTATTAAAAACCACCAATTATATTTGTAAATTACAAATTTTAATAAAATAATAATATTTTTCGATTTGTTTAATCTTAGTGTTTTTTGTTATATACACTATCAAACATAGTATTATTTCAACATAATTTTATATTAAACTAATTTCCCACTATGTCTACTCATAGATAATATATTTTTTATATATAAGAAGTCATTTTTTTATTGTTTACCTTGTATGCATCCTTTAAGCATATTTCACCTCCTATGATAATAATTTTATATGATATTTTACAATGGAAACTATGTTATCCTAGTGTTTATGAAAGGTGTAATGATCCATACACAACTCGTCCTCATACATGTACATATGATGGAGCATGATAATTTTTATAGAGGGCCTATAGGCTTTAGAGACAGGCACGCAGAAGGATCAAGTTATGATTTTCTGACCTCAGGTCCCGAACCAAGAGCAATTTGTATGGAATATCATATAATAGAATGTCTTTAGAGGCTATAATTGATCCTCATATCCTTGATAATTATGGTGGTTGTACTTTATCCAATAGAAAATTTCCAGTAGTTTTTGGTGTAGGTAAGGTAGACTTTCTTTATTTATCTAATCTGGTATGTCATTGTTGTTTGTGGAGATGGGCCAAAATGCGGTCAGATGATTATTCACATCTAGTTCCATGAACATATCCATAAAAAAAATCCTCATCATTATTGAAATGTTCATCCACATGGTTAAACATCAATGTTAAAATATCTTAGTCTCTCTCTATTAATGGTGAGGTGTTGTTGGAAATTTATAGGTTACGATAATGAGTTTATCTCGATGATCAGAGAAGCTCTCTATACAATAGATTTCTATAAAATGGAGGATTTCCAGGAATTTGTGATATATCCAAATAAGGTCGTTTTTCATCACTACCAATAGGGGTATATTCCAGGTAATTAATCTATATGATATCATAATGATGACTGTCATGGTAGTTTTTCCTTCTAATTAGGATGAAGTGTCCATGGATCGTTGAGATTATTTATGTATACATCATGTATCCTCGAGGATATTGGAATTAATTAGGATAGTAATATGAGAATCATCTAATGTAATAGTTGGTAAATTTTAACCCCCCATTCAGTATTGTGTCAGAGTATGAACATGCTACCCTTTGGTCGCTATAATTTTTTGGAGGTTATCTTAGGATTTTTCAATAATTTACGCATTCCAAAAAAAGTCAAATGAAAATGGTTGAATGTATAGGGATTATCAATCGGAATATGGTCCTATCTTTCGTTGTATTCTACAATATAATCAGTAAACATACATGATCATTGAATATGAGTTGGATTCTGATTTTTATTCCATACCAAAATAGACCAATAAACGTATGAAATTATATAATGGGTATCGGCCTCCTCTTATATTACCTATTATGAATGTTTGTGTAGTACTTCAAAGGTAGTATTAAGATAATATTCCTAGTTCATATCAGCCTTTATAAAATGATAATTAGATCTTTAATGGTTGTAAGTTCTATATTTGAGCCCAAAGGTGACTATAAAAATATGTTGGTAAACTTCCATTGAAGTATGAATTTCATTCTTATCCTAGGATTCCCTTAAGATATACCACTGCCTTTCTTAATTAGAAATATTCACATGTCATGGTGTTTGTTCTAAACTATTTTGATTAACTATGATCGGAATGGGAATATTAGTATATTCATGTGCCTTATCCCTTACCAGAATATGTTAATAATCATATTGGATGGTAGAAAAATTATAATCATCCTCTTGAGTATCCATATAGACATTTTGGTCTTTCTGATATTCTAATAGAGTAGTTGAAACATGATTATGGGTTTCTTCCCATGTTATTGTTGGAATATATCTACATATATCTTCCATTGCATCCAGAATATATTGAAACTTCTGAAGAGTGTTGGAAGGGATGTAGCCCTGCATATTTTATATCTATAAGATATGTTGGGAAATGTATTTGAGTATAGTGGGAGTATATTCCCACTCTATTCTCCATTTTACAAATCCATATATAAAGATATGATTTGTATGTGAGGGTAGAAATATGTGTCTTCCTGACGTTCATTTTTTGGCATATAATGAATTGTTTCGTATGGGGAGACAGATTATTATCCTATTAACTTTTTCCCACTAAAATATTTTGGAAGGATTCATTGGTGGGGGATGGTATATGGGTCTTCATTTTATGGTCTACAAAATTATGCATCCACTGAGATCTTATGTATGTTGAAATTTGAATTTCCAAGGAGGTTACCTAGAATTTATCACCCTGAATAGGTTACTGAGGGGTTATAATTGTATGTCACTACTGGTGGTGGTTTACGGGAGCCCCCTATGCGACTTATAAATCATTGTTGAGTTGTATTTAACTTCTTTATCCACCATCCAAAGGAACAAAAGATACACATTTTAACTCACTAGGTATAGGCCCTGAAGAAGATGGAAATGGTTACATGTTTGTTTGGTACATCACATTCATCCTTGGATGAGGTGGGCCTACAGAAATAAGAACCCAAATACCCACACTTGAATCCTCTTGGTGAGGGATAATACTATGTTACTGTCACTCCCTGAACATTGTGTTCTCTACCTTATGTTGTTGGTTCCAAGTGTTTTTAGTTGTCCTTTGTTCAAAAAACAGAGTGACTCTGACAGAATCCATAAAACTAGAACACTTTCTTGATGGTGTCATTTCCTTCCGTCAGGGTAATCACGAGAAAATGTTACATATAGTAAAAAATATAATATATATAAATAAAATCAGTTACTGAAACATCATAAGTTATAATATTATAAACTTGTTATTTATGTAAAATTAGGTTTTTATTAAAATATTCTCATCAGATTACCTAATTATGTTTCAACCCATAATGTGATGGATAAAATGGTCGGATATATGGAAACTATATTATTACTATTGTGATCATCTTTACTATTTAAATATTTTTATCATGATTACATTTTTCCCATTATGGGATGGGAAAAGTTGATTGATGTAAATAAACCCAATTATTATTAATAATAATAATATTATTATTATTCTTATTGTTTTATTTAATGATTCACATTGGGTTCTCCATTATTATTTTGAATCATAGTGGGGTTTCCTATAACATAGGGTGCATAAAAGGACACTTATCCTATTTTAGATAGTTTCCAATGAGGTTTATTCATGGAACTAAGAATATCCAAATGTTCCCACATCTACAAAATAACAAAATCCAACTTTTGAGGGGATGAAAACCATTGGGGTTTATTTACATTGATTATTAGGAACTCTCATTGGTCGAGGGGATATGAAGTCAGGATTACAAACCCTATGGGGGAATTATTTCTTACTCTGGGACACACATATATATTTATGTCATGTTTTTTAATCCTTACCGGATATTTATACAATAGTGGATACCATAACATTTATAATACATTGTTGACATATTCGAATGTGAGTGTCCTTTCATATCGTAGGCATAAATGTTGTGGGGATGTTGGTATGTATCAATGCATCTCTACCTTGTTACCCATTATAGCTTAGTTATGTTGGTTTGGTGATTAAAATGTTTTAAATCCATTAAAATTTATTATCTAGAGTTTATTTCTATATTGGATGGTTATAATTGTTTATGGTATTGGGATCAAGCCAATGAAGGCTTTTCATATATAACCATGTGACTAAAATTAGAACCTATGTTTTCCATTACAATTTAATTGGAAAAATTACACCTTTTAGGTCATGTGACAATGATAGATCCATGCATTTTAGCATTGTGTGGTAAATAAAATTTGGAAAATTTCTTAAAAATACTTTTTTTTGTACATAAATAATGGAGGCCATTTAGGATTAGCCTCAGGGGGAAATTTCCAAAAGAAACTATATATGAATTTATGGAAGCATTATAGACCACAGGGGAGCAATATGATTTTATTAGGGATATGTACTAAAAATAGAAAATTAAATGAAACATGAAAAGAATATTTTCCTCAATATGTGGGAAGTTTTATTATTATTAATATGGAAATATGAAGATAGATCCCATTGGGAGTAAAACCTAATGAGTATGATATGATTGTACCCCATATGAGTGTATCCCCCTATGTGTGGTCATGGTTCTATTAATAATTATATACAGATAGAATATATGTTGTAGGGGTTGTAAAACTAATATGTAAAAAAATATAGTCAAATGGGAGTATATGTAGATGGGGAAAGTGACAGGTGTAATCTCATGAGGTATATGGCCCAATGCGGATGTGATAAAATGTAATTTATAATTAGGTTTGAACCAAAATGCGGTTTTTTATGAATTTGATCAAGACGGAAATAAAAACCCTTGCACTATTAATAACATTGTTTGAGTAATGTGATTAGATAACACCATGTAGTTTAATGTTAATTGTCATATAAATGCATATGGTAATGTCAAATATTGTAAATGGGGGCCCAGTCCTTGCAAGGGGTTATATAGATCATGTAGAGAAAACAGTCATATTCCATGTATTTTTTACATTATGGGTATCCATGTCATAAATGGTTCAATAATAGATGATCTTGTGGGTCATATGCATATAAGGCGTCATTTATATGCTTCATCGAGAGTGTGTCCCTTAGAGTAAAAGTAATAAATATTCGGATCTTACACATGGTAAGGATTACCGTACTAGGGTAATTTTTCATATTCCAATGGCATGATCATTATAAATCTATAAGCCCACATGATTCATGCTTATTGTGAGAATCTATATATTACAGAATATCACACACATTTCATATTACTTTAAGAATTTATATCAATGAGGATTAAATCCTAGGGATTACCTTGAGAGGAATATGATTGTAATTATCATGGAAAATACGGCTCTATAAAAGAAAAATGATGATCTTCGAAGAACTATATCATAATGTAACATTTATATGGTGGATTTTAAAACAATTTCATGCCATGGTTCTTAGGGGGAACATGGACTCGTAGATGTATATGAATCTTGATCTTTAATATAGAATCGTGTGTGTTCAATCATTAAAGGAATCTGAGCACTTGTAATTCATATGTTCCACACCATATAGCGGGTATGCAATCATGGATATCATAAGAGGAATATTTCCAATGATTAATGTAATATTGGAATGAATATTATGGGGTATTTACCCATGATAAGAGAGGATAATAAGGATTATTAGAGTTATTATAACCCTTGGGGGTTAGATGATCACATGATCGAATTGAGGGTAATGAGATTCACGTGAATGAGTTAGGGTCATATGATCGTATGACAAACATGGCTTCCCATAATTGTGTGAATGAAAGTGGAGACTATTAAATAAATACATGAAGGATTTGTGATGAAATAACTGGTATCATTTATTAAAACTCTTTGACATGATCTCATGACTCTAAGATAATGAAATCATTTGATTGATATGTCATTATAGAATTGTGAGATTGACTGGGTTTCATGCAATAGGAACATGAACAGGTGATCATGTAGCCATTATTGGTGGAAATTATTCCTGAATTTCAAAAAGGATCACCAATCCTATTATTTTTAATAAATATAATTTTTAATAGGAGGATTTAGAGACTTGATATTTTCCTTTTCATTCCTCAAATATCGATTCCTCCCTGTGATTCTAGTTCTAGAATCGGTCTCTTATTTTCTTCTTTATTATTTTAAGGCATAAATGGGATTTATATATTTCATCCCTCATTATATATTTTCCTCTTCCCAAGGTAAGTGATCCACAAACAAATAAATACATTAGAGGATGATCATCCACATAATTTATTATGGTGAATGTGAACAAAACGATATTGATCCATGTGTAATTAATGAATTATGTTGATGCGTCGTGTGAAAAAAATACCAAGCTAAGCCTATCATGGATTTTATTATCCTCTAGTTGATTATATATCAGGTTTTTTATTGGGTGAGTGAATGACACCATGGGGTGTCACATAAAGAATATTGACTACAAGATATATCTGTCATGGGAATCCTTCACATAGAGTTGATCACATGGACCATTTATCATAGGATGATTGCATGAATTTAGGGATAATCATGTAAATAACAGAGGATGGGGTATTGGACTTTGTATTCAATCCTCATATTGGCCTTGATTTCCTGGTCTATTTTTTTGCGAGTGATCGTGTAGCTCTAATTATATTAGACAAAGAACCAAAATCAAAATACGGGCCAATCATGGAAAACATCAGTCTAGAATTAATTTAGTAATAATTTTTATAGAGTAGTCATGTGACTCTTGGGGAATCACATAAATAAAATGGTTTGGTGAATGGACCGTCTTGGATATCTTCTTACTAAATGATCCAAACATCCTTCTCTTTTAGGAACCCCCATGATCGTCTTGGGTTCACACGATCACATGTCCCTATAGGGGTTGCATGATCTACATGGGATAATCATATCAACCTTCAATGGTCATGAAATTCATGTATAGTTGACCTTCACATTTATGTTCCTTTTCACCAAGATTGAACTTATGTTTTGGTTGTTTTCCCAAATCTAATTTTTCAATGTATTTCTAACAGGCATAAAAATTAATTCAGCCAATTTCCATTAAAAGGGGTTTTATGATTCTTATGTATTATGTATGATTTCCTTGAATGGGACAAAAATTCATATAAATGATTTGATGGGTATTCAAAAATGGATATTTAATGCATTGGATAGTGTTTTTGTCTTATGAGGTGATATGTATGGGATTTGGGAGTAATCCTAATCCATAATGTTACACATTCAACTATTTGATATTGTTTTGTAAATTAACACTGAACTGTTCTTTTTTCATGTTTTATGTTATTGAAATATTATTATGTTTCATTGATATTATAATTCCAAAATCATAATTTGATGCTCCCATATGATTTTTCATGAGCCTTGTCATTTATGATATCATGTTATTGTACATGATTTATATGTTATGCTTACTTACCTTTCTTATTCCCTTACAATGAATTTTAGCTCACCCCTTTTTTCTATGTATGGCCAATTTATTTATGAAATTTAACGATTTTAAAGTTATTTAGTTTTTTATTGTAGATATTAAAATAAATATGATTCATTTTAGTTTTAGATTTATGTTTTTATGAACCTAGTCCCCCAAATAAATTAGGACTCTAAATCCCTGGGTTATGCTTATATGATATTTAGGTTTATAATATTATTATTGTATTTGAAACACACATGGGTATCTATATTGAATATACATAAAAAACCTAAACACTACTTCATATGATCTACATGTAATTCAAATTTCATAATGAATTCTAAAACACTGAGTGTCCCCCCATAGGTGATTTCTCTCATATTCTACTTGTTTAAAATCATCTTATTCTTGGTCCACAATAGAACATAATAGTGAAACTACATTTGTATGCTCAGAAAAAGGACACTCAAAAGGAAAAATAATATTTCTTGATTCCATCACCTACATATTCAACATAAATTTCATAATGTGATTATTCTATCATTACCAACCAATTCCTCAGTAATATTATAACAGTTATATTAAGTAATTATAATTTTTTCTTATCAATATATCCCAGTTTCCATTAGTCTGCTGTTATGGGTGATAAAAGTTATTCAAAATAGTATATACTTGTATGATAGCACTTCCTAAAATATGGAAATATTACATCCTATCCCCTTAAATAAAATTTTGAAAATGATAGTTTGACATCTCTCATTAATGAAAATATAAGAAGGTTTTATCATTATAATCATAACTCATGATATAACAAGGTCTTAAAATATTTTATAATTCTTCTTAAAGAGCTGATGAAGAATATAAATCATAAACCGCACGAGAGTCAATCCTGTAATGGAATAATCACTTTTTTCATGAATCCAGTGAAGATAAAGTTAATAGCCACTCATCAATTTTCAGGGTTATTACTATTTTTTGAATCAATGAAAAACCTGTGACTACTTAGAGTATCATAAAAGGAATATCATTGCTAGGAAACAACAAACTTCTTACCCAATTTTTTGTATGATTTACAATAATAATATTTATCCTTATGAATTCCCCTAATATATTCTAGTCCTAATTTCCTCAAATTATTAAATTAAGAACAATACTAATATATCTGATACACATAATTCATGAAAAAATATACTCCAAAAATTCAATCATAACCCTTATCCCACGAAATCATTAATAAAATAATAAAAAAATGTATAATTTAATTATATATACACACAAAAGGATATTAATATTTTCAAAAAATAACATGATTTTTCATTGATATAAAATTTCCTACCAACCCTAAGGGAGACCTATAACCCAATAATGTATTCTTCATAAAACCCGAAAAAGTCCCCCAAAATATCATCAATCACCTTAAAACCCAGTCATTTAGGACCTTAAAAGTGGTATTTAAGCAATTATACTACTAATAATAATTAAAATTATAATCCAATTATTGTATCCACAACTATAAATTTCTCTCAATCTGATGACATATTCTGCTCCAAAGTAATCTAAATTTTGCTCTGATACCAATTATGAAATAGTGGACAAAGACACTATGATCCTCTATTAAAATCTAGGTTATTTGAAACTATTTCTGATAACAAGTAAAGTAACCAAAACTAACCCTTCTATATTTTAAATACTAATTACTAAAATTAATTTACATACAGACCTAAGACTGTTTTGGATTAATTATTTATAGAGTTATAAAAAACATTATGTAAAAAACTAATAAAATTCCCCTCCATTGAACATTTTTTTCCTCAAAACCAAGGAATACTTATTTAAAAATAAGTCTCCAAAATATCTATAAAACCGCAAGTAATATTGATATTAAATAATTTTCATGGATTATTAAAAATAATGAATTATTAATTATAGATTTATATTCACTATAGGAATATGATGAAATTTTACTATCAAAAAATTAAATGATTTATTAATACTAAATTTGATTTTGATTATTATATGGTCATATTTAAATAGTTAATTTAAATATATTACAATTTAATTTGAAAAAAATGGACTAAATTTTTAAAATAATCATATAAAAATTATATTATATTGAATTTCGTAAATTTTCTAGAAATGATTGATTTTTAGTAGGAATAGTGAAAATAATTTTGTTATTGAAAATACCTTTCCATTTAAAGAATTTTCAAAGTTAAATTTTGTTTTAATTGGTATAAAAATATTATTAGTTAATATATATATCATATAATCTAAATATGTTTATTGGAATCTGTTTTTTGCTTTATTTTTTACATAAAAACTTTTTATATTGAAGAATACTTTTTCCCTGGAAAACTATTATTTGTCACATTTTATGGGTTTAATTTTAAATTAAAATTTAAATTCACTAAATTGAATTTAATTAATTGGATAATAAATTTATAATCAAAATTATTAATAATAAATATTATGGTCAACTTAATTTTTTAACATAATGATTGGTATAATAGTTAAAAATCTATAAATGTGGTTAAGGTTAAAGAAGTTTATCAAGAGATAATGTAAATTAATAAGGGTTTAAAATAATTTTGACACCCTTTTTTCATAAAAATGATAACATAAAAAGTGTAATATTCCTAGTAAATTTCATTAGAAGGTTTCCATGGGGTACATACATCACTAAACACACATCACAAAAGGCTTAAATCCCCATCACCACACATGACTAGCATGCGCACGGACAATAGTAAATAGGTCCAAATAGTCTCTCACAAGAGAATAGGCTATGTCATACCTACATGATGGCCACTAAAAAGAACATAAAAGATACACCTCCTTCATCTTGGGTAAAAAAAATCAAAAAATATGGACATTGGGGATTTTTATTTGAAAGGATGAAAAATAATTGAAATGTCTCGACGCTATGATCGCACTATTACATCTATTAGTCCCACAAAAACATAATGGTTATTTTATAAAACCATATAGAAGAGTAAATTAAGGGTGATAGTGGTGAAAAATTACATCTAATGTTTCAATTAAAAAACACATTCATGAGGTTATACTCCCTTCTAATAAAGATCAAACGAGTGAAAAGTTTCCCTCCTAAACCCATGACTAGTGTGAGACCCACCTATAGACACATGATAAAAACATTGAAGCCTAAATAAAGGCTCCAATGATGTGTTTTTCCAATATTGTACATTGTCTGTAAGAAATATCGAGATATTGTAGACCTACCCTTCATGAAGAAATTATTATCCACACTGCCTTACCCTACGTGAGACCTCTCTAACACACCCAACATCCACCAATACTTACAAACATATACTTTCCTAGAAGATATCTACATGAAACCCATTTTATCAATATCATCATGAAACCAATGGCAGGTAACCTCCTTCCATGGAAATATCATATAATTTATATCAATCCAAATCCTGCACCAAATTCTCCAGACATGCACAACTATAGATGGAAATACAATAGCATGTCTCCCATTGGTTTATGAATTCCATCGGTATAGGTTTTTACAATCTTTTCATGCCTATATAGTAGGGTCCTCATGGTGTGTGAAGTTATAAAACACTTCATTAAGGATGACCTCGACCCTAGGGATCTTCTAGGGACCTCCTAGTATCAGAACAAAGGTCAAGGTCAATTTCCTCCCCAATTCATCTTTGATACTAGGGACCCCCCGTTTCAGATAGTAATGGTGGTCATGCTTTCTTTTTTCATTTGAGGGTTGGTAGTGTATCCTTATATACTATTTAGAACTGGGATTAGGGAATCCCTGATGGATTAAGCACATTAACATTCGTATGTTTTGTATCTATATAGTTTGTCGTATATGTATATCCTAGTTATGAATCAATAGTGGAGACAGGAACATAAAATCCCTGTCTTCTTATCATGTATTCCCATATTCTTACATTAGTGAGAAAAGTGATAATATTTTGTTTTCTAGATATTTTACTTCCTCATTTCTCTTACACTGAGTATGACCAATGTGGACTTCGATGCTAGTTTGGATTAGTACATTTTTATGATCAAATTCATGTTTTTCTAGAGATTCATATTTTCGAGTATTCCTATCTCCTTCTTTAAGAGTGTCACCATATATGTGGGTACTCAAATACATTTATCGATCCACTTTACATGCTTCAATATGGTGTACTCCCCAACCAATCCTCTAAAACACCTTTAGTCAAGACATTGCTCAGGTATTCAAAAAAGGGGATTATGATTTGGTATAACTCCCAAAACCATACTCTAATCCTCTCAAAGGGCCACATTCCATGTGATAGAAACAATCAAAGGGACTCCATATGAATGGTTACCCATAATTAAACTATGAATAATTTCATTACCTTCCAAATTGGGTACATATGAATCTTTTTTGGGGTTCAAACCCATCACCCTAAATCCACCCTAATTTTCGCTAGGAACATTCAATATAGGGTCTTATTAAAAATAGGATCCTAAATTACTTAATGTTACCTATGGTTGCTTCAGGATTTGTCACACATCAATCATTTAGATGGAATATTTCTCACAGGCTTCCTTGATAAATGATGGTAAATTTCATCGTGGTGTCCTCTTCGTTTGACATAAAAAGTATGATGTTTCTCATTAAGTAGTGTGAATTATGTAGGATATGATTCCATTCAGAAGGAAGCCAATTTTATAGGATCGATACTAAAATAAAAACAACTTATGTCAACCTGGATGACTATAAGCACCTATGGTCCCCACTGCATGGCTTATAACTATAATCATGATAATAGATTATGACAAAATCATTAATCCATGTGATAAAGAATACCATAGATGGAGAGAACCATATAAATACTAATATATTCATCGATGAAGATCCTCATATACATAAATATGATTCTAAATATTATACATGAAATTTATATATTTTACAATTGTGGGAGACCCACATCATACTTGGGATTTTATAAAGGATTCGTGAATAATTCCTAAATCATTAAGTGAGTCATAGAGTTAGTGATAATTCCCTCAAAAAATTAAATGAGCCTCGTCTCCCATTTTCTCAACTAATTCAAGTCCCAAATTCTCATTGGATCGATTTCTCGATGAACACATACCTTTGGAGAGAAGTTTTAGGAAAAATCTCAAATAGAGAATCCATTTGGTGTTTCTTAATACAAAAACAAAACAAATATGAAGCTATTGGAAAATGGTCAACTTGATGTGAATGATTTTTAACATTAAAACTACAAATATCAAGTCTACAAGAATAAAAAACACTATTTTTGGAAAACCTAAACGGTGTCCCATACATGAATCCTTAACTTATAGGTGGAAGACTGATACCTCTACCCCCACACATGAAATCTATTAGTATATACTGTAATTAAATGGATGATAGGAGAAGAAACAAACACCATATATGTATACATAATGGGCATATATCACTATTTTATCCACTGATGTTAACAAGAACATCATGATAATGGTTAAAGGGAAGACCCAATTTTATGTTGATGACATATAAACATTATAGGACATAATATCAATAATGAAAATAGTGAAGGGACAACACAAAATTCTCTCCCCAATGATAGGGTGACTCATAAACACAAAACCATGTCCAATCCAGAGAAGACACACACCCTTTATCATTTCCATGGGGTTCAGGGTTAAAAAACCACATGATATATAACAATCTAGATCAGGATCATACCACTGTTCCAATTAGACATAATCAATCTATTTAGAACACCACTCCAATGTAGGCACAATCCAGAACCAAAATTCTAGAAATTTTTTTAAAAATTCTGACTGTGATAGTGGAGATAATAACACAATACTCCATATATTAAAAGTGATATCCTTAGAAGAGGTCCCCAATCATTCACAAGAAAAAATCGAAATAGGTTCATCACCATAGATGACTAGAAAATGATGACACGATATAAAAACGTGCTCTGCATAATGATGGTTTTCATGAATCCCTCAAACACTAATCATGGGATTTTCAAGATACTACTTTTTTCCATTCCAAATTACGTAAACTGTAGTAGAAGTTCTAAAGTTCTTCCCATGACTTATCACTATGAAATTTTTATTCTCATCTAGAATATGATCTATCTCGAGATCCCTTATCCTAATGAGTGACTTGACATCCCTCTTCAAGGGAAATAGATAAATTATTAAGGATTATCTCCCATTTCTATCATCTAGCGTAAAATTTACACCGTATGGAATATTATATAGAATTCTTTTCATAGTTGGACGATATTTCATGAGGGTATTCCTCTCTATAACAACATTTCATTTCTCTAGGAAGGTCCTCTGCAAGAATTTTAATGATGGGAAATTTATCAATGTGTGATGCACTTGGGGGAATAATGCTAGGAATTATGGTTGTTTCATCATTGACATGTGCCATCCTTTCTCATTCAGAGGACATCCCAACACAACATGAATTTAATGATCCACACTTTGATAACCTATCATCTAATGTGACAAAGGAATCTCCAACCAATAATTTTGTTTCTAATAAATTAGAATGGAAACATCTAATTTTGTCCGACCAGGTTGAGTTGCCTATAAAAAATATGATGCAGACATGTTGAACATGAAGAAGTGGTTTTCTAAAGGTGTTAAAAATGACATGTCACGGCATGTAAACGCTCTAAAATAAAAAATACTTAAGGAATTTATGGAAGATTATTTGAATGTAATATTCTTAAATATATGGAACACTCTTCATCAATTAAATTAAAAATTGTTACCTTAATATGAATATCATAACCATGTTAATTTAATTCAATTTATAAACTTCCAAATTAACATGGTTGCTCTTTTAACAGCATGAGACCCTTCCATGCAAAATCTACAAGGATCCCTCTAATGTAAAAGTCTTGATATGTGAAAATGGGTTCATAAGATGATTGTAGATACCCATCCAATGTCCATGTTAGTAGATGGGATAAAATCCTACAATGTATGGTACCTTTAAATGTGATAGCTTAATGACTTCTTCAACAAATAAATTAGGTTCGTGACAGATGGTCTACTCAGTAGAAAATTTCCTAGACCAAATCTCACATCCATTAGGGTAGAAGAGAGTGATCCATTGAAATGTTTATTCACATAAATATGAAAATACTGATAAATACTCTCTCTTAATATAATTAAACCATCATATAACACAAATATCACAAATATAAAAAAATAATTTAGTATTAGGGAGCTGAGGTGCTGGTTATACTAGATGAATGGCCCGAAGGACTAAATCTTTATTTATCTTTTGGATAAACTCCATTTTAAGGGAAAAGAGGGAAACCTCACATGACTTTCTCGACTTAGAGACATTAGAAAAATATAAAGATCAAAAGGGTTGCAAACATCACAAATCAAGACTACATAGAAAACCCCCTCCCAGCATCAACATCATTATGGCACGCCTCCACCTTTCATGACTGCTCAGCAAACAGTACGGTGCAGAAATGTACGGGCCTAGTACTGGTGGCTATGCCATACCCTCTTAATAATCTGAATCTAAGTAGCCACACATGATGAAGGAAACCTTCTCTAAATCCTCATCTGAAGTAATCCTTGAAGAATGTTTGGGACAAGTAGCACCATACAAAAACAAACCAACTGATACAAAAAAATAATTAAAGGTGGTGTGCATACTTGGAAAATGTGGATTTCTATGAAAGTGGGTATTCCCTAAAAATATCGATTACTTTCTCATCAGTTATAAGCCAACAATATGGTATAGGAATGGTTATGACTCACCCACCTCCTGAATAAATTGAAAACATACCACATGAGGAATTTTTCATATAATAGGAAGAAGTGATGAAGCAGTTGAGATGACACAATTTCGAATTACACTAAGGAAATATCCTTACTAGATATGTATTATAAAAATAGCCTCAACTCACACTCCCAGCTAGTGTACCATAATAAATAGGGTTCATTATGGTATCCTAAGTGGAATGAGAACATCTTCTCAACAAGTGGGATCAATGACCAATATATTTGGACCCCATAGTATTGAGATATCAATATTTCCATCCCTTTGGAAGAAAAATGGTTCTGGTTTAGGCATATCCTTATAGAAAAACCCCTACATGCAAACCATCACAGGTATAAGTTGATCCACCATAGATAGCTTTGCATGTAGTTTCCCTTAATCAGGATATAGTTCATCCAAACACCCATCACGCTATCATACATGCTATAGATTCATTTATATCTTTATTGATTGATTTTACGTATTTTAATACAGAAGTATAGTTATAAAATAATCCTTTCCTAGAATTGGGGGATCCGACCCCTCCCCAAAAAAATATTGGAAACCCTCTTTTTCTAATTCATAATATATTAAGTAATCTAGAGAATCATGTAACACTTTTATTTTCCAACTATGATCCCATTATGGGGAACCCTATATTGTTAAAAGTAGTGAATATAATTTTCTTCACACAAAAAATATAACATCCATCCTTTGTATGGTACACTATATTTCCACCTCAATCAATTGCGGGATGAGAAGACCTACAACTACAATTTATCTTTCAATTCATCTGTACACTGAAAAAATTATTTTCGATGAACTATAGATCAAAAACTATCTAGAAAATTCTAGAGTATCATATTTTGTTACTCGTTAGAAATTGTTGACTTACTCTAAAAAACAACAGCTTCACTAGGATTACTTTTTGTTCATCTATATAGATAATCTTGATAATGATTTGCGCACACCACTCCTCCCTATGAAATATAAATGAGGGTTGTAGTATCCCTCAGTAGTCATAACCAAATGGAATATTCCATCATGTAATCTAAGGAACATTCATGTGTAATTCCATCTTCATAAGGGAATAGAAAAGTGGAAGAAGTGTCTATGGTAGTCACGCATAATCCAGCCACTACACCAGCTATGAATCTAAATAAAGAATCATATTATCAGACGAAATCTCATAGATTTTAGCTACAAAAACCACCTATCTATGATGAGTGAAGGGATAAAGAGGAAACCAAATTCAAGGAAATAACAAATAAATTATATTCATTCAATGATGATCAATTCCTTTGATACTTAATAGCTTATTTGGAAAATGATGTTAACAAATTTTCAAATCCCAAGAGTACTGATTAGGCTGGTCGTGATCATTTACCAAACTATTTCCCTATACATTGAACATTGGGTACACTCTTTAGGATGTTTTTTCCGTCAAATAAATTCTACAAAAGATGGTAGACTATGTACATGTAAAACTTGGAAGACCACCCATACAGTGAGTGTGTGATTCTACAACTAATCTAGAGGAAGAGGGTGAATGGAAGGAAGTTAATAAAATACTTAAAGAGGTGTTTAGTGAATAGAGAGTCATAAATGTTATCAACCAGACTCATAGTATCCTCAAATATCATTTTACGGAACACACATTGCCTACATCCACTCCCACACTAACACATCCGACCCCAATGATACTATAGTCCTCAATAAATGGTAATCTAAAAAATTACATTTTTTGAAGGGTGGGAAAACATTGATGGATGAGATCATTACAATGACAATTATGGAATTTACTCACTTAGATTTCTTGCCTTCAATCTTAAAAGCAAGGGTGTTTCCCCTCCAATTAATAAAACAGGACTCGGATGACCATACAGAGTCCTTATCGGGTGATGAGTTTATCCTTAGGTACATTAATTCCATTCAGTTAATAGATCTTTTCCCTAATGATG
This sequence comes from Viscum album, assembly GCA_963277665.1. Taxonomy (NCBI): domain Eukaryota; kingdom Viridiplantae; phylum Streptophyta; class Magnoliopsida; order Santalales; family Viscaceae; genus Viscum; species Viscum album. Next base: position 1,064,806,425 of record OY728137.1, read on the forward strand.
AATATGGATATGAACCTGAGTTCCATGCATTTGATTGGGGTATTAGTGGTAGAGGCCATATGGCATTAGGATATAAGGGAATATTTAGTTGTGGAAAAAATCAATACTATAAACACATCGATTCTCAGACCATCAATATGGCTAAAACTGATGAGAGATCCATCCAGAGAGATCAACAAGAGGAAGAAAGTTCCCCCACACATTATTGTAATCACCCAGACACAATAATATTGGAATATAAAATATAGGGGACTTCATCTAAAAATCATACACAGTTCACAAGAAGGTCTTGTAGACCTAATTATACAGGGGAATATGCACCATAAAATCATATGCCGAGGGTCAATCTCTTTGTGTCAACTGCTTATGCTCCTAAATCACCAGAAAAAGTGTAGCGTATCACTTGGATGAACATAAATCTAGCCTAGAATTACAAAATTATGCACTTAATAACACTAGTATAGACAATGTTTTCCATCTTGGATTCTTTATGACTATAAAAATACCTCTCAGAAGTGCTAATTGAGGCTTTTTTAATCCCAAACGAATTTTACGTTGAATATTCAACTCATGAAAAATATTTCATAGTGATAAATCCTGATGAATGTCACACAATCAAATCCTTTATAGAGAAAGGAAAATATTACTATATATAGGGACATATTAGATTATTTTATGAGTATGGTAGGATAAATGATGTTGATGTCTAAGGTTCCTTCATCTAGAATGGCTCAAAAGTAAACATCATTATAGTCCAGACACTCTTCCAGTTAGGTATAGGGAATATTAATTTTCTCTTTCCTCTCTAATCATATTGGTCTATGAAATGATTGAAAACATTACCTCATTAGAATCAATGTTAGAACTCTATCTAGGGACCTCATATCTGACTCATTATTTCTATATTTTACGTAAGTCATAATATTCAAAATTCTGTCAAGAAGGAATTTGTTCATCAACATGAGATTATACACTCATCATACCACTAATTCATAAAATATTATAGTGACAGATAAATTGGTAAATTTTATGGTGATAAATCCTCATTAGAGTCCTATGATACTCAAAAAATTGGTGAAGAATTATATTAGATGGAGGGGAAACAACCCATGACCAATGGTGTTTCTCGGGTCACTACCCTGAATGGTAATGTTAATTCCCCAAACAACCACTTAATATGGATCCATAAAAAATTTGTGTTTCCATTACATAATATTGAAGTCACAATCAAAATTCAGGTGAATATTAAGCATCCTTAATGATATTGGTCATTCTTGCTAAGCCCTTCTGTGAAAAAAAGGTCATTGACTCTTTAGATAGTGATAGAATCTTGGATGAAAATTCCCTCATTCTATACCAAGAGTGTCAATAGATACCTACCTTATTAGGAAATTAATAATTTTTTTCCTTTTCACCAATTTAGGATGAAGAAACTCTTTCTCTATCACACTCTCCATCTACTCCAAATAGTCAAAGAGACCACGTATCATAATCCTCGCCGGTGAATGCTACCACATATTGTATATGTTAAAATTTTGACCCATCCACATAAGTGGGATATCATTCTTCATAACCAACTCCCTTATAAGAGTACATTGGAAGAGGGATAGGAGGAAGAGGAATAGTAGGGGGACCTCTTGAAAACCACTCCAACACAGGAGTATGGTGTTTCTACTATCATTTATGAACACATTGAAATAAAATTAGCTATATAATAGGACTAATCGCCCACTTGGATAAGTGTGGACTTTTATTTAGAAGAACTAGAGGTGCGTACATCCTTTCTAAATTATCATCAAGATATCGTTCCCTGAAATTATAAATAAATTCTATACATTGGTCACAAGGTATCCACTCACCACTTTTATTATTCAGAAAACCACTAGGGATACAAAAAGGAATCTTGAAGGGCACACCTGACTCATGACGATAAAATTGATGTTTAAGAAGACAATATTATCAGATATAATTTCATTCAGGATGTACAGTATATGAATTTTTAAGAAAATATCATCTCATTAATGAATAAGATTTGGTAAATTATTTTTTATATCACATTCATACATCTGAACTAGCATAGTTTGATGGAATATTTTCCTATTCCAATCACAGAGCTACTGATTGATGATATGGTAAAATACTATGACCTTTCATAATTGATGGATATTTGAGGTATAACCCCATATGAATGGATGAAGATAATGAATAATCCGACCATTTAACAGCTTCATGGGGAGAATTTTTTATATATGGTAATTCTCTATGGCTTGAAAAATGTTGGTGAATCATTTCAACAATCCATGCATAACATCTATAAACCATTCATGGGAATGTCCATTGAATTACATTTCATCGATATAGTGGTTATGTTATGAAACTGTTATAACAAATTGGACTATTGTGGGACAACATTCAAAAACTATTATATCATATCCTAATGATTAACCCCTTGAAATGTTCTTTAGGAGTTACCATAGAGAAATATCTAGGATTCTTAATATTCCATTAGGGAATCAAAGTGAAACAAAAAAATACCAAGGATATCCGTAATATGTCACATCCTCAGATCCTCAAATAGTTGGAAGGATTATTGGGAAAACTATCCTACATTACAAAAATTATAGAAAACCTCACAAGAAAGTGTTTTACCCTGAATACATCAATGAAGAAGTGGGTCACTAATCAGTGGGTTGATGCACTCAAGGAGAATTTGAAAATGTCATGTAATATTTTCTGATTATAAAGGGGTTCAATGCTACCTGTTGAGGGGAAATTAATAATTAAATATGTGAAGGACTTAGGAAAACCACTATGTGACTTTCAAACAAACAATTATGACACTTATAATAAAAATTACAGTTATTATCTCGTTTGAATAATGATTTACACTAATAATATTTATTTAGACATCTATAAGTGATTCCAAGTGTTAGTCATCATGATTGGTAGATATAAGCACTACTTGGAGCACCATAAGGTCCATTTAGACTCACATAACATCCCGTTAAATTATATATTCAACCTTTCTATGTTGACTGGACATTTGGTATAATGGGTGATTATCCGGTATCAGTTTGAAATTCAGTTTGTGCAACTAAAAGAAAAAAATTCAAGGATTTGGAATGAATTTTTGAAAAAAATTCATCTATAAAAACAACTCTATTGAATATGAAATTTTACATATGAAGTTAAATTATAAATTCAAGAGTCCCCCCATGTATGAGATATACATATTGATGGATCATCCATAATCCTACTAGTGATAATAATGGAAAACCCCAATGATAATATCATCGAATTTAGAGTTGTGATCATCTCTCTATAGAAGGAAGACATGCATGACTCATTATTGTCTGCTGGATGCAAAAACAATGAGGAAGAGTATGAGGCCCTCATTGAAGGGTATGAATTGTTAATTCAAATTTGAATCGATCACTTCATGGGGAAATGTGAGTAAAAGTTAGTTATCAAGCAGATCAGTTGTGATTATGCCTTAAGAAATGAATATCTAATCCTCTTGATGGAATATGTTCGAGGATTAAATAATGAATTCCAGTGGGATCCTAAATAATGTCCCATGATCACAGAATGTCCATCAATATTAATTTTAATGTACAAACATGACTCTGGAAGTTCAATATTTGGATAAAATAGTTATCAACATGGCGCATCACTAATTGGTCTCACCTTTTTTCATGTCAACGTGGAAGAAATAAATGGGATCAAGAACCTCCCAAAACAAAACGGACCGACGCTGGGATGGATGATACCCATCATAAATTATCTCCAAAATGGAGTTCTCTCATCAGATAGAGCTATTATGGAAAAAAATTGATCACAAGGAAGCAATTTTACACTTTATGATGACATGAATAAACAAAAAGACCATTATAAACAAGGATTCAATGGCTTCCTTCTCAGATAAATCAATAGAGAATAGATCATTGTTGTTATTTTGGAAATGAATATGGGATCATGTCGTGGGAACCATTCACAGTTTTATAATGTTCAATCAAATAATATTTATTTGATACTTATTTCCTTCAATTATGTTGTATTTAATGAAATTCACGAAGATGTGTCATTACTTACAAGTGAATGCAAACATCATCCATAAACCTACTGAGTTTTCTTACCTAGCCAAATAATCTTGTACATTTTTTTATAGGTAATGGTTGTTATTATGACAAAGAGTATCTCTATGTCCATGTAGTTCAAATATATCCCAACAACTACTAACATCATATATTAATGGTATAAATTAGTACTCTTCACAGAATTTAGGTCCAAGATCATTGACAACATCATTAAATAAAATATCATTAATAGATTTGGATTACCTTATACAATACTAAAATAAAATAACACAAATGTAGATTCATTTGATTTCATATTCAATATCAAAATTATAATATGAAATAAAACCATTTATCCTTATATCATCAAAAGTCCAATAGAAATATAGTGGACTTCAACGAGACTCTATAAAACCCACTCCAAAAGAAGGTGGATCAAGACTAAATGTATGGCCATAAAAATTTTTCATTCCTTATGGGCCTATAATACCACAACCAATAATTCCATGTAGAGACCAGGTATTTTCAAGTATTTGGTAATGAAGTAGTCGTACCCATTGAGGTCCAATTTCCATCACTCCAAATTTATATTTCCAATCAACTGTCCATAGATAAGAAATCCCAAGAATGGTTGGAAGAATTAGAATCTCTTGATGATAAGATATTTCACATCATGCATCTTATGGAGGTCCATCAATGTCAGATAGCATGTGCTTTTGAAAAAAAGTCAACATCCACTCATTCCTTAAAGGGGTACTGGTACTGGTCCCATGGAATTTGATTATACCTGGGAAAGGTTCTCCATCGATTCAGAAAAAGTGAGAGGGACCTTATTAAATATACAAGTTACGATATAATGATATATATTCCTTGGTCATGATTGTTGGAGAGATCATTAGGACCCATAACATTGTAAGATTCATCATGAAATACTTCATGTTATAAAAGTAGATTCCATCTACAATGCACAATGTTAAACAAAGTTGATGGAGTTTATCCCATGACATCAAAAAACATTAAATATTGTGAATGTCGCAATGTTAGAAAATGCATAGCATCGTGGTCCTATATGAACAAAAATAAAAGGAACCCCAAATAGTTATAGTGATATAACGCAAAAATACAAAACAACATGCATAAAATAACATCCTATTCACAATACATTAAACTGTATGACAGTTTCTTTATCACATGACATAAAACTACAATGTTTATTTCCATGTAGTAAGATATAAAACATCATATCCTTCAAATCTATTCTTGAGAGGATCATAATTTTGGGTTATAGTCTCCAACCACCCCATTGTTCTAGAACTATGTATATCTATATTCCTTCCATCATATGATATGTTGTGATTCTATGATCTACATTATTTGGTATATACGCTACATAAAAAATTCTCCCGAATATTGTGTTTGGATGAGAGCTATACATAGGATCCATTATATAGTAATTATGAATTTATTAATTATGTCCATAAATGGGATAGGTAGTGATCCCTAGACAATATGTCCTAGGCCCAGCGGAGAAGAAGAACCCCCCCCCCCCTCTATTAGAAAAACCTAAATCTGTGTGGAAAACCATAATCCAAATTCCATCATTCTAATATTCATCATGGAAATAGGAACATCAGTCATTCAAAACAATTGAAATCTATACTGGGGAATCCACACTCCATGGAAAATGCCAGTATAAATTATTCCTTTGATATTGAAAATTTTCATTCCACATGTCATACATGTTATTCAAGGAAATCTCAAATATCCATAGAAGTAATTCATCCATTGGTAGTGGAACATCATATTCTTGATGAATCTATTACCTGACTGTGTAGAAATACACTACGATTTTTATTGCATATGTCACCAAACATAAGGGACCATTAGACATAGAATTTTTCTACATGAATATACATTGATATGACCTTGTTGTATTTACATAAGTCACACACAAAAAGTGCCATTCAACTAGAGGAACATTCACCCTATGGAGAGTCCTCTTTTGTATCCTTTAGCATTAAAAACATTATTTTGGGAACGCTATTTTCAAACATTAGTATGTGGGTGTTCCTTATGTTTTTCCCATACCAATTATCCTAATATGAGAACCCCCTGATCATAGCTTACAAATTCCTCATACACTACTAAATCATGTTGGGGAACACTTAGCCTACAAAGGATTACATAATTCGCTGTTTCCATGAAAAATAATAATGGTTGTAAGAACTGAAACTAAAATACACCATGTCATCCAAGCCACGTGATGTTAAATTATATGATAACATCATCAAAACATTTTAGTAAAATAAATTATAACCATGTTTACTGTAAAACCATGGCCCTTGTTACCCAGATTCGGTGCATTATTACATTTCATTGGCATGATCGCAAAAGATCAACTCTCGAAAGACCGATTAATTTAGTAGCCGTGGAAATACAAAATACATACATAAGATTAACATTAAATTATAAAATGAAAAACTAAAAAATGTGGTGTGCATAATAGAACAATAACACCAGAAATGAACATCACACAAGAAGCAACCAAAATTGAAAAACCAATATAGAAATAGAGATCCAGAATCCATCACCAATAATCCAGCCACCCTAACTGAACGTCAGAGCAATCTTCACCACAATTAATTGAGCCAAACCCATTGCCACCATCGCTCGAAGAGACAGTAGATCCAACCTATGAACACAACTGACATGAATCTCCACCCTTGTACCCCATCAGACTAGATCTCGACCACATCAAGCCTCTATGGAGTAGCCGAGACAATATAAGGTCACAGGAATTCGACGCCACATAAGCCCGATGGTAGCAACTTCCCATGACACCGCCAGAGCACCCAAGAACCCTCAGAAAAGGACCTCGCACCTCGACGATGCGGAAAAATCGACAGCCCGGATGTCGACACAACAAGAGGGGAAAAACCTAAGTCACCGAGAGCCGAGGAAGAAGCCGCAGCCGACCGAGTTGAGAAGGCGGTGATGGGAAACCCTATGGATATAGGGTTGTTGAACAAAACCATATATATTAGGAAAAAAAGGATCAAATGATTATTGAAATAGATCATTAATGAAGCATCCCAAATTAATGGGTGATTTTTTACCACTACGTCATTTTCAATAGAATTTTTTATTCTCCTGGATAAGGGTAACACCTCAAAATGAACCCTCTCAATTCACTATGTCCCATGAACTTGAGTCTTCACTATGAATAGAGATGAAAACATTTTTTGTAGATTTCATTCATATTATTTCTCATCAAACAATTCTAGGAGTTCCATCAAATGAGATTAAGAGGGAACAAAATGAGAAAAAAAATAAACTTATCTATGATGCTAATGAAATGCTTGTAGTTTGTAACATATCTGCAGGTGTTAATAACACGTCCCCTATAGACACAATAGAACACATTACCCATACATATGAGTATGAATAGGATGTTCCATTTCATTATATGGTCCAAAAAAATAATTAAAGGTGGTGTGCATACTTGGAAAATGTGGATTTCTATGAAAGTTGGTATTCCCTAAAAATATCGATTACTTTCTCATCAGTTATAAGCCAACAAAATGGTATAGGAATGGTTATGACTCACCCACTTCCTGAATAAATTGAAAACAAACCACATGAGGAATTATTCATATAATAGGAAGAAGTGATGAAGCAGTTGAGATGACACAATTTCGAATTACTCTAAGGAAATATCCTTACTAGATATGTACTATAAAAATAGCCTCAACTCACACTCCTAACTAGTGTACCATAATAAATAGGGTTCATTATGGTATCCTAAGTGGAATGAGAACATCTTCTCAACATGTGGGATAAATGACCAATATATTTGGACCCCATAGTATTGAGATATCAATATTTCCATCCCTTTGGAAGAAAAATGGTTCTGGTTTAGGCATATCATTATAGACAAACCCCTACATGCAAACCATCACAGGTATAAGTTGATCCACCATAGATAGCTTTGCATGTATTTTCCCTTAATCAGGATCTAGTTCATCCAAACACCCATCACGCGATCATACAGACTGTAGATTCATTTATATCATTATTGATTGATTTTACGGATTTTAATACACTAGTATAGTTATAAAATAATCATTTCCTAGAATTGGGGGATCCGACCCCTCCCCAAAAAAATATTGGAAACCCTCTTTTTCTAATTCATAATATATTATGTAATATAGAGAATCATGTAACACTTTTATTTTCCAACTATGATCCCATTATGGGAAACCCTATATAGTTAAAAGTAGTGAATATAAGTTTCTTCACAAAAAAATATAACATCCACCCTTTGTATGGTACACTAGATTTCCACCTCGATCAATTGCGGGATGAGAAGACCTACAACTACAATTTATCTTTCAATTCATCTGTACACTGAAAAAATTATTTTCGATGAACTATAGATCAAAAACTATCTAGAAAATTCTAGAGTATCATATTTCGTTACTCGTTAGAAATGGTTGACTCACTCTCAAAAAAAATAGCTTCACTAGGATTACTTTTTGTTCATCTATATAGAGAATCTTGATAATGATTTGCGCACACCACTCCTCCCTATGAAATAAAAATGAGGTTTGTAGTATCCCTCAGTAGTCATAACCAAATGGAATATTCCATCATGTAATCTAAGGAACATTCATGTGTAATTCCATCTTCAGAAGGGAAGAGAAAAGTGGAAGAAGTGTCTATGGTAGTCACGCATAATCCAGCCACTACACCAGCTATGAATCTAAATAAAGAATCATATTATGAGACGAAATCTCATAGATTTTAGCAACAAAAACCACCTATCTATGATGAGTGAAGGGATAAAGCGGAAACCAAATTCAAGGAAATAAAAAATAAATTATATTCATTCAATGATGATCAATTCCTTTGATACTTAATAGCTTATTTGGAAAATGATGTTAACAAATTTTCAAATCCCAAGAGTACTGATTAGGCTGGTCATGATCATTTCCCAAACTATTTCCCTATCCATTGAACATTGGGTACACTCTTTAGGATGTTTTTTTCGTCAAATAAATTCTACAAAAGATGGTAGACTATGTACATGTAAGACTTGGAAGACCACCCATACAGTGAGTGTGTGATTCTACAACTAATCTAGAGGAAGAGGGTGAATGGAAGGAAGTTAATAAAAAACTTAAAGAGGTGTTTAGTGAATATAGATTCATAAATGTTATCAACCAGACTCATAGTATCCTCAAATATCATTTTATGGAACACACATGGCCTACATCCACTCCCACACTAACACATCCGACCCCAATGATACTGTAGTCCTCAATAAATGGTCATCTAAAAAATTACATTTTTTGAAGGGTGGGAAAACATTGATGGATGAGATCATTACAATGACAATTATGGAATTTACTCACTTATATGTAATGCCATAAATCTTAAAAGCAAGGGTGTTTCCCCTCCGATTAATAAAACAGGACTCGAATGACCATACAGAGTCCTTATCGGGTGATGAGTTTATCCTTAGGTACATTAATTCCATTCAGTTAATAGATCTTTTACCTAATGATGAGTATGGATATGAACCTGAGTTCCATGCATTTGATTGGGGTATTAGTGGTGGAGGCCATATGGGATTAGGATATAAGGGAAGATTTAGTTGTGGAAAAAATCAATACTATAAACACATCCATTCTCAGACCATCAATATGGCTAAAACTGATGAGAGATCCATACAGAGAGATCAACAAGAGGAAGAAAGTTCCCCCACACATTATTGGAATCACCCAGACACAATAATATTGGAATATAAAATATAGGGGACTTCATCTAAAAATCATACACAGTGCACAAGAAGGTCTTGTAGACCTAATTATACAGGGGAATATGCACCATAAAATCATATGCCGAGGGTCAATCTCTTTGTGTCAACTGCTTATGCTCCTAAATCACCAGAAAAAGTGTAGCGTATCACTTGGATGAACATAACTCTAGCCTAGAATTACAAAATTATGCACTTAATAACACTATTATAGACAATGTTTTCCATCTTGGATTCTTTATGACTATAAAAATACCTCTCAGAAGTGCTAATTGAGGCTTTTTTAATCCCAAACGAATTTTATGTTGAATATTCAACTCATGAAAAATATTTCATAGTGATAAATCCTGATGAATGTCACACAATCAAATCCTTTATAGAGAAAGGAAAATATTACTATATATAGGGACATATTAGATTATTTTATGAGTATGGTAGGATAAATGATGTTGATGTCAAAGGGTCCTTCATCTAGAATGGCTCGAAAGTAAACATCATTATAGTCCAGACACTCTTCCAGTTAGGTATAGGGAATATTATTTTTCCCTTTCCTCTCTAATAATATTGTTCTATGAAATGAATGAAAACATTACCTCATTAGAATCAATGTTAGAACTCTATCTAGGGACCTCATATCTGACTCATTATTTCTATATTTTACGTAAGTCATAATATTCAAAATTCTATCAAGAAGGAATTTGTTCATCAACATGAGATTATACACTCATCATACCACTAATTCATAAAATATTATAGTGATAGATAAATTGGTAAATTTTATGGTGATAAATCCTCATTAGAGTCCTATGATACTCAATAAATTGGTGAAGAATTATATTAGATGGAGGGGAAACAACCCATAACCAATGGTGTTTCTCGGGTCACTACCCTGAATGGTAATGTTAATTCCCTAAACAACCACTTAATATGGATCCATAAAAAACTTCTATTTCCATTACATAATATTGAAGTCACAATCAAAATTCAGGTGAATATTAAGTATCCTTAATGATATCGGTCATTCTTGTTAAGCCCTTCTGTGAAAAAAAGGTCATTGACTCTTTAGATAGTGATATAATCTTGGATGAAAATTCCCTCATTCTATACCAAGAGTGTCAATAGATACCTAACTTATTAGGAAATTAATAATTTTTTTCCTTTTCACCAATTTAGGATGAAGAAACTCCTTCTCTATCACTCTCTCCATCTACTCCAAATATTCAAAGAGACCACGTATCATAATCCTCGCCGGCGAATGCTACCACATATTGTATATGTTAAAATTTTGACCCATCCACATAAGTGGGAGATCATTCTTCATAACCAACTCCCTTATAAGAGTACGTTGGAAGAGGAATAGGAGGAAGAGGAATAGTAGGGGGACCTCTTGAAAACCACTCCAACACATGAGTATGGTGTTTCTACTATCATTTATGAACACATTGAAATAAAATTAACTATATAATAGGACTAATCGCCCACTTGGATAAGTGTGGACTTTTATTTAGAAGAACTAGAGGTGCGTACATCCTTTCTAAATTATCATCAAGATATCGTTCCACTAGTACAGAAAACGTTTTTTACGTCACTATTTTTTACGTCGGTTATATAAAACCGACGTCATAATATGTAAAACGAGGTTTTTACGTCGGTTATTTAATAACCGATGTAAAAACCTGTGTTTAGTACACCTTTAACGTCGGTTATTTTTATAACCGACGTTATTAATCGCGCGGGTTCGTTTTTTTACGTCGGTTATACATTAACCACCGTAAAAAACTGTAGCGGGGGGCGTTTTTTACGTCAGTTATTCAATAACCGACGTAAAAAACGGCGGTTATTGAAGCCTTTTTACGTCGGTTATTTTATAACCGACGTAAAAAAAGAATCCGCAGATGTTTTGACGTCGGTTATGGAATAACCGACGTAATAAAACGCGGATTTTGAGCCCTTTCTAACGTCGGTTATAAAATAACCGATGTAAAAAAAGAATCCGAGGAAGGTTTTTTATGTCGGTTATTGAATAACTGACGTTATAAATGTTTTAAAAAAAATTATAACGTCGGTTATTGAATAACCGACGTGATAACTCATTTAAAAATTTACCCAGACCCGTGGATTGTCATTCGCTAGTTTACCTTCGATAGTCGCAGACTCGTCTCTCTCGCGCGTAAACCCGAATCGGCTCGTCCATTTCGTTGGTTTAGATTCGTTTTGCGATCATCGTTTCTCATATTTAATCTCCTCAGATCAATCATCTAAACTCGCAGCACTCAGGTAAACCTCCCACTCGTTCGTTTTTTTTCGCGGATAGTATATATATTTGTGTTGTGATTATTTTGTTGAAACTAGCTAAGATTCTTCGATTGCGAACCCTTTTAACTCGTTTTGGCACCATAATCTTATTTATCATCCCTAGATCTATTAGTTTGACTTGCAATATTGGCTAATTTTATGATTTCACTAATTTTTCATCGTTTTCTATAAATCCCCGAGAGGGTTGGGGCGTGTCCATTTGGATGGGGTGTCCAGGGGGGTGTCCAAGGGGGTGGATGGGTGTGGGGGGCTGTCCAAGTGGGTGGCGGCCTCTCCAGAGGGTATTTGGGGTTGTCCGGGTGGGTGGGGGGGCTGCCCAGAGGGTTGGGGGATGTCCAGGGGGGTGTCCAAGGGGGTAGGGGGTGGGGGTGGTGTCCAGGAGGGGTGGGGGGCTGTCCAGAGGGGTCAGGGGGTGTCCAGGGGGGTTTACAAGGGGGTGGGTGGGTGTGGGGGGTTGTCCAAGGGTGTGGGTGGGTGTTGGGGGGTGTCCAGGGGGGTGTCCAAGGGGGGTAGGGGGGTGGGGGTGGTGTTTAGGAGGGGTGGGGGGGCTGTCCAGAGGGTTGGGGGGGGGGGGTGTCCAGGGGGTGTCCAAGCAGGTCGGGGGTGGGGGGTTGTATCTAGGAGGGGTGGGGGTGCTTTCTAGAGGGGTCGGGGGCTGTCTAGAGGGGTCGGGGGGTGTCCAGGGTGGTGTCCAAGGGGATGGGTGGGTGTGGGGGGGCTGTCCAAGGGGGTGGAGGCCTGTCCAGAGGGGTCGGTGCGGTGTCCAAGGGGGGTGTCCAAGGGGGTGGATGGGTGTGGGGGGCGGTCCAAGTGAGTGGCGGCCTCTCCAGAGGGTATTTGGGGTTGTCAGGGTGGGTGGGGGGGGGGGCTGCCCAGAGGGTTGGGGGATGTCCAGGGGGTGTCCAAGGGGGTAGGGGGTGGGGGTGGTGTCCAGGAGGGGTGGGGGGGCTGTCCGGAGGGGTCGGGGGGTGTCCAGGGGGGGTTTACAAGGGGGTGGGTGGGTGTGGGGGGCTGTCCAAGGGTGTGGGTGGGTGTTGGGGGGTGTCCAGGGGGGTGTCCAAGGGGGTAGGGGGTGGGGGTGGTGTTTAGGAGGGGTGGGGGGCTGTCTAGAGGGTTGGGGGGTGTCCAGGGGGTGTCCAAGCAGGTCGGGGGTGGGGGGTTGTGTCCAGGAGGGGTGGGGGTGCTTTCTAGAGGGGTTGGGGGCTGTCCAGAGGGGTCGGGGGGTGTCCAGGGTGGTGTCCAAGGGGATGGGTGGGTGTGCGGGGCTGTCCAAGGGGGTGGCAGCCTGTCCAGAGGGGTCGGTGGGGTGTCCAGGGGGGTGTCCAAGGGGGTGGATGGGTGTGGGGGGCTGTCCAAGTGGGTGGCGACCTCTCCAGAGGGTATTTGGGGTTGTCCGGGTGGGTGTGGGGGGATGTCCAAGGGTGTGGGTGGGTGTTGGGGGGTGTCCAGGGGGGTGTCCAAGGGGGTAGGGGGTGGGGGTGGTGTCCAGGAGGGGTGGGGGGCTGTCCGGAGGGGTCGGGGGGTGTCCAGGGGGGTTTACAAGGGGGTGGGTGGGTGTGGGGGGTTGTCCAAGGGTGTGGGTGGGTGTTTGGGGGTGTCCAGGGGGGGTGTCCAAGGGGGTAGGGGGTGGGGGTGGTGTTTAGGAGGGGTGGGGGGGCTGTCCAGAGGGTTGGGGGGTGTCCAGGGGGGTGTCCAAGCAGGTCGGGGGTGGGGGGGTTGTGTCCAGGAGGGGTGGGGGTGCTTTCAAGAGGGGTCGGGGGCTGTCCAGAGGGGTCGGGGGGGTGTCCAGGGTGGTGTCCAAGGGGATGGGTGGGTGTGGGGGGGGGGGGTTGTCCAAGGGGGTGGAGGCCTGTCCAGAGGGGTCGGTGGGGTGTCCAGGGGGGTGTCCAAGGGGGTGGATGGGTGTGGGGGCTGTCCATGTGGGTGGCGGCCTCTCCAGAGGGTATTTGGGGTTGTCCGGGTGGGTGGGGGGGCTTCCCAGAAGGTTGGAGGATGTCCAGGGGGGTGTCGAAGGGGGTAGGGGGTGGGGGGTGGTGTCCAGGAGGGGTGGGGGGCTGTCCGGAGGGGTCGGGGGGTGTCCAGGGGGGTTTACAAGGGGGTGGGTGGGTGTGGGGGGTTGTCCAAGGGTGTGGGTGGGTGTTGGGGGGGTGTCCAGGGGGGTGTCCAAGGGGGTAGGGGGTGGGGGTGGTGTTTAGGAGGGGTGGGGGGATGTCCAGAGGGTTGGGGGTGTCCAAGAAGGTCGGGGGTGGGGGGTTGTGTCCAGGAGGGGTGGGGGTGCTTTCTAGAGGGGTCGGGGGGCTGTCCAGAGTGGTCGGGGGGTGTCCAGGGTGGTGTCCAAGGGGATGGGTGGGTGTGGGGGGCTGTCCAAGGGGGGTGGCGGCCTGTCCAGAGGGGTCGGTGAGGTGTCCATGGGGGTGTCCAAGGGGGTGGATGGGTTTGGGGGGATGTCCAAGTGGGTGGCGGCCTCTCCAGAGGGTATTTGGGGTTGTCAGGGTGGGTGGGGGGCTATCCAGAGGGTTGGGGGATGTCCAGGGGGTGTCCAAGGGGGTAGGGGGTGGGGGGGTGGTGTCCAGGAGGGGCGGGGGGGCTGTCCAGAGGGGTCGGGGGGTGTCCAGGGGGGTGTTATATCTTAATATATTTTGTTTAAAAAATAATATTCAAGCATATTTTTTTAAATACACATCGATTTGTTTTATATTTCAAAATTGTTTACATTCAAATTATGATTTTTTTCATATAAACATATATTTGTCTTATCTAAAAAATTTATATATTTTTGCTATTTGTTATAGGTAATAATGAGTCGAAGTTGGATTACGGCACATCGAATGAGCAATGAATATGAGGAAGGTGTTGATGCCTTTTTGGAATTTTCTAAACAAAATGTTCCAAGTAGTGACATTTTTTTCTGTCCATGCCTGAAATGTCTGAATATGAAGAAGTTGAAAAGTAGAGAGATAAAAGATCATCTGATTTGTCATGGTTTCAATCCGAGTTACAACCCTTGGATTTGGCTTGGCAAAACTGGACAGAGTGTCACTGATGATAATGAATCGCAAGATGGTAACTCCGATGGAATTGATGAAATGATTCGCGATATTGCAGAAGAAAAAATTGAGATAGAACCGAGAGTTACACGTCTATATGGTGATGCCGAAAAACCATTATATCCTGGTTGTACAGATTTTACGGTTTTTTCGGCGGTGTTAAGATTGATTAACCTGAAGGCGAAACATGGATGGAGTGACAGAAGTTTTACAGAGCTGCTACAATTGATGAAAGACATTCTTCCAAAAGATAACGATCTTCCAGATTCACATTATAAGGCCAAAAAAATATTATGCCTGATGGGATTGGGATACAGGAAAATACATGCCTGTCCGAATGACTGCACTATATATAGGAAGGAATATGAATTTCTGAAAGAGTGTCCTAAATGTGGGACATCACGGTATAAGGTGAAAGAAAAATCAAAAGCTGATGTAGAGATTACAAAGCTCCCTTCAAAGGTATTTTGGTATCTTTCTATAATTCCTCGTTTCAAACGTTTCTTTGCTAATTCACATGATGCAAAAAGGTTAAGATGGAATGCTAATGAGCAGGTATGTGATGGAAAAATACGTCATCCAACTGATTGTCCACAATGGAAGAAAATTGATGCCCAATACCCTACATTTGGAAATGAAATTAGAAATCTGAGACTAAGCTTGTGCACGGATTGAATGAATCCATACCGAACGCTTAGTAGCACACATAGTTCATGGCATGTTTCATTGGTAATTTACAACCTCTCTCCTGAAGTTTGTATGAAGCACAAATATGTCATGTTGAGTATCATGATCTCTGGTCTAAAGCAACCCGGCAATGATAATGATGTATACTTGTCACCGCTGATTGATGATTTGAAACTGTTATGGGCTGATGGTATTAGGGTGTATGATTCTTATAAAATGGAATATTTTCAACTGCATGTAGTGCTTCTATTCACTATAAATGACTTCCCAGCATATGGAAATTTGTCTGGATACAGTTTTAAAGGGCATAAAGCATGTCCAATTTGCGAACAACAGTCGTCATATTGTCAATTGCATCATGGGAGGAAAACAGTGTACATGGGTCATCGAAAGTTTTTGCCTATGGATCACCCTTATAGAAGACTAAAAAAGGCATTCAATGGCTCACAAGAATTTGATACTGCTTCAAAACCTTTATCCCCAGATTTTTATTTTGAGAGGGTGAAAAACCTTGATGTGACATTGGGAAAGACACAGAAATCTGGTAATGATAGACATATTTGGAAGAAAAGGTCAATATTTTTTGAGCTACCATATTGGAGGTATCATGAAGTCAAACATAATATTGATGTCATGCACGTGGAGAAGAATATCTGTGATTCTTTGATTGGAACTTTGCTAGATATTAAAGGAAAGAAAAAAGATGGGTTGAATGCAAGGTTAGACCTACTATCAATGGGAATACGTTTGGAGTTAGCTCCCACTCCTAAAGGAAGACGAACAGTTCTTCCCCAGGCTTGTCATACATTATTGAAGAGGGAGAAAAGTAGCTTCTGTCAGTGTCTTCATGATATCAAAGTGCCTCAAGGTTATTCTTCAAATGTAAAAAATTTTGTCTCATTACAAGACTTGAAGTTGATAAGTATGAAATCACATGATTGTCACGTCATGATGCAACAAATTCTACCAGTTGCACTGTGTGGAATATTGCCCATCCGTGTCAGAAAGACTATAATGAGGTTGTGTTATTTTTTCAATTCAATTTGTAACAAGGCGATTGATGTGAATGATTTGAACATTTTGGAAAAGGATGCAATTTTTATACTTTGTCATTTAGAAATGTATTTTCCTCTAACTTTTTTTGATATGATGGTGCATTTAATGATTCATCTGGTTCGAGAAATAAAGTTTTGTGGACCTGTATATCTTCGTTGGATGTATCCTTTTGAAAGGTATATGAAAATATTAAAGGGATATGTTTAAAATCCATATCGACCTGAAGCCTACATTATTGAAAAGTATATTTCTGAGGAGGTAGTAGAGTTTTGTACGAGCTACTTGGCTACGGCGCAACACATAGGTTTGCCTCCAGCTCGCCCTGAACGGGTTAATAATGAGGGAAAGGGGATTCGTGGCTTGAAAGTCAAATCACTTTCAGCTGAACATATGAAGAAGTTAGAATCATAAATCTTGAATAACATAGCTGATGTTCAACCGTATATCACATTTCATATTAATGAGTTGAAACAATGTCATCCAAAGAAGAAAGAAATGTGGATTTTGAATGAGCACAACAAAACATTTTTGCCATGGTTTAAAAAGACCTTGCTTGGTAGATCAGATGTATCAGAGACATTAAAATGGATAGTGGGTGGTCCATCTTTAAATGTGATAACATGGTCCGCTTATGACATTAATGGCTATACATTTCATACGAAAGCTCAGGACAACAGAAGTGCAGTTCAGAATAGTGGTGTATTGGTGTTTGCAGAAGCAATGCATTTTTCGAGTGCTAAGGACAGAAAACCAATTTCGGCATCAAGTGCATATTATGGAGTGATTGAAGACATATGGGAGGCTGATTACTTTAAAATTAAAGTTCATGTTTTTAACTATAAATGGTTTATCGGTAACAACAGTGTCAGACACGATGAATTTGGAATGACACTTGTTAATCTGAATAGATTGGAAGACACAACTGATTCTTTTATAATGGAAACACATGCCAAACAAATTTTCTATGTAGTAGATCAATCAGATATGCAGTGGGCTATTGTTTTACAAGGGAAAAAACAATATGTTGGTGAGGATGAATTTGATGAAGATGCTGATTTATGTGAGATCCCTACTTCCATTGAAAGATTAATAGAACATAATGATGAGTATGTTGAAGGCATGGTTTGTGCCATAAGGAACGATCACGACGAAGGAATTTGGGAAAACAATCCAACTGTACATTCCTAAAATTATAGGTAACACATGTTTATTTCTTGTTTACATTTAGTTTTTTCATATAATGTTAGATATTGTAAATTTTTTACTTATTAAAACATGTATCAAACCAAAACGATAAAACAATAAAAACCGTAAAGAGGACAAGTCCAGGGCGCACCGGCTGGCCGGTGGTGGATCACTGGTTGGCCGGTGGTCCAGAGCAAAGCTCTTTCTGGTCCACCGGCCGGCCGATGATGAGCCAGCGGCCGGCCTGAGGTCCAGACAGAGAGGAAGGCTCTCTGTCTGGTCCACCGGCCGGCCGGTGGTGATCCAGCGGGTGGTCGGTGGTCCAGACAGGAAGGCTCTGTCTGGTCCAGCGGCCGGCCGGTGGTGAGCCAGCGGCCGGCCGGTGGCACCAGGCAGTGGGAAAGTCCACTGCCTGGGTCCTCCGGCTGGCCGGTGAGCTCACACCGGCTGACCGGTGGACTCAGTGAGTCCACTTTTCAGCTTTCTTGGGCCAACTCCTTGGCAACCTTTTGCCTGTGTTTACCATGTTTATCATTGTTTAACATGGTTACCATATTACCAATGTTTACTATTATGTAATTTAGTACACTTTTCTATTTTCTGATTAATTAGTATTACAATATTTGAATTTGTATATTTGTGAACTAATGTTTTTTTTTTGATTTGAAGGAAAATGACAGATCAATCAGTTGATCAGCCACATGATTCTGGAGATGAGCATATTGGTCATACATCTGGGGAGGAACATTCACATGCTCCTATTACGAAAAAGAGTTCAAAGGTTGGTAAGCGTGGGTGCACACGTTTACCAAAATTATCACTTGCCCGTACGAAGGAGGAGAGGATAGTCACGGAGTTTGATGATGATGATCTTCCTAGAGGTCCAAATGCTAATGATTTTAAGGGTTTTGTAGAAACTCAGGCTAAGAGCAAAGTAAGCATTCTCTATGATGATTGGAGAAGTGTGGATAAGGCCATAATTTCTCAGCTGTGGGAGACCATTTTGGTAAGATCTTTTTCTATTGTTTGACTGTTCTTTAAATGTTTCTAGTATATATAATATTTTTAACCTCTTTTTTATCAGATGAAATTTGATATTCCTGACACTGGAGGAGTCAGGAAGAAATGCTTATCATTGGCTGCTAGGAGATGGAGGGATTTCAAATCAACCCTCTCATCTGATTTCATTTATGGTCATAGGAGTCGTGAGAATCCATGTCGTATATATCCTTTTATAGATGAAGACACATTGAGACAATTTTTTTAAAGTTGAAGAAAAGAATCATTTTTGGTAAGGGCAATGTAAACTTTTATAAGCTTTCTTAAATAAATGATCTTATTATTGTTTTGTTAATGATTACTTATTCTTAATTTACAGCAAACAAGGAAAGCTCATCAAGAGATCCAATCTAAAAATGTATACCCTCATTGTTTATCTCGGGGAGGGTATGCATTATTGGAAGAACAAATGATGGCAGAAAAATTTCAACAACTAAGAGCTGAGTCTTCAAGCTCTGGAGAGGTGGCCCCTCCATCCCCTCCATCTAGACATGAGAAATGGAAAAGAGCTCGGAAGGGAAAAAAAGGACAATATCTTTCGGAAGAATCGAGACTCGTAGTTGAGAGGATTGTAAGATATCTATTTTATTTACTTATGTTTACTATTTTCGTCATATATTTCCAATCATTATAGAAATGTTCAATTAATTATTACAGGACTCTCTTGAGGAGTAGAGTTCACAGGGGACATTTACACCATCTGGGAGGGAAGATATTTTATCTGTGGCATTGGGAAAGCCCGAACATCCTGGCCGTGTAAGAGGATATCCGGCAGGTGTATCGGTAAGAAACGTGTTGCCACGTTCCTCAACTTCTAATGTTGAGGGAGTTTATAAAAAAAATAGAATCCTTGGAGGCTGAAGTCTATAATATTAATGCGACAATGGAGGAAAAGATTATAGCATCAGTGCAGTTTATGTTTGCAGACTTGCAAAGACAATTTCAGGGTGCAGCTCCCACTCCACCTCTCCTAGTAGCTCCCACTCCCCCACCTCAGCCTGCGGACCCCATTTTTGATCCTCCTCCTCCGCCGCAGCTACCTACTTATTGTGAGTTGTATGTTGATGATCCTCAACATCATATAGTTGCATATGGGATGGTATATTGTATAGGAGATACAGTTCATCATCAACAGTTAGAGGTAGAGAATCAGAGGGTCACTGTACAGGATATTATAGATAGATCAGCTCGGATACCATTATCTACAAATGAGGTGACGACAGTTGGACATAGTATCAGCCATTTTTTACTTTGGCCATCCAGACTTCTTCGACTCATTACCATAGAGGTATGGATGTTATATCTTTTATTTTATATTTTTATTAATGTTTTATCATTTGAAAACTAATATATTTTTCAATTTATTTTTACAGGAATACTTCAAAGGTAAAGAAATACTGTATAGGCAACAACAAAGACAGATAGCTATGACATCAGATGCAGATACTAGCAGTCTTGACAAATTGTCAAGATATTCAAATTTGTTGGCGGATCATTATGACATTACAATGGAAGCTCATGTTATCTGTATAAAATTTGTGAGAGGAATGAGCTGACAGATGTATATGGATTCGTGGACCCACAATTGATTTCCCCTGAAGCATGTGCATTGGATGAGGTACAAAGAATGCTTTATATTGCTGATAGATTTGAAAAGAATGTAATCACACAGTGTTGGATGATGCCTTTTTGTGAGAGGTATGAAACACATCCCTCTCAAAGAGTTAATTATCTTTTAACATAAAAAACCACTAACGTTAAATTTCCTTTTATCAGGGATCATTGGATGTTAGGGGTTTTTTGTCCTAGGGAGAAAACACTTTATTGGATATTCTCTCTCCATGATGATGTGCGAGAAAGTTTTAAGAATATATTGGAAACGTAAGTTTCAATTTCACAATAGTTTTATATATTATAATGAATTTTAAATTTACCCCATTCGTATTATTTTCTAACAGGGCATGGGTCCACTTTCGAAAAAGCGCAAAGAAAAGGAATTTCAAGATCAAATATGTACATGCGAAGGTAAATATCCATTTATAATTTGTACATTTTGATTTATTACATAAAAATAATATATTGAATTTACACTCATTCAAATAGAAATGTCATGAGCAACAAGGCATCATCGAATGCGGATATTACATGTTAAGATTTATGTATGAAATAATAACAACTGGGACAGTTCTGAGTTTTGACATAGTAAGATTTCATCTTTCTCATAATATTTCAATTTGATTTATTCATTATACACGTTGACTACTATCCTTTTCCTTTGTAGCTTTTTGATGACCCTCAAACCTTTACTGCTGAAGATATCAAACACTTACAAGTGGAGTGGTCAAATTATTTTACAGGTTTGATTGACTTTTAGTTGTTTGTAATGTAAAATGTAATTTTGAATATTGTCAATGTAATTGTGTATTTTGCAGTCATTTAGGTTGGATTTAGTTTATTTTGAAGTTGACAGTGTAGGTTTTGAATGTTATATAAGTGAATGTTTAATTTTTCTCTACTTCTTGTTTTGGTCTACTGTTGATGGGTTTTCTGGTCTGGATTTTGGTATGGGGGGAGAGGTTCCAAGGGGGTGGGTGGGTATTTGGGGGGTGTCCAAGGGATATGGGAGGGGTGTCCAAGGTGTGTTTGGGGCTTTCCAAGGAGTCGGTTGGGTGTAAATGAGGTGGGGGGGGGGGGCTGTCCAAGGGGTGGGGGGTGTCCAAGTGGTGGGGGGTGTCCAAGGGATATAGGAGGGGTGTCCAAGGGGTGTTTGGGCTGTCCAAGGGGATTGGGGGGGGGGGGGTTTCCAAGGTGTAGGGGGGTTTCCAAGGGTTCGGGGGGGTTTCCAAGGGGTAGGGGGGTTTCCAAGGGGTCGGGGGGGGTGTCCAGGGGGTGGGGGGGCTGTCGAAGGGGTGGGGGGGTGTCCAAGGGGGGGGGGGGTGTCCAAGGGATATGGGAGGGGTTTCCAAGGGGTGTCTTGGGTTGTCCTAGTGTTTGGGGGTGTAAATGAGGGTGGGGGGCTGTCGAAGGGGTGGGGGTGTCCAAGGGGTGGGGGGTGTCCAAGGGATATGGGAGTGGTGTCCAAGGTGTCTGGGAGTTCTTTCCAAGGGGCCGGTTGGGTGTAAATGAGGGTGGGGGATGTCCAAGGGGTGGGGGGTGTCCAAGGGGTGGGGGGTGTCCAAGGGATATGGGAGGGGTGTCCAAGGGGTGTTAGGGGCTGTCCAAGGGCTTGGGGAGGGGGGTGTCCAGGGGTCGGGGGGTGTCCAAGGGGTCTGGGAGGGCTGTCAAGGTGTGGGGGGTGTCCAATGGGTGTTTGAGGCTGTACTAGGGGTCTTGCGGGTGTAAATGAGGGTGGGGGTGGGGGTTGTCCAAGGGGTGGGGGGGTGTCCAAGGGGTGGGGGTGTCCAAGGGATATGGGAGGGGTGTCCAATGGGTGTTTGAGGCTGTACTAGGGGTCGTGGGGGTGTAAATGAGGGTGGGGGGCTGTCCAAGGGGTGGGGGTGTCCAAGGGTTGTGGTGGGGCTGCAATGTGGTGGGGGAGGGCTGGCCAGGTTGTTAGGTGGGTATAGATGAGGGTGGGGTTCAGTTGGGGCTTGGGGGAGGGCTGGCATGGTTATTTTTGTTGTTTGGTTTCTGGTTTCTTTTTGGTGAGAGCAGTGCAATTATTTTAAAAAAAATATATATCGCTTTTACGTCGGTTATTTTAGAACCGACGTGGTAAATAAATCGGTAGGGGTTTATCACGTCGGTTTTTTCGAGAACCGACGTGATAAACCGTTCCCGGGCCTTTTATCACGTTGGTTCTTAATATAACCGACGTGCTAAAAGGCCTGGGATTCGATTTACCACGTCGGTTATTGGATAACCGACGTGCTAAAACGTTTCCCAGGCCTTTTTATCACTTCGGTTATTTAAGAAACCGACGTGATAATAGGCCCGGGGAAGGGTTAATCACGTCGATTATGTCATAACCGACGTGATAAACGATATCCCAGGCGTTTTATCACGTCGGTTTAGAAAATAACCGACGTGATAACCCCCCCCCCCCCCCCCCCCCCGCACATATTTATCACGTCGGTTATTATATGAACCGACGTGATAAACACCGTGATGTTAGGGATGTTACGTCGGGTTTTAAATAACCGACGTAAAAAATGTTTTCTGCACTAGTGTTCCCTGAAATTATAAATAAATTCTATACATTGGTCCCAAGGTATCCACTCACCACTTTTATTATTAAGAAAACCACTAGGGATACAAAAAGGAATCTTGAAGGGCACACCTGACTCATGACGATAAAATTGATGTTGAAGAAGACAATATTATCAGATATAATTTCATTCAGGATGTACAGTATATGAATTTTTAAGAAAATATCATCCATTAATGAATAAGATTTGGTAAATTATTTTTTATATCACATTCATACATCTGAACTAGCATAGTTTGATGGAATATTTTCCTATTCCAATCACAGAGCTACTGATTGATGACATGGTAAAATACTATGACCTTTCATAATTGATGGATATTTGAGGTATAACCCCATATGAATGGATGAAGATAATGAATAATCCAACCATTTAACAGCTCCATAGGGAGATTTCTTTATATATGGCAATTCTCTATGGCTTGAAAAAGGTTGGTGAATTATTTCAACGATCCATGCATAACATCTATAAACCATTCATGGGAATGTTCATTGAATTACATTTCATCGATCTAGTGGTTATGTTATGAAACTGTTATAACAAATTGGACTATCGTGGGACAACATTCAAAAACTATTATATCATATCCTAATGATTAACCCCTTGAAATGTTCTTTAGGAGTTACCATAGAGAAATATCTAGGATTCTTAATATTCCATTAGGGCATCAAAGTGAAACAAAAAAATACCAAGGATATCTGTAATATGTCACATCCTCAAAACCTCAAATAGTTGGAAGGATTTTTGGGAAAACTATCCTACATTACAAAAATTATGGAAAACCTCACAAGAAAGTGTTTTCCCTTGAATACATCAATGAATAAGTGGGTCACTAACCAGTGGGTTGATGCACTCAAGGAGAAATTGAAAATGTCATGTAATATTTTCTGATTATAAAGGGGTTCAATGCTACCTGTTGAGGGGAAATTAATAATTAAATATGTGAAGGACTTTGGAAAACCACTATGTGACTTTCAAACAAACAATTATGACACTTATAACAAAAAAGTACAGTTATTATCTCGTTTGAATCATGATTTACACTAATAATTGTTATTTAGACATCTATAAGTGATTCCAAGTGTTAGTCATCATGATTGGTAGATATAGGCACTACTTGGAGCACCATAAGGTCCATTTAGACTCACATAACAACCCGTTAAATTATATATTCAACCTTGCTATGTTGACTGGACATTTGGTATAATGGGTGATTATTCGGTATCAGTTTGAAATTCAGTTTGTGCAACTAAAAGAAAAAAATTCAAGGATTTGGAATGAATATTTGAAAAAAATTCATCTATAAAAACAACTCTATTGAATATGAAATTTTACATATGAAGTTAAATTATAAATTCAAGAGTCCCCCCATGTATGAGATATATATATTAATGGATCATCCATAATCCAACTAGTGATAATAATGGAAAACCCCAATGATAATAACATCGAATTTAGAGTTGTGATCATCTCTCTATAGAAGGAAGACTTGCATGACTCTTTATTGTCTGCTGGATGAAAAAGCAATGAGGAAGAGTATGAGGCCCTCATTGAAGGGTAAGAATTGTTAATTCAAATTTTAATCGACCACTTCATGGGGAAATGTGATTAAAAGTTAGTTATCAAGCAGATCAGTTGTGATTATGCCTTAAGAAATGAATATCTAATCCCCTTGATGGAATATGTTCGAGGATTAAATAATGAATTCCAGTGGGATCCTACAATTAAAAATGTACCATGATCATAGAATGTCCATCAATATTAATTTTAATGTACAAACATGACTTTGGAAGTTCAAGATTTGGATAAAATAGTTATCAACATGGCGCATCACTAATTGGTCTCACCTTTTTTCATGTCAACGTGGAAGAAATAAATGGGTTCAAGAACCTCCCAAAACAAAACGGACCGACGCTGGGATGGATGATACCCATCATAAATTATCTCCAAAATGGAGTTCTCTCATCAGATAGAGCTATTATGGAAAAAAATTGATCACAAGGAAGCAATTTTACACTTTATGATGACATGAATCAACAAAAAGACCATTATAAACAAGGATTCAATGGCTTCCTTCTCAGAAGAATCAATAGAGAATAGATCATTGTTGTTATTTAGGAAATGAATATGGGATCATGTAGTGGGAACCATTCATAGTTTTAGAATGTTCAATCAAATAATATTTATTTGATACTTATTTCCTTCAATTATGTTGTATTTAATGAAATTCACAAAGATGTGTCATTACTTACAAGTGAATGCAAACGTCATCCATAAACCTACTGAGTTTTCTTACATAGCCAAATAATCTTGTACATTTTTTTATAGGTAATGGTTGTTATTATGACATAGAGTATCTCTATGTCCATGTAGTTCAAATATACCCCAACAACTACTAACATCATATATTAATGGTATAAATTAGTACCCTTCACAGAATTTAGGTCCAAGATCATTGACAACATCATTAAATAAAATATCATTAATAGATTTGGATTACCTTATACAATACTAAAATAAAATAACACAAATGTAGATTCATTTGATTTCATATTCAATATCATAATTATAATATGAAATAAAACCATTTATCCTTATATCATCCAAAGTCCAATAGAAATATAGTGGACTTCAACAAGACTCTTTAGAACCCACTCCAAAAGAAGGTGGATCAAGACTAAATGTATGGCCATAAAACTTTTTCATTCCTTATGGGCCTATAATACCACAACCAATAATTCCATGTAGAGACCAGGTATTTTCAAGTATTTGGTAATGAAGTAGTCGTACACATTGAGGTCCAATTTCCATCACTCCAAATTTATATTTGCAATCAACTGTCCATAGATAAGAAATCCCAAGAATGGATGGAAGAATTAGAATCTCTTGATGATAAGATATTTCACATCATGCATCTTATGGAGGTCCATCAATGTCAGATAGCATGTGCTTTTGAAAAAAAGTGAACATCCACTCATTCCTTAAAGGGGTACTGGTACTGGTCCCGTGGAATTTGATTATTCCTGGGAAAAGTTCTCCATCGATTCCGAAAAAGTGAGAGGGACCTTATTAAATATACAACGTACGATATAATGATATATATTCCTTGGTCATGATTGTTGGAGAGATCATTAGGACCCATAACATTGTAAGATTCATCATGAAATACTTCATGTTATAAAAGTAGATTCCATCTACAATGCACAATGTTAAACAAAGTTGATGGAGTTTATCCCATGACATCAAAAAACATTAAATATTGTGAATGTCGCAATGTTAGAAAATGCATAGCATCGTGGTCCTATATGAACAAAAATAAAAGGAACCCCAAATAGTTATAGTGATATAACGAAAAAATACACAACAACATGCATAAAATAAAATCCTATTCACAATACATTAAACTGTATGACAATTTCTTTATCACATGACATAAAACTACAATGTTTATTTCCATGTAGTAAGATATAAAACATCATATCCTTCAAATCTATTCTTGAGAGGATCATAATTTTGGGTTATAGTCTCCAACAACCCCATTGTTCTAGAACTATGTATATCTATATTCCTTCCATCATATGATATGTTGTGATTCTATGATCTACATTGTTTGGTATATACACTGCATAAAAAATTCTCCTGAATATTGTGTTTGGATGAGATCTATACATAGGATCCATTATATAGTAATTATGAATTTATTAATTATGTCCATAAATGGGATAGGTAGTGATCCCTAGACAATATGTCCTAGGCCCAGCGGAGAAGAAGAACCCCCCCCCTCTATTAGAAAAACCTAAATCTGTGTGGAAAACCATAATCCAAATTCCATCATTCTAATATTCATCATGGAAATAGGAACATCAGTCAGTCAAAACAATTGAAATCTATACTGGGGAATCCACACTCCATGGAAAATGCCAGTATAAATTATTCCTTTGATATTGAAAATTTTCATTCCACATGTCATACATGTTATTCAAGGAAATATCAAATATCCATAGAAGTAATTCATCCATTGGTAGTGGAACATCATATTCTTGATGAATCTATTACCTGACTGTGTAGAAATACACTACGATTTTCATTGCATATGTCACCAAACATAAGGGACCATTTGACATAGAATTTTTCTACATGACTATACATTGATATGACCTTGTAGTATATACATAAGTCACACACAAAAAGTTCCATTCAACTAGAGGAACATTCATCCTATGGAGAGTCATATTTTGTATCCTTCAGCATTAAAAACATTGTTTTGGGAACGCTATTTTCAAACATTAGTATGTGGGTGTTCCTTATGTTTTTCCCATACTAATTATCCTAATATGAGAACCCCCGGATCATAGCTTACAAATTCCTCATACACTATTTAATCATGTTGGGGAACACTTAGCCTACAAAGGATTACATAATTCGCTGTTTCCATGAAAAATAATAATGGTTGTATGAACTGAAACTAAAATACACCATGTCATCCAAGCCACGTGATGTTAAATTATATGATAACATCATCAAAACATTTTAGTAAAATAAATTATAACCATGTTTACTGTAAAACCTTGGCCCTTGTTACCCAGATTCGGTGCATTATTACATTTCATTGGCATGATCGCAAAAGATCAACTCTCGAAAGACCGATTAATTTAGTAGCCTTGGAAATACAAGATACATACATAAGATTATCATTAAATTATAAAATGAAAAACTAAAACAACTTAGTCTACATTGTCCAAAATCATATCCCTTAGACTATCCTAGTAGGTCAGTCATAATATACATCAATGCATCCTGAGAAAAATAAACATAGAAAGGGGTGAGATCATATGCCAAGTATGGATAACAATATAGCGGAAACATTCATAAACAGGAATAAACATTTAAGGCAATGTATGTCTAGAACCAAAGTCTTTTAAACATGAACTTAAGAATAATATAGCAAAGATAAAATCAAATAACGCCATTTACTTATTCTAATGAATATTCTAAAAATCGAATAATCACATGAAATATCAATAACCACTTTCATAATGATAGAATGCATAATGCCAGACTTCATAACCACATAGTCAAGGCCTTGTGCCAAGACTACAAATAAGATTTTTCCAAATCCATATGCCAAGACTGTAGTTTGTCTCATGAGACCTACCGATGCATCGAAGAACTATAGTGGGCTACACCCGTCACTTACTTAGTCCAATGCATTCCTCATATGAAAAGGTTCAAACATAACATAAACATTGGTTTTAAATCTAGCATACGAACTATCAATAATTTCTCCATAAACAATTAATGGTGTGAAAATAACACATCCATATTCTAACATGTCACAAAACTATGAATATAATATAGAAGATTTTTATCATAATAAAATAACTTCAATTAAGCTTAAAATCCATCAAAAATATGTTGACATAGATGATATCAATATATTTTTTGGGGAAATATCTCTTTATATTTTGAATTCATTTAAAAGTAACATAATTATAAATGAAAACATTTATTTTGAAAATATTATTATAAGCTTGTAAGGGAAGCTTCGATGATGTTATAATGGTAGAAAATAGTCGCACCTGCCGTATAAGTTCAAAAAACATATTTACATTAATTTAGTCGAAAAGGTCATAAGGTACCTTGTTTGGAAAACAACATAAAGATTCCATTCAAAAAAATTATTAAAATTAAAAAAAGGTATAAATGACTAACCCATAGTATAGTGAATAGTAAAAAAGTTTTTCGAATACATTTTTATGAAACATGCATGTGGATGATAAAGAGGTCCGAGTAGATACTTACATAAAAACAATCTCAGATAATAAAGAGATTGTGAAATTAACCCTTAGCTTGTTCTTTTCCTTGGACTAGGGTACATTAATCTCCTATATAATAGTTAAATAATTGTTATTAAATTATACTAGAACTATATACAAAAATATGATATCATATATGATCTTCTAATATTGATTTTTTAATGATATTTCAGTAGTATCATCGTTTCAGGTGTTAAATGATTTGTTTTCCTTTATATGGTTTGTAACGGAAGTAATGTTAGTAATTGATAGGATGTATCATATTCATATTAATAATGATATCAAGTCTTTAATCAATATTTTTAACAATCAAATGAAAATTAGTCCTGAATGGATACGATGGGGAATGAATCTCATCGTGTTCGTGGAGACGGTAATGCATTTGTACGCATGAGCGAAAATATCATTCTTTTGATATTAAAATCTTATATAATTAGATGGTATATCACATAAACAATATCATTATCATATTATATTTATAATTTAAATCATTTATAATCATTATTATACCTATCTTAATGATGAAGTGTTTGAATAACAAACTACACCACAGCGTGGAGACGGTAATCCGTACGTACACATGTATGGTGACTTTGTCATTTATACGATGTATAGAATAATGAATATGGTTGTACCATTTTTATAATAACATAACATTATATAGAAGATACTAGATTTATTATTTTATAATGGAAACAACAAAATAAAGTGGACATGGATGAAGAAAATATCTTTAAAGAGGAGATGAAATATTTACCACTTCTTCGAGTTCTTCCTTTTGATTTGATCAGAAGGGAAAAATAGGATTGGATTTTTGACTAATGGAAGGACTCTAGGATTATGGGAGGACATTTGGTAGGATACATGGGCAGGTGTTTTAAAAAAAATGGCTTTTAATGTGTGAATTTTAGAGAAGGGGAAGTACCCTTTTATAAGAGGGGTGAGGGGCACCTTAGGAAATGATTGAAATATTATTTAATAATAAAATAATTTTCAGTTTATTATGGCTCAAAAATTAATTATTTAAATGATAAAGTGGGTATGGGTCTAAAAACTCTCAACCAATAGGTTTTAGACTTGTTTTGTCAGTATATTAAATTTATCATTTAGATTTAACTCTTAGTTAAATAGTTTAAAATTTACCATGTCTTTTCATATTTTTATATTATATGATTAATAAACATACTATAAACATACAAGAGAACCTCAAGTGGATCATTAATTACACATATAATATTATTTAAGACCATTTTCAAAACCTTATAATTGTATGAATAGAATATCAATTAAAAATATAATATTTTTTAAAAAAACTCATTTATATGGATTTTGATATTTTTTAATAAATAATTTTTGTTAAAGTCCTAAAAATTATATTACATAGAACTAAATATATTTAAACAACCCAAACATGTCATATTAACCTAGAAAAGTAGTGGAATTCATTAAATATCTCAAATTAGATTTATTTGGATATTTATAATATCAGTTATTCTAATATTTCATTAATATGGTTATTACGGCATCATTACTATGTTAAAACATTTAGTTATTTAATGTTTAAAATTTATAAATAAAATACCATTATGTAGTAAATATTTTTATTTTTCTAATTCATATTTATAGTCTAATTTATATTGTGTGTAACCCTATATTAAAAAAGGCTCAGTTATTAAACATTGAATTTAACTCTTTTTACTCATCTTGAAATAAAATAATAATAAATGTGCTAATATAATCCATGTGAACCAAAGAGGTTCATATTTTATTCCAAAGTTTTTTTGGTAGAATTATACCAATCTAATAGAATTAGGACATGTTCTAGGGTAATAATAATATCATTTTTACCCGTAATTACCCTATTTACTTTTAATCGTAGTAAATAATAGTTAAAAGTTACTATTCACCAAAAATTATTTTCATATTATTTAACCACATTTTACTTATTGATATCATCCATGTCTCTTGGAGTTTTGAAATTCAACATATAGAAGTGGTAATGTTGAATTTTATACAAATTTGGAAATGCACCTAGGAGGTGGGTAAGAAGACGGTAAAATGTTCAGTAAAATTTTATACATCTAAACACATTATAAAATGACTCCAATGAATTAAAATGAACATATATAGGTATTATATATCTATTTAGACCTAAAATAAATTTCAATAAAATAAATAATAATTTAAATAAAATGTTGGTTTTAAATAATAACTCATTGTTTTTCAATATTAATCAAAAATTGAATGTTTTTAGAAAAATACCAAAAATTCACTCAATGCTAATTCTGATATTTCGAATCCAAAAATGAAGTCCATTTTGAAAGGTATAATTTATAAAATTTCAAAAAATGGGTATTAGTATTCATAACGGCTAGTTTGATTGGTCGAGGTGTGTTAAAATCTTGAATTTAGGTATAATGTAAGCTCTTGCATTATTAAAAGGGAAACATTCCGTGAAAGCTTTGAGTGATACATTCATCCCTCCTTCAAATAATTTATTCCTAGAAATTTCTTGATTATTACTGCAGAAAAATATTTGGGTGGTACTTCATCATATGTTCCATGGGTTCCCATTTTGCCTCTTCCATCTTATGATTTCTCCATTGAACTTTTACAAGACATGTCATCTGGTTTCTCAGAACTTGTTCTCTTGTATCAAAATTTTGATAGTCTCTTCACAATAAGATAGATAAGGATCCAGTTTAATTTCTTCATAGGTGAGTACATGCATTGGATCAGGAATTTATTTTATCTACAATGATACATGGAACACACCGTGAACTTTGGAAAGATTTAACGGCATTGCCAACCGGTATGATACAACACCAAATTTTTCTATACTTTTTAAAGATCCGATATACCTGGGACTTAGTTTACCCTTCTTACCGAATCGTATAACTCCCTTCCGTGGAGATACCTTCAGGAAAGCATGATCTCCTACCTGAAATTCCAAATCCTTCCTTTAGTATTTGGTATAGCTCTTCTACACTAATTTGTGTAGTTTTTATGTGGGTATGGATAACCATTACCTTTTCTATCGTTTCCTTAACACGTTCTAGGCCTACGGGTTTTCTTCCACCAATATCATCCTTGCAGGTTTGTGTGTGACATCTCTTTTTTGTATAATGTTTTATATGTTTCCATCTGAATACTTGAATGGAAGCTATTGTTATAGGAAAATTCTACCAGAGGTATAAATTGATCCCACATATCTTGAAAGTCAAGTGATCAATATCTCAACATGTCTTCTAATGTTTGATAGTCTGTTCTGATTGTCCATCAGTTTGAGGGTGGTAGGTAGTTCTGCAATGATGCTTAGAATCATGGGCATTCTGATGAATTTTCCATAATCATCATGTAAAATGGGAATCGCGATCAGAAACTATTGATAGGGGTACACGATGGAGTTTTAAAACATCATTAATATATAGTATTCCTATGTGTTGAAGTGGTAATTCTTCACTTATAGTAAGAAAATGTGCTGAGATGGTAAGATGATCAAAAATGACCCAAATTTCATCATTCCTTCTAGGTGTCTTTGGAAGCCCCATGACAATTTCCATCATAATATTATCCCATATCCACTCAGGTATGGGAAGAGGATGCATGACTCCAACAAATTGTTTCCTTCTATCTTTCACTTGTTGACAATCCATACATCGTTACACAAAATCAGAAATCCCCCTCTTCATGTTGTCCCACTAAAAATGCTCCTTCAAATCTCTATACATCTTCGTGGTACCAGGGTGTAAAGAGAATTTGGAGCTCTGAGAATCATTCACAAATTATCTTTTTAGATCAAGTATGTTAGGAACACAAAGTGTCTTCCCAAATTTCAAAATTCCATCTTCATATATAAAGTCACTCAATATCCCATCATTCACAGCATTAATAATCTTTTGAAACACCTCATCAATAGCCTCAAAACATTATATCCTATATATAATGATGTTTTGGAATCCATTAGAAAAAGTATTGATGTTTCACCATCCACGATTATTTCCATATCCATTTTTACTAGATCCAAGAAAATAAAATCCCTTTCAACTCTCATCTAGTTCAAATCTCCACGATCCTTTCTACTCAAAGCATTTTCTACCGTATTTTCCTTCCCGGGGTGGTAGTGTATTTTGAAATCATAATCCTTGAGTAGTTCAATCCATTTATTTTTCCTCATGTTGAGTTCATTCATTGATAAAATATACTTCATTCTCTTATGATTGGTATATATCTCAAAATTTTCACCCTAGAGATAATTTCCCAATATCATCAAATAAAAGATTACAACTGCTAACTCGAGATCATGAGTATAATAGTTTTTCTCATGAATTTTTAGATGCACTGATCAATGGAAATAACTCTATCACTCTTTAAATGGACACAACCATGTCCTTTCATTGAAGTATCACTATAAATAACAAACCCATCATTCCCCGATGGTATAGTCACGATTGGATCATTGACTATTCTTCTCTTCAGTTCTTCAAAACATTATTCACACTATTTTTTCCAAACAAATTTAACCCATTTACATGTGATATTTGTTAATAGGTTAGCCAACCGGGAACAATTCTGGACGAAATGTCGATAATATCCTAGTAAACCAATAAAAATTTGTACCTCAGTTATACTCATAAGTGCTGGCCATTATTGGATTTCCATTGACTTTGAAGGATCAAAAGAGATATCATCCTTAGAGATAATATGTACAAGAAATGAAATCTCATGATTCTAGAATTCACACATTCTAAACGTCCCATAACATTCAATTCTTTAAAAATTCTTAAAGATAATGCACAAGTGATTTTAATGATCTTCGTAGATTTTGGAGTATACCAAGATAAAATCAAAAAATACCACAAAAATGTCATCATGAAATTCCTTGAAAACTCTATTCATTAGATCCATGAAGATAGAGGGTTCATTAGTCAGTCCAAAAAGAATTACTGTAAACTCATAATGGTCTTACCTTGTACGAAATGCAATTTTCGGAATGTCTTCCTTCATCAAACACAACTGATTATATCCAGATCGAAGGTCAGTCATTGAAAAATATTGAGCTCTATGAAGTTGGTTGAATAAATAATCAATGATAGGTAGAGGATACTTGTTCTATATTGTTATATAATTGATTTCCCTATAGTCAATGCACAACCTCATAGATCCATCTTTATTCATAACCAAATGAACATGGGATCCCCATTGAGAAACACTGGGCAAATAAATTTCTTATTACTCAATTCCTCTAGTTGTTTCATTAGTTCAACTAATTCCCTAGGGGACATTGTATATGTTGTATTTGATGTGGTCCTTGAACCTTGATTTAAATCATTGGAAAAATCTATATCTCGTTCTAGAGGATGTCCAGGTAAATCTTCTGGAAACAATCAAAACATTATATCGCACAATAGGTAAATCTTCTATTTGAACATTCCTTTCCTCACCCAGAGTTATTAAATTATCTTCCTCCCCAGTAATTGAATTTAGTTGACCTATTGTGGGTGGATCTAGATAAGAATTAGGTGGTGATGTTTCTTTCTCTAATGATAAGGTACTCCTTATCATCATCGAGAATTGTAATCTCTTTTTTCTTATCATAAATTTTCGCATCATGGTCCAAAATCCATTCTATATCAATGATTATATCAAATTAAATCGTGAGTATGATGATGATATCATCAAATAATGAACATTTATATGCCCTAATGGGAACTAATTTAGAAATAATTGTTTCAATGATACTTCCCTTAGGTGTTTTGACTAACAACTCCTTTGTTATCTGAAATTGAAAATATCTAATTTTCATAGCAAACTAGGAAGATATGAAATAATGCAATGATCCAGAATCAAATAAAGCATTTTCTAAACTTGAGGAAACAATTAAATCACCTGCAACTACATCTTTAGGGGTTTCAACGTCAGTAGTAGTGACAGCATAAGCATGGCCTTGATCCCCTGGTCTTTTGTAAGGTAAGATTCCTTGTCTCTTAGGAAATTCATTTGAATAAATCCCTCATTTATATACAATTTTTGCATTCAACATTAACAGCCCCTTTCATCCCCTTGTAATCAAAATCTTGGGGACATTTTTCACAAAACTTGTAAAAGACTCACATTCCATTCTAACACATAACAGGGTGTTTCTGCCTAAATTTACTGCTGGATAAATAATCAAATTTTCCCTTATTCCCCTTATTTCCATTTCCATTGTGTTCATCAGATCTATTTTTCTCTTTATTTTCATTAAAGTCGTAAGACATAGAGAATTAATTTCCTATAATGATAGTTCATGAGACAATATCTTCGTATGATAAGAAGTAATGTGAGTCTAATGCTCTCTGGAGAAATGGTTTTAACCCATCAATGAATTGATCAATCTTACTTCTTGTGTTACGTATATAATCTGCTGCATGCCTTGCTAACCATGTAATTTTAGCCTCATACATTGTGACATTCTCATTCTCCTTTTGCCTCATACTCAAAAATTGCATTTCCATATCCGCCCGATGGTCATGAAGAAAGTATTTTTCTAAGCAAATATCTTTAAACTCCCTCCATTATAAATTTGATACTTCATAATCATCCATTGTGTTTTGAATCTGTGACCACAGTTGATCTGCATCTCCCATGAGGATATAAAATTCCATGACAACATTCTCCCTTTTGCTACTCTCCAAAGCATGAAATATTTTCTCTAAGAAATCTATCATTTGCTCATCTACTAATTGATTTTTACTCCCATTTAATTTTGGTGGTTGTTTCCTTATGGAGTGGTATAAAATTGATCCTCCACGTTGTGGATTAGGGCGCTCCATACGGGTAAGATTGTTATTTATAACTAGATTGAGTTGACACAGTATGGTGATAAGAGGATCATCACCAGATGATTTAACATCTCAACTATAATTATCTTGTGTAGGAGGGAAATTCCTACATGGATTACATGCGTTGATACAGTTTCCATTCCTTCCACTAAGTGCAATTTCTAAACAATGGAAAACAACAGATTAGTTTATGAATCAAAATAGATAATTCCAAACATGTAAAACACTTAACATAAACTGAACATTTTATGGATATAATCCATAATCATAAAAATGTTTTCTTTGAGGAATTATATACTCATAAACACTTCATAATGTTTTTTAAATAAAATGAGAATTATCCTAAGTATATCCCCCGGGAGTGTTGTAACCAAGAGTGCAGTAAGGCATGTTGTCTTGCACCAATTCTCATTCGAGATGAGATCAAAGCGGGGTTTTCGAGTTTTACCCCTAGGTACAACTGTTTTAGAGCAGCCTCTATCTACCCGTATATAGATAAGGATGTATTTCTTGGAAAACTAATTAAATATCTACAATACCAAAATTCTAGGATATTCTTCTATACTGATCCTCAAAGTCTATCTTAGGATAATGTGCTATAATCAGAGTTTTTCTAAATAATGTTTCCAAGGCTCGAACTAAACTTTTCTGATACCAACTATAACACTCTGAACCCAGTTACACATAGTCGGTGCATTATTACATAACATTGGCATGATCACAAAAGATCAAGTCTTGAAAGACCGATTAGTTCAGTAGCCTTGGAAATTCTAGATACATTCATAAGTTTCACATTAAATTATAAAATGAAAACCTACAACACCATAGTCTTCATAGGGCACACTCATATCCCATAGACTATCCATGCAGGTCAGTCATAATATACTTCTTGAAATCTAGGGAAAAATAAAACATACAAAGGGGTTAGCTCAGATGCTTAGTAAGAATAACAATATAGTAGAAACTATCATAAAAAGAATAATCATTTATGGCAATGTAAGACTAGAAAAAATGACTTTTAAACTTGAACTTCAGAATAATATGGAATAGATAAAATAAAATAATTCCATTTACTTATTCACATTGATATTATACTATTCGAATATTCACATGCAATATCAATAGCCACTTTCATAATGATGGAATGCATAATGCCAGACTTTATAACCCCATTATCATGGCCTTGTGACAAGACTACAAATATGATTTTTTCCAGGCCTTGTTCCAAGACATTATTTTGTCTCATGAGACCTACTGATGCATCGAGGAGCTATAGTGGGCTTCACCCGTCCCTTACTAAGTCCAATGCATTTTTCATATGAAAAGGTTCAAACATAACATAATCATTCGTATTAATACTACCATACTAAATGTCAATACATTCTCCATAAACCATGAATGGTCTGAAAATTAAACATCCACATTCCAACATATCACAAAACCTTAAATAAAATATATAAGTTTGGTATCATAATAAATCAACTTCAATTATGTTTAAAATCCATCAAAGGATGTTGACATTGATGAAATGAAAGCATTTTTTAGAGAAATATATCCCTTTTTATTTTGGAATAATTTAAAAGTAATATAATTATAAATGAAAACATTTATTTTGAAAATATTCGTATAATCTTTTATGATATGCTTCTAAGATCGTATAATGGTTGAAAATAGCCACACCTGCCGTATAAGTTAAAAAAACAATTTTACCTTAATTTGGTCGAAAAGGTTATAAGGTACCTTTTTTGGAAAACGACGGAACGTTTCCTATCAACCCATTTTATAAAAATTCAAACAATGGTATTAATGATTTAATCTATAGTATAGTAAATAGTAAAAAAAATCAGACAATATTTTAAAGAAACATGGATTTGGATGATAAAGAGGTCCCAGTAGATACTTACGTAAAAACAATCTCGGATAATAAAGTGATTGTGAAATTAAACCTTACAGTGTAATTTTTCATGGTTGATGGTACGTTAACATACTTTAAAATAGTAAAAACATTGTTATTAGATTATAAAAGAACTATATACTTAAATATGATATCATTTAGGATCTTGTAATATTTCATTGATAATGATTTTTAAGTAGAATCATAGTTTTGTGTGTTATCTAATTCATTCTCCTTTATATACTTTGTTACATAAGTAATGTTTTTTATTCATAGGATGTATATTATTCGCATTCATAGTTATGTTAATTATTTAAACAATATTTTTAATCATAAATTGAAAATTATTCTTGAATGGATACGATGGGGAATGAATCTCATCGCGTTCTTGGAGACGGCAATCCTTACGTACGCACGAGCAACAATATCATTATTTTGATATTAAAATCATATATAATTGGATGGTATATCATATATATATAATAATTATAATATTATATTTATTATTTATATAATTTATACTCATTATTATATAAATACAAATGATGAAGTGTTTGAATAACAAACTACACTATGACGTGGATACGGTAATCCGTACGTACACACGTATGGAAACTTCTTCATTTATAGGATGGATAGAATAATGAATATGGTTGTACCATATTTATAATGAAATCACAGTATATATAAGATACTATAGTTATTATTTTAGAATGGAAACAACAAAGAATGTGGAAGTGGAGGAAGAAAAAAACATGAAAGAGGTGATGAAACATTTACCTCTTTTTCGGGTTCTTACTTTTGATTTGATCAAAAGGGATCCTTATGATGAGTTTCTGATTAAAGGAAAGAATCTAGGATTAAGGTATTATAGTTGGGAGGATATTTTGGTTGGTTTTGACCAGGCAAAATTTCTTTGAAGGTGTGAATTTGAGAGAAGGTGATGTGCCCTTTTATATGAGGGGTGAGGGGCACCTTAGAAAAAGATTGAAATATTATTTTATAATAAAATAATTTTCCATTTCTAATTGCTCAAATAATAATTATTTATAGGATAAGGTGGGTATGGGTCTAAAATATCTCAACTAATAGGTTTTAGATAGGTTTGGGTCAGTATGTTAACTTTATAATTTAGATATAACTCTTAGTTAAATAGTTTGACATTTTACATGTCTCTTTGTATTTTTATATTATTTGGATAATAAACATACTATAAACTTCTATGAGATCCTCAAGTGGTTCATTAATGACACATATAATATTATTTAATAACCTTGTTCGATCCTTAGATATTTAGGAATAGAATATCAATTAATAATATAATATTTGTTATAAAAACTCATTTATGTCACCTTTGACATTATTTAATAATTAATTTTTGTTAAAGTCCTAACAACAATATTACTTCTAAATAAATACATTTAATCCACCCTAACATGTCATATTAACCTAGACAATTAGTTTAATTCATTATAAGTCTAAAAATAGATTTATTTGGATATTTATAATATCAACTATTTTAATCATTCATTAATATGGTAATTACTACATCATCATTGTGTCATAAATAAATTTAATTATTTAATGTCTAAAAATTATAAATAAAGTACCATTATGTTAGAAATATATTTATCTTTCTAATTAAAATTTATAGTCTAATTTATATTTTGTATAACCCTATATAAAAAATGGGTTAGTTATAAAAATCCGAATTTAACTCTTTTAACTCTTATTTAAATGAAATAATAATAAATGTCATAATCTAATCCAAGTATACCAAATATGTTTATATTTTATTACTAAGGTTATTTTGTCGAATAATATTTATCTAATAGAATTATGACATGTGTTAGGGTAATAATAATATCATCTGCACCCTTAATTACCCTATTTACATTTAACTATGGTAAATTAAAGTAAAAAGATACTATTCACCAATAATTATTTTCATCTTATTGAAACACAATTTACTTACTGATATTAACTGTGTCTCTTAGATTTTTGTAATTCAACTCATAGAAGTGGTAAAATTATGTTTAATACAAATTTGGAAATTCTCCTAGGAGGTGGGTAAAAGGCGGTAAAAATTCCGGTAAAATTATATATATCTAAACTCATTACAAAATGACTCCAATTAATTACATTGGGATTATATAGGTATTATATGTATTTTTACCTTAAATAAATTTAAATAAAATAAATATTTATTTAATAAAAGTCGATTTTAAATAATAACTCAGTGTTTTTCATTATTCATCAAAAAGTGAATGTTTTCACAAAAATAACACAAATTCACTCTAACCTAATTTCGATATTCTGAATCAAAAAATGAAGTCCATTTTGAATGATAAAATTTATACAATTACAAACAATGGGTATTACTATTCATAACAGCTTGTTTGATTGGTTGTGGTTTGTTAGAATCTCGAAGTTGCGTATAATGCATGCTATGGCATTATTCAAAGGGAAACGTACTTTAGAGGATTGAGGTGTTAGAATTAACAACCATAGGATTCCTTGTGAAACTAGCTTAGGAATCCTCATATCAAATATATTATATTCCAATCATGTGATGATTATTTGAATGCCTTGACATCATTTGTAAGGATTCATCATTTATTTCCCACATTAGGTAACCTTCTTCCTTACTATATGACATTAAACTAGATGGATGATGTCATTGTTTCATGAAACGAAATTTTATGGTTCTATAGAAATATGTAAGTCTTGATCATCATTTTAATGAGATATGTAGTGACACCACAATCCTATATCACGGTCGAGCAACCACAAAATCTAAATTCCCCCACCCTTCATTTAATTCACATTTTTTGGTTTACTAATCATTTCCCCTCATTGTTTCTCACTCCGAGTGTAGCATGCATGACATTAAGAGTTCTGGTAAAGGACACCATGCATGATCAAAGAATATCAATTCATATTAGAGGTAACATGGCCCTCTATGAAAGACCATAAAAGGCATAACAATCATCCATAAAATATGGTGTTGAATTGTAGGGCTGATGTCTCTTGCCTGATGTAAATTCAAGAACTATTTGTGGCTTGATTATCTCTTTGATGAGATATGATGTGAATTTCAGATCCTACATCCATGTCTATATTCAATATACTAAATCCTCCTATTCTCTTATGTATGAATAAGATTTATATAAGAGTGTATAATAGGATTTCTCACTCTATTCAGGATCTCGTATTAAAAAAAGAGCATTATTTACACCAAAATTCAATTAGTATGTGGGATATTTTGAAATTATGTATGGATTTATTCTTTCCTTGATGATATATATAGTTATGCATAGATCCTATGCCTTGGGACTGGGTACAATCAAAAAATTTCCCTTCCTTATGTATTGTTCATACCTATGTATTGAATAATTTCCCCCATACTCTAGTAATTTTGATACTTAAGGATCCTTTAATATTCATAAATATAAATCCTACAAACCAAACACTATTTTTCGGACAATCTAATCCTTCATATGATATATCTAGTCATCATTAGTTGAAGGTTATAAGCCTGAGAGAGCCTATGTTTGACTATGTTGTAATACTCCCTAGTTTCCTTTACAAAATTCTCCCACCAAAATGGGTTGTTAGTCAGAGGATGTCACATTTGGCTTTGAAATGACGCGAACCAACTATATTTTCATAATTATCCCACCAAATGGGCCTATCAACCAAAATCACCTATTTCCAAAGAATATACCTCTTATGTCTCGATAAGATCCAACACTTTTTTCCTCCCATATAACTTTTCAGATCGGATAAACCCTACTAACAGTTTACCATCTCACCATTTTCATTCCCTGAAATAGTGGAATGTTATTGGAATGATTATTATAAAAGGATAAATCACTAAAATATGGGTAAAAGCTATGTTACCTGAAAATGTATCCAACAATATCCTTTTCCTTCACATTAGGATTAAACCCCTTGTTCTGATCTGATCCAATCCATGGGGGGTTAAACCCCTTTTTCATGAAATTAAGATGTTAAAAGGTGAAATAATTAATTGAAAGAAGATATGAAGGATTTCATGGGTTACACACTTCACTAAAGATAAATTTTGTAGGGAGTACATTACATTCACCATGTAGATATATCTTATAGGCAAGTCGTACCATAAAGGTCCCAACAAGGGCTCCCATGAGAATAAGACATGATATACCTGCATGTTGTCCATTAAAAAGTACCTATGTTATCCACTTCCATCATCAAGGGTCCAAAAATGAAAATAAATAGGGAAATATGGATCCTCATTTGACTCACACAAAACACGAGACTTTTTTATGCTCTTATTTCCCAAGTCCTTCACCAATTCCCTCAAAACCAACCAATTATCTCTCTAAAACCTAACATAAGAGGAAATTGATGGTGATAGGGGTTCCATAGTCCCTGCAGTGTTTGAAATACATAAATAACTACATGATGATCGACTCCCCTCTAATAAATAACAAAGCGGTGTGAAGTTACCCTCCTAAACTCGAGACTTGTGAAGGACCCATCCAGGTACACATAAGGAAACCCATGATGCCTGAAGTAGGGAATCACTCATTTTTTCCAAAATTGTACATCTTCTAGAAGTCATGTCCAGATCGCATAGACCTAGCATGTGAAAAGAACTTTTGATCTACATAGACCATACACTATGTGATAACTATATATCTTTTGCAGCTTCCACCTTCCTGGTCACATATCTGCACACACATCCCTTATATGTGTGATCATGAATTGATACCTCTCTTCACAACACCAATCTTGTGGACTATAATTCTATGTAACTCCAATCTATGTGAGGATATAAAAAATCCACCACTGAATACTTCAGACTTACACTAATGTATTTATAGATTCAACATCATTCCTCCCATTCGGATATAAATTCATTTTATTAGAAGTGTCACAGATTCTTCCAACCCAATAGGTTGAGTAATTAATGTTTGTAAAATTATGAGTCTTATTGTTCAAGATTACCCTTACCCTAGGGTATTTTTTTGGGAACTCCTAGTTTCAGACACAAGGTATAGGCCATCATACTAATTTTTTCATCTCTAAGAACCAAGAATATCCCATTTCAGAAATTTCAAGGGATCCCACTTTCTTTACCCTAGCAGGGTCAGTGTCTTATCCTCCTCTTTATATGTAACAATTAGCATGTAATCCCTCCTAGAGTAAGTACATAGATGTTATTATGGGTCACACCCAGATGGGTAGTCATATAAGACTATCATAATAATGAAATAGGGGTGGATATGAGGAAATAAAAGTTGTTTCTTTATCTTCCATAGCAATTTTCTTTTCTAATAGTAGACTATGGAGATTCTCTGGATTTCAGGTCATTAAATTCCTCTTGTCTATCACACTGAACATAACTCACATGGGCATATATGATAATTACAATCAATATAACTACAAGATCAAATTCAGGTCTCATCCATGAATAATTTTTGGAATCTCCCTACTACCTTAATTTAGCTTGACTCCATAGGTGGGTGTCCAAAAAGTCATGTATCCTATCCACTAGTGGTCCTCCTATATAGTGTAATCCCCATCCAAACATCCAAATCACAATTATTTGAGACATTACTTATGGATCCATATAAAAGAGATTCAAATTTATTATAAGTCCCAAAACCATAACCTAATTATCACAATAATACAGATTCCATTCTAGATAAATGTTCATCGGAACTCCATATGTGTGTATCCTCATATACATACTACATGATATTTAATTCTCATATAAATTGGATTCGTTGGATGCCTCTATGAAGTTCAATCCCAGCACACCCATTCATCACTAATTTCTCTAAGTCATATTCATAGTGAGTGATATCCAACCTGGGAGTCCAAAATACTTCTAGGTTCTTTGTGTTGCTTTAGCATAAGTCCCACACAAAAATTTTACTAGGAACAATTTTCCAAGATATCCTTGTCGTACGACATTGAACTACATGGTTTGGTTCATATCACATGACCTGAAAAGGTATGATGTGTCCTGTTATGTAGAACAGACCAAGGTGGTTTCCAATTCCTTTGAATATGATATATTGTAATCACATTTTATATACTTGATCTTTATATGGAAACATATATTATCTCCCATAATGACTATAAATTTGGGAGAACCATAATGTGTAGCTTAAAACATACAACGTGATAATATATGACAATAGAATGTCAAAATAAATCCTCAAAAGGTACTATTGATTGAG
Organism: Viscum album; assembly: GCA_963277665.1. Classification (NCBI taxonomy): domain Eukaryota; kingdom Viridiplantae; phylum Streptophyta; class Magnoliopsida; order Santalales; family Viscaceae; genus Viscum; species Viscum album. The sequence goes on from OY728137.1 coordinate 1,064,850,647, forward strand.
AACCTTGGATACATATAAATATATCTATCTATCAATACTCATATATACATAAAAATGAATCTTAATTTCAATCATGGTAATTATTTGTTGTTATCTTATGGGGGTCCCAATCCATACTTGGGATTTAATAAAGGAAACATAAACATGTCATTAATATTTAAGAGAGACATAGATTATCTAATTATTCTCCATAAAAGGTGTGACATTCCAAAAATCACATCCCATAAAAAAAATGTAATCCAAATGATTCATTAAATTCATTTCCCAATGACCACCATCCATTTTAAAGTGGGTTCATGAATTATCTTGAATAGGGGAACAATTGGGTATTTTTCTCCCCACAAAGAAATCTCATTGGAAGTTGTTCAAAAATGATGAACATAATGTGAATTAATATGAATCATTAAAACCCCATAAATCAATATATACTGTTTAAAATCAAAGAACATGGTTTTCATTGGTATATATTTATAATCGTTTAATAATTTCATGTTTGTTTTCTCTCTAACTTATAAAATGGACCTCCATAGACTCTACTTGAAAATATTAATGTTCTATTTAGATCAGTATATAAATATACATATACCTTCATAAAATCAATACCCAAATTCTATAGGCCTTGGTATGTTGATAAATTCAACCTATGACCCCTTTAAGAATAATTCTAAAGAGGTTTTTTTTTGAACAAGAATATTTATTTACAATGAATTTCCATTTTATTTATTCTCATGACTCATTCAAATCATCTTCAAACATGATGAAATAATAACACTAGTATATTAAATATAATAATAGTTTATAAATTTAATGATATAACCTATATCTCTCTCATATATCATTAAATATTAATAGAAACTATCATTTACATGTGTGACAGACTACCGCCTCACAAATAGATATAATTCATTTTGAATAACCGCCTCTCATAGACTTTTATAATGATGGGTATAATTAATATATATGATAATAATTAATTTTTTACCATTTTTATGACAATATATCTTCTATTTCTGTACCTTTCCAACAATTAGAAAATCATAATGTCGTATATGTATATGTGTGGATTGCCACCTCCACAAAGTGATGTGATTTATTTTTCATCACCACATCATATGTATTGTATATATAAGTTTATTTTAAAATATAATTCTATATTTATTATATAATATTCACTCAAAAATGACAAAAAATATACCAAAATTTCTCTTCTCCTACTTTGTGAAAAATTGAAACGTTACTAATGTTAATGTGTGGCCTACTATCTCCATGATTGTAACGAAAATTATTTTTCCTAAAAGTATTTCATGGTTGGTTTTAACATTACAAATAATATAAAAAATAATAATTATTTGATGATTATTATTCTATAGATGATGAAATAATTACCTATTTGACAATTTTTAACCTACAGATGTCATTTTTGAATTACAATACAAATATCATGAAAACAAATGTTGTGAACATAATTGATTAAGTAATTGAATATAATATGGTGGTAAATAAAAATGATACTTTTTATTAAGTACCTGTAACGTTTTTATAAAAAAAACATTGGATAATAAATCGAATTTCATTTGTAAGTAAATGACTATTTGAGATCAAATATTATTATTTTTAAAAAATCATTTTTATGATCTCATGTTTTTAAAATAGCATACAAAGTTTCTTTACCTTTTTATTGGTCTAGTTTCATGCTTTTAATTATCATCCTATGTTTTAAAATAATTTTGACATGTTTTATGGATGATTAAGAACAATGATGATGTTAAAATGAAAATCCTGATGATTTTTCATAAAAAGAAAACATGGTTCATCTTAAATATTTATTATGAAAACTATTATGAAGGGGAAGTTTATAACATTAAATGTATTTTCTTCTTCATTTTATTTATTAAATTATTATCTAAATGTGAAACCTAGATAAGATATTTATAATCGTAAAAAAAGATTATGTTATTAAAAAATCTGTTGAATAATGATTTGTTATTTATAGTAAGTATCATATAAATTATTTATTAATTTTAGAGTTCATCATATTTTAAGTAGGATACCTAAATTGATTATAATTTATAGTTTTCAATATGAATAACTTGATTATTTTCATGTTGGATCATCTAAACTACGCCTATTTAGAATGGTTTTTCTTAGAGAAAGCAGGGAAGCTGAAGTATAAATGAACCAAGATGACAATGTCATACCAAATCCGCAACCTCAAATGGTTGGAATTAGAACATTTGTATTTAATTCTTATGATGGTTCTATTTTAATGGGATATATAGGTTTTCCGTATCAATTCATGGGAGAAATAACATTCACCATAGTAGAACATGTCTATAGTGGAACCTTTTATGAAACAACACAATCCAATATTTACTGTATCATTTGACCCAATGATATACAAATGACTGGTTAAATCCCTATATAAAATTTTTTTTGTCACGGGTTATTCATAACATGAAATAATAACTCTTTCCATATTCCATTTTTAAGGTGATTTTTATCAGTGGTGGTCCATAGTTAATAATATAATTGAATGATAATATATTAATTACCTCGAATAAGTTGAATTCAATAAAATTATTATTGATAAATATTTTCTTATGTTTTTTCAACATAGGATATAAAAGAAATTATGGGAATTTAGAAATAATATATAAGATTCATTAAATATTTATGAATAAAAAATCACTCAAGTGTAAAATAATTTCCAAAATTTCATTTTGGATATTGATAGTAAAATTAATAAGTTTTTGTTAGTATTAATGGAAAGATATAAAATGGAATTAGATTCCCATGAATTTAAAATTTATGAAAATATTTTTTAATTTTGTGAAGTATAGGAAATGTATATCTTTTACTATAGTATTTCCTAAAATAAAAACTATAAAAATTGGTAAATGTATAAAGTAAATGGGAAAAATCCATTAAAGAAATCTGAATTTAAGAAAATCAATTTTCCAACTTCTGATAAGTGTGGTAAAATGAACGCTGAAAAATATATTATAAAAATTGAGAAGTGTTTTTTATGTGATAAGTTTGTAAATTTGTGTCATGACTATAATAAAAAAATTCACATTAATTATCTTAATATTAATGAATTTCCAGTAGTAAGATATTTTAATTATAATGAAATGGGTCATTATTCAAGTATATGATTAATGATAGGACTAAAGGATGAAATTCATCAATATCATAAGTAGAAAGGTGTGGATAAATCCTTTATGACTACTTCATTATGTATTTTACTCTATAATGATCCGATGTTAGGTAAATTAATTTTATAATATAATTATGTTAATGTATTGTTTTATTAAGTGTATACACATTATTTCATTCAATATAAATTAACTGATAATCTGGATATTTTACCTTAATAATTGATAAAAAGTCAGTCGGTTAAATAATTGAAGGCATTATTAAGGTAATATGAAAATATAATAATATTATATTTTTTTTATGTCGAAATATTTTATCTAAAACATGTTGTATATTTCCTTATAGAGTTTGAATATATTGGGGGAATGGATTAGAATCCATTTATCATGACAAGATATATCAGAGAGCTAATGTTTTTTGGACTAAGTTTCGGTTTTAATAAAATAATTAATTCATATATTTGATAAAATATCATGAATCTAATAAATTGATTAATTATGGAAATGAATGTTATCTTACATGAATTATTGAGAAAGAGACGATTTAAATTGGGATGTTCTAGTAGTAAATGAATATCTAGGTGTACTTATTATTAATTTTCCTATTATTATACATGGTCATGAGATTTATATTAAAATTAAAATAGTTCACGATTTTAATCCAATATCAATAACTCCTTATAAAATGGTTCATTTAGATATTTTCTAATTGAAATGTAGTTACAAGAATTTCTTGATAAGTGTTTCATTTATTTTAGCACCACACAATGTGGTGCTTCTATTTTGTTAGTAAAAAAGAAATATAGTTCCATGAGGCTTTTAATTTATTATAGAAATGGGATATAGTCACTATTTAAAGAAAGTATCTATTGTATCATATATGTGTACTTTTTAATGAATTCTAGGGATATCATTATTTTCAAAGGTTGATATCAAGTGTGAGTACCATTGGCTGAAGGTGATGGTTGACAAAATTCTAAAGATTGAAATTTATGCTACCTATAGAAATAATTAGATTGTGGTTATTCCATTTGGATGAAAATTGTCCAAATATATTTATGTGACTTTGGAATATATTTTTCTATGATTTCATGAATAAATGTTTGGTTGTGTTTATTGGTGAAATCCTAAAATATTCTGAAGGTTATGATGATCAGAGGAAGTCTTTAGGAGTTGTTTTGAAACTATTGAAAGGAGCTAATTTATATGTAAAATTTAGAAAAATATGAATTATAATTCCATTATTTTTCATTCCTTTTATATATTATACATATATATTGAATATGTATTGATAAATATAATAACCAAATTGAATTAAATATCATATAATGTAATTATTCATTAATCTAAAAAATTAATCATTAACACAAAATGTTCAATGTACATCATTCCATAAATAACATACCTTATATCTCAAATCACATCAATAACATCAACATTAAATAATGTTTTAACATATATGCTTATCTAATAACATTCCAAATACATCCCAAAATATATAATAGCATTATTCAGAAATAATAATTCTTGTTAATCCGAAGAGTACCATATTTCTTAACCTAGTAAAACATCTTGATAAATATCATTAATCACCTTAAAATGCCAACACATAAAACCTCAAAAGTGATGTATAATAATTTAAACATATTATCTAAATTATACTTATAAATCCATGATGTTTTCCAAAACTCATAACATTTCCACACATGAAAACATCATAATCTTTCAAAACCTTTCTCCATTAAAACTATAACGACTAAGAACCGAAACACCTTGATACGGTGCTAAATAAATAATGATTACATTTCTAGATTTGATATAGATAAACATGAACTAATTTTATCCATCCAAAAAATAAAATATAAAATGATGATTTTGCATCACTTACATAACTATGGATATTTTCTGTTTAGAGTTTAGATAATTGGGATGAACACTTATATAACAATATCCATTTTATTATGTGATACTTTTTTCAAAACATACCCAACATTTTTTATTTCTAAATAACTATTAAACATCCCTCACACAATTATCCACTCATAAATTAATTCTAGACACAAATCATTTAACATCATTATTCATATCTTTGGGAAAAATAAATATAAGAAGGGTCATCTCAAATTCTCAGTAATGGTAAACATAAAATGTAAAAACTAAATGTCATCAGAGAGAATAATATGAGGATATGGTTATGGTGAAATAATAAAACTATATGATCAAAAACTAAAATAATTTATACACATAATACATTGATATAAAATCATAATACAATGAATAATGCATCACTACAAGGTAAGAGTAATATAATTCCACAATCATGATCTATATGGAAAAAAACATTTGATCAAAACATACGTGAAAACTCATAGAAAACATTGTAAAAAATGTTATATATCTTGAAATATTAGACATTCATCATGTAATTACATAAACAGATAATTCATGAATCTATTTGTAGTAACCTATTACTGGTAGTGTGTAAATGAACTATGTCATCTCTTAGAAGTATCATCAAACATGTTAACTTCACATGATTACCCAATGCAATGGAGGGATATAATGGGCTCAACAACACCTAGTTTATAACCTTAATACCCATACTTGGAATATATTAAAGCCACCCATCAATGGGTTATTATTAAAATACCAATCATCATAGACAATTTCCAAGAACTATAACATAAATAAAGTATATAGAGATTTTATTTCATCATAAAACAAATAGAAAAAAAACCATTATTGCATTCATAACATGATTAAAGCATTGTAAAGAAATGGTTTCAATGAATCTACCATTAAAAAATCATACTACATACAAATAACGAATTATGATAGTATCATTATAATATATCCCCAATAGAGCACAAGTAACATAAAAAATTGATGTGGTTGATGAATTGAGATACCATTAAAAGATAATTAGAAACGTTATTATTGAAAATAAACTTATCACATTTTAAATCAAATTTAAAATCTATATATTTATATATTATTTTTATTATACTTTCATTAAAATTTATAAATTAATATTTATATCATTTAGCAGTTATGATAATGGGAAATTTTATTCATGTGGTAATTATTAAAACAAATATTTTCTTCACACCTTTTTTTAAAAAGAACCTTGTTTAAAAAATGATTATATTATTGTTTTAACCCTTTATTGTAATATATAAACATTTTAAAAAATAAATTTAATAAATAATTTATGAATATTAAAAAACATTCATGAAACCATTTTAGAAAATAAGGATATTGAAGAAAAATAATTCTGATTGAAAAATTATAAATAAGGTTAGCTTCTAAAAAAAATTAGAAATTGAGCCGTTTTGGGTACTAAAGAGAGAAAAATAGAAAAAAACATGAAAATTATAGAAATATATAAGGGATAAGAATAATTAATTGGTTTTATCAAATGAGGGTTGTAGGGTCCTAAAAAATCACCGAAGGAAATAAAATACAACGACAATCACTTTGCAGAAGGAAGAAAGTACTCTTACAAGTGTAGAATGGTGATTGGACTCAAATCAAGTTGAAAATTTTCAAAAAAAGATGATGGAATTCAAATTTTCAATGAATTTCATGAGGACCATGTACAATCATCTGGAAAGGAATGTTCCCCACTTGGATAGAGAACCACCAGGTAAACTGAATGATTCGTGAGACACGAGCCTATGTAGCGATGGGCATTGAGGAGGGCGTACCGCGAACCGAATCACCAAGGGACTCATGTGCGTGAAATCCATCCAAGTACCATCCCAAAAACTTCTCAATTCGCAGATGAAGTTTACTAATATGGTTCCATGAACCATTATTGTGAACCGAAGCCTTTGCAAACCCTGATAGACTGAGTCTTCTGTGGGTCAGTATATCTCTTCATAGGCCTCCAAAAATGGTGTTGTGTGCCCAATATGTAAAATAACATCGATGATCATTAAAATAAGCATAATAGAAGAAAAACGAATAGATTAAGAAAGATTGAAGGGGAATAAGTTGATGGAAAAAAGAGTCTGGATAAGACTCTAACTTCTGTCTTGATTCATCGGTGAAGCCCAAATTTTGAACCACACTCTTCGTAGGTACAACAAACCGTGAATCATAAAATGCGGGAATTGAGTCATTATAACTGAATCACGAGCCAAATTGGTAAACCAATAACATTATACATCTCATTGATGAATTCCCCTCCGATGATAATCCCCCCAGACCCTCCTTCCACAGGGTTCTCTGCATAGTGTATCGCTTCACGGACTGAACTCGGTGATGCATACGGCATCAATATGCAGATAAAACCCAATGTCGTGGGATGGACCACGTCCCATTATAGTATAGAGTGATCTATACCCATGCACGCATACCCCATCGATATATAGATGGACCCTATGCCTACATACCACTACAGAATGTGGGGCCTCTCCCAATCCGCATAAGAAACCAGTATTTGGAATATGGTGTTTTTGGGAATCATTTCCTTTTGTTCCAACCTCGCCCTTCCATTACCATCCAGTCTTCCATGATCCCTCCACAAACCAGTCCTCCCGCATTAGGCCAAAGCCTCCACCAATGCCACTGGACCCATATGATCTGACCATCAGGTGTATCAGCACAACCCTTGGAGTTTACATACCCTTGGGAAATTAAGTCACAAAAGATCTCCCTAAAATAGGTTGGGCTTCGGAAATTCTAGTGGGTCTACATTCACATGGTAACTTGGATTCGAACCTTGAGATGCTGATATGAACATCCCCATTATAGGGATTAATGGTGATCACTTTCTATTCCATCCAATGATGAATAGTGATCTGTGAAAGATGTTATGTTCCCTTCTTCTTCTTACAAGTATGAACTCCCCCCTTCCCAGAATGTATTCTGGGGCCCTCCCACTGAGGTATTTCCCCAATATACTATGGTCGAGCCACGTGAATTTCTATTTCATTTCTCATGTAAATGATCATCGATCTGTGCCCTCACCCACATTCACCCCGGCCTCCTCTGCCGTAGTCTCCCCCTCTCCTAACAAAAAGAGTGGAGGTATGTGCTTTGATGAATCAGTCACATCCTACTGTTTCTCACACTAAGAATGTCCCACAAGGGCTTAGAGGTTTGTGAAAATCAAAAAATACACACCATTTTTACTATATGAACTCTATTTCAAAATAAAACTAGGATACATAGCACAGAAGATTGAAGACCTGATCTCAAAAGGGTTCCCATCCAAAACGATCCACCAAATCATGTCCCCCTAAATGGGAAGCTTCCATGTGTAAGCCCCACACAATCCAAACTATGAGAACACTAATTCATGACCATACCAGAAAACATAGGATACCAACCTGATGGCTCGAGCCCAAAATGGGGCCCATCCAAAATGGATCACCCAATAATGTCCCCCCCAAATGGGAAGCTCCCATGCGTAAGCCCCCACACAATCTGAACTATGAGATCTCTGATTCCGTAAAAACCCATGAAATGTAGGATTCCTACCTAAAGGCCCAAGCTCACAAGGGTTCCCATCCAATAGGGTTCACCCAATCATATTCCCCTAAAATGGGAATCTTCCATGCGTAAGACCCATACAATACGAACTAAATGGCCTCTGATTCTTCTCATGAGGATACATAGGAAACCCATATTACAATTCAGATCCCAACATCATGTCACCTTTGGTCCCCCCTGGAAGACTGTAAACTCTAGATCACCTTATTATATGGATCAAGTCTTCATCACCTCTGTAGTGTCAAATATATCCTTACCTAAAATGATCTTGTAAAAAAAGGGTATCTTTTGGACACACTCTTCAGGAATGAACGAGAATTTTACGAAAATATGAACACAATTTAAATCTATAAGGGAGTCCCATAACAGAAAAATAATCCTCCTCGAGAAGGGTGCAGTGAGTCTGGCATCCCATCCTCTTCACCAATGGAGTCAATAAGTGTCATTTTGGTGAATCATCAATCAACAAGAACATTCCTTTGGAAATTAGTTCCTTGAATCATGGATACCATGGCCATTGGACATTCGTCGATCCAAGAAAAAACCTATTGGTGACCATCTGAGGAAGTTAAATTTTTTGGATGACATATTGTGAAAGTACTTAACCACACGCAATCACCTGTTGGTGCTGCGAACTGTGGCATCTATTTCTTAATATGAAATATTTGAATAGGCCAGTCCCTTTGGGGATAATCCAACTTCTTTTTAAGGATAATGAAGTAGAACATGTCGATCAAAAAGAAATGGTGAAGTTGATAGGAAACCATATCTGAAAAAAGTGATCGGTGATGATCTGCAATACACCATTTTTTCACCACCCGAAATGCACCACCTTGAAGGCGGAACAAAAATGGTGAACCCAACATGAATCCATAACAAAGGTGGAGGTTCTACCCCAATGATAATATAAAAAGGTACATTTCATGTCAGCCCATTTTGTTCACCCAGGTATGCATGAAACCAGCCACCTCAGAGGTGGAACAAAAATGGTGAACCTAAAGTGAATCCTTAAATAAAGTGGCGGTTCGACCCCACATAATACCATTTGTGCATAAAAAATGAAAAGGGGAATGGTGCAAAACTGAATCTCCAAATATTTATATGTTTTCAATAACTATAAATTGATGTTGGTTTGTGGACTTTATGTCATATAAGTATATCTCAGGTTACCACAGTGAAACAATCAATCCATATGACACCCCGACGACCAATGAAGACACTGGTATCAGTGATCCCACAGGCGTTCAAGGCCCTAATGAAGATAAGAAACCCCTCTCCAACCAAACATCCTCAATGTTGGGTATCCAACACACTTGTCATGGATTACCACTGAAATGGTACCCTCCCCACACGGGAGCCCATGATACGATCCCTTTATCCTACCAAGGTCCTCCAGCCACCTCCTCAGCCATGGACAACACCCCAGCACATGGAGACCCCAGTGGTTTTCTCAAACCGTTTCATTAGCCTATACCATGAACATGAAAATGATTACCTCTTTTATCATAGGGATGCATATTAAGTTGATGCAGAAAAATTCATCCCAACAGTACAGGGGTCCTACTCATAGGCCCCCGCCAAAGAACGCTGCCTCTAACACCGGAAAACCGAGCCTCCTCCCTCAATGGAGGACCTAATGTTGAGGGAACCTACTAATGTCTAGTAGGTCGGGGCCCCTCGGGCTTCCAACCAACAGAATAAAATATAAAATTAATAACATTATATCTCCCTAGTTATTGAGATGAATCTTTTTCGTACTAACGCGGAGACAATCAATAGAAATTCATAAGTCACTACCCCCTCCATTCAAGAACACCATATAAATATGGTGGAAAAATATGAGCACATGCATGTTACTACTAGTGGTCACTGATCTTGCCATATAGATATTGTAGATAAATAGAGGCAGATTCAGACATCTAATGATGCATTACATGCAAGTCAACCAAATTGCGAGGAAACCTGCTATACATAGGAACAAATAATTTTTTATTCATTATAATTACGTCAACCAAATAGGTCGTAAACTAGCTACACACAGGAACAAATACCTACTAACGAATTAAAATCCCATCGACCAAATTGGGTGAAAACTAGCACTTCGTAGGTAAAAATACCTGCTAATGAATTTCCACCATGCCATCCAAATTGGGGGAAACAAAATATGAGCATAGTCAAATTCCTGAGGATGCATACAAATACCGTGAAACCAATACTTTGGAGAGGCAGCATATGAAAATATCTACTCATGAATATGAAGACCACCAGTAAAATAAGGTGGAAACTAGAGAAGCAAACCAATGGTAGACTCGTTCCTCTATCCTGGCATAAGAGATCTACTACAATCTATTAGAAACTCAGGGAGGACTGAAGCAAGCACCAAATCATGCTCTGATATCAGAATGGAAGATCATACCCATTCCATACAAATATGTATCTCAGCCCATACTGACAATGATATAAGATCTGATGTCTATTCAAAACTATATCCTCCAAACATGCTATGATATCATTGTGTTGGCGGAAAAAGAAAAACATTAGGTCTAGGACCCGGTTTCCTCAGACAGAATGACTCACTCACAAAATTATTTAGTCACTATAGAGCAGTTATGCATCACTACTCTTATCTAGGACAGTCGATGATGATATCTCGTGATATACAACCAATCAGATCAGGAACAAATACCCATTCCAACTAGAGGACGTCGATCCAACGTGGTGGCCACTATAGGGCTGTCATATATCCCTTCCAAAAGACAAGATGTATGTTGGGGTATCACGACAACATAAAGGGACCCAACAAGACATGGAACTCTATATGACGTCCATTACTATAAACAGATGGCTCAGCTTACCTGCAAGATAGTGCTAAAAATGATATGCGCAAAGGAAACCGAAAAATGAAGAGCACATACACGATCATGATCTTCTAGAAGCTAGGGTTCCTGACACCATAAAAAATATACCAATAAATAAGAAAGACCCTACCAATCCATTAACAAATTAAGTATATTGATTTAGTATTTGTGATGGCCCTCTTAGTAATGTCGCTACTAGCTGCTCTGATGGTCCTCCATAGAGCACCCATTGGGGCTCACTCCGTGGGTCCGAAATGACCGATCACAAGATACTATCTCTTGATGCGCATCGGGGTAGCCCTCCAATTGACCAGATTATTAGATAGAAATAAGGTACTCCCCTTTATATCATCCACCATGATGGTCTTCCCCATGGTTGACGCTACAGATATGCTTCTCCCTGTAGTCAGAAATCATGTCATGATGGTTGTCCTTGACATGATAAAAGTCATTTCCATGGTCCTCCATGAAATGAAATTGAATGTGAAGTTCCTCTTCACTGTAACATCAAGAAACAAGAATCCCCTCCCCTTATCATTTTATTAAATCCTGAAGGCCCTCTCTAGGATGTGCACTGCAGAAATTCTGCCAACTTCCAGGTATCTAGTCATGGTGGTAGTACATGCCATGATAACAGTCATTGTGAAGGCCATATTAGCAAAGAAAGTTTCTGTGAAGGACCTCCCATTTCTGGAAAAAATTTCAAAAATCATTCATATAATAATGCACTCTGAATGGATTCAGACGTATCAGTCACTCCATCCATGACGAGTGATATCCTTTCTTTTCCAGACGATGTTCTGGGGCCACACTCATCTTCTGAACCGCCCCCACACCATTCAAATATCAAAAAGGCTCCCAACAGCATGATCACATGAAAATGAATTATTAATAAGCAATTGAGAGGGGAATATCATGTTTAGGATCCTCTGGAAGAACAATAGTAGGATATGTTTCAAGTGAGAAGAAAACTTGCAAAGGATAATATTATAGTGATGTACTGGACTTCGACCACTTCTCACTTTGACATACCTGGGTTGTTTTTTAGGGAATGGATGAAATACATTCACCTCGTTGGAAATTTCCCGACTAAACTTCACATTCGGGGTTGGGAAGAACATAGAGCTCTACACTTCACCCCACGTCTCGTCCAAAAAACCCCATTGGAAATGACATCCTGAAATTTCATCACCCAGGTGAAGAAATTAGGATAAACCCCAGCTCAATGAAGATGGGGTGAAAGACAAAAACTAGCTCAGAGGAAGTCTCAAAGGCATCAAGATTTAAGATATCAATCCATCAAAAATCTTATAAGTTCGGAAACCAAGAAGATATATCAAGAATCCTTCTTAACAGAAGCCTTCCTGCAAGCAGTTCTAATGTCTTCAAAAGAGAATAGACTCTACCTAAACCCAAATTCATACTCAGCCCAGACCTATATGGGAGTATGTGAAATTGAAATGGTGGAACTAGCGGTGGATACAACCACAATATGGGAATGTCCCCAGCCCACAGGGTTGGGGGATTTTATAATAAAAATTCTCCTTTAAGACTAACAAATCCAAGTCATAGTGCATCAATGGGAGAATGGAAACTACCATAGACCGCATGGATGGGTTTTTTTACCACAAATCCCCACATATCAGATTTCTGTATTCCATCATCTAATAATAATGATTGATAGAGGAGTTTCACATTCAAAACATTCTCATGGTTTTCACCCTCTGTGAGAAAGACATGTTACGGGGTTATACCAAGGCTCTGTTTGGGTCAATCATAGCAGTGAAACCCAATGAAAATAATTTAATTGAAGGAGAAAGTCAAATAAAGGGTGAAAAATCCATTATACAATTCGTCACCAAGTACACAACCACCAATGTGGTATGCCTATGTGAATGTGTTAAACATCAATTCCACAGATCTCATAGTAAATTACATGGAGGGAGAGGACCTAAAGAAACATGTATTTATCTAATAGAATCCCACACCGATCTTGGAGGTGTGTATACCCATAACCATAGAGCGGTATTAAATATGAGAACCCCCATAACTAATCTATCACTACCACTCCTGTGAAACACCGACAAGGATAAGAATAAATTCATGGTTTTCTATGACCCTCCACCTCCTATCCTGGGGGATACTCCCTCACTCTCGAAGAAATGTATTTCAAGAAGGATGAAGAAATGAAATAGCTCAGATGAATTAATGTTTATTTGTGTCGAGGGAGCTACCTTTACGCATGTGTTACCCCGATGGAATGTCAGCTGGTGTTCCAAGAGGAGGAGACTATACCATAGGTACTTATCTCAGTGAATGATGCCATGCACAGAGAACCGTTCAACATGGACCAAGAAGGATATCAATAAATCCCCCTCGGTAGGAATGTTTCCAGAATATATCTAGGTAAACACAAAAATGATACACCCAGCTGAGTATCCACCCCATATTCCAATAGAACCGGCACACCCAGTCTTTTCTACTACCACATCAGCTCAAGATCAAGCCTGTTTGGATATGAATCAAGGGATCATGATCCCAATTGATGAATTAACAGCTCAACTAGAGGCCATGGATTGGTGGCACGCTTCAATATATCAAGAGCGCAAACCCTACCCTGATAGGGTGAGAAATGTTCTGTCACTGCCAATCATCGGGAACCACGTTTTACCATATTAAATGGCTCGGTGTGGACCCTAAATAACATATAATTCACTCTTCCTCTTACTGTGACCCCATTATTAGCACTCTAGACCAGCAAGAGTAGTGATACAATGTTTCTTCGTACACACCCGATAGGGATCGACTTTCATATGGTATACTAGCAAGCTAGCCAATTAAATTACAAGCTTAGAGAACCTTTGGTGATAGTTTCTCTTCAAGGTTAGTTTAAAACTAGCTAAGACGATGGTCGGTGATCTTATGAACTACAAACAGTAAGAGAATGAACGAGTCTCAGACTTCATTGCCCAATGGAAAGGCCCGACATATTCCTGGAACCGAATGCTCCCCCATGATGGGATTCTTTCTATATGCATCATACACTTTGGGATGAATTGAGAACACCACTCGTCCTAGTTAAGTATCCATGTAGGTTTTGAGACTTCAATTCTATTTAAAAAAGAATAGAAGACTCCTTTCAATGGTCTAATCATATGTACTGAGTGGCCCCATCATCCCATGGTAAAAGAATGGGAAAAGATGAGGTTGATTTGGTCATGCATAAGCCACCCTCGACACCATATCTAGTTGTGAGGACCCCACTGAACCATTATGGAACACCATGATGCTAAAAACCACCACCACCTCAGAAATATGAGTGACAAGGTGCTAAAAAAATTAGTTCGAAGAATGAATATATGAATTTTATTCATTTTAAGTTATCCAGGTCCCCAACTATTTTATAGACGCCAAGAATTGATACTAGCTCTGACTACCAATGCCAAAGCTAGCTGATGAAATGGTTCTCGATTATTAGCCAAATTATTGGCCCAATAACTAGATAATAGGATACACCATCCATGAATGCTTTATTCTCAATGATCTTCTACAAAAGATGGTGGATTTCGTGAAAGTTATGTTGGGCCTACAGCTAGCACAAGTAGACTATGACTCCTCCTTAATCTCAAGAGAGGAAATGGAATGGTAAATAGTCACTTGTATGTAGGATAAAATATTCGACAATTGGATGTCCAAGAATACTATCAATCATGTTCATGGATTCCTCCAAGCATAGTTGAAACAGAAAACTATACCCCCAAAAGGTCTCGATACTACACAATCATACTACTCCACCCCACAACCCTCTAAATTCCATAAGGGAAGAAATAAGGAGGAAGAAGGTTGGATGAAACCAATGCCAAATATAGTGTTCACACTTTTTGGGTTTGTTCCAGCAGACGTGGAACAATAGGATCCTCCGCACCAACCAGCATGACAGGTGTCACCCTACCAAAAGGTACAATGTTCACCATCTCTACAAATGACACCATTAGAAGGAGATAGTCATATAGAAACATTTTCAGATTAAGAAATGATCATCAGCTCAATCAATA
Source organism: Viscum album (assembly GCA_963277665.1). NCBI lineage: Eukaryota > Viridiplantae > Streptophyta > Magnoliopsida > Santalales > Viscaceae > Viscum > Viscum album. Next base: position 1,064,866,214 of record OY728137.1, read on the forward strand.
TCATTCACTTGATAGATACATTCTTGGATGAAGCCTATGGCCACGAACCCGAATTCCCCACACCCAACCGGAGATCCAGAGGAAGAGGACATAGAGGATGGTTGATTCCTGGAAGGCTTAATCGTTCCTGGAGTCTAATTCTCATCCACTCCATAAATAAAATAGTTAATATCACAGAAACTCATGGAAGGACCCTCCTACAGACACCACAAGGACTGGAATGCTCTTCCTCCCATGTTGAATGAAATCCAAAACCAGTTGTCATGGAATATTTATCAAGGGGATGACAAATATCAAATTGTTGAAGGCATGCCAGTAGACTTGTTTGACCAAACTCAGAAAGGACTACAAAACCCCCAGACTCTGCTAAAGAATCCAAAACATTTGCATCCAAATCTCAAACCCCAAAAGTTCATGTGAATGAGCAACCTCGATCCGAGAAGAACATACCTTTAGAGCAGTAGTATGTTATTCTAATATAGGTGGCTTCAGTTCCAAAAAAAATTTAATCCCAGATGTGTTAAGTCTATCCATAGATATTATTAATGAACTAATAAAAACAATACTAAGACCCCACGATTTCAATGCTGATGTAGCAGGATCCTATGTCCATTTGATAGATGTTAGTCCTGAATAATTTCATGTTGTCATCTCCTTCACAGATTGGGATGAAGAAGCTATCAAACAAGGGGACATCAAAAACTTTTATGTTTCTAGTACGATAAATGGAATTGATTTCAAAAGGATGGTTATAGACAAAGGCTCTAGAATTAACCTCATCTTTCTATAAATGCTTCACTGGCGAGGCATTGAGGAAGACATCATGACACCTTGAACTACAACTCGACTGAAATATGACAAAAGTGACCAGAAACCAATGGGACAAATCATGGTTAAAACATGGCATAATGATCTCATGTCAGATTCTGAGTTCCTATTATTACAGAAAAGTACGGACTTCAACATATTTTTTCGGAGGCCTTGGCTGAATCAGCATGTTACAATTATATCATCATAACATCATTGCATCAAATATTACACTATTGAATAAAGGGACATTAAACGCCGATAAATACTCTTTTGAGTCTTGTGAGTCGCATTATATCGACTCAGGGTTCTATGGATTGGATGAAAAAACATCTTTTGTCCAACACCATTGGTTGGATCGATTCCCCGAATTGTTTGGAAATGGCTCTTTCTGACCCCCTCTTACAGCTTGGGGAAGAGTATGTATTACTCATCAACCAAGTTAAATGAAAAAATGAAAAAATGGATGCAGGCCCAATTGTCTGCATGATCTCTTCTGCAACCTCCATGTCCAAAGACACAAAAATGTGGACTGACTCCCATGATGATAGGAAAATCCCAATAAAATATACTCTCAGCTTGTCCATGAGACCTCAAATTAACCATACCTCACACCCTAAGTCAAAAAGAACTATCCCTCCCAACATTGTATAGTTCATCTCAAAATTAATCCCTCCCTCGGAACAGGATTAAGATGATGAAGAAGAGTAAGATGAGGAATAATACCTCAAATATGCCCCTCCTATATTCAATGAAAGTGTTTCCACCACAATGGATGAACTTAAAGAGATGAATCTGGGCATCAAAAATGACTCGCAAACCACTTTGACCGGTGTGGCTATTGTTGTCTAGGTGAAAGAAACCTATACCTCCTTCTTATATAATAATATATATGTATTTTCATGTAACTAAAATGAAATTATGGGCCTCAATCGTGAAGTTTACACTCACTATATGGTCCTACCAAAAGACCATAGAGGCTATAAGCTGGTAGCATGAAGGACACACCAGATGCATGCTTCCAAAATAGAGGATGAAGTTGACAAGCTGAGGGTATCCAACATCATACGGGAGGTCCGATATTCGGTCTGGATGAAAAAAATAGTTCATGTCAAAATGAATAATGGACAGATTAGAATCTAAAAATACTTTATGGACCTTTACCAACATTTCCCAAAAGATGATCTCCCAGTCATGATCATATAATTAATGATCGATGTGACATACGTATATGAGGCTCTCTAATTCAAGGGTGGATATTCTGGATACATTCAAATCTGGATGGCCTAAGGAGATGAAGAAGATACCATTTTTAGGGCCCCTTAGGGAGTATTCTACTGTAAAGTGACTCTCTTTGGTCTGAGAAATGATGGAGCTATATATCAGTGGGCCATGCATGTCATCTTTTAAGCCCTTCTTGGGAAATATTCTCGAGTGTTATGTCGATGATCTAGTGATTACATCGAGACACTTCCCAAAAAACATTGTTGATCCTAAAACTGTCTTCATCATGTTGCGGAAAACAATTTAAACATTAATCCCCTAATGTGTGCCTTCATTGTTACCTCGGGAAATTTCTCAGCATCATCGTACGCCATCACGACATCGAAGTGATCCCCAATAAGACAAAATATATCCTTTTCATGTCCCCACCTCGCAACCTCACCGACTTGAGAGGTCTCTAGGGGAACCTCTCCTACATTCGGTGTTTCATAGCCTACTTTTTGGGTAAATGTTTACCTTTCACAGGGATCATGATTCAAGGAGTTACGTATGAGTGGGAAAATGATTTCCATGAAAAGTTCGTCAATATCAAAAGATATATTCAAATCATGAAGATGAAAATTCCATAGGATTATGGGGGATCGCTTATTTGGTATGTAAACTTTATATAATGGTCATTAGGCACATTCCTCATGTATAAAAATGATGATGAAAACAAGAACAAAAACTATTACCTCAGGTAAACAATTATTGATGGTGAAACACATTATTCAAAAATTGAATAGAAATGATTATCCATGTTCTTTTCATTTCAGAAACATTTGAATTACCTACAGAACCATGAGGTCCAACTGGTTTCTCACTACAACCCCCTCAAATATGTCCTAATCCTTCTGAAGCTAAATCAGCACCTATCATGATGGGGTGTCATCCTACAACATTTTGACATATGGTATGTTCCCCAAAAGCCCATCAAGGTCTAGGTATAAGAAAACTTATTAAAGGATTCCTCTTAGAGGAAACAACACCTCTGGATGCCGAACATTCGGAAAAAGATGTTTTTTCAATTAGGAAAACCCATATACATGGGAAATTTACATCGATGGTTCTTACCAAATCCCTACATGGGAAATGATAGAGGATACCACGTTTAACTAAGTGGGGATGTGAATTATTCCTGTATCCCACAAAATGACGTCTTTCCTTAATCATTCTAGCTTTCGGAAGGGTGTGAAAATAATAAATAAAAATATAAGGCACTCATTGTAGTATTGGAACTAGAACTTCTTGTTTATGTTAAACACCTAAAAATAACGTATGATTCAGAGCTAGTCATCAAACAGGACAGTGGAAACTACACCATTAAGAAATATGTATTGGTTTCCTTGATGAACCATGTTCAAAAAATGATGGTAGAATTCCCTTAAGAACCAACGTTTACTTATATCCCACCATCACGAAATGTCCAAGACAACAATTGGAAAATGTAGCCACAACCATGGTTAATGCAGAACGGGATAAAGTGCTCATTAGCATAGCCCATAGCCAGACGGTATTTCCATTAATCCATAGTGATATAAAGGATATTGAAGATATTAACCCTGCTTCTGAGCCTCATGGTCAAACCATCGGTAGGATGACACCAATGGAAAATTATGTTCAGAATGGGGAACTCCCACCAGATAGGGCTAGAAGGGAGAGGGTCCGAATATGGGAAGTCAACATTGTCATGTAAAATGGTGTAAACCAAAAAAAGGTTCCCTATATATGAGGCCTTCATGTAGTCCTTCTCATGAGAATTGATGGAGAGGAGACCACTTCCGTCCTGAAATAAGTGCATGTTTGAGCTTGTGGAGCGCATCAATCTACAACAAAGATCCCTCACAATATCCTAAGGATTGGTTATTATTGGCCCACTATGATAAATTATTTCACCATATTCCCCAAGAAGTTCCAATCATTCCATGTTCATACAAATTTCATACACTGGCCCCCAGATCTACATCATATATCTATGTAATCTTGGCAATTCACCTATTAGGGGATGGATATTGTGGGAACATATCCACCTTCCATAGTTATAAAATTAATGTTCAAACTCACTAAAACCAAATTCTTTTCCATATGGGCCAAATCCATACCCCATAAGGGTTTTTGGGAGAAAAATATTGCTAGCTTTATGAAGGCCCACATCATTACCAGATTTGTAGTCCTTGATACCGTATTGATGGCCCACACCACAAACATCTGCTCTACTGAGTAGGAAAAGCTATATCAGGAGTATAAAATCAAAGCCAATGAGTCATCCAATTATCATGTGGAAGCCAATGGGAAGATAGAGAATTTCAACAAGACCATGTCCACAATACTATAAAATATTGTTGATAAGGATAAGAAATCCAGTCTAAACAAGATCCATCACGACTTATCGACATACGGGACCACGACACACACTTACACCCAAGAAACCCTGTACTCAGTAGTATATGGGGAAGAGGTGGGTTTGCCTATAATAATTAATGTTCCATAACATCGTGTGGCTATCTAAGATCAAATGTCTATGGACGAGCAATCCTAGAGATATATTTATGAGTTTGAGAAGCTAGATGAAAAAAGGTTGTGCACTCTGCACCATTTGGAAATCTACCAAAAATGGATTAATTAAGACTGAAACAAAAAAGGTTATCCATCCATGATGAAGAAATGGTGTTAGTTCTCAGAACCCTGATGTTTCTCGGGGAGAATCCCCCAAAGCTTGAACCAATGTTGGAAGGACCATATGTCATACATATGGTCTCTTCCAATAGGGCATATTCCTTTAAATAAATGAAAAAATATATCACCATAGCTCCCATAAATTCAATGTTATGAAGAAGTGTTTCACATAGTAATATTCATGTAATTGTCCAAACTCTGCGACTATAAACAATGAGCCTTTGTCCAGACCACATGACTTTAAACAGTATATTATTAATCCAAACAACTTGACAATGAACACTGATTCTATGGTCCAGTATATAAGACCTTAAACTATGAGTAGAAATACCATGAAATCAACATGCTATGGTGCCAACTCTGTGACCTTAAACAACAAGTTATTGTCCTTTCCACATGAAATTAAACTACAAAGACTCATACCTGAATCATGACATTAAATTGTGACTAATGTCCTCACTATAAGATGTTGTACTACCTAACATAATGAATCCTAGTCGCATGAAAATGTATTTCATGATCTCTCGCATAACTACATGTGGCTTGATTTATTCCCCTACATGATACATAGCAACACCTCGATCATCTATTTTGGACCATCCCCCACAAAAAAAAAAATACATCGATCATATTGTCTACCTCCCCACACTTGCAAAGAGAACATATGTCCACTCCTTGTTTCTCACATAGATTATAAATCATATGATATTAGGATCGGTGTTATGTATCCCCTGACACAAACAAATTATAGGGAGATATAGTAGATCTAGCACCTGTAGAAAATGAAACAAAAATGCATCAACATATAGACCATGTTAGATCGATATTGGTAATTTTCATAACTAGGTATGGATTGATTCCTGTCCCCACAGGATACATAGTGATGCCCTGATTTTTTTTCATGACCAAACCATCACCAAATAAAAAATTCCCCTAAAATGTCCCTACACATCGAGAAATTTTTTTTATGAATCTTCATAAACTATGTGCGTGTTGATTCATTCTCTCACAAGATATGTAGTGCTGCCCAAATTTAGCGTCCCAGCCCAACCAAAATAAAAAATTCCCATTTTCTGCCATATATAGGTCAAAAATTAAAGGGGGTTACATGAAAGGTTTTAATCGCATGATTATAAATAGTGAAATTCCTTAAGAATTATGTGTGGTCCAGTCATCTGTGTAATGAGATCCCACACATTCACCTCACTCATGAGAATTCCAATGATCCTTCTTTCCCTTATACATATGAGTCAAACCTATGTGGTAGATACAGTAGATCATAGATAATCATGGTTTGGGTGTTCCTTACGCTCCTAGGCACATATTTCTTATTTGAAATACTTCATACCCCAGGAAAACATGGATCCTGATAATCATTCATGGACATCTGAGAAAGAAGGCTATTGTCCTGTGGACACCTTTGATTGACTATGAACATCATGCCCTGATGGGTCTGCATATGTTTCCCACAAAATGGCCATTATTGAAAAGAAAATGTGACCCCATGATAGGTCTCTCATATCTTAGTTCGCAAAATGGATTCCTAGCCCCATTTCATACCTCGTGGTTCATGATTCCCCCAGAACTATTGTTTTCACCTTCTATCATCACTCACGTCTAGGGTACTCCTGTACATCCGGATTGCGATTAACTAAAAGCTATTAGGTATATTTATGATAACATAGTTGCCCACATAGGAAGACTCTAAAGTACACAATATTATGTCCTCATTGCACGACGTTAAACATTGATACCAAAATCTTCCTTGATGTATGATATTAAATAGTGTAGCAATGGTTTATGTAACACCCCAAGCTTCTACAGTACACTTCTCTTTGAATAATGTGATAGCGTGTGTTGTACGCAACACCGAGTTCTAACACACCATAACCAATCAAACTAGCTGTTATGAATAGTAATACATACTTTTTGAAATTATATATATTTTATATTTCAAAATGGACTTCATTTTTGGATTCAGAATATCGAATTTAGCCTATGGTGAAATTTTGGTACTTTTCGGATAACTTTAATATTTTGATGAATAGTGAAAATTTCTAAATTTTAATTAAAAACAACATTTTTAATCAAAATAATTAATAGTGATAAATTATGAATTTGAGTGGTTTTAAAGTATATTTAGAATATATTTTTACCATTTAATACAATGTTGGTCATTGGACATAATTTTACAATTAAACCGGACATAAACAAGTGTCAATCTTTTGATAGTTATTATCTCTTAAAAACACGCTTTTTGATAATTTGGAAAAATGGATTCCATATTTGAAATCAGTATGTTCAAATTGTGTAAATAGGTAACTTTTATTTTTAGACATTTTGAATAATTATTTCGGTAAATATTTTATTTACCATGGTTAAGGGTAAATCCAGTAAATAAGGGTTAAAAAATAATATTATAATAATACTAAATTACCCTAAAACGTGTCCTAGCCTTATTGGTTGATACATGTTCAACCATAGTCATATTTGAGTCGATTTTGAGACCCCATGGAGCAACTTGTAGTTAATAGGGACAGTTAATTTTAATTAAGTTAAAATAAGTACAAAAATGACAAAAGCATATATCTTTTAGAAAAATAATTTTTACATAGGGTTATATATTTTGGATTTAAGACTATAAATATTAATTAGAAATATAAAAATATTTAAAACATAATGATATTTTATTTATAATATTTATACTTTAAATAATTTAATTTATTTATGACACAATTATTATATAGTAATTACCATAATAGTGACAAATTAAAATAATTGATATTATAAATACCCAAATAAATATAATTTGAGACTTTTAATGAATTAAAATAATTATCTAGGATAATATGAAATGTTAGGATTGATTTAATTAACTTTGTTCTAAGTAATCATTCTGCTATGAGTTTCACAAAAATCAACAATTGAATAGTGTCAAAATTGACATAAAAGAGTTTTTAAAACAAATATTATATTATTAATTGATATTAAATCCCTAAAAATATATGGTTAGACCAAGAGACATATATAATGATAGTTATAGCATTAATGGACCACTTGGGGATCTCTTGGATGTATATAATAAGTTTATTAACCATATAATATAAAAATACAAAGAGACATTGTAAAAGTGAAACTAATTAACTAAGAGTTAATACTTAAATATATGGTTAATATAGTAACCCAAACCAGTCTAAATTCTATTGGATTAATGGTTTTCTACCTATCCCCACCTTAACGTTTAAATAATCAAATTTGGAGCCATTATAAACCGAATATGAATTTATTATATATTAATATTTCTAGCTTTTCCAAAGATGTCCCTCACCCCTCTTATAAAAGGGCACTCCTCCTTATCATTTATTCACACCATCAAAGCCTTTTGGTTCAGCAAAACTCTGCCCAAATACTCTCTGAACTTCCCTCTCTACAACCTAGAGGCCTTATTTTGATCAGAAATCCAACTTAAGGATCCCTTTTGATCAAATCAAAAGGAAGAACCCGAAGAAGAGGTAATGATTTCACCACCCTTTTCCAAGTTCCTTTCTTCTTCCACTTCCTCTTCCTTTGTTATTACCATTCTAAAATAATAACTATAGTATCATATATATAATGTGATGTCATTATAAATATGGTACAACCATATTCAGTATTCTATCCACCCTTTGAATAACATGTCACTATACGTTCTTACGTAAGGCTTACCGTCTCCACGTTGTGGTGTAATTGTTATTCAATATATTATTATTTGGATGGGTATAATAATGATGTGTAAATCATGTAAATAATAAATATAACATGATAATGATTCTTTATATATGATATACAATCAATTTATATATTATTTTAATATCCAAAAAATGATATTGTCGCTCCTGCGTACGTACGGACTACCATCTCCACGAACGCGATGAGATTCATTCTCCATCGTATCCATTCAAGTATAATTATCATTTTATGATTTAAAAATAATGTTTAATGACTAGATATCATTATTTATATGAATAATATAAAACCTATCCATGACAAACATGTCTTATGTAACAAAACATATAAAGGAAAACGATTAAGTTAACACCCGAAACAACGATAATACTAAGATATTATTAACAAAGCAATGTTGAAAGATCATATATGATATCAAATGAATGTATATGATTCTTGTATAATTTGAAAACAATTATTTCACTATTATACAGGAGGTTAACCTACCCCAACCAAGGAAAAGTACAAGTTAAGGGTTATTTCACAATCTCTTCATTATCCGAGGTTGTTTATATGTAATAATCTACTAGGATTTCTTTATCATCCACATCCATGTTTCTTAAAAATGAATTTCAAAACATTTTTACTATTTACTAGAAAATGGGTTAAAGTCATTTATACCCTTGTTTGACTTTTTATAAGAGGTTTATAAAACAATCTTTTCGTCGTTTTCCAAACAAGGTGCTTTTTAACCTTTTCGACAAAATTAAGGTAAGAACGTTTCATTAACTTATACGGCGGGGGCGGCTATTTTACGCCGTTATAAAATCTTCGAAGCTTCCCTTACAAGCTTATATGAATATTTTCAAAGAAAATGTCTTATTTCATAAATATAAGACTCTTAAATGATTTCAAAATAGAAATAGATATTTCTCTAAAAAGAGTTTTGATTCCATCTATGTCAACATCCTTTGATGGATTTTATGCTTATTTGAATTTGATTTATTATGATACAAATCTTCTATATTGTATTGAAGGTTTTGTGATATGTTTGACTGTGGATGTGCTATTTTTATACCTTTCATAGATTATGGTGAATGTATTGACATTTCGTATGCTAGTTTTAATAAGAATGTTTATGTTATGTTTAAACCTTTTCATATGGGAATGCATTGGACTTAATATGTGACAGGTGGAGCTCATTATAGCTCCTCGATGCATCTGTATGTCTCATGAGACAAACTAGTTTCTTGGTACATGGCCTTGGAAAAATCTTATTTGTAGTCTTGGCATGAGGCCTTGGCTATGTGCTTATAATAGTCTAGCATTATGCATTCCATCATTATGAAAGTGGTTATTGATATTGAATGTGATTATTTGATTAAAAGAATATCCACATGAATAAGTAAAAGGCATTATTTCATTTTATTTTTTCCATACTATGTTAATGTTCATGTTTAAAAGGCTTTTGTTTTAAGTTATACATTGCCTTAAATGTTAATTCTTATTTATGAAAGTTTCCGCTATATTGTTATCCTTACTGGGCATTTGAGATCACCCCTTTTCTATGTTTTATTTTTCCCAAGATGTGAAGAAGTAATTTATGAATGACCTGCAGGGATATAATGTGGGGATATGAGTGTTGAATATGGATACTATGTTGTTGTAGTAGTTTTTCACTTTATGATGTAATGTAAAACTTTATGAATATATCTAGTGTTTCCAAGGATACTAAACCAATCAGTCTTTCGAGATTTTATCTTTCTCGTGATCATGCCAATGATATGTAATAATGCACCGAATCTGGGTAACTGGGGTCGGGGCGTTACAGTTGGTATCAGAGGAAGTTTAGTACAAACCTTGGAATCTAGATTTAGATAAACTCTGATTAGAGCATTTAGACCTAAGATGAACATTGAGGATTATTATAGAAGAACTTCCTAGAATTTTGATATTGTAGATATTTTGTGAGTTTTCCGAGAAATACATCCCTGTCTGGATACGAGCAGGTAGAGGCGGCTCTGGCAAAGTTGTACCTAGGGGTAAAACCCAAAAACACCGCTTTGAGCTAAACTCGAACGGGAACTGGTGCACGACAATGGGCCTTGCTGCACTCTTTGTTACGACACTCCCGGCGGATATGCTTAGGATAACCCTCATTTTCTTTACAAATCATTATGAAGGGTTTATTAGTATATACTTCCCCAAAGAAAACATTTTTATGATTATGGATTATATCCATAAATAGTTCAATTTATGTTAAGTGTTTTATAAGTATGGGATTGTGTATTTAGATTTCTAAACTGATCTAGTTTATGACATTTTTTAGAAATGGGGCCTAGTGGAAGAAATGGAAACCGTATCAATGCACACACTCCATGTAGAGATTTCCCTCCTGCTCAAGATAATTATAGTGGAGCTGGTGATGCAACTCGTGTCGATCATCTAATCACCATACTGGGACAACTCACCCAAGTTATGAATAATAACTTTACCCATATGGAGCACCCTGATCTACAGTGTGGATGATAAATGTTAGATCGATTCATGAGGCAAAAACCACAAATGTTCAATGGGAGTACAAATCCCATAGTAGCTGAGCAATGGATATTTTCCCTACAGAAAATATTTCAGGCTTTGGGGAGTAGTGAAAGGGAAAAAGTTATCATGGCAGTTTACCGCCTCACTGGAGATGCTGATCAATGGTGGTCATTGATTCAAAATATGAAGGAAGATGATGAAGTATCAAATTTGGAATGGAGGGAGTTCAAAGATCTTTTTTTAGAAAAATACTTTCCTCGCGACCACCGAGCAGATATGGAAAGGCAGTTTTTGAGTCTGAGACAAATGGAGGATGAGAATGTCGCAATGTATGAGGCTAACTTTACATGGTTAGGAAGGTATGCTGGAGATTATATACGTAACCGAACAAGTAATATTGATCGTTTATTTGATGGGTTAAAACCATTTCTCCGTTGAGCATTAGTCTCACAATCGTTTTCAGCGTACGAAGACATTGTCTCATGTGCAATCAATACTGAAAAGGAATTATCTAAGTCCTATGACTTTAAAGCAAAGCAAGAGAAGAAGAGACATGCTGATCAATCTAGAATGGAAATAAGGGGAAGAAGGGAAAGGTTGAATATCCATCCTATGGTAAATGTGGTAGGAAATACCTCGGTACTTGCTTGAAGGGAACAAGAGTCTATTACAAGTGTGGTGAAAAAGGCCACCAAGCTCGTGATTGCAAGGGGAAGAAGGAATCTACCAATGTTCAGTGATACAATTTCAGGGAGATAGGGAATTATGCAAATGAATGTCCTAAGCATCAGGAGAACTTATCTCAGAAAAGTCCAAGGGATCAAGGCCAAGCTTATTCTATCACTACTGCTGAGGTAGAAGCTCCGAAATATGTGGTGGCGGGTAATTTAATGGTTTCCTCAAGTTTAGAAAATGCATTATTTGATTCTGGATCATCGCATTGTTTCATATCTTCCCAGTTTGCTATGAAAATTAGATATTTCAAATTTGATTTAACAAGGGACTTGTTAGTTAAAACTCCAAAGGGATGTATCATTGCAATAATGTTTTGTCAATCAGTCCCCATTAGAGCACATACATGTTCTTTATCTGCTGATATCATCATCATACCTATGATTGAGTTTGATATAATCCTCGGTATGGACTGGCTTTCAGACTATGATGCGAATATTTATTGTAAGAAGAAAGAGGTTACAATTCTTGATGATGATGATAAGGAACACCTTATCATAAGAGCCGAATCCTCACCACCTAATTCTTATTTAGATCCAACCCCAGTAGCTCAACTATATTCAATTATTGGGGAGGAATAGAATGAAATAACTGTGGCTGAGGAAAGGAATGTTCAAATAGAGGATGATCCTATTGTAAAAGAATTTGTAGATGTATTTCTGGAAGATTTACCTGGACATCCCCCAGAACGATAAGTTGAGTTTTCCATTCATTTAATTCTTGGATCAAGGCCTATATCAAAGACCCCTTATAGAATGGCCACTGTAGAATTAGTCGAACTAAAGAAACAACTAGAGGAATTGAGTAATAAGGGATTTATTTGCCCTAGTTTTTCTCCATGGGGATCCCCTGTTCTTTTTGTTAAAAAGAAAGACAGATCTATGAGGTTATGTATCGACTACAGGGAGATCAATGCTATAAAAATAAAGGAAAAATATCCCCTACCACTGATTGATGATTTATTTGACCAATTTCATTGAGCTCAATACTTTTCAAAGATTGAACTTCGATCTGGATACCATCAGTTGTGTGTGAACAAGGAAGACATTCCAAAGACAACATTTCGATCTAGGTACGGGCATTACAAGTTTACTGTAATGCCTTTTGGATTGACTAATGCAACCTCTGTATTCATGGACCTAATGAATAGAGTTTTGAAGGAGTATCTAGATGAATTTGTGGTGGTATTTATTGATGATATCTTGGTATACTGAAAAAGCTACGAAGATAATGAAAATCACTTGTGCATTATCTTGGGGACTCTGAGAAGACATGAATTATATGGGAAGTTTAGCAAGTGTGAATTCTGGCTTTAGAAGATTTCTTTTCTTGGCCATATTTTCTCTAAAGATGGAATCTCTGTTGATCCTTCTAAGACCATGGCAATCCAAGAATGGCCAGCACCGACGAGTATAACTGAGGTATGTAGTTTTATTGGTTTAGCAGGTTATTATCGACGTTTTGTCCAGAATTTTTCCCGATTGGCTAACCCATTAACGAAGCTCACACGTAAAGGGGTTAAATTTGTTTGGAAAAAAGAGTGTCAATAATGTTTCGAAGAACTAAAGAGAAGATTATTGAATTCTCCTATATTGACTCTATCATCGGGGAATGATGGGTTCGTTATTTATAGTGATGCATCGAAGAAAGGACTTGGTTGTTTCCTTATACAGAATGATAGGGTTATTGCCTATGCATCACGACAGTTGAAAATTCATGAACAAAACTATCCTACTCATGATCTCGAGTTAGCAGCTGTGATCTTTTCTTTGAAGATATGGAGGCACTACCTCGATGGTGAAAAATGTGAGTTTTATACTGATTACAATAGTTAGAAGTATATTTTCTCACAAAAAGAACTCAACATGAGGCAAAGGAGACAGCTTGAATTACTCAAGGATTATGATTGTACGATACACTACAAACCGGGGAAAGAAAATAAGGTGGCAGATGCTTTGAGCTGAAAAGACCATGGAGTTTTGAACATGATGGGAATTGAAAGCTATCTAGTTTTAATGGATCTAGTGAAGATAGACATGGGAATAACCAAGGAAGGAGAAACATCAATGATTTTTCAAATGGTTGCCAAACCATATTTACTAGAAAGGATTAAGAGTTCTCAGACTAATGATGGAGAATTTCAAAAGAAGATTAAAGCTGTGAATGATGGGAGATTGAGGGATTTTGTGTATGAAAATGGAATTTTGAAATTCGGGAAGAGACTTCATTTTCCCGATATAGCTGATCTAAAAAGAGAATTGTTGGATGATGCTCACAGTTCCAATTTCTTTATACACCCTGGGAGCAACAAAATATATAGAGATTTGAAGGAACATTTTTGGTGGGACAATATGAATAGGGAGATTTCTGATTTTGTGTCAAGATGTATGGTTTTTCAACAAGTGAAAGCTGGAAGGCAACACCCTGGAGGAGTCATGCAACCTCTTCCCATACCGGAGTGTAAATAGGACAATATTACGATGGACATTGTCATGGGGCTACTAAAGAATCCTAGAAGGAACAATGCAATATGGGTTATTGTTGATCATCTTACCAAGTCAGCACATTTTCTTGCTATAAGAGAAGATCTACCACTGGAACGTCTAGAAAGACTATATATTAATGAAGTTGTGAGACTTCATGGAGTACCCCTATAGATTGTTTCTGATCATGATCCCCATTTTACTTCAAGATTCTTGAAGAGTCTTCAGAAATCCATGGATACTGAAATTCATTTGAGCACTACCTACCACCCTCAGACAGACGGAAAGTCAGAATGGACTATTCAAACCTTATAAGACATGCTGAGATCTTGTTCACTTGACTTTCAGGGTATGTGGGATCAGTATTTACCTCTGGTAGAATTTTCCTATAGTAATAGCTTCCATTCGAGTATTCAGATGGCACCATATGAAGCGTTATACGGAAAGAGATGTCGCACATCAACCTGTTGGGATGACGTTGGTGAAAGAAAACTTGTAGTTCTAGAACTGGGGGAGGAAACGATGGAAAAGGTGAAGGTAATCCAAAATCACATCAATGCAGCTCAAAGTAGGCAGAAGATCTATGCCAATAATCGAAGGAAGGATTTGGAATTTCAAGTCGGTGATCATGTTTTCCTGAAGGTATCTCCATGGAAGGGAGTCATACATTTTGGTAAGAAAGGTAAATTGAGTCCCAGGTACATCGGACCTTTCGAAATTCTAGAATGAATTGGGGATGTAGCTTACCGATTGGAAAGGCCGCCAAGTCTCTCCAAAGTTCACGATGTGTTCCACGTATCTCTATTGAGGAAATACATGCCTGACCCAACACATGTACTCACCGATGAAGAATTAGAACTGGAACCCGGTCTGTCTTATTGCAACGAGCCCGTCAGGATTCTTGATACAAGAGAACAAGTACTGAGAAACCAGACGACGCGTCTGGTAAATGTTTTGTGGAGAAACCATAAGATGGAAGAGGCAACGTGGGAACCCGAGGAACTTATGATGAAGAACCAGCCGAGTCTTTTCATGTGATAAGTATTCTAGAAATCTTTAGGACAAAATTATTTGAAGTAGGGGAGAATATAACACCCCAAGCTTCTACGGTACGCTTCTCTTTGAATAATGTGATAGCATGTGTTGTACGCAACACCGAGTTCTAACACACCATAACCAATCAAAATAGCCGTTATGAATAGTAATACCTATTTTTTGAAATTATATATATTATATATTTCAAAATGGACTTCATTTTTGGATTCGGAATATCGAATTTAGCCTACGGAAAAAGTTTGGTACTTTTCGGATAACTTTAATATATTGATGAATAGTGAAAAGTACTAAATTTAAATTAAAAAAACTTTTTTAATCAAAATAATTAATAGTGATAAATTATGAATTTGAGTGGATTTAAAGTATATTTAGAATATATTTTTACCATTTAATACAATGTTGGTCATTGGACATAATTTTACAATTAAATCGGACATAAACAAGTGTCAATATTTTGATAGTTATTATCTTTTAAAAACACGCTTTTTGTTAATTTAGAAAAATGGATTCCATATTTGGAATCAGGATGTTCATATTGTGTAAATAGGAAGCTCTTATTTTTAGACATTTTGAATAATTACTTCGGTAAATATTTTATTTACCATTGTTTAGGGTAAATCTAGTAAATAAGTGTTATAAAATAATATTATAATAATACTAAATTACCCTAAAACGTGTCCTATCCTTATTGGTTGATACATGTTCGACCATAGGCATTTTTAGGTCGATTTTGGGACCCCATGGAGCCACATGTAGGTGATAGGGATACTTAATTTTAATTAAGTTAAAATAAGTACAAAAATGACATAAGCATATATCTTTTAGAAAGACAATTTTTACATAGGGTTATATATGTTGGATTTACGACTATAAATATTCATTAGAAATCTAAAAATATTTCCTACATAATGATATTTTATTTATAATTTTTAGATTTTAAATAATTTAATTTATTTATGACACAATTATGATGCAGTAATTACCATAATAGTGAAAATTAAAAATAATTGATATTCAAAATACCCAAATAAATATAATTTGAGACTTTCAATGAATTAAAATACTTTTATAGGATAATATGACATATTAGGATCGATTTAATTAACTTTTTTCGAAGTAATCATTCTGTTATGAGTTTCAAAAAAATCAACTATTGAATAGTGTCAATATAGACATAAAAGAGTTTTTAAAACAAATACTATATTATTAATTGATATTAAATTCCTAAAAATATAAGGTTCAGCCAAGAGACTTGTATTAGGATATTTATAGCATTAATGGACCACTTGGAGGTCGCTGGGATGTATATAGTATGTTTGTTAACCATATAATATAAAAATACAAAGAGACATTGTAAAAGTGAAACTAATTAACTAAGAGTTAATACTTAACGATAGGGTTAATATAGTAACCCAAACCTGTCTAAATTCTATTGGTTTAATGGTTTTCTACCTATCCCCACCTTTACATTTAAATAATAAACTTTGGATCCATTAGAAACTGAATATGAATTTATTATAAATTAATATTTCTAGCTTTTTCAAAGGTGCCCCTCACCCCTCATATAAAAGGGCACTCCTCCTTCTCATTACTTCACACCTTAAAAGCCTTTTCGTTTGGCCAAAATATGCCCCAAATACTCTATGAACTTCCCTCACTACAACCTAGATTCCTTAGTTTGATCAGAAAGCCAACCTAAAGAGCCCGTTTGATCAAATTAAAAGGAAGAACCCGAAGAAGAGGTAATGATTTCACCACCCTTTTCCAAGATCCTTTCTTCTTCCACTTCTTCTTCATTTGTTATTAACATTCTAAAAAAATAAATCCAGTATCATATATTTATTGTGATGTTATTATAAATATGGTACAACCATATTAAGTATTATATCCACCCTTTGAATAAAATTTCACCATACGTGCGTACGTACGACTTACCGTCTCCGCGTCGTGGTGTAATTGTTATTCAATATATTATTATTTGGATGGGTATAATAATGACATGTAACTCATGTAAATAATAAATGTAAAATTATAATGATTCGGTATATATGATATACCATCCATTTATATATTATTTTATTATCAAAAGAATGATATTGTCGCTCGTGCGTACGTACGGACTACCGTCTACACGAACGCGATGAGATTAATTCTCCATCATATCCATTCAAGTATAATTATCATTTGATGATTTAAAAATAATGTTTTAGGACTTCATATCATTCTGTATATGAATAATATAGAACCTATCCATGACAAACATGGCTTATGTAACAAAACATATAAAAGAAAACGATTAAGTTAACACTCGAAACGATGATATTACTAAGATATTATTAACAAAGAAATGTTAAAAGATCATATATGATATCATATGAATTTATATGATTCTTGTATAATTTAATAACAATTATTTCACTATTATACAGGAGGTTAACCAACCCCAACCATGGAAAATTACAAGGTAAGGGTTATTTCACAATCTCTTTATTATCCGAGGTTGTTTATATGTAATAATCTACTGGGATCTCTTTATCATCCACATCCATGTTTCTTAAAAATGAATTTCAAAACATTTTTACTATTTACTAGAATATGGGTTAATGTCATTTATACCCTTGTTTTACTTTTTATAAGAGGTTTATAAAGGAATCTTTCTGTTTTTTTCCAAACAAGGTTCTTTTTAACCTTTTCGACAAAATTAAGGTAAGAATGTTTTTTTAACTTATATGGTGGGTGCGGATATTTTCCGCCGTTATAAAATTGTCGAAGCTTCCCTTACAAGATTATAAGAATATTTTCAATGAAAATGTTTTATTTTATAAATATGAGACTCTTAAATGATTTCAAAATTGAAAGAGATATTTTTCTAAAAAGAGTTTTGATTTCATCTATGTCAACATCCTTTGATGGATTTTACGCTTATTTGAATTTGATTTATTATGATACAAAACTCCTATATTTTATTGAAGGTTTTGTGATATGTTTGACTGTGGATGTGCTATTTTTATACCGTTCATAGTTTATGGTGAAATTATTTACATTTCGTATGCTAGTTTTAATACGAATGTTTAAGTTATGTTTAAACCTTTTCATATGGGAATGTGTTGGACTTAATATGTTATAGGTGGAGCCCGCTATAGCTCCTCGATGCATCGGTAGGTCTCATGAGACAAACTAGTGTCTTGGCACAAGGCCTTGGAAAAATCTTATTTGTAGTCTTGGAACGAGGCCTTGGCTATGTGGTTATGATAGTCTGGCATTATACCTTCCATCATTATGAAAGTGGTTATTGATATTTCATGTGATTATTCAATTAATAGAATATCCATGTGAATAAGTAAATGGAATTATTTCATTTTATTTTTTCCATACTATATTGAAGTTCAAGTTTAAAAGGATTTTGTTTTAAGTTATACATTGCCTTAAATGTTTATTCTTATTAATGAATGTTTCCGCTATATTGTTATCCATACTAGGCATTTGAGCTCACCCCTTTTCTATGTTTTATTTTTCCCAGGATGTGAAGAAGTAATTTATGAATGACCTGCAGGGATAGAATGTAGGGATATGAGTTTGGAAAATGGAGACTATGTTTTTGTAGTACTTTTTCACTTTATTATGTAAGGTAACACTTTATGAATATATCTAGTGTTTCCAAGGCTACTAAACCAATCGGTCTTTCGAGATTTGATCTTTCTCATGATCATGCCAATGTTATGTAATAATGCACCGAACCTGGGTAACTAGGGTCGGGGAATTACAGTTTAATCCCAAAGTGACCTCAGATGTTGATTTTTCTATTCCTATCAAATGATATCAAATCCTTTTAATCCCTTGTTTCTCACACCATTCACAGCTCACTTGAGAGTAGGGATCTTAGAAAGGGATCCACTTTGACATTATGGAGAAACATTCCTAGAATGTGGTCCTAGAAGTACGGCCCAAAGAGACATTTCATGGCCTCCTTCCATAAGGGGAACCCCACGTCTTGGCCATACATTGTCCAATGACTAGGTTTTCCAATGATGTTTCAAATGTCTCACCCTGTATGTGAGCCAGATCTACATATGTGATATCGAATTCCATGTGTGAATCGCATACCAAATATCCCTAATATATCTAGACACACTCCTTCCATACTCTAAAATTCGTTCTCTAAGTAACCATGAGTCTAAATAATCATTCTAGGCCATCTGATACAGAATTCCAGTGTCCTGCAAACACCTTTTCTTGACTATACACATTATTCCCTGGTGGATCTGCATACGTTTCACCCAAAAATGGCAATCAATCAATGACAAATCTTTCCCCCTGAGAGTTCTCTCTTATCTTAGTACACCAAATGGATTCCAAGCCTCCTTCCATCCCTCCTGATTCAACAGCCATCAAAGTCTTGGTTTATATTTTCCTAAATATACATTTCCTAGATATATCCTAACATGCGGGATTGATTCATCTCTGGCCCTTTTTTAAGGATTCTAATGATACAACATCTATATGAGTGATGTTTATTCTCTTACAAAAGATGAGTGAACACCCTCAATTCCTATTTTACTCTAAGAGTTTTAGTTTAAATTCCCCTCATTGGTTTAGATGCACCCCTTGTCGAAGGTAACTAACCGTATTAAAAAAGTTCCCAATCTCTATTATCCATCATATCCATCAGATACAGAAGGCAAGTCTCTTATAAAAACCGTTTATTTACTATGCACATCCGGACCAAGTGGCTCTGCATATGTTTCTGACAAAAATTGTCATCAGTCAAAGGAATGTTATTCCCCCTGAGATTCTATTAAAACTTATGTACAATCAATTGAGACTCATGTCTTGTCACACCTCGGATTTGGAAGACTCCTAGATAATGGCTTACATACCATCTTCTTTTCAAATTTTCCTGACATAAATAAGAATACATCGAACTAAACTTACCATTCATCATATATCCCTAATGCATGTAAGAACTGGGTTGGAGCAGTCGCCCCCTTCAAAGCTGACATAAATGTCTCTAATATTTTTAGACACTATTACTTAGGCCAGTCACCCACAATGGCTCAAAACATCCAAATAAATTCAATTTTTTGAAAACCCTCTGAGGCCATCAGAGATGGTAGTCTAGTGTCTGAAAGACCCCATTGAATGACTTTTCACATCATTCCCTGGAGGCTCTGCATATGTTTCCAACAAAAATGTCCATCAATCAAGGGAAAATGCACCCCTAATAGAGTTATCTCTGACTTCGTTATGCTTAAAATGGCTCTTAAGTAACATGTGTGTCCTAAATCCCAAATCTAGAGTTACGAAAAACCCATAGTCTATGTCTGAAGGATATTAGAACATTATCATCAAATGGTCCCAATTTAGAGACATGCCCCAATACGTTTGGCAACAGATGTTCGACCTAAAAAATTAGTAATGAGTTTGATGGGAAGGACTATGAAATGCTGGGGATAATGATGTTGTACTTTTTAGAGGGTAAATCTACCGAAGGAAAAATGTGGAGAAAGAGGATTTAATGTAAAAAATTTCTTCGAGTTCAATGAAAGTTCATAAGAATCCATTGTTTGGAGTCTCTTGAAACTATAAAAAAAATAAGGCTACATTCCGTGATTTGGGGAAAATCTATAGTAAGGCTCATTTCTCCCTTTCTAGAATGATGGTATGTGATTGTCGTTGGCCATCAACAATGTTCTCCAAAGAAGTTGTCTCCTCTGTTTCAGTCTTCACAATTGAATGCACCTACTCCAGAACATCTTTAATGACTCACCCCTTCTGTGGGACGACTTCATAGTTGGCATGAAAAGAGGCCAGTTGATCCCTCAACCTTACTGCATGGGCTTCACACTCCCATAACCTTTTCTCTTCGGTGTCTACCAAATTATGATCCTCCACCTCCATGGCTGTTAGATGAAATAATTATTTTGAAATATCTTGGAAGGATGCCACCTGGTGATGGGAAGAATTGATCTTGGCTAGCTTCCCTAGTAGGAGGAAATGTCTTCCTGGGCATGATTATTTGGTAGATAAGGAGGTCCACTTTCTTATTATCAAAGCCAACAGAACCCATCTCGGTGAATAATCAATAAATATTTACTCCCTTGTGAACAAAATTGGAAATGGGTTTCTTCGCTGAATGAGCACATAACTAGCATCATGGCTCTTTTCACAATACTTGGTTCCTCATCGTAAAACTAGTACTTTGACCATCCTCTGCCACCATGTAACTATTAGAAGGAAAGGTCATCACATGAGTGTGAAGGGACCTGACACATGTCATCCATGGTGGGGGACTGTCATTTTCCTAATATGGTTCAACAACTGGAGCTATATTTGGAAGAGTAGCCATGGATTCCAGGGTGATCAGTGATACTCTACTGTTGGTAGCCTCATTATGGTGTTCAATAATATCCGCATGAGGGGATCAGTTTGAATCACTCCCCAATGAGATATGTTGTTCCATTGAGTCCCCTCGTGGACGTTTCTGATAACAAACTATGTGTCTTCTTAAAAAAAGGGTAGGAACAAGTGTTGCATACATTGTGGCCTCTTTAGGGACGGAAAAATAAGGCATAGTTGTAACACTCCTCACAGTATAAGGAATGTGTGTAATTATCAATGCGGCATGTATGTAACAGGAAATGGTGTATGGTTTCTACACCTACCGAACTGGTACATTCAGCATCCCATTGGGGTAACAATCCTCCAACTATCGGGCATAATCAAGTGACTAGAAAGTGGATTCGGTCATGTTATGAATGATAACTTCAATAGAAGAACCTTCATGCATCACCATGATCAAAAATTGGTGAAGAACTATGGGGTGTAACTATCCCCTTAATTGAATATTTGTAAGTAGTGCGGTCTATTGAAGGCATCTGAATTTCGTGGAAAACAGGTTGAAGGGGTATAGATCACAATTGACTACTCAATCTATATGAGTAGTGAGAATCCTTCCACGAAGTGAAATGATATATGAACATTACCCTAAAAACTATCTGTGTCACCTTTGAATGACCCATGAGGGGTAGGATTCAATACGAATGAGAAACGAGAAGGTCATTCGACAACCCATACACATCAATAATGCTTGGAGTCTTATTGGGATCAACAAAAATGTTGAGAAGTGTGGGTTGAAACTCATAATGAGGAACCTTTTTAGTATTCTGATATTCATAACATGGGATGTTTTCTTCTATACACCTATTCAAAATTTGAAACGGTCCGCTGAGGTGGTGTGGGGGCCTACCTTCATGAACTTTTCCCAGATATTCGTAATGCTGGTTGTGGGTGGGAAGGGAAAAATTAATAGGATGATCCTCTTATAGCATGGTCGACATCATCAATGTACAGGATCGAACCTGAGTATATACGTCATGGGGTGGGAAAATCCATACCCTAAATAACACAGAAAAGAAACAATATAGTCTATGCACATGTGATACATTCTATTGAATCCCATATTCCCATGTGGAAAATCTTCCCACTTCATGGGTCGCATAATATGACCCTAGAGTACAACGGGACTAATGTGATGGAAGAGTTTGGCTGTAGCAAGCCCTAGGATTGGGTCTGTTCACCTATAAGAATAACCATATCCATGCCTCAAATGGGATGAGTGAGAGAGACTCAATGGGGTGATTGACTAATCCCTCGTCCATGACAAATAAACTCCTTGTCAAAGGGGACACGTGGTCAGTGTCATTCAAGGTTGCAGATGCCGGGAGAAACTCTTCATAAATCTCCCCAACAATAGGGAGTCCTCCAAGCAAGTAGATATCCCATAAGATGATTTCCAACTCCATGTGCGATAAGTGGAATGTGTAGGTTCTTGAACAATAGTTCCTCATCAATATCTGAAGGATTTGTCTTAGGGGGGAGATTGAAAACTGAGAATCTCAGGATTCCGAATACAAGCCCACCACCTCCAACTAGTTGGCGGACTCAAAACAGGTCTGATGTACCCAAAATTCCCAGTCCCATTCATCAAAAACACATCCTTCGGCCCGTAGATCCTACTTGGCACTCCACCTACCACTAAGATTTTATTAGGAGATGCTGATAATGGATGGGTTCTTTTGAGGTCATATTCATGTGATAGCATCACAACACCCACATTTGCATTGAGTCTATGTAGATCCTCCTGGTATGAAGATGTTCTCATAAATCAGAGTGGTGATTACTTCTAATGCTGGGTAAATGCAGGTACAATCATGTCTGTGTGGTGCCTCTAAGAGGATGAAAGGGGATTAGGGTCAACCGAATGCAGAAGAACATCTTCAGGGAGACCAATGTTATAAAGGGGAAACTGTACTGATAGGGGATAAACAAGAATCTATGGCATAAAGTCATTATTTAAGAAGTTTTCATGAGGAATGAAGGGGGATAAAAAATGATTCTCACTATTACCACCTTGGTTTTCCTTGTATTCATCGATTTTAACATAGCATGTGAAGCAGAAATTGTAATCTACATTTAGAAGCATACAATAATTCTATCCAATAAAAATTGAAGGATTAAGTTGATGAAATATTTGATAATGGAATCAAAATATGTCCACATAAGTCTCCATGTACTATTTCCAAAAATGGTACACTAAAGGCCCAATTCACGTACTGGAAAGTGTACGGAAATAACCCATCTTACTACTATGGTACGTGGATGCATATCACTACATAAAACCATGGTACGTGAACCATCCAAGAGGCATTGGCAGATGGATCATTGGCCGGAAAACAGAAAGGTTCACGAAGAGTGGTTTCCCCAAACCTATGCCTTGATTACGTTCAAATTCAGAAGTTGCGAATGAAATTTTATGTTTGGATTAATAATTCATAATGTCCGGTTTATCGATCTATGTTTGGTATGTAGACCCCCCATCCACAGAGCTTCCTCCTACATGGAATCCGGATTATAGTCTAAAAATTTAGCAATGTTGCTCACAAAACCATAAAAATGGTATGTGGACATAGAAATGGAAATAATATTAGTTTTTGGTACTAACAAAGTTGTTATCTTGTTGGATATTTTCATGGATCATTGTACAAAAGTGATGATGGAGACTAGGAAGTCGAGAGTACTTTTCACTACAAGAAATGGTAAAAGACAAATGATATGGGCTCTTATAAATAGGTTTGGTCACTCATACCAGACATATCTTCTCTACCACAATCCATTTCAGTACAAGACCACTTTTACCTCAAAATTGACCACTTTTCATTCCGAACATACCACATTATGATTGGGGGCATTTTTTGGGGTTAGAAAATTCTACCAAGCAAAGAAAATACCCCTAGAGTCACATTACAAAAGGAAATAAGTACTCCAACTTGCCCAGCAAGGTGAAGGGACTCAAATAAAGTGGAAAAATAAAATGAAGTTTGACGAAA
This sequence comes from Viscum album, assembly GCA_963277665.1. Taxonomy (NCBI): domain Eukaryota; kingdom Viridiplantae; phylum Streptophyta; class Magnoliopsida; order Santalales; family Viscaceae; genus Viscum; species Viscum album. Next base: position 1,064,890,863 of record OY728137.1, read on the forward strand.
TTCATGTTCTCAAAGAATTTCAAGAGGACCACATACCCCCACTGTGAAAGTTATGTGGACCACCTGGATCGAGAACCACCGGGTATGTGGAATGATCTGTGAGACACTAGCCCACGGAGCATTGGCCAGTGAGAAAGGCGTACTATGAACTGCGTCATCATGGGACACATGCACGTAAAAGGCATCCATGTCGCATACCAAAAATGTATCAGTTCATGGATGAAGAAAAACAATAGGGTTTTATGAACCATTATTGCAAAACGAAGCCTCCACAATCCCCGGTGGGCCAATTCTTCCATGAGTTAGGATATCTCTTCATGGGCCTTTTCAAATGCTGCCACATGCCCAATAGATAAAATTTCCTCGATGTTATACAAATGGATCTTAGTAGAAGGATGCCGAATGTATGATGAAATATTAATGTGGGAATTAGTGGCTGGAAGAAACTTTTCATAAGAGATTCCGACTTCAGTCTTGATTCATTGGCGAAGCCCGAATTGTGAACCACTCATCTCGTAGGTACAGCTGCATGTGAACCATAAAATTGGGGAATTGAATCATAATAACAAAACCGAGAACCAAATTGGTTAACCATGAACCACATACTTCTCGCAGATGAATTCCCCACAAATAATTATCCCCTAGACCATACTACAACATGATGATATGCCTAGTGCACCACTATGACGCCCGAACCTGGCACTACGTATTGTATCAGTATGTGGAGGGAACCTAAAGAGGCATGATGGGTTGCATACCACTATGTTATGTGGTGATCTATTACCATCACCTCTTACCTCATTAGTACATGGATGTCCCCTCTGTCGGCATACTACTACAATATGTGGATCCTCCCCCATGCAACATAAGAAATCAGTACACAGATTGGGGAGTTTATGGGTATCATTTCCTCTGGTTCCAACCTTTCCCCTCCATTACTGTCCACTCCTCCATGATCCCTCTATGAACCATTCCTCCAGCATTGGGAAAAAACCTCCTCCAAAGTAATAAGACCCATATCACCAGACCATCGAGTGCATAATCACACCCCGTTGAGACTACATACCCACAAAGGCTCTCCACACAACGGTTCGGGGATTTGGAATTCATGTGCGACAACATTCACATGGTAACGCGGATTCCAACCTTAAGATGCCAACACGAACCACCCAATTCTAGCGATTATGGGTGATCACTTGAATTCCCATTCAATGAAAAATAGTGATCAGTTTAAGGAGTTATGTTCACTTCTCTTTCTGACAAGGATGAAACTCCTCCCCTTACAAAAACGTATTATGTGGCCCTCCCACTAAGTTAAGTTCCGAATATGCTGAGGCCATGATTCTTGAATGTCAATTTCATTTTACATGGTAATGTTCATTGCTCTGTTCCCTCACCCACGGTCGCTCCGACCACTTTTGGAACGGGCTCTCCTACTCTTACCAATAGGATAGAAAGCATGTGATTTTTTGAATATTTCACATCCTATTGTTTCTCACACTGAGCATAAATGACGTGGTATTAGAGGTTTGTGATGATCAAATCATCAACACAATATGAACAATGTGTAATCTGATTCTTGATAAAAATAGAATACATAGGACGCCTGCTTGATGTCCCGAGCTCAAAAGGGTACCCATCAAAAAGGGTCCACCAAATCATATCCCCTCAAATGGGAAACATCCACGTGTGAGCCCCAAAAAATCTAAACTATGAGATATATGATTTATGACCTAATTGGGAAATGTAGGTTGCCTTCACGAAGGTCTATGATCAATAGGGTGCTCATCCAAAGGGGTTCACTCAATCATGTCCACCCAATTGGCCATCTCCCACGTATAAGCCCCATTCAATATAAACTACGAGAACATTGATTCCTTGACAAACGTGGATACATAGGACACCTATTTGAAGGCTCGATCTGAAAAGGGTTCCCATCTAAAATGGTTCACCGAATCATGTTTTCATCAAATGGGAAACTTCACGCATTAACCCACCATAATCCAAACTACCTGGGCTATGATTCCACTATTCAAGATATGTAGGGGACCTACCATATGGGTCTGAACCCAACATAAAGTCACCTTATGTCCCACTAGATGATGGTAAACTCTAGAGCACCAAATTAAATAGCTCAAGTCAACATCACCTCTACATCATCCAATATGAGCTTGTTAATGATGATGCTACAAATCAAGGTTAGCCCATGGACATACTATTTGAGAATGAATCAAGGATTCACCATCATATGATCATGAGATAAATCTATAAGAGAGTCCTAGAATAGATGATAATCATCCCCTAGAATGGTTTAGTGAGTTTGACTTCCTATAGTCTCGACCAATGGAGTTCTTAAGTGTTGTCGGTTGAATCATCAATAGACGAGCACCTACCATTAGAAAGCAGGTCCATGAATCATGTATTCCATGGTCATTCTGTGTTTTTAAATCAATGAATAAACTCATTGGAGAACATACAAGGATGTTATATATGTAAAGGACTGATTGTGCAAGTACTCAACCCCACACAATCGCCCGTTGTGACCGACTGACTGTGGGATCTCCTTCGCAATACTGAAGGGGTGAATTTTTCTGTCCCCATAGGGCTAATCCAACATAATTTAGAGGATAATGATGTAGAGCGGGTCAAAACAAAAATAATGGTGAAGATGACATGAACCTGTATCTAGAAAAATAGACGAGTGATGATCCTCACCAAAACATTTCTACACACCCAAAAAGCACAACCTCGGTGGCGAAACAGGGATCATATAATTTTCTAGATGTAAATTCAAGCATAAAAAGTAATGAATAGCATGTTATAAAAATATCAAACCCCTACCACATTGGTATCTTTTTAAACATAATCCTATTTTACGAATACAATAAAATGAAACAAATAATATTATGAATGTAAGGATATTCATGATATATCATGTCAAAGTGGTAGAATATAAACTTCATAAATATATATATGTAAATGAATAAATGTATGTTCCAATTAATGAAATCATATGATGAATAACCATTTCAATCACCATTTTATTTAATTGAAAATTGATTATCTGATAGATTATCTGAAACAAATATAAACACACAAAAAGAGGCAATAAAAAATAAATTAAACATATTCAATTTCACTTATAATCGTGGCATAATATAATCAATGAGAAGTTATATAACCCAAGGAATGTAAAATGAATTAAGAAATCATGTACAACCTTGGTAACATTTAAACGAAAACCCCTTGGATGAAATATAATAAATTGTTACAAAAAATTCCGTCTATGAAGGATTCCTGAAATAATATATAAAATTTTACTTTATACACAATATAAAAAAATTAGTTTTATAACATTAAAAAATGACATAATGAATTGATATAGAGATGAAATCCCTTACCATAAGTCCAGACATGCTCTGAAATTCCTTTAATTCCTATATAATTAAACTTTATAAATTATTTTTTCTTTTATTAACCATTTATATGATTAATATATAATATTTAATCATTAATTTTATTTATTTTATTGAAATTTAATTACATAATATATTATGTCTATGTCGAATGTTCTGGGGATGTTTGGTACATACCATTAAAATTACTTTGGAATATTAAATGATTTCAAAGGGATTAATTTTCCCTAATTTCCAAAATAATTATCATTTTTATATATTAAATTTTTTATTAAACCCAACCATGAATAATAATAATGAAAATGATTTGTGTTTCAATCATGGAGTTAGCAGGTTGTATATACGCATGAGTAACACTTCTAGTTTTCCACTAATGTGATTGAATGAAATGAAACTTTTTTATCATTATACAATAAAAATTTTATCAGAAATATCATTTTGTATTTTTTTAAATAATATTATATATATCATCCATGTGACATAGTGAAAAAAATTATTGACATCGCTTCATGGAGGTAGCAATCAACACTTATGCATGAATGACGTTATCATTTTTATATGGATGTAAATGTAACATATTAGATGATATATTATCATTAGATAATTATAATAATTTAATTAATAATATAAATATATATATATATAAACATTAAATCTATCATTATAACTTCATATTAGTGGCAATGATGAAAAACAAAGTTAATTGGTTCATAATGTGGTAGTCTGTTATACACAAGAATGATGCTTTCATTTCCAATTTTATGGATGAAAGAAAGATATGGGTTATGAAATTTACATAATAACATAAAAATATATATTATATACTTATTTTATTATTTATTATTGTTTTAATGATATTACAATTAGTTATAATAAGAAATGAAACTAAATAATTTGCCAAAAATCTATATCTCTTCTTCGAACAACCTCCTTTTCTTTACAAATAAATCCCAATAAGGTTGGTATTATGCAAAAAATAATACCTCTAGAATGTGATAAGGGATTTGTAGAACTTATTCGGTTTTTTATCTTTCAAAATAAATGATTTATACAATCTAAATTAAAGAGTAGTCTGGGTTCCAATTAAAATGTGAGGGTAGAGGAACTCTTAGAATTACATGAAGTAATAAAATAATATAAATTAATTTTTATGTAAAATGGATTAAAAATAAAATTATAATAATATAATTTGAGGTTGATTTAAAATCCACTTCCTAAATAAAATCTAGAATTTTTTTGGTCATTTTTCACCCTTACCTCTTAGTTTTAACCCCACGTTAACCCTTTTGATAATTACGATGATATCAATTTTATATAATACATAAGGGTTAATAAAGTTACTATAACAAGATAATGGACATGTAAATGTACCATGATTTTTACTTTAAACAATACCTCATTAACTTGAAAAATTATTGGATATTTCAGAATTTTAAATCATTTCATGAAATATAATTTATTGTAAAATATCATCAATACCATTCTTATAACAATTCACAAAAATTGACATTAAAAATCAATCCAATAAATAAATTCAAGTATAAAACAATACAAAGTTCTTAATATTTTAAATTTCTCTACAAAATTCATGGTATACTATAAATATCTCCAAAAATATTATGTTTCGTGTTTTTAAAATTAAATAATTTATTTTTCAATAGTATATTCAAGCACTGTATGGTGTTGTGTTACTATATAATAAAATTGTTTATTAACTACAAAATAAAATTAGAATACCATGATAAATAAATCATTTATATTAAAATTAATCATTTATATCCAAATGTTTTTTTTCTATTTCAAAAATTTGAAATATTTTAAAATCGTGAATGTGTCATTTTTAACATTACCTACACATAAAAAATAATAAAGTAAAATATATAGAGGAATGGAAAAAATATTGTATTATAAAATGGGGAGACTTTAAAAAATGTTGATATTGGGAAATGCGTGAGAAACAATCAAATATCTTTTACTTAATGAACACCATTAAAAAATCATGGACTGCACTTGTATATTACGAAAAAAGATAAAATTACCACACTGAGTATCCCACAAATATTAATAATCATGATGATAATCCTATATGAAATGTGGATGGTAATGGGATCAAGAATAGTGAAAAATAATTATTTTTCATGAAATTTATTAAGATATCAAGAGTTTCATTAAAAATTTACTATATGATCAACATAAAGGAACCTCTAAAATTTATTATAATGTTGTAATTAATTAGATTTATATAAATCAAAAGAATTTATTTTTCCTTGAGGTATAAAACATTAATATTATCCATCTTAATGATATAATGGAATTTTATTAAGGTACGAATATAGAATGTACTACGATCCAAGATATAAATAGTCATAAAAAACATCAAATCATTAGGACATAAAGAATGATGGAATGATTAACATGTTTCTCTCTCTTCCTAATAGTTCCTAGATATTTTAAACTATACATGTTGGAAAAAAATTGGATAACAATTCAAAAAATCCATGATAACTGTATTATAGTCATTAAAAAATTAAATTCAAGATTTTATAGGAGCTCTACAAATGATGTCATCAAGCATGATCTTTATCAATCTCACAATGACATAAAAAATCCGATAAAAACATCATGAAGATTAATTCCGTTGCTTAAAGTGATTTCATTAAAATGGAAAAAATATTTGGAATATGTTGATACATATTGTAGTGAGAAGGTTGATTCATATGCAGATTCCACCTCCCTAGAGGTAATCATAAAAGGTATATTCCACAATGTTTATATTTATTTAGATCAAAAAAGTCATTTTGATGCACCAATATAGTTACTTCAGGAGAGATAAAAAGGTGACAAACTATGAAATTATGTGATTGAAGCTATTATATTCAAAAAATAATCAATGAACAAACATTATGGTTGAATTAATAAAGGGGGTTATATCTCCAAATGTAATTATAAATGAGGATTAATTTTTGAAATTTTAGTTACTATCCAACCCCAAGAAAATTAGTTCTCTTCATCGTTTTATCAATAAGAAGATGATTCAACTTCTGCATCTCACTATACATAAGAGGATTAGTTTTTAATATTAATTCTATCCAAAGGTTGGGTTGCCATCTAGTAATCAATAATTAGTCTAGTAATGAAAATAAAATTCTTTGCATAATAGCTCAACCATGAATGGATAGAGTCTTATCTATAATTTCTACAAGGAAGACAGAAAATCTAGGGTATAATTGTTTGGTATTGAAATGTTTTTTTCTCTTTTATTTTCACATAAAATGGATATCAAGAATGAATATATTAAGGGATGAATATATAGTTCTTACATTGCCTAAGTAATGGTTCTTGGATTCTTCTTGGATAATTAAATTATATTCCTAATCAATATGAGCGGTTATTCATATTAACTCTTATACATAACCTAGAGACTTCATGACATGTAGTGGTAATAGAATCCACAACAATGTCTACATAGTTGGTGATAAATATACTTGGTACATGAAGCATCTTAATAATGTGGTTGCCATTAAACTGGACATGTATTCTCCCAATGATGTTTCCCTTAATGTTTTGTCCTATCTTCCATACTTAACTATATAATGATTTAATTCATATCATCATTCAATTTTGAAAAGTCTTGTCACTAGACAAAATAAACCTCCATTATCATTCATATTAAATAATGCCTAGATATTTCATCCTAAATATAAAAAGGTGTCTAAAGAAATATGTGAATTCCTAATATATAAATTTTATGCATTGAATTTTGTTCTTAATATCAATGTTCCAAATGTAAAATTGAAAATGTTGATTCATGAATGCTTCATCCACACAGTGGAAAATATTTTTCATAGTGAATCTATTCATCATAAATATCAAAAATATAATAGTAGTTGTAATTTTTCTATAGGTATTGACAAAAATATAGTAATATATATGGTCTCATTAGTATATTAAAATTCAAATAATTCATGAAATGTGAGGACTTTATTATGGAATCAATTAATGTGTTTTCCCAGAATACCTAATTTTTCAACCTTCATTAAAGAGTCGATAACATCAATAGACCCTTAGAAATTCTTAAAGATAGTTGTTTCTTTCGTGATAAATTAGAGGATCTAGCTACTCCTGTTTTTTGTTTTTAAATGATACTATTTTATGGACCCAATACTATTATTTTTCTTATGTAAGGAATCATTCTTTTTCTTTTTAATGATGAAAAAAATTAAGACTTGTTTCTCTTCTGCTCAAATTTGAGATTGAAGTTTCTACCTTTGGTTTACATTTTTGTATCTCTCTGAGAAAATTTGGGATCACTAATTTTTGTATTTCAATCATATAAATAGATTATTCCTTGTGTTTTTTTAGGATTTTAAATCATCTATTCAAAGGTGGACATTTGACATAGGGAATTAATGCCCAGTTTTGTTCACACATTCCAAATATTGATAATGATAATGTGATCAATGTTTTTATACATGTGTCCATTTTCAAAATTATATAAAAAATTATTAGAAAAATATTCTCAAAAGTCATTCTAGTATTTCCAATTGGATTGTTTCTCCAAATTTTTTTTCTTAGATCAAAGGTATCACTATTTATGATTATCTTTCCACTTCTTCTGAATGCATTAATATTTTCAGAAAACTAGCCTAAGGGGATAACATATCAATCAATCATGATGTTAAAATTTATTTTTATAAATTATATTGTGACTTAATTTTCATGATTTGAAGAAATATTCCATCTGTTGACATTTTATTAAATATGTTAGAATCCATATAAGCTATTTAAATATATAAATGTTAATCAATGGATCCCCAGAGGTCTATTTCACATTTAGTAGATGTATAAGTAAAATTGATACCCTCTAAATAATTAATTTCATTAATGGGGAATATTACTTAATAATTATTCTTCCCAATAATACGAATTCCAATAAACTCAAGCCCATTAGAGCTTCTATATGCCCTGTTTCCCCCACCCGCTTATTGTCTAGTGATGACATCATCATAATCACACAAGGCCATCAATGAATGAAAAATAACATAAAAATGGACATAATTAATTATAAAAAAGTATTATGGAAAGAGATAATTTGGAATAAGTTATTCATATACTATAGAAAAAATATCCCCACACCTACGAAATTTGACATCATTGAAGAGATTGCACATATAGAAGGTGTGCTTCCATTAACATATCACCGTATACCTATGTTTTGAGAAAAACCATGCATTGTCAATTTTTTCAAAATGTGATCCATGTCATAAATTAGTTGGATTACTAGATAGAAATTAGGCTTTTTATATAATTAAGGGTTGTCCTTGTCCAGGATTTTATATTATCATAACATATTTTCCCTTTTTGGGTATATAAATGGGAAACATATCTTAATAACTGTATCAGAACATCTATAAAAAAAATTCTAAAGTGTATTAATTTTCATATATTACTAATGATTATCCCATCTAAAAAATTCTATAAAATAAATGAATATCATTGACATGGAATAAAAAATCTCATTAAATTAAATCATTTTTTTAGGATATAATAATGTGTAGACTTATCAATGGGATGTCAAAGGTTCTTTATTTTATGAGACACATATTTTTCTATATACTGAAAATGGTGAATATATATTATTTGGATTATTCTATTTATCCTACCTTCAAGAATTATTTAAGTATCATTTTTGTGAATTCCCACTTCCTGGACAACATCAAATCATCCTTAAATATTAGGTTAAACAACTAGATATATAGGCCAATTATCAAAAAATTTAACTCTTCTGATCCATCTCTTGACACAAATTCGACTATCAAATAGAAAAAAGAGAATTACATTGAATTTATTCCTAATAAAATTATGAAATTGGTTCTAAAATATAACATTCTCAATGGTGATGACACTCTTGTTCAGAAACCTTCCTCAAATTTGAGTATCTCCTCAAAGGCTTTCTATAAGAGGATGTGTTGGGGCATACATCAAAATTGACCAATGTTCTGAACATAGGATGGATTCTTCCTTCTTGATTCTCCCTTTCCTAGATTGTAATGTAATCCAAGATTCTTACATGTGATTTTATATATGGTGTTCGTATTAATATATTATCCTGATGTATTCTATGTGACAAACATATATAGGATGTTGAAAAATAATTTATGTTTTTTCGTGGACACTAAACTGTGGATGATAGTAAAATATTTGTTTGAAATAAAAAAACCTGTATATCCAGTATTTGAGAGAAACTTAATACATGAATTATGCAGCCTCTTTCTTAGAAGAAGTATAATTTATTTCATATCTAATGTTATGAAGTCATCCACACCATTTAGACTGGTAGAAATTAATTGGTTCATAGTAGTTTTTCCTTCTACCTCCAGTTGATAATGGCATGAATTGTTATTATTTGTTGAAACAATTAATTTATATTCAAAATGGTATTGTGATAACTCATTACATTATCTTACAATGATTAAACTTTTTGGAATTATAGGTGAATAATATCCTTCTTCTGGACCCATGAAAGATATTTGGATCCATCCATTTCTTGGATAGATTATAGGAAACACAGATGAATCCACAAGATAAAATATTATTCTTTTTTCCTATAGTCATATTTTTGGAAATGAAATAGATGAATACAGGGGATGATTCCATATTCCTTGTGTAATAACCACTTCAATTTTGGGTGGAATGATTGGTATAATTAATTTAGTGAAAATTGAAATGTGACAGGGATACCTAAACTTGTGGATTTAATGAGATTCCTTCACTATTATAAAAGATGTTAGACATGGAATTATTCAAAATTCATGAATGTTGAATACCTAATTGATCAACTATATATATTCTATTTCATCCATGAATTACATCATCACATATGAATATAATTAGGTAGATTACTTGGCTGAAGGAAATGATAATAAATGGATTAACTTTATTTAGTTAACCTAGATAAAAAATATACATGATTATATCGTAACATATTTGTCAAGGAATTATCGTAATAAATATTATCTATACGTTTTTAATATTGTTTTTATTAAATAATGGATTATAGTATTTTTGGGAAATCTCTCATTCTACTCAAAAAAATTATATTATTCTCTCAAAAAAAGAAAATATTACAATTAATATGTAATTTTGTAGAATAAAATGTTTTCTATAAACAAAATAAATAATTATTTCATAATAATTTTTCAGTATTTTTTATTCAGAATATTATAGATATATACTTCATTATGCGGTTACTACTATTGATACCTACCAAATAAGAGGAAAATTTATAACTGTATTAAAATAATAATATATTGTGGTTCATTTAAAAATATTATTTTGTATTATATATGCTATAAAAAATATTTTTATTTTATGATATCAGGATATTACACCAGTATCCAACTATCTCTGCTAATAAATTTTTTGTTTTTTTTAATTTTTGGAAGACTTTGTCATATTGTCCATCTTACGCATGTTGATCAGGCCTCTTTCCCCTCCAACAAAAATCCATTTTCATGATGTATACGGGGAACAATTTTTTCCTAGGGTGTGTTAAATGTATAATGATACATACTTAACCCAAAATCAGATATAAATATGATGGATATTTATAAATTATTTTCTCGAGGTCCTCTAAGATGAGCACATAAAAAATCGATGGCTTTTGTAATGTTTTTTTAACATTATTTTTGGATCCACATAGAAAGTGGTGAGGATTGTATAATAGAAGAGCTTGTTTATAGCTTTGAAATGATCCTCATATCCCAAAAATGGTGGTTATCATCCTTCATCCAATGGACCATTGCCCATAGGTTCTGGCATTGGTAAGCAAGAAATTCCTCCTACGGCTAATATATGATGTTATTGACCAATGTAGAGAAGGAAAAAAATATGGTCAAAAGATTTTCATGGCCAGTGACATCCCCATATAATGTACAAACTCATCTTCATTAGATTAATTCTTCTCTAAATAGTCAGACCATAGTGTTCGATTATCATGGTTGCCTACTGACCATGGTGAGGTGTTTCTAGAAGTTATTGGGGGAGCATATAGAGATTACATATGTTTTTTATTACCTCACAATTTAAAGGATCCCTAAAATAGGGATGATATCCTATTCTATGTGATATATCACCATGGGGAGGTTATCCTCAACTGAAAATTAGAAAATAGTCCCATTAATCATTCTATTTCTGACCATGAGAAGGAATGTCATGGTAGTTGTTTACATCTACTTTGTATGAAGAGTAAATGGATAATTATGATGATTAAAATATATATTGTGTAGCCTGGATGTTGTTTGAATTTTTTAGGGTAGAAACACATGCCTCCCCCAAAAATTTCATTGAAATATACAAACCCCCCATTCATGATTGTGATGGAGTATGAACCTAATAATTTTTCATCATTGGAGTATGTCGATCACTATATTTCATTATTTTGGGAGTTTGTACTTATTTCCATAAATAATAATTTATATTTTTGGGAATTCTTATGTATTATCAATATGAGTATGGGAATGGATTGTGGAGTATACCATAATATACTGGTAAACCTTATTTAATGTGAGAATATGATAATAGTTCTAAAGTTTATTCCCTACAAAAATATGCCAATAAACCTATAGAATATGAGAAGGGGTATAGGACACTATTTATATTTCATCTAGTGGATTCTAGTGTAGTATGTCATATGAAGGATTAAGAATATGATCTTATATCCTGTCATATTTCAGAATATTCTTAGTATATAATAAATTTTTGGAAGGGATATGAGCATTCCTTGAGTTGACTACCATGATATGTCGATGAGAATCCATTGGATCAGAAATATGAGTGCGATATTGGTTTTACATTATTATATTCTATTATATTTATATGATAGGAATATGCATCAATCATAATGATATTTCTCAACTAGGATGACGAAAATCGACGAGGTTGGAAATTTGAACCTAGTCATTTTCTTTATCCCCTACCATAATATGCTAATAATCTTCCTAGATAAGAGAAATATTATACACATTATCTTGAGTAGCCATATGATCATTTAATCTTATGTATATGATGTGATGGAAGATGGTTTTGGACTATGGGTTGGTTCCCATTTTATTATTGGAATCTCTCTCTAGATCTACTCTGTTTCTTCCAAAAAATATTTTCATTTTAGAAGTGGTGGGAAATTATATAACCCTATACTTTTTCAAAAAACCAAATCTTATGGAAAATATCATCAACTGATGTTGTATTATATTCCCACACCTTTACATTATTTACCATCAATATATAATGATGAAATTTTTTTATATTAGAAAGAATATGTTTATAAACTCTATTTGTTGTTGAAATATGTTGGATGACATGGTATGTGAGATCATGGATATGAGCATACTCACTAGTTTCCACAGAAATATGTCAACAATATTTTTTGATGGTGCTATGGAAGTGGGACACCTGCTCATGGTCTTTGGAATTATTCATTAGAAAATGTACCATGTGTGCCCATATCTGAGTGTCTATGGAGGTGAAATGGCATAAATTACCCTCAAAAGGTGAATTATGGTTGATATTTATGTAGTGCTACTAGAGCCAGTTCAGCGGAACCCTCATAGGTGACTCCTAAAAGATGATGAAACTTTAATTGACTCCATTATCTACCATACTAATGGAAATAAGAAGATTATTTTCTTGACTTGAGGATAATATCTTGAACATGTTTAAAATAGTGGAATGTATCATGTGTTGCAACACATTTATCCTTCGACATGGTGGACCTTTGATCATTAGAACATAAATCCACCACATACATCCTCTAGGGTGAGTATAATACTATGTCCATAATACTCCATATCTATTGTGTTCTCCATCTAATTTTGAAGGCATTGAGTTGGTGATGACGTCATTTGGTTTGCATAGGAAGTGACTATCATGAAAAATGGTTTCTTGACGGTGTGATTTTGTTGAGTTAGGTTAACTATAACACAATTTTACTTGTTGTAAATAAATACCACAAAGATAAATAATACCAATTATTGTATAATCATAAGTTTGAACATGTTAAACTAGTTATTCATTGGAATCTCAGTTGTCATCAGAAGATTCACATTGGGATTTCCAATCATATTTTGAGATCCTAAAAGGGGTAATGTAATAATACATGGGAACCCAATTATAATTATTGTGATCATATTTTTAATAAAATATTCATCTCAGGTTCACTATTTTTTAACCCACTACAGGGGTAAAAAATTCATCTATGTATCGAAACCCAATTATTAATATTTTGATTATTTGTTTATTTAATGATTGATATTAGGTTTAATATTTCTGTTTAAACTCTTTATGGGGTGGCCGGGTACACATGCCACTTGCAGGGATCGTTCCCCAATCTCATATAGTTTCCAGGTTTTATACATGGAAATGAAAAAACCAAACAGTTCAGACATCTAAATTGAACCACATGACTAAATTCCAATGGAAGACTACCATTGGGGTTTCCTACCAACTATTTTTATGATCCCTTATTGGTCGAGAGGATATGTTGTTAGTATCATCATACCCATTGGGGGGATTATTATATACTTGTAGACTCGATTATGGATTTAATTCTAGTATGGTAATGTTTTATTATTCCTTAATAATAACTAGTAAACATAACATTAATAATCTATTATTGATGAATATGACTATTAGTGTCTATACATATGGGATTCATACAATTAGTGCAACTCTTTGCAGTTTTATAGAGTTTATCATCCATGTTACCCACTATATATTAGTGATGTTGGTTTGGGTATTTTTATCTTTTAATGCCATTCCATTTGGTACTCTAGGATAATTACATCTCGGAAGGTGACTGGTGTTGATTGTATCATACTCAGTCTCATTGAAGGTTATTCTTAAATATATATGTGAAAGGAATCAGAATATATGAATTATGGTTCTATTTAATATGAAAAGTTATGCCTTTCTGAGAAATGGTTCAAGGACCAATCCATCCAGTTTTGCATCATGGGGTAAGGAATAATATGAAAAAATTTATTAGAAATATTATGAGTGGTAAATTCACATGGGAGGCAATTTTTGGTTTTCCTTAGAGGGAAATTGGCCCAAAATACTAGATGGTTCTGTCTAGCAGGAGTATGGACGTCTACAAAATTGGGTTATTTCTTAAGAGATATTAAATAAAAATGAAAAATACCATAAAACATAGAGAGAATATAGCTTTCTCTGTGTGGGAGTTATTTCATTTATATAATTTTCATTGATGAAGATAGATCCCATATAGAGTATATACTAATAATGATGGCATGATTAGACCTAAAATGATTGTTCCCGCTAAGTGTGCACATGGTTCAATTTCTGTGTATATCCAGATTGAAGATGTTTTCTAAAGGATACCAAACATACCAGTGTAATAAATATAGTCTTAAAAGAGTATTGTTAGATGATTAATATGATGGGTTTAATTTCATATCGAATAATTCCCAATGGGGTCGTGGTAAAAGGTTAATGATAATTTGGTTTGAACCTGAATGCGGTTTTTGAAGAATAACCTTAAGACAAGAATCAAATCCCATGTAGTTTGATTGACATAGTTTCGGGTCAGGTGATAAGATGAAATAGTGAAATTAAACATCATGTAGTGTGGGAATACAAGGGGGAATAATAAGTATTTGATATGGGGAGAATCTTTAGAGTTGAGTATTATGTGTCACCTATATACACGAATCATATTCTATGTAGTTATGATGATATGGGTATTTGTTTCAGAAAAGGTGTGATAATATAATACCATGTAGTGATTATGCATATATCTCTTCCCTGAGATGACTCATCAGGGGTATAGAACGTTGAATCAAAGGAGAATATTGTCCAGAACTACACCTGAGAAGGAGAACCATACATGGGGTATATTTAATATGTTGATTTCATGATCATTGAAGATCTATAAGCCCAAATGACTCATACCTGGTTTGAGAAAAAATAAATATTAGAAGATTATGAACATTTAATTTATGTATAATCCTATATTTTAATTATTATTACACACTGGGGATTCCCTTATGATGAATACAATAGTAATTCACACCGAAAATGAATCTCTATAAGGGAAAAATGATGGTCTTACTCAAATTATATTGCATTGTGTATGCTATATGGGTTAATATGTCAATAATTTCATGCCATGGATATTATGAGGAATATGGTCTCATAGAGTAATGTAGAGCTCGTCCCTTAAAATTAATCCTATGTACCCAATTTCTAATATGAACATGAGTCAACATAATTCATGTGTTCTTTGACAGCTAGTAGGTGTTGAATGATTTAGACCTTCATATGGATATTTCCCAATGTAATGCATTTGAATGTATGTAAAGGTTTATGTCCTTCTAGGATGATAGGATAAAAGGAATTAGTAGTTTTATTGGAACCCTTGGGGATAGATGGTCTTAAGAAGGAATTAAGGGTCATGTGATTCACATGAAGGAGTTAGGATCACATTAGCATGTGATCGGACGGGGTTCTTCAAATTCATGAAGGAAAGGGGATATTATTACAAAAATACATTAGTGATTTTTAATAACATAATTGGTATTAGGGTGGATAATTGTGACTCATGGCCTCATGACTAGAAGACCAGGAAATCACATGACTAATAGGTCATTGTATGATCATGTGATTGAAGGGTTATGAAGCGACTAGTTCAAGAACATGTTGCAATGTAACCATAACTACTGAGAATTATTCCGGTCTTTAGAACATTATCACCAACAATATTAATATTACTCTCTATAATTATAAATGGGAAGATTTACAGTCAAATTATTCGATGTTTCACTCTTCACAGCTTGACTCCTCTCTACATGTCCAGTTTAAAAATCCATCTGCACTTTTGTTATATATTATTATCATTCAGTGTATTTATAGACATCACCAACAATTATATCTATTTTTCTTCTCATGGTGGCCGATTCATGTGCCCAAACATAATTTTAAGGAATATCATCATCATAAGTCGAAATAATGGAAATTTTTTTATTTGTGACGAGGCATTTGCGATAGCAACCCGTTGAAAATTACCTACTGTAGAAAAGGTTGTCGTAAATAGATTTATTTGCAATGAGAAGTGGTACCGTCACAAATAGAGTTTCTGAGTTTTTTAAAAACCCTATTGTAATGGCACATCAAAAATAGTATTCCCATGTTTTAAAAATAAACATGTTGCAATTGGGATGTCACTGATAACATTAAAAAAAAAACAATTGAACAAAATAATATTATAAAATAATAATAAATTTTTTTTATTTTTAAAATAATATTAATGATATCATAATATTAATATTAATACTTTTCAAAAAAAAATTATAAAATAATTAAAAATTATAAAATAAAAAAACCTCAATGTACCCCAGATTATAAAAAATAATAACATAATAAAAAAAAAAAATAAGTAAAGAATAAAATAATAAAAATAAGTCAAATTAAATAAAGTAATAGAATAATAAAAAATTAAATTATTATTAAAAAATTAAAAAATGAAATATCTGCAATAGTATAAAAAACATACTATATAGAAATGTAAATAGTTATTATACCAAAAGTACATTCAAATGCTTTATCATAATAAAATAATACATCATTGATGGGGATGGTCTTCTTTCTCCCCTATAGAATATGGTGTAATAACTCCATCCATAAACCATGAGTCATACAACGCATGTACTTCATCACCTGCTCATGATGTTGTTGCTTCTGCATATGCATCTCCTGCTACTACTGCTACTGTCAATTGTGCTCTTCATGCTCCCTATGCATATTATCTTTATATTCACTGATACCTCATAGCTTCTCTTGATATTGTGTAGCAGATGATGAGGACTCTCTATGATCTCCTCTCGAGTTTCATGTCGACATCACATTTGTACCATAATAACTATCATGTTACAATCGAGAGTCGATAGCAGCAACTCAATATTTCTCAAAGGAATATTAGTTCGCCTCCATCCAATCTACCTCCTCAAATTTGGCCGCACTAGTCTGATCATCGGTCACGTCCTGACTATGAGTTCCCATCTGAGACCTCGCAGCCTCATATAACTCCTTCAATTGTAATTTAAAACTAAAACAGTATAAATATTATTTTCAGTTAATTTTAAAACTCAAAAAAAAATTATACTGACCAAAATCTAATACTAGCGGTCACTACTAATCTCTCTAGTGACAATATCATTGTACATCCTCCTATACATATTTAAATCTATAATAATGAGATATTGGACAACATATATTAATATAAAATAAAAAATTTACATTAAAATTCATGAATATTATTTTAAAAATTTACATTCTATATGTTCCCTATGTGTACTGAATTTACAACTATGAGTGTAATTTTCTCCTCTTATCACCCCCAGTTTTTGCAACCTACTAATGATCTCCTTTGAAAATTACCACTCATCCATTGTTAACATAATCAATCCCAAACATTAGATGAATTGTAATCATCCTGATGGGCGCTGAAGGACTAACCAGTCTCTATAACCCCTTCATTTATCATTATTTTCCACCTCAAATTATGCAAAAACTGATGAAAACGCTATTTCATACCACCCTCCCATGCATTCCAGATAGATTCATGCATCCTCTCATAGATGGGATTCTATATACCCTAAAAAATTAATAATATAAATATACTGATTAAATAAATATCAAATTTGATAATATATATATATACTAACCAATGTTCGAACATGTTGTAAAGAATATATATGGGAATCTAATTCTATCTAACCCATGCCTCAGAAAAATAATTTCACAGTATATCACTCCCCAGTCCAATAGTTATATGCATAAACATGTGTTAAAATGGAATAAATAATCAAACAATTAATATATAGAATAATTAATGAAAATTAATGAATAACTACAAAAATAAATATGTAAATATACCTATCCATACAAAGATCGAATGCAAGGAATGAATATCTAATAGGGATAGGGTTAGGAATCATCAGTCACGTAAGACCACACCCCCATTGAGTCCACCATAAACCACCAGCAGTCTAAGTGTTTAATGATTCATCATCCTACTCATCATTAGGCATATCAGCCTCCTATAATAGATGAAACAGATATTAGTCCATCAGAAACCTAGAATTATTGTTGTTAGAAAACTGTTAAAAATTATTACATATTGATATATATTTTATATTATTATAACCAACATTTATGTGTTTCAATGTTCATCATTATTCACATTTTCATAACTAATGGTGAGAATATTATCATCTTCCTCATCAGCATCATAAATTTCTATGTGATATTTAGATTAATCATCTATATTTATTTCAAATTAATTTGTAACATCATTAACATCATCATCACCATCGACCCTATAACATACTTATTACCATAATTAGAAGTACATATTTATCCTTGTCATGGTTTTCCCTTTTGGTTATTAGAGTTGGGTTGAGTTGGAGGTGAGAGGATGATTTAAATGGTGAATTCATAGTATTTTTGTAGACTCGTTTTCATTTGGACATTAACTATAGGCTTCCATAAAATTACACATCATGAACCAGAGTTACACTATGTGTAAGTTGTCATAGGGTAGAATCATTGAAAGATGAATTCACCCTGTGAAGGTTTTCACATATTGAACCATGTTTACATGTCAGAAAAATGTGACAAATCCCCCCTTTGACACCCTCATCATCCTTCAATTCCTGGAGACATGTTATCTTTTTGTGTGGCGTTAAAAAATAATTTCACAACATGTAACGTGCTAAACATCGTGTAATACCCCAAAATGAACATATAAAATAAGAAGTGTTCTTGGAATGTCTCCAATCCTCATCTCTAGAATCCTCTCTATTGACCAAAATCCTTCCCTAGTAATTCATGGAGTCTCCAAACACTTTTAGATCCATACATTTGACGTTCGATCATCATCTACATGGTAGGTGATATCTGGGTAAGCATTATAAATTATTATTCATCTATATCTCTTTCTCCCCTCTTGTCATCTCAGTGGATATTCTTATAATTGAGGCATATATTCCCTATTATGTAGGTTATATCTTCTTGGATGAGTTCTATGATTTTGTATACATTATCTATATTTTATGGGTGTCGTTACAAGTGTCAGGTTTTGGGAATAATGTATGTGGTTTCGTAACGAATTACTAAATTAATTATTCCAAAAACTGGATGATTTATTTCAATTACTAATTTTAATTAAATTACGTAAATTTTTCTATAAGTAAATGAATAAAACCCAATTCTAGTGAATCAACTGTATTGAAATTGTTTTGGAATGAAAATTTGGAAACCCCCCCCCATTTAATTTAATTTGGGTGAGTTTATTGAAATATGATAATTTAAATTACACAATTCAAGGAAACGTTTTCAATTGGATTATTGATTTTAATTGTGGAAATGAATTGTGAAAGTGATGGAATTGTTTTTCAATGAATTTAAATGTTTTTAAAATGTATTGAAAATGTTTTTATAGAAACCAAATGGTTTTTTCTTGGAATGAGGCATGTTTTTTTTAAATATGATTTTGGTTTTAAATGGAAAATTTTAATTTTGAAATATAATATTGGGATTTAATTTTATTTTAAGAAGACTTAAAATAAATTTCCCATCATATATTATGTACGATGCCATGCAATCCTTTGGTAGTTTGTGAGTTATTTTGATAAATAATATGCTAATAAAAAGTTCTAAAACATACTTGTTGTGGATCACATCCCCAATGAGGGGGTGATGAGTCACCTATGGCCAGTGTTAGGGGGACATCGGTGAACTCATTTCGTTGTGATCAATTAGATATTACGTAATCCCATAGATGGTTAATACTATCGTACCGACATTATATATACCCATGATGCTTACTTGTTTATTTATATTTGTGGTATAAATGTATTCCAATGTTTAAAAACTCTTTTACATTGCTTTAATGGATTTATATAAGCTATTTTGTTGAGCAATTTTTTTAAATCCATTTTTTCTTCAGATATTTCATCTCTTGTAATATATATACTAAACATTTAAAATATTTTCCATCATTCTAAAAGTGTATAACATGTTTTTTTTTGATATTATTTTATACTTTCTAAACCTATTTATTTAGAAATATAAACCATTTTCTTTGGATAATCTATATGTGGAACATGTTATGTATTCATTTGTGGTATCCTAATGGGCTTACGTTCACACCCTACTTTTTCCTTTGGGTGTTTTCAGACATTATTATTCCAGGTTAAAGAAAAGTGAATGGATCTCTTAATGATGGTTCTAGCTGTTGAACCTTGGTCGTGGAGAGTTGTGTCCTTACGGACTTGGGTGTTTTTTTCGTTGGGTTCTAGTTGTTGAAATTTGGGATTTTTATGCCCTATTGTATTACTTCCACTGTCTTGTGGAAAAATAATTCCCAATTTCATGTTTAATGATGTAAAGTGTTAATCACCAACACATGTAGATAGGGAACTCCCTTTAGGCTATTTCATGGTTAACTCAGTTATCGAGTTACCCGGGTAAATAGGCTTGTTCATGACACATAGGTATTAGACGAGGATATTGAGCAATTTTCATGAATTCTGTATGCATTTTAGAAATCTTGTCAGGACATATGATGTAATTACAATTGAGTGTCTAGAAATATCTATCCACAATGATACTTAATAAATTATTGGTGTTAGTTAAGGATTTTCTATTTACTATTTGTAGTCCTTTCTATATTCTGATTTGGATGGTGTGGAATCCATATATTATTGTTCCATCTATAGAGAAAAATTTCAATTGTTTCTCTTCTGAATCATTCTATAGATATATTCAAGGTTACGTACATATGTTTTGTAGCATCATGCCATTGATAAGAAGTTTGAATAAGATAGATAAGGCTATCGTCGAACCAAATCAAGTGAATCCTCCTATAGACCCAAATATATATGAGGTGATCATGTGCAGTATCCATACTTAGGGAAAGGAACAACCTCTACTACCTTTTTAGGCTACATATTTTGACCCTCAGGGGAGTTCACATATAATTGATTCTCAAGAGTTAGCTTACAGAAGCCACATATTTTTAACGGCTCCACTGATCCTCAACATTACGAGGAATGGTTGGGAGAGATAGAATGTTTTTTTGAGTTCCGGGAGACCATAGGCGTGATCATGGTGAAGTATTACATCTTCGTGCAGGTAGGACTGAGAAGGGGATGGTGGGAAACAATGGTGATAGCTAGGAAACATTATGATTTAAAATGGATGTAATTCAAGATTCTTTTCACTGACCAGTTCTATCTAGAGAAAATGGTGTGGGCCAAGGCTGTTGATATTTTCAATCTTGAGAAGGTGAAAAAAACTGTGATAGTGTATTTATATAGATTTATAGTGTTGGTACATTTTTTATTCAGATTGTATCAAATGGGAGAATTATGTCTTGATGGTTTGATATGGGACTTCAATCTAAAATTCATTTTTATGTTTTCTTGTTCATGCTTCTGAAATTTCCTAATTATCTCAATAGGGTGATGATGATTGAGATGGACCTGGCTGGAATGTCTAGGTTATCAAGAGTTTATTTCTCTCTCAGTGGCATCATTTGTTCCTTCAAAGGAAATTAAAATGTGATAATTGTCACAATAGTTCTCGATGACCGGGTCAATACAAACCTCCAATAGAACTAGGAGGAAGTTATTTGGTTTTCTACCAATGTGGAAAGCGAAGACATTCAAATAGGTTTTTCCTTGATGAACCCAAGAACTATAGAATCTATAGATGTTCATGTAACTTATAGATATTCTTCCATCACTTCTATATTCCTCATAGTGGATCAAGTTCATTATTTCTTCCTAAAACCATAGGGCAATCAAATTATTCACGTAAAAAAAGCGTTCTTGTCATAAGAATTTGGAATGAAGCATCTTCATGTAGTGTAAGAGTCTCTAAAGGAAGTAGACATGGGTATGCTACCGTGAGAGGTATCATTTTTATATAATCATTATTAGTTACTGCTTTATTTGATATTGGTACATCTCAATCATTTTTTTCAACCTGTTTTTTTAATATGCTAAATATTTCTATGGAACATTTAACATGTGGAATGGATAACGATATAAACCTTAGTTATAAGAGAGAGAAAGGTCTATGTATCCTTTCATGTTTCTTATCTCTATCAGATTCCATTTTGGTTGGGAGTTTTCTGGTTCTTGATATGATGTATCTTTATGTTATATTATAGACGGATTGACTCATTTACAATAAATACAATATTGATTTTTGTCTTTGACCCATCTACATCAGTACACCCAATTGTGTGTCTCTTATCTTGCATGGTCATTAGGACCCTATGTAGAGAAGATATGGACCTTATTACTAATAATTGGGGAATGATGTATTAGTGTTTTATATTAATCTAGAGTATGAATCTTTGAGTAGTGATCTCCATACAATTTTTTTCAGGTTTCTGGATACGTTTCTTTTTTATTTATCAAGTCTACCACTATAAAGGGAATTTGAGTTCTCCATTGACTTAATTCATGGTAATCAAATAATTTCAATTACCTAATACCACATGGAACCGACTAAACTGATAGAGATAAAGTCTTAGCTGGATGATCTTCTTGAGAAAGGCTTTATATGCCTGATTGTGTCACATTGGGTGGTGTCGGTTCTATTCACTAATAAATTTGTTGGATCTCTTCAATTGTGAATTTATTGTTGCAAACAAAATCATTTTATGATAAAGAACAATTATATATTAGCATAGAATGATTTATGATCCATTTGATCAGTTGAATCGTGCGATGTGGTATTCAAAAATTATCCTTTAGTCTAGTTACCATTAGCTATAGACAGAGGAAAATAAAATTTTGAAAACTCCCATTCTGAGAATTTATGACCATTATGAGTACATTGTTATTCCCTTTGGTCTGAAAAATTGTACTGTTGTTTTCATGGATTTGATGAGCATGATCTTCCATGAGTATATGAATACATTTGAAGTGTCCTTTGTTGATGAAATCCTTCTTTACTCTAAATCCAAGAAAGAACATGTGCATCATCAGAAAAAATTCTTGAGTCTACTAAAAAGTCACCAACTCTATACCATGATCATAAAATGCGACTTCTGTATTTAGAATGTGAATTTTTTGGGACGCGTGGTGTATGAACAAGGAATATTATTTGATCATGGGAAGGTAAATGTGTTTATGAATTTGAAATCACCATTAATTGTCTTCTTGATCTGGAGTTTGTTAGGCATAGATAGATATTATTGCAGGTTCATGAAGGACTTCTCAAAGCTGGATTCTATATTCACTACTCTAACTTGAAAGGGGGTGATGTTTTTGTGGGATGATATGTGTCGTAATAATTTTTTTGAGCTGAAACATATTTTGACTACTTCCTCATGTCTGACTCTTCCACAGTCTATGAAAGTCTACGTTATCTTTTGTGATGCAATGAGTTCAGGATAGGGTTGTGTTCTTATGTAGGGTGACCATGTAGTTTCTTATGGATGTTGTCAGTATAGTCCACACAAGAATAATTATCCTACCCACGACCTTGAATAAGCTATTGTAATTCATGAACTTATGTGATGGCAACATTAAATTTATGATGAAATGTTTAACATGTTTTTAGACCACAAAATCCTAAGTATAATATTCTCTAAAAAATATATGAATATTTTCTAGTGGAATTGGGTGGAGTACAAGAAATCATTTGACATTGACATCATATATACCCGGGGAAAAGGGAATGTCATTGCATATGTGTTAATATGTAAACTTGCAACCCAAGAAGTGAAAAAATATTTAGAAGAGTGTAATCTGATTGTTCTTTTTCCAATGTTTCATATCAGAGTCCAGTAAAAATGGTTTGAATTTTCTTTATCCAGATTTTTGTTATCATCTGTTCATGTCAAGATGATTATTCAATATCAACAGGTTGATGATTAATTACGTAGTATTAGGGGATCTCTTTATTATAGTGGGAAAAGTTTCCAATGGTATTTCTATATATAGGGTGCTCAATTCTATCAAAATCTATTCATTATGTCGTTAGTGGAAAGAACGTATTTGATCGGGGATTTTCATAATTCTCAATGGGTAGTGCACCCAAGAACCACAAAAATGTTCTATGATATATAGTGGTAGTAATAGTGGACATGTATGATGATATACAATGTTGGTTTGTCTCACGTTGTTATATGTTCCATCGGTTTAAGGCCCAACAGTAGATATCTTTGGGTTTTCTTTATCCACTTCTAGCCCCTACAAAAATATTGGATGATATCTCTATGAAATTTTTGTCAGTTTTCCTTGTACCCATAGAAATATTAATGTGATATGGGTTTTATTACATTATACCAATTTGTGATTCATCAAATTATTAGGAATTGAAAAGTCACTATGTGAATGAGAGTGTTTTTTTTCATGGAGATCTATCTACTTTAGTCTCTGATAGAGATCCTCAGTTTACATCTCACTATTGGAGAGGCCTTTTAGAGGTACTAGGATTTTAGGTTCGTTTGATCATAACCTATTATCCCCACTGGGATGAATAGATAGAGAGGGGTATATAGATTATTGGGGATAATCTTTCTTCTTGTGTTCTTTAAATTGGTTGATCTTGGGATGATCAATAAGGGAACATTCCGTTCTCTTATAACAAAAGTTACCAATTCCTACTCTGAATGACTCCTTTTGAGGCCTTGTATGGTCAGCATTTTAAATCGCCATTTTGTTGGTCGGAGGTTGGTGAAAGATCCTTGGATGGAAAATCTTTTTGTAGGGGAGACATCTATAACTATGCTGATTTGTCAATGAATTATAATAGAATTGAGACGATAAAGGGATTTTTTTATAAATGTTTTAGACAATTGGATTTTTTAGTTTGTGGTTATGTGTTCTTGAATGTTTCACACCGGTTAAGTTATCCAATTCTTGAGAGATAAGGGAATATTACTCTTCATTTTGTGAGACCTTTTGAGGTTATTGAGTAGGTGGGAAAACATTATTACCATTTTTCACTTCCATCACAACTGTAGTTTAATCATAATTTGTCCCATGAATCAAATCCATGAATGTATCTCTCTGATCCTTCTCATTTTTGAGATGGAGTGATCTTGAGATCAAACCTGGTTTATCATTGACTGAATATCCATTCAGGATAGTTGAATCTATTACCAAAGTACTTCACGTGAAGATGATACATTTTTTGTGTGCAATGGTAAAATTGTTTGATATTCACAAGAAATTCGAACAGGGGGAACTAATGATATATCACTATTAATATATCTTTTGTATAGAACCATCTTCATATTCTTTCTAGAGACAGAAAGTATTTATGTGCCATGAACAATCCCTTGGGGCCCGTGACGTGACTACCCCAAGCCTGCCTTCCATAGGCCAGGGGTTGGCGACTAACACCAAATGCATAAACCCCTAAAGTGGGAAGGAATTTCCTTTATAACTGTAAACAAAAACAACAAAGCACAAAACTAAATACAAAACACTAATTAAAACTGTATAACAAGATAGTGCTTAAATGTAATGGGGGACAGAAATATAAGCCGAACTATAAAGTACAAGTACAATTGAAAAGGAAAAAATAGCTGAAAGTTTAAAAGAAGCTCCTGGATCATCCACCACGGATCCTACAAGAAGGGTAGGTACATATATCCTCCTCATAAATCCACATCTATCAGTCTCCTACATGTACCAACACGTCGTATGGTCTACCTCTAGGTACTGTCGAGTCTGGGTACACTCAGCCCCAATCAGCGTTGTCCGTCGACTGCAACCTATAGAATGAGGTGCGGGAATAACCCCTATAGGGGTGATTATAAAAATACTCAGTAGGGATCCCGAGACCCTCAAGGTATCACAAAATCCAACAAGGATTAATCCATAATGAATGAAATCAACAGATAACCCCATTTAGGTATATTCCCATACATATACATACATTTTTTTGGTAATCCATCTCAATCATGAGGTAAACACAAATGTTAATGACTCTTCTCAAACTGGGAATTTTATAATCGAAACCAGAGCTACTGGGGAACTCTTGCTCAATCGAGTACAGTGGGCCCACTGTGGAACTAAGGCAATTCCGTTTAACCTTGAACTACTGAGGTACTTCTCATGTTGTGTACCATGGGTCTTCTACATCACACAGAGGTGCTCCCCACCATGGGTCTGCCGCGTCACCAAGGTGCTCTCCTAATAGCCTGTAGAGGTACTCCTCCTGTAGAGTACCGCATGTATGCCACCACAACCAGGTTCCCCTCCTACGTGGGACTTCCGCACCACCAAGGGACTCCCCAATAGGCTAGTCAAGGCACCCCAAGTCGAATCGGTCAGTTGTCATCAGGTATCATCCAACTACTAGGTCTCTGCACTCAGCTCACTCGTCACGGGAGAGATCTGCTCCACGAGCTACTATTCAATACTCAATCTGTTAAGAAGTCCCACGTAGAAGCCTCTCAATGGTCCGCCACATCATAGGGTTCTGAATGCAACTGGCAATTCATCAATCGGATTCCCGATCTGTGAGTTATTAGCCTTTTAGTCCCGGGGGCCTGGTTGGATTCGTGCACCATCCAACCTGACCGTATATCAAATATTCCCCAAACTAAAGTGGAGTATATTCAAAGGGACTGTAATTATCCAAGTTTAATAGGACCGCTGACGGTTTTTCAAACGGTCGTCTAGTGCCAATGATATGGCCAAAGAATGTAAAGGGTCAGTAGTGGGCCTGGGTCAGGCCTGACCCGGTCGGACTGACCCGATCTAACACAGTCTAGGACGAACATGTCTGGGTTGACTTGGTCAGACCTGTTGGGTCTTGCCCGACCCATTGGGTGGGCCAGCCTATTGGGTTCGGCTCGGCCCGCTGGGCTCCGCCCAACCGTCCGCATGGGTGGTTAGGCCCAGCCTCGGGGACGATTCGGCCCAGAGTGCCACGAGGGTGCAGCCCGGTATGGCTCAGCCCGGATGGTGCGGCCGGGCCAATTTTGCTAGGGTTCCGCAAGGGGTGCCGATGGCCATCTCGGGAGGCCGGCACAGCCAGGGCTCCACTTTGGTCGGGTAAAAAGTCGGCAGGTCGGGCTGTCGGGTAGGCCGGGAGGCGGCCGGGGAGGCCGGTGGGGTCCGCCCAGGACAACAGGCTTCCAGACAGGGCATTTCCATACGGGTGGGAGGCTGGGAAGGGTGACATGTAGTCCGGCAAGTGTCCAGGCTGGGCGCGGCCAGGAAAGCGGGTGGCCAAGCAGGCCAGGCTGCGGCCGGGCAGGTCGGCGGGGCACGGTTCGGGCCAGCGCGGGCCGACGGGGTTTCGACATAGGCGCAAGGAAGGCCATCAGTGGCTGGGAGCTAGGTGGTGCAACCATGTGGTGGCCGGGAAGGCTGGCAAGGCACAATTTAGTCTAGCGGGCGGTGCGGTTTGTGGAGGCTGCGGGAAGCCGACCATTGCCTTCATCATTCAGTCGCCTCATTACTTTGTTGCCATGCTGTAGATTATCATAAAAAGGATTGACGGAGGGGGTCGGGCCATGTTTGTTTGGTCCACACCCTCATGGTTTAGGTTGATATCAAGAGGCTCACAAGTATGAAGCACAAAAACCCTCATTCATCGTTTTGGGAGAAAGGAATAACAATGGAATAAATCATACTTAAATAAATTTAATCCCCAACATTATATCATTTTTTGACATTGAAGTTGTAGAAAGTAGACGAAGAAGATCGTCATTCATCACATCCGCTACACACTTCCAATCCCAAATTGATTCGTCTATGGAAGAAGCTCCACGTCGGTAGGTGTCTGGGGAAGAAGTTCAAAGAGGATCATTTCTGGCATTCTTCATTGGAATAATGTATTCTTTATTCTTTGTTCTTTATACTTCTTTTGGAGAATTATAAACCTCCCAAGCTCTCCTCTCCCCAATATTCCACCAAATGAGCACTGCCAACCAAAAATAATAATAGATTGAGTTGTCTATTATTTCGTTGGCACATAAATTAAAATGGTGAATTAATTAACTTGGCTCCCCCATTAATTAATTCATGAGTGTTGGCTCAAATTAATTTAATGATGGGGATTGTTGCAAATTTATTTGGGGAGAGTTCACTAATAAAAAAAGGTGATTTTGGAGAGACTCTCCCTCATTAATGAGGGGAGTTGAGAGGTTTTCCTCTCTCACCATTAATAGGGGAGTTCAGTCCCGTCTGGTCCTCACGCCATAACCTCTTACAAGAGGTTATGTTCGAGTGGGCCCCACCACTATAACCTCTCATGGGATGTTATGGTATGGTGGCCCCACATCAAACTTCCATGAGGTGGTTTTAACCAATAGACACCCATATGTCAGATCCAATAAATATAAATTAATGATAACTTTATTTATTATTTTCCACAAAAACCCAAAAAGTAATATTTATTCACGACCCATTTCCATCGAAGTGAATGTCTCTTGATGTGAATACTGGCACTGCGAGTTCAATAGTGTCCTCAGATATAAATTCCGAACACTAGTTCAAAAGTTATAAAAATCTTCTCGTACATTTACTGAATGTACCTGAAAAAACATCAAAATTTGATTTCGGGCACACCGGGCATTGGAATCACGCGTTGTCAATTTTCGCAAGAATTGTAAAATTCCCATGTATTTATGAAATAATTTTCCATGGAATTTCTTTATCATTGCATTCTCCCCTCCTTGGGGCTTTATGTTCCCATAAGCTACAACTCAAACTAAGTGAACACATGGGGGTACTGAGCACGCAACTGAGCCTCCCGCTCCCATGTGCTCTCCAGGAAGTTCTTGTGCTACCAGAAAACATGCACCATAGGTATCGACCATCCACGTTGGACCCGATCCTATCGATCCTAAATCTCCAATGGATCCTCTTTGAATGTCGTCCCATCGTCGACGTCCAACTCGCCATGGTCGAGGATGTGAGAAGGGTCGTCCACATGTCTCCTCACGTGATATACATGGAAGACGTCTTGCATCTGCGGTAACTGAGGTGGAAGATCTAGGTGGTATGTCATCTCACCAACTCTAATGAGGACATAAAAAGGTTCGATGAATCATGGAGATAACATGAAGCCTCAACCAAATCTCCTTAGTTGTCATCGAGGTGAGACCCATCGAAAGACGTGGTAGCCATCCTTGAATTTTAGAGGTCTCTGTCTCCTCTCAGCATATGGCATATGTTTTCTCTGTGTAGTCTTCTTCCACTCCTAGATGATCTGCACCTTCTCTGTGGTAGCTCGTACTATATCTAGTCCCACTACTGCGGACTCCCCAAGGTTAGTCCAGTACAAAAAATATCTGCAAAGTCATCCATATGATGCCACAAAAGTTGTCATCCTTATGGTGGAGTGGTAGTTGTTGTTGTATGAAAACTT
This sequence comes from Viscum album, assembly GCA_963277665.1. NCBI lineage: Eukaryota > Viridiplantae > Streptophyta > Magnoliopsida > Santalales > Viscaceae > Viscum > Viscum album. Next base: position 1,064,920,712 of record OY728137.1, read on the forward strand.
CACCAATATGAAGTGGTCCTCCCACCTATGACTAATGTCGAAGAAGCATGTGCATATCATGTCTTTTAGGGTCTGAATGGTCCACTCAATCTGACCATCCGTCTAAGGATGGAAGGCGGTGGTCAAGTTAAGCTACGTCTACACAACCTCCTGCACCCCCTTTCATAGCCGGGAAGTGAACCGTGTGTCCCGATCGGAGATAATAGAATAAGGTACACCATGTATACACACAAAATCATTCACATAGAGGCGTCTCACGATCTGTACTGAACCCTTCTCTTTGATCAGTAGGATGTGGGATGACTTGTTGAGTCGGTCAACGATCACCCAAATCGATTCGTGACCTCTGGATGTTCGTGGAAGTCCTGTCATGAAGTCTATGGATATCCCATCCCACTTCCATTCTAAGAACTCTAAAGGATGAACCAAGCCTGGTGGTACCCGGTGCTTCGCCATCACTTTCTAACAAGTGAGACACCGAGAGAAAAACTCTGCAACTATCATCTTCATACATGGAAACCAGTGCTGTCGTCGGAGTTCCTGGCCCATCTTTGCCACTCTTAGATGTACCGCTAATGGGGATTTGTGGAACTCGCTCAACACTTCCTCCTAAAGTGACATTGGTACCATAGTACGTCCTCTAAAGATGATTACATGGTCTTCACCTTCATAAAATCCATCAGGTGCAGGCCCTGTGCATATTTGAGCACGTCGTGTCTCAAAATCAGTGTCTCCACATTGTGCCTCCCTGACACGCTGAAAAATTAGGAGAGTGACTGTAAGATACTGTAGAAAGGCTACTCCATCTCTATTCAGAAAGTATATCTTTATGGTAGCCAGCTGCTATGTCGCCTCGCCTAGCAGCTATATACCAGATATCTTGCAGAGTGCATCCGCTACAACATTCCCCTTTCCTAGAGTATAGAATATATCGAATTAATAGTCCTGGAGGAACTATAACCATCATCATTTTCTCAAGTTAAATTCCTTATGAGAGAAAATATAACTGAGACTCCTTTGATTAGAGTACACAGTAAAACTTTCACCCATCAGATAGTGTCGCCACATCTTCAAGGCGAAGAACACTGTTGCAAACTCCAGGTGAATGGTATCCTAGTTCTGCTTATGTTGTCTCAGTTGCCGAGAGCCATATGTGATAACTGCTTGCTCTAACATTAGGAAACACCCGAGTCCAGTCTATGATTCATTACAGTAGACTATGTACCCTACGCCTTCCTCTGGAAGCCTCAATATGGGGGCACTAGTCAGTCTCTGCCTCTATTCCCGAAAGCTTTGCTGGAAACTCTGCGACCACACGAAGGGTTTCCCCTTCTTCATCAAGGTCGATAGTGGTTCTTCAACTCTGGAGATGTCCATAAAGAACCTCTGGTAGTAACCAGCCAAACCCAGGAAACATCGTACCTCCATCACACTTCTAGGTGGCTCCCATGCTTGTAATGCCTCAATCATCACTGGATCCACTGCAACTCCAGCCTCTGAGATGACGTGTCCCATGATTTGAACTTATCGAATCCAAAACTGGAACTTTGAGAGATTAAAATAAAGACGGTGCTCTCAGAGTGTGTCCAGTACTATCTGCAAATGGTACGTAGGATCTTCCATAGTAGTCGAGTAGATCAGAATGTCATCGATAAATACTATGAAAAAGCGTTCGACGTAAGGCTGGAAAATTTTGTTCATCAGTCCCATGAACACTAATGGAGCGTTGGTTATGCCGAAAGGCATAACCAAGAACACGTAGTGGCCATACCAACATAGGAATGTGGTCTTTCGAACATTCTCATCTTGAACTCTAATCTGATGATGGCCTAATCTGAGGTATATATTCGAGAACCCCCGTGCTCCCTTCAACAGATCAAAGTTGTCATCAATCCTCGATAGTGGGAACTTGTTCTTCATGATCTCCTAGTTTAGGCGATGGTAGTCCTCACAATGCCTCAAGATCCCATCCTTTTTCTTGGAGAACAGAATCGGGGCTGCCCAAGAGAAACACTGGGTTAGATGAATCCCTTCTCGTGCAAGTCCTCTAGCTATACCCGCAGTTTTTGAAGCTCCGTGGGAGCAATCTGATATGCTGCTATAGATATCGGTGTCATCCCTGGGTACAAGTCAGTATAGAAGTCAACCTATATGTGAGGAGGTTGTCCTGGAACATTGTCTGGGAAAACATCTGTGTACTGCTCCACCACTATAGGATAGCTCGTACTCTCCACATCAACTGCTCTGATGGTATGGCAATCCAACTGATGAGTGATCTGCTGCACCCTCCTCTGAGTATGTTTGTCATGTGTTGTAAAGGCTCCCTACTCATCGGTGAAGGTAAACCTGGTCCCATCTGTGCAGACACACTGCACTTTGTTCCTAATACAGTCGAACTGAGCATGGACTATAGATAACCAGTCTATACCCAAAATGACGTCGTAAGGCCTTGACGCTGCTACATGTAGATTCCAGACGAATCTCTCACCTCCTAGAGTAAGCTCACACTATTGGCACTAGTGCGTAACCGTCGAGTCTTCTCCCGTAGGAGTCACTATCCATAATGATTGAGCCAACGGCTCTGTCGGAATCTCTGAGCCCCGAACGAGGGTAGTGTAAATGAAAGAGTGACTAAAACATGTGTATATCTGAACTGCAACAATGGTGGAATAGTCACATATGGTTCCTTGTATCATCTCCGTATCACCGTGATCAAAGGCCTCAGCTACCTAGAGCATAGCTCTCCCTTATCCACCTTCTCCATGTAGTGGGGGTGGACCTCCTGGTGGAGGTAGTGGTAGCACCTCGAAACGTCATCCACCGCCAGCTGCACAACCAGCTCCTCTGCCACATCTGCATGCTCTATGCGGACCCCCTCAATCAAATCACTATCTCTACTTGGATGATACTTCGACCCTATAATGATCATCCGAACATCGAGTCGGATAGTCATGTTCCATTTGACCCTGCCTGCCGCATGAGTAACACTGCCTGCTCCTATCAAGTCTGTCTCCCTCCTAGGGCCCCACAAAACTGATCCTGAGTCATGCAGTCATCCACCTATAGGTCTGGTACTGTTACACCTCTACGACATCTGTCTGTTTCCAGCAGCAGAAGACTCTGCTACGTGTCGACAGGTGGTGGATCTAACTGCTGGAGACTAATCAGCAAATAAACTCTCCACTAGGAGGGCACTCTCTAAAACCCCATTATACATCGGGATGCTGAGTGAGATCACTAAAGCTTTGATCTCTCGCTTATGTCCCGGCTCGAAGGACTGAGCCCTAAAGAATGGGTCTCACACCATATCGGTGGAGTAGAGCGAGAGGTCGATGAACATTGCTGAGTATTGAGGTACAGTCATGCTGACATGCTGCAGATATAGTAGCTCCTATATGCACACTATGTGGAGAGTCACTGGAAGAATCTCAGCCTGAAATTGGCTCTCAATGTTTTCCTAGAGAAGCGTCATCTCATCGTGAACCTGGAGCATCAAGCTCCACTATTTTCCCACTGCTGTCTGTAGAAGGCTGGCAGTAAGAGTCACCATGAGGTATGCTGGTGTCCCTACCAGTCGGAAGACTCTCACAAAGCCTCCAGGCAATCCTCAGCCACATGTGGGTCTGTCTCTCCCCTGAACTTGTGTGGCCTCTGGCGCTAGAACACATGAAACGCATTCATGTGACATTCATCGTCTTCTATAGGGGAAGGTGGCATCGGTGGCCCAATAGGTAGTGGTACCGCTGGGGCCTCTGCTGGAAGATGGCCTTGTACCGAGGCCTCATCGCTCGGTGGGCTATCTGCCCGTACAACTCTCAGGGATCTAGCTTGTCGTCCACGGGGAGGCATCCAGAATGTAATATATGAAACTCGGTTAAACATTACACTAGGTGAGATGACCCGGTTGAGTTGACCTAAATAAAACTCTTGAAAACATACACTCAATCAGTGTTTTTGTTCACTGAGTCATAAAATAGTAGTCGGTGTCCTGGTGTATGGATACGTCGGTTGTCATTCCCAAACTAGACTCCCTGAACTGAAAACCACACTCAGAACCATAAACACTATTTCTTCATAGAAACAAATGATCAGAGTCTAGTGTTCTATGGTAGAACCGACTCCTCTTATACCAATTTGTCATGACCCTTCCCCCGGGGCCCATGTTGTGACTACCCCAAGCCCGCCTTCCATAGGCCAGAGGCTGGTGACTAGCACCAAAGGCGTAAATCCCAAAGCTGGGAAGGAATTTCCCTTATAACTATAAACACACAAAATAGAGCACACAACTGAATAAAAAACAGTAAGTCAAACTATATAACAAGAAAGAGATGTAAATTAGAAGGGTCTGGAAATACAATCCCAACTATAAAGTTTAAGTACAACTGAAAAGGACAAAACAACCGAAAGGTGAAAAGAATCTCATTAATCAACCACCTTGGATCCTACCTAATGGGGATGTATACATAGCCTCCTCAGCATTCCACATATTTTGGTATCCTCTATGTACCGACACGTCGTATGGTACACTTCCAGGTACCGTCTAGTCCTGGTACACTTAGCCTCAATTAGCGTTATCCTTCGTCTGCAACCAACACAATGAGATGCGGGCATAAACCGTGCAGGGGTTAGTGTAATGATACTCAGTAGGGACCCCGAGACCTTCATGGTCTCATAAAATCCAACAAGGATTAAACCACAAAGAATTAAATCAACAGATAACCCCACTTAGTTGTATTCCTATACATATATCTATGTTGTCAAGTAATCCTTTTCAATCAGGAGGTAAACAGAAATGTAATTGACTTGGATCGAAGCAGGATTTTTATTATCTAAACCACGGTTGTTGGAGAAATCCTAATCAATCGAGTACAGTGGGCATGCCGCAACACTTAGGAATGTCCCACTAACCTTGAACTACTGAAGTACTCCACCTGTTGAGTACCGTGGGTCTGCTACATCACAAATAGGTGCTCCCCATTGTGGGTCTGTTGTGCCACCAAGGCACTTCCCCTAATAGCCGGCATAGGTACTACTCATGTCAAGTAATGCGGGTCTGCCACCACAACCAGGCACTCAACTTTTGTGGGTCCACCACGACACCAAGGCGCTCCCTACTGGGCTAGTCGAGCCACTCTCAGTCGAATCAGTCATCAGTCATCAGGTCTCATCTGTAGAGACCCGTATCTTGACTTACATGGAGATTACATTACATTTGCAGAATACTTAGTACATAAAAAAAACACACACATAAGGATCGTAATAGTTTAGTGTCTTTGGAAACTCGGAACGTAATCTCCGAATCATGGTGAAAGATCTTCAACATCTCCCATAACGATCTTCCATTTTTTTTACCTAAAACATTTCATTATATCCTGGAGAAAAGAAAACATAAAAGGGTGAGCTCAAATGCTCAGAAAGGGTAAAAAAAATAAATATCAATCACATCATATTCATAAGAACATAACATTTTGGAAATCATAACCTGCAAAAGAGAGCAAATTTCATAACATGGGATAAATCATGGCAGTGAAATGTAATCACAATATTCATAACTTAAAACATGAAACTTTGTGGCAATCACATATAATCATAGAGAATCATTTCTTGTTAGTCAAGACTCATTGCCAAGACTATCTTAGTGGACAAAGTCCCTTTCTGAATCGAGTAACCCTCGTTTCAGTCCTGTTTTACTGAACCGGTATAACCTACCATTCCAGCCATGTCTATCTCTTGAGATATAAAATCTTTACCCTATGCATTGGAGGGAGATATAGGTCCCACCCATCTTATAATGAATCCTTTCTTATGTGTGCCAGATAATCATAAATCATACATCATCGCATAACACATATAAAAATGGGATTCTTGAAACATCATGACATCATAAAAAAATTCATATAAGATAAAGGAATTCATAAAAATATTTCCATCACAACATAATCAAACCAATGTAATAATAGGGATAAAAACAGAACCCTTTTATTATCTTAGATGGAAAATAATTTTGATAAAATACTTGAACTCCATTCTTGAGGAAAATATCCTTTCTACTTCAAAAAAACACTTTTCCTTTCTTAAAATGTCATACAATTTTAAACTAAAAGAAGTTGATTAAAAATAAACTTGAATACTTGTAAAGGAAACTTTTTGGAAATAATGTTTTAAGAATCCATTCATGCTGTATAAGTTAAAAAAACATTCTTCGTACTTTTGTCGGAAAAGTCAAAAAGTACCTCGTACGAAAAACGACAAAAGATTCCTTTCATACATATTACTAAAAACTCACCGAAGGGTAAAAATGGATTTAAACAATTGTAATTGGATGGAAATAATATTACATATTGATGAAACATGGATGTGGATGATAAAATACACCCCAGTAAGTACTTACGAATAAACAATCTCGGATAAAAAATGAGATTGTGATATTTCCCTTACCTTAGGTCCGATTTGCTTCGTATGTGTCTGAACCTCCTGTATAATGATTTAAATAATGTCATTGACTTATTACAGAATCATATTCATTGTTATGATTTCATATATGGTTCACTTATGACTTTATATTACCCGTTCTTTTGTAAATTCCATGTTAAAGAAGCATTTTGGGTAAAATCGTTTCATTTATCGTTCGTGTTTTTAACTTGTAATTATTCATATGATTACTTAGATCATGATTACTTAATTCCAGAATATAAAACATGATTTATATATATATATTCATAATACACATATATAATAAATCAGTAAATGGAAAGAAATACACCGTTCATGGAGACGGTAGTCCGTACGTACGCATGAACGCTGTTTTTGTTTCCTTATTGAATTGAATGGAATTAAGTAGATGACATACCTATAAATATAAATAATTCCAGTATCATTATTAGGTCATATATTGCATTATTACTTATTATATATACTTTATAATCATTCATGAATGGTTAATCATTGAGAATGAATCTCATCGCGTCGTGGAGACGGTAGTCCGTACGTACGCACGAGCGATGATATCATTCCCATGGTCGTGGAATTGTGTTGAAGTATATGTATACTATTTCAGTATCAATATCACTTTATAATAATCATATATATTTACTCATTACACCTTTATACCCATCCAATTAATGTGGTGGCGGAAAATAGATTACACCACGGCATGGAGACGGTATTCCGTACGTACGCACGCGCGGTGATTTCCTTTTTCCGTAGGATGGATAGAAGGTTAATTAGAGTTGTTTCATATTTATAATAACATATCAGTATATAAGAAATACTTATGTTATTACTTTATCATGAAACAACTAAAGAAGAAGAAGTTGAAGAAGAAAGAAATTGAAAAGATCGGTAATGGATATTACCTCTTCTTTGAAACGCTTCTTTGATTCCTCCACTTAGGGAACTAAGATTGGTCTTTGAAGAAGACCCGTACCTCTAGGATTATTCTAGAGAAGTGGAGAAGGGATTTTGGCAGGGGTTGGCCGAGCTTGAGTGCTCAAATTGGTGTGAGGAGGAGGGGGAGGAGGTGTCCTTTTATAAGGGAGGAGAGGGGCACCTTAGGAATATCTCAAAATATTATTTTATATTAAAGTCAAAATCGGTTTATAATGGTTCAAAAGGGTCTTATTTTGAATATAAAGTGGGGATGGGTCGAAATCCTATCATCCAATAGAATTTAGACAAGTTTAGGGTTTTATTTTAACCTTATCAATTAGATTTTACTCTAAGTTAAATAATTTAACTTTTACCATGTTTTTTTGTTTTCTTTCACTATATGGTTAATACACTTACTATAACATTCCAAACGAACCCCAAATTGTTTATTATTAATATATATATCCTTATCTAAGTTATTTGGCCGATCCTTAGATTTTTAGGAATAAAATAACAATTAATAATATAATATTTGATTTAAAAACTATTTTGTGTCAATTTTGACACTATTTGATATATTATTTTTGTGAAAGTCATAACAGAATTATATGTTCGAACCAAGTTGATTAAATCAACACTAATATATCATAGAAACCTAGAAAATTAGTGTAATTCATAAAAAGTCTCAAATTACATTCATTTGAGCATTTATAACATCAATTATGTTAATATTTCCTTAAAAGGGTAATTACTGCATCATCGTTGTGTCATAAATAAATTAATTTAGTTAAAGTTTAAAAATTATAAATAAAATATTATTATGTAGGAAATCTTTTTATCTTTCTAATGAATATTTATAGTCTAATTTATCTTATGTATAACCCTATATTAAAAATGTTTTAGTAAATAAACTTTGATTTTAACTCTTTTAACTATTCTTTGAATTAAATAATAATAAATGTCCTAATCTAATCCATGTGGGCCTAAATGATAATATTTTACACTTAAGGTTGTTTTTGGTCGAAATAAACTTGTCCAATAGGATTAGGACATGTTTTAGGGTAATATTAATATCATTTTTATCCTTAATTACCCTATTTACTTTTAACCGTGGTAAATAAAAGTAAAAAGTTACTATTCACCAAAAAATTATTTTCATCTCATTGAACCACATTTTACTTACTGACATCAACTGTGTCTCTCGGATTTTTGAAATTCCATTCACAGAAACGGTAAAATTAAGTTTTATGAAAAATTCAGTTTTTTAACTACCACTTAGTAGTTTCACTATTCATCAAAAATTGAAGGTTTTCAGAAAAATACCAAAATTTCACCCTAGGCTAATTTCGATATTCTGAGTCAAAAATGAAGTCCATTTTGAAAAATAAAATTTATAAAATTTCAAAAAGTGGTTATTACTATTTATAACGGCTAGTTTTAATAATATTTTAATAGCATATCATTGTTTAGTGAAACTCGGTATTGCGTATTACACACGCTATCGAGGAAGGTTGTGATTGCGTGTAATGCAAGGCAAGTCAAGGATGCGTATTGTGCAAGCTCCTTTTGGTGTAGCGTACAACACAAGACATTAATAAAATTAAAAATAATAGTTTTCATAAAATCTCGGGCTGTTACATTCTACTCCCCTTAAAATGAATTTCGCCCTCGAAATTCGTCGGGGTTATAAATAGTTTACTATTCGAAAGTTTCTTTAATAGAAACCCACATCGTAAAGAGGAATACCAAAACCAATCTTTAAAAACAAAAGCATGAAACGTAACGGTTACCCAAATAAACCAATCACTGGGTTTCCACATAGGTGAAAATATGGATATGGAAGAAAAATCTAACCATCATGTTCTGATGGAGAGTGGTAGAGAACATGGCTATGGAAAATCCAGTAATCACAAATCCATAGATTTGTGATGATATAAGGTACCATCTGATTCATCAGGTATAAGATCACTAGGACAACATTTTTGGTTTTCAAGATCATATCCCTAAAGATGAAAATTTGTATTAGAATAAATACTTACTTTATTTTGGTACAATCTCATTGTTGTTCGTGCCTTGAACAATTTCCACTTCATCTATTAAATAAATGAAGTTGAATTTGTTATTCGTGAAGTGTTAGCAAATCATGTGATAGAATGACAGGTCATTCCATCTGTCTCAAACAAAAGGTTAGCAAAAATCATATGCATAAGTCGATCTATAGTGAGATTAATCATATATGTTTCCTAAAATGGACTTATACTTCATATATCATACTGCTTAATATAATAAAACTAGTTTCTACTAAACAGTGACTTCCTGTAGGGCAGTGGTAGGCGATAAAGGCCAGTCGCACTTCGGTTGTGGGTTCGATTCCCACAGCCTTGTCCGAAGCGATGGGTTGTCGCCCGTCCTGCAGGTTGTCCTTTTTCTAAAACTACATTACTATAACATCCCATCGATAATATCGAGAAAAAAAAACGTCTATCCTTAAACAATACTAATTTATGTCCAACATAATCCATTTCAATCTTTAGGCTTATCCATAATACTTTAGTCCACTCTCATAGCATAGTGAAGATGATTACCGGAGATTTAATACCATCGTTGAACCCCATATATCATAAGATATGTTTTCTTTGTCACATTCCAAACATTCAAAGTCCTTAATCATGTATTCTCTTGAATACCCATTGAACCTTAATGAAAACATGAATGCAGTTACCAAAATCCTCAAAATTCTATATACTCAAACCATGATATCACTTAGTCCTTATATCAATCATGAGCTCATGAATACTGTCAAATATTTCATTTTCTCGTTTTCCCCATATCATTATTTTTCCAAAAAATATCTCAATCACTTTCCATGGTTATTGGTACCATAAAATTATTGAAAACCACAATAGACCAATACATAAATATTCCAATACTCCATGATACAACATTATTTTGGAATCCTATTACATAAACAATTATTCATTCCACCACATCGTTGTCATATTCAACATCGCCAATAGTGATCGCATGTGACTTCCCTTTGTTCTTTGCCTTAAGCGGTTGCTCATGTCGATCATCACTAACCCTTGTAATAGGGCATTTATTAGCATAATGCCCCATTTCCTTGCACTTGAAGCATTGAAGTGTTGTTGATGTGTTCTCTGCATTGTTTGCTTTATTCACATCATTAGAATCACTTTTTCCATTACTTCGACACTCAGCTACTCGATGACCTTCTTTTCCACACTTAAAGCATTTTCTTGTCCCTTTAAGACAATCTCCACCATGCTTCTTTCCAAACTTTGTGCATAAGGAAACATTCATCTTCTTTTCATCATTATTCTGAGATTTCTTCTTGAATTCCATCTTTCGTTTCTTGTCAAAACCATGAGATGGATATGTAACACCAACTTCTAGCACAACGCACAATTTCTTCATAGCTACTGAAGTCACTTATAGCTAATGCCCTTCGAAGACTTGGTTTTAAGCCACTGAATAATCGATCAACTTTACTTTCAGGTTGGATGATAATGCCAGATGCATACCTTGCAAGTCTTGTAAAATTTTCTTCGTATATACCAACAGATTCATCATCCTTCTGCTTCAGCTCAAGAAACTCCTTTTCCATCTTTGTTCGAAGAATACGAGGGAAGTACTTACTGAAAAACAAGTTCTTGAACTCGTCCCATTCCATGGACTCAATTTCATCTCTTTGCCTCGTATTCTTGATAAGATTCCACCATTGATCAGCTTCACCTTCCAAACGATATACTACTAAGATGACTTTATCATGTTCAGAACATTGAAGAACTGAAAATATCTTTTCAGTGGTACTGATCCATTGTTCAGCAACAAGTGGATCGGTAGTCCCACTGAAAGAAGGTGGACGTTGCCTCATGAAGGACTCAATGGAATATTGTTCTCATCTCTGCTCATTTGGAAGTCCAGAATGATTCATAGCTTGTGTAAGTATAGCAATAAGATTTTGTACTCCATCTCCCATAACATTTGTTTGTTCAGGAGGGCAATCATTGCATTGTCCATTGCATTGATCAACACAGTTCCTTCGGGTTCCAGCCATCGTCTAAAACCCAAAAAGAATAGTGTGAGAGGCAAAAATCATGCTAGGGAAAACAACATAATAAAGGGGGAGTACCTTCAATATCTAACATCTTAGGTTTAATTCTATGATCGTTAGCATAGTTCTAGTACTATAACCTATACGTATACTTAACCTTAGAAACATCCCTAGACATACCTTAGAAATATCTCTAGGGATCTCACTAACGTTTTCGCATCCTAGTTTCCAAAGGTTGACTAAACCTTTCCTCTAATACCAACTGTAGAGACCCGTATCATGACTTACATGGACATTACATTACATTTGCGGAATACTTAGTACATAAAAAACACACACACATAAGGATCGTAATAGTTTAGTGTCTTTGGAAACTCGGAACGTAATCTCCTAATCATGGTGAAAGATCTTCAACATCTCCCATAAAGAACTTCCCTTTTTTTACCTAAAACATTTCTTTATATCCTGGTGAAAAGAAAACATAAAAGGGTGAGCTCAAATGCTCAGTAAGGGTAAACAAAATAAATATCAATCACATCATATTCATAAGAACATAACATTTTGGAAATCATAACCTGCAAAAGAGAGCAAATTTCATAACATGGGATAAATCATGGCAGTGAAATGTAATCACAATAATCATAGCTTAAAACATGAAACTTTGTGGCAATCACACATAATCATAGAGAATCATTTCTTATTAGTCAATACCCATTGCCAAGACTATCTTAATGGACAAAGTCCCTTTCTGAATCGAGTAACCCTCGTTTCAGTCCTGTTTTACTGAACCGGTATAACCTACCATTCCAGCCATGTCTATCTCATGAGATATAAAATCTTTACCCAATGCATTGGAGGGAGATATAGGTCCCACCCATCTTATAATGAATCCTTTCTTATGTGTGCCACATAATCATAAATCATACATCATCGCATAACACATATAAAAATGGGATTCTTGAAACATCATGAAATCATAAAACAATTCATATAAGATAAAAGAATTCATAAAAATATTTCCATCACAACATAATCAAACCAATGTAATAATAGGGATAAAAACAGAACCCTTTTATTATCTTAGATGGAAAATAATTTTGATAAAATACTTGAACTCCATTCTTGAGGAAAATATCCTTTCTACTTTAAAAAAAACACTTTTCCTTTCTTAAAATGTCATACAATTTTAAACTAAAATAATTTGATTAAAAATAAAATTGAATACTTGTAAAGGAAACTTTTTGGAAATAATGTTTTAAGAATCCATTCATGCCGTATAAGTTAAAAAAAACATTCTTCGTACTTTTGTCGGAAAAGTCAAAAAGTACCTCGTACGAAAAACGACAAAAGATTCCTTTCATACATATTACTAAAAACTCACCGAAGGATAAAAATGGATTTAAACAATTGTAGGTGGATGGAAATAATATTACATATTGATGAAACATGGATGTGGATGATAAAATACACCCCAGTAAGTACTTACGAATAAACAATCTCGGATAAAAAATGAGATTGTGATATTTCCCTTACCTTAGGTACGATTTGCTTCGTATGTGTCCAAACCTCCTGTATAATGATTTAAATAATGTCATTGACTTATTACAGAATCATATTCATTGTTATGATATCATATATGGTTCACTTATGACTTTATATTACCCGTTCTTTTGTAAATTCCATGTTAAAGAAGCGTTTTGGGTAAAATCGTTTCATTTATCGTTCGTGTTTTTAACTTGTAATTATTCATATGATTACTTAGATCATGATTACTTAATTCCAGAATATAAAACATGATTTATATATATATATATATTCATAATACACATATATAATAAATCAGTAAATGGAAAGAAATACATCGTTCATGGAGACGGTAGTCCGTCCGTACGCATGAACGCTGTTTTTGTTTCCTTATTGAATTGAATGGAATTAAGTAGATGACATACATATAAATATAAACAATTCCATTATCATTATTAGGTCATATATTGCATTATTACTTATTATATATACTTTATAATCATTCATGAATGGTTAATCATTGAGAATGAATCTCATCGCGTCGTGGAGACGGTAGTCCGTACGTACGCACGAGCGATGATATCGTTCCCATGGTCATGGAATTATGTTGAAGTATATGTATACTATTTCAGTATCAATATCACTTTATAATAATCATATATAGTTACTCATTAAACCTTTATAACCATCCAATTAATGTGGTGGCAGAAAATAGATTACACCACGGCGTGGAGACGGTATTCCGTACGTACGCACGCGCGGTGATTTCCTTTTTCCGTAGGATGGATAGAAGATTAATTAGAGTTGTTTCATATTTATAATAACATATCAGTATATAATAAATACTGATGTTATTACTTTATCATTAAACAACTAAAGAAGAAGAAGTTGAAGAAGAACGAAATTGAAAAGATCGGTAATGGATATTACCTCTTCTTTGAAACGCTTCTTTGATTCCTCCACTTAGGGAACTAAGATTGGTCTTTGAAGAAGACCAGTACCTCTAGGATTATTCTAGGGAAGTGGAGAAGGGATTTTGGCAGGGGTTGGCCGAGCTTGAGTGCTCAAATTGGTGTGAGGAGGAGGGGGAGGAGGTGTCCTTTTATAAGGGAGGAGAGGGGCACCTTAGGAATATCTCAAAATATTATTTTATATTAAAGTCAAAATCGGTGTATAATGGTTCCAAAGGGTCTTATTTTGATGCTAAAGTGGGGATGGGTCGAAATACTATCATCCAATAGAATTTAGGCAAGTTTAGGGTATTATTTTAACCTTATCAATTAGATTTAACTCTAAGTTAAATAATTTAACTTTTACCATGTCTTTTTGTTTTCTTTCACTATATGGTTAATACACTTACTATAACATGCCAAACGAACCCAAAATTGTTTATTAATAATATATATATCTTTATCTAAGTTATTTGGCCGAAACTTAGATTTTTAGGAATAAAATAACAATTAATAATATAATATTTGATTTAAAAACTATTTTGTGTCAATTTTGACACTATATGATATATGATTTTTGTGAAAGTCATAACAGAATTATATGTTCAAACCAAGTTGATTAAATCAACACTAATATATCATAGTAACCTATAAAATTAGTGTAATTCATAAAAAGTCTCAAATTACATTCATTTGAGCATTTATAACATCAATTATGTTAATATTTCCTTAAAAGGGTAATTACTGCATCATCGTTGTGTCATAAATAAATTAATTTATTTAAAGTTTAAAAATTATAAATAAAATATTATTATGTAGGAAATATTTTTATCTTTCTAATGAATATTTATAGTCGAATTTATCTTATGTATAACCCTATATTAAAAATGTTTTAGTAAATAAACTTTGATTTTAACTCTTTTAACTCTTCTTTAAATTAAATAATAATAAATGTCCTAATCTAATCCAAGTGGGCCTAAATGATAATATTTTACACTTAAGGTTGTTTTTGGTCGAAATAAACTTGTCCAATAGGATTAGGACATGTGTTAGGGTAATATTAATATCATTTTTATCCTTAATTACCCTATTTACTTTTAACCGTGGTAAATAAAAGTAAAAAGTTACTATTCACCAAAAATTATTTTCATCTCATTGAACCACAATTTACTTACTGACATCAACCGTGTCTCTCGGATTTTTGAAATTCCATTCACAGAAACGGTAAAATTAAGTTTTATGAAAAATTCAGTTTTTTAACTACCACTTAGTAGTTTCACTATTCATCAAAAATTGAAGGTTTTCAGAAAAATACCAAAATTTTACCCTAGGCTAATTTCGATATTCTGAGTCCAAAAATGAAGTCCATTTTGAAAAATAAAATTTATAAAATTTCAAAAAGTGGTTATTACTATTCATAACGGCTAGTTTTAATAATATTTTAATAGCATATCGTTGTTTAGTGAAACTCGGTATTGCGTCTTACACAAGCTATCGAGGAAGGTCGCGATTGCGTGTAATGCAAGGCAAGTCAAGGATGCGTATTGTGCAAGCTCCTTTTGGTGTAGCGTACAACACAAGACATTAATAAAATTAAAAAGAATAGTTTTCATAAAATCTCGGGCTGTTACATCATCCAGCTACTAGGTCTCTGCACTCTGCTCGCTCATCAATGGAAAGATCTGTTGCACGAGCTACTAGTCAAAACATCAAATTTCAGGAAGTCCCATGTAGAATTATCTCAAAAGTCTTCCATCTCATTGGAGTATCAATGAAATAGACAGCGCTTCAATCAGATGCTGGGTCTGTGAGTTATTAGCATTTTAGTATCAGGGGCCTTGTAGGATTCGTGCATGATCCAAAATGACAGTATCTTAACTATGCCCCAAACTTCAGTGGGGTATACTCAAAAGGACCGTCAAGTTAAAGTTTACCAGGTCCACTAATGGTTCCTCAAACGGTCGTCTGTTGCCAATGATATGTCCAATAAAATTAAAGGGTCGGTAGTGGGCCCCGGTCCGGTAAGACCCGATCAGACTGACCCCGTCTAGGTCAACCCATTCAGACCTGTTGGGTCTGCCCAGGACCATTGGATGAGCCAACCTGTTGGGTTCGGCCCAACCTGCTAGGCCCAGCCAACAGGTCGTGTTGGCGGTTAGGCCCGGGCTAATGGCCTATTTGGCCTAGAGTGCCTTGAGGGTGCGGCCCGGTGCAGCTCGGCCCATAGGGCACGGCCAGGCCTGTTTGGAGAGGGCACCCTAAGGGGGGCCACGGGCCGTCTCGGGAGGCTGGCAGGCCGGTCGACGGGGCGCTGTCGGGCTAGCATGTGGCCGAGAAGGGTGTTTCCAAGCCGGCGGGCGACCAGGAAGGGAATTTACAGGCCGGTGAGCAGCCGGGAAGGGTTCCAGGAGGGCCGTTGGGTAGCTAGGTAGGGCGCTAGGAGGGCAGGCGGCCCAGCAGGTAGCCGGGTAGGCTGGGCGGGGCGGCCAGGTGGTGGCCAGACAGGAAACCACTACGCGGTCCGGGCTGGTGCTGGATGGCGGGTTTCTGCTGGGGCGCACAGAAGGCTAGAAGTTTCCAGGAGTTGGGAGGCGCCGCCGGGTTTCATTCGGGCAGGCCGGCACAACTCAGTTCGGGCTGACGGGAGACGCGGTTCGGCCCGAGGTGGCGGAGCCGATCCGGTCAATGTGCCACGAGGGCGACACAGTTCGTGGAGGCTGCGGGTAGCGCTTTTGTTGCCTTCATCGTTTCGTCAACTCATTGTATCTTCACCATACCGTATTTCATCGTAAACATGATCGACATATGGGATCGGGTCATGTTAGTTTAGTCCGCACCCTCCGCATTTAGGGTGATACGAAGAGGCTCACTAATATGAAGCACAAAAACCCTTGTTCTTCATTTTTGGATTAAGGAAGAACATGGGAATAAATCATACATAAATAAATTTAAACCACTTCCTTTGATCGCTGTTTGACGATGAAGTCACAAAATGTAGAAGAAGAAGATCGTCGATTGTCGCATCTACCGCACACTTCCAATCCCAAGTAGCGTCGACTGGAGAAGACGCTCCACATCGGTAGTTGTCTGGGTAAGAAGTTTGAAGAGGATTGTTGCTGACATTCTTCATTGGAAGAACGTGTTCTTCATTCATTATTCTTCATTCTTCGTTGGGAGAATTCTAATCCTCCAAGCTATCCTCTCCCCAATATTCTACCAAATGAGCAATTCCAACCAAAAATAATAATTTATTGAGTTATCTATTATTTTGTTGGCACATAATTAAAAATGGAGAATTAATTAACATGGATCCACCCTTAATTAATTCATGAGTGTTGGCACAAATTAATTTAATGAAGGGGATGGGCACAAATTAATTTGGGGAGTTACCACCAATAAAGGAGGGTGAGTGTGGGGAGATTGTCCCTCATTAATGAGTAGAGTTGAGAGGTTTTCCTCTCATACCATTAATAGAGGAGTTTAGTCTCATGTGGTCCCAACGTCATAACCTCTCGCGGGAGGTTATATTAAGGTGGGCCCCACCACCATAACCTCTCATGGGAGGTTAAGGTGTGGTGGTCCCACCACCAACTTCTATGAGGGTGTTTTAACCAACAGACACCCACATGGTGGCTCAAATAAAAATAAAGTGAAGCTCACATTATTTTTTTGTTTTCCACAAAATCCCAAATGCTAACATTTATTCTCGACCCACTGCCATCGATGTGAAAGTCTCCTTAAGTGAATAACGGTGTTGTGATTTCAATGGTTTCCTTCGATTTCAATTTCGAGCAATGATCCAAAATTTATAAAAACCCACTCATAAGCTTACTGAACATACCCGAACAAAACTTTAGAAAATGATTCTGTGCACACCGGGCCTCAAAATCATGCGCCGACAATTTTCGTGGACTCGTAAAATTCCCATGTATTTAAGAAAAAAATTCCCACAGAATTTCATGGTTTTACATTATAATTGGTAGTCTATAACATCTTATTACTGAACTAACAAGTACATCTATATCCTTATTGTGGTTTTCAACTATTCGTTAATGGAGTATGCTTGAGTTTGAGTTTAGAGTATGCATTAAATAGTGATTTCATAGTTTGGTTGGACTCTCACATTATTTTGGACATTAACTATATGATTCTAGGGAATAAAACATCATTAAATAGGGTTACTGAGTGTGTATATTATCATAGGGTACAATCCATAAAAGAGAAATTCACATTGTCACAGTTTTTACATCGTGAACCTTGTTTACACATTGTATAAAAGTGTTAGATCACTCATTTCACTATATTTTCATCCTTATATGCATGGAGAAATGTCTTCTTCATGCGTTAGTGATACCCAAGGATTCCACGACATGTAATATATTACGCATCTTGTAATACCCTAACAAGAGCATATAAATGTAGCAGTGCACATGTAATTTCTCTCATCCTTTTTTCCGGTTTCCCATCCCTTAACCCAAATGATTTTCCCATGTATTCTTCACGAGTCTTACAACCCTTTTATATTCATTCCTTTGACGTTCAATCATCATTTCATTGGATGGTGATGTCAGTGTAATCGTTCTTCATCATTCTTCATCTATATCTCTTTCTCCTCCATTGTTTTCTCAATGAATCATAATGGAATTATGGATATATGACCTATAATGGCGGATCTCACTTCTAGGTTGAATTTTGAGAGATTATACACCTTATTTACCATTTATGGGTTTCATTGTGAGTATCAGGTTTCTGGATAGGGGTAGGTGGTTCCGCCCTGAATTTCTAAATTGATTATTCCAAAATTTATTGATTGATTTCAATTTTTGATTTAAACTCAATTGGTAAAATTTTCATTCAATTAAATTTATAATACCTGCTTCAAGTGAATATAAATTTTGAAATTTTTTTTGAATAGAAATTTCGAAAACCACCAATTACATTGAATTGGGTTTTGTTTATTAAAATTGGTAAATTTAAATTGTGGATTTTATGGAAGTGTTTTCAATTAAATTATTGAATTTAATTATATAAATTAATTGTGAAAACCATGTAATTGGATATGAATAGATTTATAACTTTTGAAAATTGTTTACAAATTATTTGATCGAAACCCATTTTTTTATTTGGGAATGATTTTTGTTTTTTATTAAAACCTGTTTGAGGTTTTAAATAGAAAATTGGCATTTTGAACTGGGATAATGGATTTAATTGTATTTTATGAAGTCTTAAAATAAATTTCCCATTATTTATTATGTAAGAGAATATGAAATACATAAGTAGTTGGGGAGTTATGTGGATACACTCTACACTACTACAATGTTCTAAAAAATACCTACAGTGGGTCACATCCCCGATTTGAGGGAGACGAGTTACCTTTGGCTAGTTTCAGGGGGCATGAGTATACTCATTTTTCTATGATCGCATAGATAGTGTTGAAACATATATATAGTTAATATTATCATTCCTAATTGGTATATGACCATTTTTCTCACCTGAATAATTATATATGAGATTGAAATGTATTATAATGTTGTAAAATAGATTTACCCACCTTCTCTAGATTTAAATAATCTATTTTACGTAACTGTTTTATTTGAGCCAATGTTTTTGAAATATTCCATATCATGTAAAGTAAATACTGAGCATTAAAATTATTTTCCATCATATATAAAATGTATAGATTGTTTTGGGTAAATATGGTTTTAAAATTTCCAATCCAATTTATTTTTAAAATAGAAAAATTTTATTTTGATAATCTATACTTGGAATCTGTTATGGAATATTTGGTGGTATCCTTCTGAGATTAGGCTTACAAAATAATTTTTCCTTAAAATGATTTTATACATTCTTCTTCCAGCTTCACAAAAAGGGAAGGAATCTATTGGAGGTGGATCCAGATTTCGAACCTTGGATGTGGTGAGTTTTGTCCTTTGGGTCTTGGGATTTTTTTCATGTTATGTTCTTTCGTTGTAGTACATTGGGATTGTACTGCCTTGTTGTACTCCAGTACATTAATCCCAATGGAGTTTCTTATATATTCATATTGTCTTGTTTGTATTACTTATGCTAGGTCTTGTGGAAAATCATTTTCACATGAACATTTTCTAAACTAAGGTTCTAGTTATAGACCCATGGGGATCGTCAATTCCCTTCGGGCTATGTCAGGGTTAGCTCAGTTATCAGGTTACTAGGGTACTGAGGCTAGTTTGTGACTGACCCATAATTATGGGGTGTCTTCATCGATATTCGTGTATCGTCATGAAAAATAAGGATTTGGAACAATATCATGGAAAATTTAAATTCCTTGCACTTCGGTGGAAACCTAATCATTTTGAAGGAACTGATTTTCCTGAGATTTCATTTTTTTGTGGTCTACCAATCTCCAAACTCATTTGAAGTAACACAGAAACATTCAAAATAAATTTGATGTTCTTGATTAGAGGAAAAATGGTTCAATTATTTCAAGAATGAATTTATAATTAATATCAATGATTCCATGGATCAAATGAAAATGAAATCCTCACTTCGTATCCAACCAAAAACATTTAAAAGTAATTTTGTAATTCTATCGTAGATAAGAGATTTCAATAATTTTTTCCATCTAGTTATAAAAGACAAATAAAATTTCTATATGATGAGATCCTCTAATGAAAACAGATGTAGTCCTAATTTTTGATTACCCATACGCTTGTGTATGAAATAGAAAACCATTCACCACATAATCATTATAATATTAAACCATTTTGGATGGTTGGTTACTCAATAAACACAATCAATTTTTAATTCTATCAGCAAGTTGAGATACCTTAAAATTTGTAAAACTATTATCAACAAAACTAGTCCTAAATTTCATTTATATGTTGAACCATAATTAATTTATGCTATGAGTTTTTGAAACCAGTGGGAAAAATTATTTTTTGTACGTTCTCCATGAACGACTATTTTTATTTGTGGAAGTTCCTTCTTGATATGATAATCATATAACCTACAAATTAAATAATATTAATTTACTGTAACAAAAATTATAAAATGTGTTATAGGGTCGCTCACAATAAAAATGGTTTAATTTTATCACATTTGAGAAGAATATTTGTATGAGCTCTGTGATGTTCATCATTTTAAATTCATCGTTCATGAACACTACTGAAGCCATGTTCTAGCTGAATAAAATTTAATAATTAATTTCTCATTTCATCATCAAAATTTCACTTGTTAAAACCCATGAATTTTTTTAGAGGGATATTAAAATTGAAAATAATGAGATAAAAAAATCCTCATGCTAATATGCTTCTGCATTGGATCCTTCAACTAATGCTTTATTACATATTTTTTTCAATTTATTAAATAATCTCTCGAATAGGTACATCCACAAGAACTATATACAACCTACACATTTTTATTCATGTAAAAAATGTAATATCAAATGTTCCATTGAGTCCATGAATGATAGTAGGAATATTTTTTTCATAATTATATAAAATTAAAACAACATATTCTTATAGTCTATTTAGTGTATCACAGTCTATTGTCACTATACAAGTGTCTCATATTTTTCTTATATTTCTATTTTCGTATCCCAAATCATATATTTAAATAAAAAACTTGATCGAGTCTTCATAAATCTTTCCATTATAACATGATTGTCGTGACTTTTTAATCTGGTAAAATGACCATTTCTGAGACATCTTCAAAAATTGGATTCATTTCCATATACAAGTCTCAAATCTACAATCAACTAACATAATATTATTCTCTTTACTTTGCAAATATTATAAGAGGTTTTCTTATTAATTATTTTATGTGATCTGACATTTTAAAAAAATTCAACTTATGTTCGCCTGTATATTTGTGTATGATCTAATAAAGAACTTACATTATCCTTAGTCGTACCTGGTGTATCCAAAACTATATGAAATAATTTAAAATAATTTTTAATCTCAATATTTATGACATATAACATGTGATGGACCAAAAATATATCTCCAATAAGGAAAATCCCAAAAAAAATTCATTTTATCCAACTGTGTTCTTTCCCAATGCCATCAATTTTCTATTCATTTATTTTTGGTCCAAATCTAATGGGAGGTAAATAATAAATAAATTATTTTATCTATGTACCCAAGATCATTTTTGGAGGTTCATCCCCTAAAATTGTGAATTTTCTAAAATGATATTTGTTCCTCCGAAAAAAGATGATCAATTGGAAGGAATCTTTGATGATAGTTGAAAAACAATTATCATTAATATTGATAAGGATAAATGATTTGTTAACTCCAATATAGTACATACATGCTTTTGGACCCTGTGTACCCTAGACAGATAACATGCCATATTTTGGAAAGTCACTATTTCTCTACATTAATGAAAATTTAACTAGGATGTTTTGTTTCGTAGAAACATCATATCTACTAACAGCATTACACTATAATGAATTTACCTCATCAATCAATGGTCTAAAATAAACATCAACATACATTTTTTAGATTTCTAAGAACTATTAAGTTTAAAATGATATATGTATCCTTCATCAGCATCCGAAGAGGTAAATTGAATGGAGTTATAAGGATATGACGACATTAATACTGACAATCGTAAAAACAAAATGGACAGAAACCATCAGTAGAATAACCCAATATCACATTTCGAGCTTCTAAAGAAAATGAAATATGTACTTGGTTAAAATGATTCCATCAATCAACATCAGAGAGATGATTTAGTCTTTTACCGGTTGAAATATTTCTTGTATTCCATCACATAAATGTTGTTTTGTTCAGAGTCATAAATAGACATTGTAATGTTGGTGTAAGTAAGAAATATCTAAAAAAAATTATAAGAATCAATATAGACATCAAATAGTTGAGACTCTTTATACCTTGATTATCCACATGTGGGAAAACCATCCAACAACTCATTTTCTCCATAATATAAGATGAAATCATTTAAAGATGAATGGATCATCTTATAATCAAGACCCATATTATGAAACAAGCCTCTTTATCTAATTGAAATTTGTAGGCAACATATATCTTTTAGGTAATAGTGTTTTCATCATATGGAATATCCAATCAAAATAGAAACTTCATATTAAATTATTTCATTTAATATCCATGTATTGTTTAACCATATCAAATTTTCTTATCTTACAACCATGAAATAAGGGATCCTTAACAGAAATCAATAACTAAAAAAAATTATGATATTTAAAACTCATTAGTTAAATCTATATCATACTGAGATTCATTTTGTAGTAAATAATGGACTACCACATCATGTACTAAATTTTGAAACTATGATGGATCTGGAACCAAATAATTATCATTTTCTTGGGAACTATGTTCACTATGTTGATACCAAAAAACATAACATTTTTGAAAACCAAAATCCAATAGATGATTCCCAATGTTGTCAAATGTGTGAAACATCCTCCGACAACATTTTTTAAAATGACACTTAATTGTCCCTTCGGAAAAAAATTCTGGTTTTGAGGAAGAAAATTATGACATGTTTTCAAAACCCTCAATATATAGAGGATTTAAAATTGAATCGTTTGGATTCCTATGTAGATTTGTCCAAGCGAGGTCTTCAAATATTAATTTTTTTGACTTCCTTTTTCCATATTTGTTTAAAAATATAAAATCATTATTATTTCTTGAATAATTTCATATAAGAAAAACATGATTCCACAAAAAGAAAATAATTTTGTTAATTATTATTATCTGTTCCGATTTACTACTATTTATTACTAATTGCAACTAATTATTACTAATTACCGCTAATTATTTATTTTTTATTTATATTTATTACTATGTTACCATTTATTACAAATATTTACTAATAATTACTAGTTATATCTATTTACTCTAATTTATTCTTATTTATTAACCATTATTAGAAACAATTCATAATTACTCTTATTTATTACAAATTATTAATAATTATTCAATTTTATTTCAAATTATTACAAATTGTTATCAATTATTCAATATTATTACTATTTATTCATATTTATTACTAAATATTACTAATATTACTAATTGTTAGTATTTATTACTAATTATTACTAATTATTACAAACTGTTAATTTTTATTACTAATTATTGATATTTATTTCAAACAATTTCTTTTTATTAAAAACTATTCCTATTTATTAAAAAAATAATTTTTATTGTAATTTATTAATTTTTTTTACTATTTATTACCTTTTATTAATAGTTATTACAATTTATTACTAATTACTACCATTTATTTTTAATAATCACCATTAATTACTAATTGTTACCATTTATTAGTAATTATTACCAATTATTACTAATTATTACTAGCTAATACTAATTATTACTAATTACTAGTATTTATTTCTATTTATTACTATTTTATTCTATTTATTCAGATTCATTTTTATTTGCTACTGTTTATTTCAATTTATGACTAATTATTTATATTTATGATGAATTATTAGTAAATATCAATAATTATTAGTAATTATCCCTAATTATGATTAATAATCCCTAATTATGAGTATTTTCACTAATTATTAGTAACTAAAAATAATTATGAATATTTGTCTCTAATTATCACTAATTCATAGCACTCATCAATAATTATCAATAATTATGTCCATTAATTCCTAATTATCACTAATTATTACTAATTATTTCTAATAATAAGTAATTATTTCAAATTAAAAATATTTATTTATAATAAAACCAATTTCTTCCTATTATTAAATATTTATTTCTAATTATATCTATTTAATAATATTTGTTCCTAATTATTACTACTTATTCAAATTTTATACTATTATTACTATTTATTTCTAATTATTTCTAAATATATAAATGTATTGAAATAAATATGAAGGCACCAAGCCTGCTCGACCTTCTATTTGCAACGGGCGACACAATTTCAAATGGATTGGGTGAATCTCTTTTGTTCGACAACTCGTCTCCTTGTAATTTTTTTCTACTAATATCACTATGAGACATATTCTCCAATGTAAAGATATCCATTTTCGTTTGCATGATAATGGAGTGGAGGGAGACCTCATCGCGTTGTTCTCTATTATCATGCATACGAAAATGGATATTTTTACACTGTAGTAGATTTTTCATATTGAATTTAGTAGACGATAGTTGCAATGTGCTGAGGAGTTGGGAAAAATAGTTCTCAACAATCTTTTGGAAATTATGTCGCTCGTCGCCAGTAGAAGGTGGCTATTTATTAAAGATTTTTTCTTCTTATTTCTAAATATTCTTAATCATTTCGAAATATTATTAATTATTCTTATTTATTATTATTTATTTCAATTTATTACTAGTTATTATTAATTATAATAAATTTTTACTAATTATCACTAATTATTAATATTTATTACTATTTATTGCTATTTATTCAAATTTATTAATATTTATTACTATTTGTCACTATTTCTTACTATTTATTACTAATCATTATTAATTATTACTAATTACTACTATTTGTTAGTCTTTATTAATATTTATTACTATTTATTACTACTTATTACTATTTCTTATTATTTAATACTTTTTATTACGATTCATTCCTATTTAATTTTATTTATTCATATTTATTACTATTTATTCCAATTTTTTATTATTTATTAATATTTATTAATATTTATTAATATTTATTATTATTTATTGATGTTTATTACAATATATTCCAATTTATAACTATTTATTCTTATTTATTACAAATTTGTATTTATTATTCCTATTTATTATTAATTATTACAAATTAGTATTAATTTTTACTAAATAATAATTCATATAATTAATTATTCTTATTTATTCATATTTATTTAAAATTAACACTATTTATTTAAAATTATTCCTATTTATTTTTAATTATTACTAATTATTCCAATTTAATACTTATTATTCATATTAATTGAAAATTATTATTATTTGTTACTAGTTATTCCTAGTTAATACTAATTATTCATATTTATTACTAATTGTTCCTATTTATTACAAATTATACCTAATTATAAGTATTTATTCCAAACTATTACTATTTATTTCTCTGTATTCTTAATTATTCCTAATTATTATTAATTATTACAAATTATTACAAATTATTCCTTTCTATTACTATTTATTACTATTTATTCTTATATAATACTATCTATTCTTATTTATTACTATTTGTTATTATTTATTACTATTTATTACTGTTTATTCTTATTTATTACAATTTATTTATATTTATTCAAAAATTATTATTATTCATTCCAATTTATTACATATTATTATTAATTATTATCAATTTTATCCAATTATTATAAATTATTACAAATTATTCTAATTTATTAATAATTATGACTAATTATTCTTATTTATTATTAATTATTCCTAAATATATCAATTTATTACAAATTGTTCCTATTAATTATTAATTATTTATATTTATTACTAACTAGTACACAACCGTGCATACGCACGACATATTGAATAAATTGTTGTTGCTTTTAAAGAGACTACTATTTGTAAAAGTTACCTAATAATATTAATGTTTATAAATTTTTAATCACAAGTATTGTACATTATAATGGTAAATGAGTCGATTGATTATAGACACAGTAATAAAATACTTGATTAAAGAAAAGAAACATAAAATGTAAATACTGATTTAGGAAGGAAGGTTATTAGTAAAGGATAATTAATATTATGGAATAAAACACGTGAAGATATTGTTCTAAGACTTAACACAATAGTAGAAAGCATAAATTATATTGGAAAAGGATTGAAAATTTATTCTCAACAAATTGAAATAGTACACCTAAAGTAACATACATTTAAAATAATAAAAGGAAACAAAATCAATGAAACATGTAAATTGATAAACCCATTTTGATAGAGGAGATTATGGTTTAAAAACAACAAAATAGATGTTTCAGACACAGTTCCATTTGAAAATATTTGGGTTTAAAATCAGACAATAACTATTGTTTTTAACAACAATTGGTGTACATTTTGGATTCAAATTGTTTGTATCCTGCTGTGTTGGTTATATCCTCCTAGTAATGGCATGATTGGTTCCTATAGTGGACCAACACTACTAGATGTTGGTTGAGAGTAATGTGGTTTCCTGCAGTAGTTACATATAGTTGAGAAAATAGTAAATGGAAAATCGATTTTCTTTACATGCTATAGTCATCCAAAACAGTCCATTTGTTCCTTAAACGTGTTATTACATAGTTTCAGGTAATCTTTAATAAAGGTTCAATTAGCTGTGGTTTGAAATATGTAAATAGTGTTTAGAAAATATTAGATTCTATAAGTTATTTCCAATTACATGGAAAAACATCACAATTTCAGTCAATTTTGTCTATTTTTTTGTTGTATATATCCTTTAAATGTGGATGCAGTTCATGGCTTCTTGTTTCCATAGAGTTTTGAGATGTTTTAACAAATCATTGAACCGTCAACCTCTGTCAATATATTTTTCTACGTTAAAAAATTACATCATTCAATAACATCCCAAAAAAGATGAAATGTAATAATTGGATCTGAAATATGATGTTTAAGAATTACCAAATGAGTAAAAAAATGGAGTGTGTTTTAATCATACAATTTATAAATGGAATTAGAAAAAATAAATATTTTTTACTCACTTGATGTAATGAAAATTTAAGACAATGAAGGAAAAAACATCTACCTCTGTAGATGATATATTTTTATTTTTTGTAGAAATTCCAGAGTACTTATTGTAGCTTATTCCTAAACATCTCGGGTTGTGATTTTCCTAGATAAAAACTGTACAATGTAAAATAAATATCAATATCATAGCAACAATTTAAATTTAATTACCTCATATAATCCCCATGACATGATTGCTGTGAAATCAATGTGAGAAAAAACACCATAAAAACAAAAGATAAAAATCCATAATAAATACAATCAAAACAACACTGAAATAGAGTACACATCCATCATAGATATTTATATGAATTCAAAAAAAATATATTCCATATTAATGTATTAGAAAGGATATCAATGTGCAGAACCAAGAGAAGAAAATATATGTGGAATCACATAACCTAAAACTAACCACACTAAAAGAATTTTATTTTAAAAATAAGCATGTATAATCTGGGCAAAGAAGATGGAAGTAAAAATATATAAAATGACTGACAAGACATCCAATATTATCTTGATAAAAAGATGACAAATGACATGAATTCCAATTCATCCGAATATTACTCCATTCTTGTCCAAACAGTAATGATCACATGAAAGGATTTGTTAGTGAAGAAATCAATCCCATAATTTTCCTCCTATGGATAATCATTTGGTAAAAATTTAGTCAATCAAAACCTATAATCAAACCCTTTCCGCAAAACCAATTTGATACCTTGCTTAATACATGAGAAAGGTTGATGATAATAAGAAATATTTTTCCAATTTCCAAATTTTCAATAATTGTTATTAACATGATTTGTTCATTTAAATCACATTCATTTAGAATGTTTCCATTATAAGATACGCATATCATATGTTCATTTTCTATTAATTTTGTTTATGCTAGAAATTTTTTTAGTGATTTGAATGATATACCATGTCGTGGTACCATGAAAGTCTTCCATCATTACCATGGTGGGGTAAGTAAGTTACTGAATCATGTCACATAAAAAAAATGTGTCAAGGAAAACACATCTGTGAGAACATTTATTCGAAAAGAAACTAATATATTAAAAAAACAGAATAAAATGATCCTTGTTTAAAAAGAGAACATTGGTCCAATGAAATTTCAAAAATGGGGGAAAATATACAACATTAATGAATGAAAATTCTTCAAATCTAAAACTGAAAAAATAAAACAACTCGGATAGTAATAAATTTACAAAGATAAGCAATTTCATTAAAATAATTCAAAACTAGAAAAAATTGTCCTACCAAACAAGGTCATAAAGTGCCTTATAAGACAACATAAAATGATCACCTTTCACATCTAAAAATATGGTTAAAAAAAATAACCACGACAGTATAAATTTTCATGTATATCAAATTTCATTATAATTCTTAAAACATGAAAATATGGGCAAACCAGACCCTATTTTGCAAGTTCAATTTAACCCATTATAAAATCACCACCTTTCAAATCTCAGAAATGATTAATGAAAATAACTATGATATATATAAATTTAAAAAGATAATCAATTTTATTAAAATGCCTAAAAACTGGAAAACTTGAGCTTACCAAACATTTACATAATGTTCAATTTAAGCATCCATAATATGACCACCTTTACAGTGTAATGATTATTAATGAAAATAAACATGATAATTATAATTTTTCGAAGATAAAAAATTTCATTAAAATTATTAAAAACATGGAAGACTGGGCCTACCGAACATTTTAATAATACTCAATTTATTCTCGCATAAGATTACTAGTATTCAAATCACAAAAATAATTAATTAAAATAACCAGGATAGTTATAAATTTACAAAGACAAGTAGTTTTATTTAAATTCCTAAAAAATAGAAAACTCGACATACCAAAACCTACGGAAATACAAGCATGGTATTTTGAAAATAAAAAATAAAATCATGCATGATGAAAAAACACATTAAAAAATGAAGATTTATACATTATAAAAACAACCATAACAACTCGTACCTACCCAAATAAGTCATATTGAAGTATTGTCTAATCAAAGTCAAGAAGCACATGACTATCAATGTATAATAAACCCCTTTAGTTATGAAAAATATTAAATTGTTCAGTCCTAATCCATAAATCAAATACACATGAAGAATGATTTGGTAAAAAACACCAGGATTAAACCACCGTGATCAATAAAAATTCCAATATGTATTTAAACATATTTCCAAGAAGAAATTAGAAACATAATTAATCTCATACCTGAATTGTAAAGATACTGTGGGAGGGAATATGAGATGCAAGAATCCAGCCAAGTAGATATAATCATAGACCTAAAACTAACCATAATATAATCATAAAAATATTGTTTTATAGACAATGATCGAGATGAAATATGGAAGGGGTATTTGGAGTATCCGAATATAAGATTTATACTATGAATATATTGGAAATTAATTCTTTAATAAAAATAAATCAATATTTATAGAATGTTTAAAATTTCTACGAAATTAGGATATCATACCTCTTTCAAAGATGTGGATTCATCCACTTTCGATCCAGCAAGGGTCGCAGTTGTTTGAAAAAAAGTACAAAACTAAAGGAGAGGGGGCCGGAGAAGGGTGCGAGGAATGAGGTGGTGTCGAGAGGGGTCAAAAAGGGATTGAAGGAGGTATTCGAGGAGGGAAGCAGTTCCGAGAGGGAGAATCGAAGATGGTCAGAGTTATGGATGGTGTGTGAAATCTAGGCAGAGGAGGTGCAGAGGTGAAGTTGGAGGCAGATTCATTGTTGTAGAGATGGTTTGCGGAGGAAGGAAGGGATTTTCGAGAACCCTAATTAGAACGGACGAAAAATGATAGTGGGAGGAGAAGCCCAATGCTCGCTGTGATAACCCTAAAATGAAGGGACGTAGAGGAAGTGGGTTTCAAACGAAACCATATGATAAACAATATTAGGCAGATGCAGAGCAATCCGTAGAGGCCGCAGGAGGTCAAGGACGAACAGGTAGAGGCGGATCAATCTGTAGAGTTCGCGGGAGGTCAAGGATGAACAGGCAGAGGCATTATAGAAATAGTCTAAACCATAATCGTATCGGAGGACAATCCCGACCGTGTATAGAATGCGAGTAGAGTCCAATGCTTCGAGCGGGATAATCGGTAGAGGAGGTAGATCATGATGGTGCGGGGGTATTTTTGTCATTACAAGTCCGTATGTGGTGATTTGGCTAATTATCGAGGTGAAAATTCAGGTGGTAACAACCCAACTTTAGTAGATGTAGTTGATTAATACTACTTATTCCTATTTATTACTAACAATTCTTATTTGTTACTAAATATTCTTATTTATTAGTTATTATTCATTTTTATTACTAAATAATTATAATTAATAATATTTTTTTGATTATGACTATGTATTATTTTTTATTCCTAATTATTCATAATTATTTTTAGTTATTTCTATCTATTTCTATTTCTTCCTTTTTACCCTAATTTTTACTTTTTATTCCTAAGTATTCCTATTTTTCGAATTTATTACTAATTTTTACTATTTAGTCCTATTTAATACTACCTATTCTAAATTATTCTTTGTTGTTACTAATTATACCTATTAATAATGTTTTATTACAAATTACATCTATCTATTGAAATTTATTACTATTTTTTAATAACGAAACAAAATATTTGAAAAAATAAATAAAACTACAAAAAAATATCTAATTTTATTTTATTTTAATTATCCCACATTTAAAATTATTATAACAGATATAAAATTAAATAAATAAAAAAACTAAAAGAAATAGTAAAATACCTTAATAGAAAATATTTTTTAGGCAAAAAAACATCTAAATTGCTCTCATATGAAATTTTAAACATTGAAAAAATTTCATAGAGAGATATAATAGTTCAGAGATAGATTGAAATTGAGAATTTGTGAAATGAAGAAAATGGATGGGGGTACATATAGGTTAGGTTATTTACGATTTGAGTATTTTCCAAGGGGTTCCCATCACCAAAAAGTTATATTTATGATGGGGCCCTTCGCAAATACCCACCCAACTATTAATTTGGGGTGGCGGTTAAAAAGGTATTTGTGATGGGACAAGTCACAAATACTTATCTACTGACACAATAATTTAGGTGGGGTTTATCTCCCATTGAAAATTATATTATTCACAATATGACCCGTTGTAATAGATGAAATCCTATTAATTAGTTGGCAGCGGTTCAAAGGGGTATTTGCAGTGTGGGTAAATACCCGTTGTAAATACCATTCTCGAAGTTTGGCTCACAGTTCAAGCCACAAATTATTGTAACGAGACTTGGGTCCCGTCATAAATAGTCCCTCCCAATGGACTATTTACAATGAAGATGGGGCTCATTGCAATTATTAATTTTTTTCATTACTATATGTATGGGGAATGTGTGTTGTATGTGACTAATGAACATGTCTTTATTGACATTCCCTGATGTTTTAGGTGGAAATCAAAGACCGTAAGATAGTCATATCATGAAAAGTATAATCCTTTAGTTGAATATGTATCTCATTATTCATAGAGTGACTACATGACTCCATAGGAGATGTCATGTAAATAATGACAACTATGAGATATGTCTTTCATGGACAACCTCCACCTTGAGTTGATCATGTATCCAATTTTTTATAGGGTGAGTGCATCACTTCAGTGGGTATTGTGTAATGAATAGTGATTGTGGGATTAGATTGTCATCGATATCCTCATCTTGAGATTGATCTCCAGGCCTGTTTTTTGGGGAGTGATCATATGGATAAAAGGGAATCATATAAAGAACAAAAAATAGAATGAAATTCCATTCATGGAAAAAATAATTCTTGATTTGATTGTATAATAATTTTTTTGTGGAGTTATCATATGAATTTTGAGGAATCACATGAAGAACATTAACCACCTTAACGACCCATCTCAGAGATCCACAAACTACAAGAACCCATTTTCTAATCATTTTGATGTCTTCTTGATTAGTTGGAGTTAACAAAATTTCATTTCCCATGAGGGGTTATGATATTTGTATGACCCAATAACATGAACAGTTAGTGGTCAGGCAATTCAATTATAGTTGATATTCCCTTTTAAGGGCCTTTTCACTAAAATGAAGGTTGTGTTTTGGATAGTAACGTAACAATAATTTTCTAATGATCTTCAAATAGGCATAAAAAATTATGTAATCTAATTACTTTCCACAAGTTCCTCTGATTCTTGTAAATTTTGGTTCATTTCCATACATAGAACAGATATTCTTGTACATGTTATTATGGGCATGCAGAAATTGAACTCTTGTGCATTAGCTATGTTTTGTCCACTTGAGATTATATGTATAAGATTTGGATGTAATACTAATCCATGATGGAACTATGTCCACTATGAGATATTGTAATTGCAGTTATCTTTGACATATGTTTATTTCATGTTTTATGTTCTTTCCATATTTCAATGTGTTAATGATATTTTTGTTCTTTATTTGTGGATTAATGTTCCCATATGATTATTCATTAGCCTTTTATTTTATGATATCATGTAATGCTAGTTGATCTATATGTTATCCTTGTTTGTAATGTTTATCCCCTTACTGTTTTTTTCTCACCCATTATGTTTATATATTCCCTAGTTTATCTATGATATTTTAGAATTGCAAAAGGATTTAGGTTCTCATTAATGAGATTAAAAAAAATCCACTTCTGTTTTATTTATAAGATTTATGATCTTAGTATCCCAAATACAATATGCCTCTTAATACATCGGTTTTTAAATTATTCATATTTAGGTTAATAATCTTATAATTATTTGTGTAAAAATAAAGGATTTTTTTATGATTTGTACATACAAAACCTCTCAAATCAATACATAAGATCTAAGGTTAAGAGAATGAATTGTGGTCATATTTTGTGGTTATTTTTCCAACCTAAATATCATAATGAATTATAAGACCATTAACATTACCATGTTGAATATTTTAGTCATGTTTTAGTTGTTTGAAATCATATTATTTTTAATAAATTAAATATCTTTATTATGATACTCCTTTTAAAATCGTAGAAAAATAATCTTTATATGAAAGAATATTATTTTTAATTACATTAAATTTTATTTCTTAAATTAATTTCATAATGTGATTAGTCATATTTTTACCTAGAAATTCAACTGTTATATTATGAGGATTACATTTAGTAATTAAAATTTTTTCTTTATAATATAACACAGTATTATTGTTGTTTTTTGTTCTGTGTGATGGTACATATTCAACATAGTATTTATTTAAATGATCACACTTTATAAAAAAGGGAGGCGTTACATCCAACCCCAATAAATAAATTTTGACCATAAATTTTTAACTTCACTAATTCATGAAAACAATTGAGAGTTTTATTATTATAGTCATGACTCATGATATAACATGGTCTTGAAAATAATTTATAATGATTTATAAAGATCTTGTGAAACGTGACAAGCATATCCCTCAAGTGTTTCAATATAGGTGTACAATTATGAAATTTTTTCTTGCAATGAGGGAAGATACAGTTAGTAATATACCATCCATATTCAATGTTATTTCCCCTAGGTGAATCTGAATAAAATCTTGCAACCATTTATTGTATCAATGTGTAGATTTAATAGCTGTGAAACCACACACTGATTTCCAATTGTTTAGTATTTTTTACTATATTTATTATTGTTCTAATGGTCTCCACTAATTCATTAAAGTCTTAATTTTCATTAATAATTAAATTAGAATCATTTATATGGTATCCTTTTCCCAAAATTCATTGAGATATATTCTCTTCAAAATTTCTCATAACCTTTATCTGAAGACAACGTTAGTCAGATACCAATCAATGTATACCTTAATTATGTTTACATCATAAAATATGTTAATATATTCCCAAAATAACATTTTATTTTATATCATATTACCTACCAACCATAACGTCTATCTATATTTAATAAAAAAATTCTTCCTAAAACACACAAAACAACTCTAAAAATATCATTAATTGCCTTCAAATCTTATCATATTGGACATTAAAATTGGTTTCTATTCCTTCAAAAATATAATCAGCCTCAAAATTATTAATCCATAATGGTATACATAATCATTAAATAATCCCCATTTTATGGCATATTAACCTCAAAATTCATCCAAACACTGCTTTGATAATAATTATGACACCCAGGACCAAAACTATGAGATCTTGTTCTGAAATATATATTAATTTATTAAATGATTATACTTTGACTAAATTATCCTAAAATAAACCTTATATATTTTTAATATCAATAACAATTATTTTTTTCCTTACACACTTAATAACTTTTAGGTTCAATGTTTTATAATGTTATGAAATTTTTTTTAAAAAAATGTAATATATTTCCCAAACAATTGAAGTATATTGGAATAAACTAATGAATAAAAAATTAAAAATATGATTCAAAATATCTATAAAATTCCATGTACTATAAATAGTATAGAAATTTCATGTCTCTTTATTACTTATGAATTAGATTTTATAGATATATATCCACTATAATAAAGTTATGTAATTTTCTGATCAAAATGTAATTTATTTTCTTTAAACTACAATTTTATAAATATATTTTATATTCATATGTTAAAGTTAAATTCGAAACTTTTAGAATTTTAATTTTATGAAAATATTATCTTCAATTTTTAAATCATTATTTGAAAATTATCTTATATATAATTTGTGGGAATTTTATTAATATTTAGATTTTTTAAATGAAAAGTGAAAATAATTATTTATATTGAAAAAAAACATTTTCTTCTAGAGAATTTAAAATTTTAATTTTTTTTAATGTTTTTCTAATGTAACATTAGTTCATTTCAGTAAATCTTATTCTTTATTTTTTATTAAGAAAAAGTTATACATAAGATGACATATTTTCTGGTAAACTAATTTTTGTTGTGTTTTTAATGATTAGTATTAAATGAAATTATTTCAATTAAATAAATTTATTTTTATTAAATTTATCTCAAATTTTTAATCATCATAATTAATATCAAATAAAATTTTCAACAAATGTTTTTATCATAATTAATATTCATAAAAGTAAAAAATCGGTAACCATGGTAAATATTAAAACAAGTTTATTTAGGAATAAAATAATGTGATATGGGTTTAAATAACATAAAAAATAGTTAAATCATATTATATTTCCATAATTAGACACTATCTCGACTAATATTTACCAGTGGACCATTTTGGGAAAATGTTTTCTTTATTGTGAAAAAATATATTCTAATCATTTTAAAAATTCCATTTGTGTTCTCTCACCCACTTATAAAAGGGAACCCCCATATACTCGCCAATACACACATAAATATAAATCAATATTAATAAATACCCATATTTATCCCTTCCTAAAATCCCTCACCACATTCTAGAGGCCATGGTTTGATCATAAACCCATCCTTGAGATGCATTAGCCATATACCTATAGATGTTGTTTGAAGAACCAATATAGTTTTTAACGGATCATTTTACTAATATTGCTTCTCGTACCTCATTAATATAGTCTTAAAACATAATTTAATAATAACACTATAAATTTCCATATATTAATATTTAATTAAGTCAATGACACAACCTATATCCTTATCCTCATCGATTCAATTGTAAATTAAACCATCATTCGTGTGTTTGAGTGACTAACCCCTCTAATAGATGCTTATACAGATGGATATAATGATAATATATATGATATTAAGGGAATATATATATTTTATATAGAGAATATATCATATACTTTCTTACCATTCCATCCATTGAAAAATGATAATGTTGTTGGTGGGTACAAGTGGATTACCACCTACAAAATTAGATGTGATTTGTTTTTCATCACTGTATCACATGGATGGTATGTGTAATTACATTTAATGATTAATATGATATTTATGATATAATTATCATTAATTAATGACAAAAAATACTAACATTATTCTCCATGGGTTCTATGATAAATTGAATCATTACTCATGATTATGTATATCATAAATTCTCTATGATTGTTACATAATCAATTTTTCAAATCCATCATTCATGATGGATTTTAAAAGTTTAATTAATGTAAAAATGATAATTATTTAAGGATTTTTTTATTATGGAATAATGATGTAATTTACCGTAGATAACCCACTAATGTAATTTTGTACTTATTATTTAAATATATTTAAAAATCCTAACATGAAAATAATTTATTAAGTAATTGAATATAAATTTTTAATAAACGAAAATGGAATAAAAACATTAAAAGGATAATTAATAGTTTAAATTATTATATAATTATATTATTATGAAATATAAAAAACATACATGATTAGTCAGAATAATTTTGTGGGAAAATTTCCCTGAAAAACATCATTATAAATATTTTAATGTTTTATTTTCTATATACATATCGTCCATGTAAATATTCATATAGTAATTTTATAGATATATTTTTTATGGACATAATGAATTAAAAAGTACATTTTATGTCAATTTTCTTTTTATTTTAAAGGTTTTTTAAGGGAATATTTTTAGATATTTTATACACAATGTTTAAAAATTCATTAAAAACGTTAAATGAAATGTTATTTTATAATGATTTAACATTAATGGACTTTCCTTAAATCAGAAGAATTATTTTATTTTTGGATTACATTAATGTAATTCATGTATTCTTCAAAGAAAAACTATCCGTAACTTAATTCTATTGGTTTTAGATTTGATTATATTCTCTTAAAGGTAAATGATATATCAATATATGAAAAGGTTTTTCTTCTTGATTCAATGTTATATTTTGATGAGTTTAATGACTAGAATTAATGATTTTGTGTTTTTTATCAGTCTTATGTTCCTTGTTTTTTTTATTTTGGTGGATCCTAGTACCTCTCGAACGATTGGTGATCCTAATATTAATTTGATTATGGGTTATCCAAATATAACTCTATAATGTAGTACTTAATGATTATGTACTCTAGATATTTATTTAGGAACATAAATGTTGTGTTGTTCCTTTTATAGGGGTTCATGTAGGAGTTTAATGAAGATGATTTCTAAAGTAATCTATTTTACTTTTCAATTATTTTTCTTGTATTTTCACAGATTTCACAACATTAAGTAAATTTATTTTAATGATCCTAGGGTTTAAAGGAATGATTAAATCCTTTTAGAGTAAAAAATATCAGTGCTTAAATTTTTTTTAATGGTTTATCTTGTTCCCTAAGAATACTTTAGGATTGGGACTTTTTTCCATTACATTTTTTTATAAATCATTTTACAAAAAAACATTTGATAATAAATTTTATTTCATGTGTTAGTAAATAATTATTTATGCACAATCCTTATTATGTTAATCAAAAAATATATTTTATGACTTCATGGATTTAAAATGAACTAATATGTTTCTTTAGTTTTTATGTTATATAGCATTTTTATATTTTGATTATCATCCTATGTTATCAAATTTTACTCTCATGGGTTACAGATGAGTTAGAACAATTATGATGTCATATTGAAACCATGAAAAATATTTTTAAAAAGAGAAAATTTATAATTTAATATATTATTGGAGGCAATGGATAATAAGAGGAAGTAGTCAACATTTCTTGTAAAGGAATATTTAATTTTAAATGTGGCCTAATTTTCAAAAACTCTAAACCGTATAAAATCATTGAGAATATTATAAAATAAATTCTTCAATAAAAATGAATTTATATGTTGAATATGGGTTGGGTCTTTATTGTTGGCATCATATCAAGGATTAATTAATTTCATAGGTTATGATAATGTAATTATTTACCAATAAGAGATTATAAATTATAGATATAATTATATTTTATTTGAATATTTTTTTATTGGTTCCTATAAAAATTGTATGTTTAGGGCTGTTTTGATAGAAGAAACATGGAATCTAACGTATAAGGAAACCAGTATGACAATATACATACGAATTAGAAAACTGGAATGGTTCGAATTGAAACATAATAGTTTTTTTCTATGATGTATCAATTGACTATTACTATAAATTGTTGTCATATCTACATGAGAGAAAAACCACATTCAATATCAAAGAAAAATGTTGATTGTGGATCATTTCTTGAATCAACACCCTTGACATTTAGTGGATCATCTGACCCTGTGATAGATAAATATTGTTTAGAGACTTAAAAATATATATTTTAATTCATGTGGTGTTCAAAACATCAAAACATAATTTATTCTATTAAAATTTATGAAGATGAGTCCTATAAGTGGAGTTCAATGATTATGAATAACAGAGATATTTAATAGATTGATGACATGGGAAATGATTAATATAAGAATGTTCTCATTGATAAATATTTTCTTTTATGGTTTTTAATCTCATGGAATAAAAGAATTTAATTGAATTTGGGAATAATGATGAGAATTCATTGTCTTTATATGGAGAAATCATTACTTTATTCTAAAGGAATGTACCATATAGAATTTGGGATATTTTTAGTAAAATTAATTAACTATATTCCATATTGAAACCAATAATTCAAAAATAATTTTCATATAATGAATCTTAAAGTTATAAAAAACAGTTTTTTTATTTAGTGATATGTTTGAAATAATGTTTTCTGATAAAAATTTGTCAGACAATAAATAGTATAAAAATAGGTCTACGTAGAAATAAAATTAGAAGAATCCATCAATGGAATCTGATGTTTTGATAATATATTTTCCATATTTTTGATAATTATATTAAAATGACCCATATAAAATGTGTTATATAATTTGTTAAGTGTTTGTAATGTGTTACTTTTTTAAATTTTGGT
Source organism: Viscum album (assembly GCA_963277665.1). Taxonomy (NCBI): domain Eukaryota; kingdom Viridiplantae; phylum Streptophyta; class Magnoliopsida; order Santalales; family Viscaceae; genus Viscum; species Viscum album. The sequence continues at coordinate 1,064,960,095 of OY728137.1, forward strand.
GAGGACTATAATAAAAAGAATCACATTAATGATCATAAAAATATAAAATGGTGAGTGTAAGATATATTAATTGTAATAAATTTATTCATAATGATAGTTCTTAACTAACTATATGAGTATAGGAATGAAGTCAAAAATATCACAATTATTAAAGGTCGGAATAAATCCTTTGTGACTACACTAAATGATTCACTAAAATTGTAATATTTCATGTCAGATAAATTACATTTGATTCACGTTAGGCTAATAGATTATTTGATTTAGGGTCTATACATTATTACATTTATGAGAAATATACTAATAACGTGGAAATTTTACCATAATAAAATAATCTATGAAATTTGGTAAGAACACATGAAGGTAATACTTTTTTAAAAATAAAATATAAATATCTTATAATTTTCTCTATTGAATTGTTTATCGGAAAACCAGGTTTTCTTTCCCCTTTATGGAGAATGAATTACATTTGGGAACTGATTGACATCATTTTTATCATACTAAGATTTATTTTCTATCTAATGAAGTAAAATTTTATTGAGTTTATGTTTTTGAACAAGAATGAAATCATGCCTTTGATAACATATCAGGAAGTTGACTAATTGATTAATGGTGAAAATTGATGTTATAGGGAAAATATTATTAAGATGAAGGATGTTATTCAAATTAGGGATTTCCCAACAATAAATGAATATCTATATGTATTTATTTATAATTTACATAGTATTATACGTCATTGGGATATTGAAATTACTATTATATCAGTTTATTATGCTAAGATGGAATCAAAACCACATTATTGAATGGTTCATGTAGATATTTTTTAATTGAAAAGTATGTTACAATAAATACATGATAGGGGATTCATTCATCATATTCATTCACCATCTAGTTATCCTAATATGATTGTAAAATGGATATATAGTTCCATTTGTATTTCCATTCATTATAGGGAATTGAATAACATCACTACTAAGAGTAAGTATATATTTACATGTATATATATGAATTTTTTATCACCTCCAGGGGTCAATATTTTTTAGAGTTTGATATCAGGTCTGGGTACCATCAGCTGAAGGTGATGATGAATCTATTTATTAAGAAAGAATTTTGGACTAACTATAGAAATAATCAGTTAATATTTATTCGATTTGGGTTGAAAATTCATTAATTTTATTTATGTACATTATGAATAGTTCTTAGATGATTTCTCAGATAGATTTGTGGATGTTATTATTGATGACATCCTGAAATATTATGAAATTTATTATGATATTAATATATATTTTAGAGTTATTTTTAAAAATATGAAATAAAATAAATTATATGGAAAATTTTGTAAATGTTATTAATGGTTGTGATATATTTATACAGTTAGATATATTGTATATAAATAGAGAATAATTATTAATCTAATTAAACTAAATTGGTTGAAAATATTCTATTACTATGAAAGGCTACATAGATTCATATATTTTCTATATTAGTGTGCTACTACAATGAATTGTTTTCAAAAAATTATCCATAATCTATCGCACTAAATACATTAACATTAAAAGGATTCAAATTAATCTTGCAAAATGAATATGATGAATGTTTTCTAAAATTTAAAATAATATTTGTAAAATCATCTTCATTAGCCTTTCCATCCAAAAATAGTGATTTTTAATCTACAATAATTCTTCTATAAATGGGTAGGGTTGTGTTATAATGAACATTGATTAGGTAATTTTTTATGCTTCACATTAATCAAACCCACATGAGAAAAATTATTCTACATGTGGGGACCAACTAGAAACTGTTGTTTGTTATTTAAAAATTTTCTAACATCATTTAAATGGATTAAAATGTGAAATATATACTATTATTAAATGATTAATGTATATATTCACTCGCAAAGAGTTGAACATGATACCTAAACTATAGTTGGAGCTAATTATGGATTATGACTACAAGATTTATTACTAAAGATGAAAAATAAAAAAAAATTGTCGATTCTCTATGTCAAAAAATGAATTGTTAACTATGAAAAATTTATAACATGAACCATCTGTACATGAATTGATGAATGTTGGTTTAAAATTTCTTATTATAGGAAAAACTAATTTATTTCATGATTTAGTGTTTTAATCTTTGTTAGACTATATTTTTCAATAATAAAAGGTGGATTGTGTTTTATAAAAAAAATTGAATCCATCTATAATGGTTTGTTTTCAATATTTAATATTGATAAAGTCATTTTGATCTTATTGGGAAAGACATGGTGTGTGTCGGGTGATACCCAACTATGGAAATAATTGTTGAGTTATGTTTACAGCTCATCAATTTGTGTACACCATGTAAGTGATAAGATGCATAATGATCGTCCAGGCTATTTCTGGATGTGTGGAATGAAAAAAAATTCTAGATTTACGATAAAGTGTTTGACTTTTCAATAAGTTATAGAATAATTAGAATTAACTTAGAGAACACCTCAATCTTTATCAATTGTAGTGTGGAAAAATAAGAATATATCGTTGAATTTCATGGTTGTATTACTAAATAATTCTTAATGTAATAATGTGATATAGGTTATTATTGATAATTTACCAAAATATATATATTTCCTTCCTATTCAATATATTATATCATTAAATTATATTTACCAACAATATCTCTTGGATATAGTAATGGGATATGGAGTTTCAATCACCATTAAATATTTCAGTGATCCCATGTATACAAATAATGATTAAAAAAGTCATCAAATGTTTTTGGTGTTGAATTAAATTTCAATAAAACTAATCATCTTCAATTTAATGGATAGTTAGAGTGAATGATTCATATATTGGAATACACGATTTTATCATGATTAATGGATTAACACACAATTTGGGACCAACAATATTCATTACTTTATTTTTCTTATAATAATAATTTCTCATCTATTATATAGATGATATCTTATTAGTTATTATAATGACTGTGGTCTTGGAATATAGATTGTTGGGATGAAGTAGGTTAACGAATTTTTTTTATGACCAGAATTGGAAGAAGAAATGGTTTAGTATGGGAAGATGATTAACAAACATATTAGGAAAGAGCAGATAAGGGAGAATAATTATACAGACAATTGAATGATAGATCTTATATTCTAGTTTGGTATTTATGTTTTTTATAAAGTATCAATATATAAATGTTTCATGTATTTTGGTAAAATGGTAAATCTATGTCTATGGTTTATAAACCATTTAAAATTATGGAGAATATCAGATCTGTTTCTTACTCTAGGGCCTTTCCTCTATGTTTATCTTAAGTACATGATGTGTTTCATGTTTCATTATCATGAAAAAATATCCATGTTGAATGTCAAGCTTTGAACCCATAAGTAGTATTATTTAAAGAAAACCTTTATTATGAGAAACATCTTCTTCATATTCTTGAACATATAGATTTATTTTAATTGAATAAGTTTATTCAGGATGTTATGTTAGTAAATTAAAAAATATGATTAATAATATAATATGGAACTCTAAAAATAATATGATATAAAAAATATCACAGATTTTTTAAGCATTGAAAAATAATATGGGGAAATAATTTCCACATGGGGAAAGAATATATCAACCAAAGTAATTTTAACAAAAAACAAAGTGCATTCCTTACTAATATTCAGGAATTATATTTTATATATTTATATTCACATTAAAAATATTAATTATTTTTTGATAAAAAGTAATTACTTTTCAACATAATAAAGTGCATTATAGGTATTATATGATTTTAATTAAAAGAATAATTTAAAAAATTATATAATTTTAACTTTAAAAAACATTATTTTTAAATCATCAAGTAAAAAATATAATAGAGTAATATTTTTTGAAATTTTTGAATGTTGTATTTTTTGAAAGGATCGTGAAAATCAAAATTTTTATTGAAAAATGCATTTTATTTCCACGAATATAAAAAGTTAAAATTTTTTGAATTATTTTTAAATTACAATTAATTCACTTATATTATTAATAATAAAATTAATTTCATTTGAATTATTTTAATTCTTTATTTTGGAATAACAAAATTTTATACTCAAGAATCCTTTTTTCTAGAAAACCATTTTCATCAGGTTTTATGGAATTAATATTAAATGAATTTCATCCAGTTATATGAATGGAATTTTATATTATGGATTTAATGGTTTTTTAGGATCATAATTAATACTAGTTTATAAGCATAAATTTATCATTGGACATAAGGAATATGAAAAATATAAAAAATTTATTTCCACTCTTACGTTTAAAACAAGTTAACGATAGGATAACTAAAGTTATAAGGGTTATAATAATTATTTCAAAATCTAATTTTATGGCCAAATTTTGTTCCTATATCTTCTAATTCTCATTAAGTGTCTATGTTTCATTTTGTTATAATTATTATTTAATTAATCTATTTTAATATTTTTAATAATTTCATCTTTTTCCACTCACCCACTTTTAATTGTTAACCCCTTCTCCTCTGAAATATACATATCAAAAGTAATTGGGATTATTAATTATCTAAAAAATTACATTCCTAAAAATATTTCACATTTCACAGTGTCCTTGGTTTGATCTAAAAACTAACTTCAGAAAATTTTATATATAAATGAAAACTGGTTTTCCAAAGAAGTGGTATAGATCATAACTCGGGGTTTTGGTATTATCACTTCATGTAGCTCAATAAAATTATTTTTAAAACAAAATTAAATATTAACAACATTATATTCCATATAATTTAATTTTTTTCATGTTAATTTACAGTCATATATCTATCGTATCATTCATTAAATGGGAAATGAAACCATTTTTTTTGTATGGCTGTCCACCGCTTCGTAATCCAATTTATTTTGTTTTCCAACAATTCCTCTCATGAATGGTTATACTAATTGATGTAATGTAAAAATATGATATTGATGAAATATTTTTCATTATATAAATATAATATATCACCTATTTTCATACCTTCCATCTATTCAAAATGATAACGACATTCATGTGTACATGTGGATGAACACCTCTATGAAGCGATATGATTCATTTCACATCATCACATCACATAAGTGGTATATATATTTGTATTTAAATATATAATATGTTATTTATTTTATAATAGTAATTTTTTATTGATTAACATATAATTTTAATTTTTGTATCATGTTGCTAAGAAATTAAAATGTTAGGCATGCGTACATATGAGATCGAAACTTTGATCCCCTAAATGTGATGAATACTGACACTAATATATGTATTTGAATATAATAAAATGAATTTTCTATATTCGAATCCATAAATATTGTGTGATAGTCATTCTTCAATTGGAAATATAATTATAGTTTACATGAAAATAGATAATTCAAGGTTTTGACCCTCACGAACAGTATTGGTGGAAGCTAATATGACAAAAACTTTAATAGATGATATGGTTCTCTCTACAAGTTATGATAACATTTATTCTGGAAATATTATCTTAAATTAATAAAAAAAATTATGTACAAACTATATATTATTCAGTGTCATTGATTATGAATTCAATAGGTCTATAGTTTTCATTTTTTGTAATCTCATGGGTCATAATAGTCCGTCATGTATTCGGGCCACTAACAACGGGAAAGGGAAGGAATAACATCCTTTCACAATTAATGATCCTCCAGGAAAATATTTCATTAAAGAGACTGAAAATTATAGTTTAAAACATGGTTTCCCTCATGATATATTTATTGCATATCAAACATTCCCTTCATGGAATGAGCATTTTTGGATAATGAGTTGGTTTCCTTTGTGGTAATTGTTCAGTTAGGGTAGGCTGTACAGGTTCTCAATATTCATAAAATTGACACCCCATGTTGATGTTTGAAATGGATTAATCAATTGATGGTAGGGATTTCTCTCTAATTTACCACCTACCCAATGATGATGTGGCCGATATAGATTATGTTTCTCATGTCATAGTTGAGTCTAATTTGAATAAGGATAGGGAGAATGGTGTGTAGGACCACTTGATCCAATAATCATCTCAATCGTCACAAAATATTTCCAAAGAGAATAATAATTTGGATTATTCATCACTCTTAAAAGATCACTCGGAAATTTATACTACATTCCCCACTTCAAATGAATCATATTTGAATACCCAGTCGAATTAAAACTTGTCTGGTGTTTTGGATGTTCCTAAATCTGAGATGTTCATTAGTGAATAAAAAACTACTATGGAGCACCAGATGTCTTCCCCTCACCTTTAATATATCAATGGAATCCCTAGAGTTTGTGTATTTGTGGTGGTTCGATATGTTGTAAAAATATATGAGTATGAGGAACATCATTCTAGAAGTCAGAAAGAGAAGTTGAACACGTCTATAATTTCACATAATCAAGGTGATGTATCCTCCTAAATAGAGAAAATATTTTTTGTCAAACTTTTTATAATATATAGGGATTCTTATAAAAGAATATTATTATTATTGTTGACTCATTAAGTGAGAAAATATCTCTATATCATGATATGGAAGATCGTTTTTCTCATGTTCCCCATAAAAATTCATGCAAGAGAGTATTCCTTAGGATGTAACATTAGGTAGTTATCCCCCCAAAAATAATTTCACCCCTTCTATTTGAAGATTATGGGATATTTATAGGGATACTCTTCCCCTCTAAGAGGCCCCCTCTTTCCCCATAGGGAATGTAGGACTGGATAAGGTACTTCTAAAATAATTCTACTGAATGAAATATTGGATATACCAAAATAATGTAGGACCTCTAACATAAGGAAAACATCCCTTAATAAATGGAGATATTTTTTGGAATTTTCTAGGGGATAGGAACTCCCCCATGGTCATATCTCTGAGATATTTCATTGAGACTAATAATCCTCTTGATATTGGTATTGTTAATCCTGAAATGATGTTTAGAAAAAAGAATTCCTTTATATGGGCCTCTCTATGGTACATGTTTGTTTGAAAAAATTCAATTGAGAGCATTGTTGATAATCACTGGATTCTCAAGAATGACATTGTTATTATTCACTCATTCATCCAGAATCAGTAGGTTACCTCAGTAGATATCGGTATTCAATGAACTATTTTTTCATGTCCTTTGTTTGTGATTTTAATTTATATATAAAATATAAGATAACTCTAGAAATATTATAAAATGAACTCTTATAAGGTATCTATGAACTGTGACATTATTGATGATTTTAACACTTTTCTCCAACCTGATGAAAAAACAATCACCCATTTCAATATATTGACATCCCCTAACTTCTACCCATGCTTTGATAGGTGAAATATATTTGATATCACAATTTAGGGAGTATTTTATACAAGGATAAGGTATACTCTAAATATGATACAAGACCTCAAGTTAGTCATATGTCTTGTTTATATTGATGAATGAAATGATTCAGTCATTGATTTTGGTCTCATTATTCATATTTTTCACTCTAATGATAACCATATATTGGTGGATATTCTCACTAGTGATATAAGGTCACCATCCCCCCCTTTCATATTCAACTATACATGGATGGATTTTTCTGGATTTTGAGTTGTTATATCAAACTCTTAGAGAACTAACTATAAAAGAATCCCATTCATAATTTTTTCAATGAAATTAGAAAAATATTAAATTATTATTATCGAATAGAGAAAGACCTCTTTCTATATGATGGATAATGAAATTAATGTTGCTGAAAAAAGTCCTTTATTGTTAAATTGAAATACATAATAGTTATGTGTCTTCTAGGGATGAGATTAATCATCTTTAAAATCTTAATGAACTTTTATTATTTCTGGAAAGACTTTCCATGAACCACCATAAAGTAATATGGCTACCCGAGGGGGATATAAATTCAAATTTGTGGTGGTGTCTTGACATGGAGAATAAAATAAAGAGAGTAATTACATATCTTGAAATTAATGGGACTATATTTAGATTAGAGATTGAGATTTCAAATTCAGTTATCAAATACATTGAATGATTATAATTAGAGAATTGGGATTATTTCATTAATATAGTTCTTTATAATATTGACTCCACTATTGATACCCAGCAAAAAAAGATTCTTGTTTAATCTCCTTTGGAGAAGGAAATCAATGTTTTTCTCTTCTCCTTGATTAGTGATATTGTGGTAGGTCCGGATGGGTTTACTAATAAATTATTTATGTTCAACTGGGAAATTTTAAATTGTGATTTCATCAATGTTGTGAGAGAAATATATAATCATTCATCTATACCATATGGTGGAAATCCTTGATTCATTGTTTCGATCCCAAAAAAATTAAGTTTCCATAGACAAAAATGATTTTAATATAATTTCTATTGGGAACATAATTCCTGAAATCATCAAAGGATAATTGCTTTAAAGATAGAACACAATTCTCTGGAACTGCTAAAAGCTAATCATTTTGGATTTTTCCGTTCCAGGTGTACTCATAATTATCTTTTCACTACATTTGAATGTGTTAAAATCATGAAGATGAAGACAAAGGATGGTATATTTTTCTTCAAACTGAAAATTTCCAAGCGTTTTTACCCAATTAAATGGGGAATTATATTAGAAATTATTAGAAGGTATGGATTCTTTATGTATTCCATCAACATGGTCATTATAGTTATTAGTAACTTTATAATATCCCTCCCCATTAAAGGATCGCCCTGGGGCTACGTTCAATACACGAGCGGGGAAGACATGGGGACCCTCTATTTAGCCACCTTATTTCTATGGATGAAGATTATATAACTCTCTACATTAATGATCTTGTGAATACTGGTATATATAGGAAAATTAAGCTTAAAAGTGATTTACTTACCCCATCCCACCAACATTATGTTGATGATATACTATTTTGTGATGATGCTGAATATTGGAAAATCTCTTGTATCCAAAAATTGGTTTATCTTTATGAAATAAAATTTGGACAATTGATAAGTTGGAATTATTATAATTTTTTTTTGGGAATGCATTTATGGTCTCCAAGAATAATATAATTTTCAAAAATCTTTGTCTGAAGAAATAGACCCTTCTATTAAATTATATGGGTTACCCCTATTATAATTCATTTTTAAAATATGATATCTTGATAACATATATCCCAAACTTATTTTTCGACTAGATACCTATAAAGGGATTAGCATGTCTCGTGTAGGGATCATTTTCCTATTGAACATAGTTGTCAATAAATTTTTGTATAAGATATCTCTATTTACAAAGGGCCTATAAATATTAATAAAAATATTTATGTCTGGGTCAGAAACAACATCTGGAATTATTTCATCAATGAAAAGAAAATCGTCAATATTTCTCAGAAATAATTCATTAAAACCATGGACATGGTGTGTTTGGGAATTAAAGATCTGAAAATTTTCAATGGTGAACTTCTCATCAAATTCAATTGGATTTTATTAAAATACAATGACATAATTATGTATTTTATATCCTATAGATTTCTCTCAAATATTCATAATGGATACTCCATATATATATACTATTCCATATGTCCCTCCTTTAAAAAATATTACTATAGCCTCAAAGACTACTCAAAATGGTTGGTCTAAAAGTACACCAATCATTATTTATGGAGTAATTTTTTTTTGATAACCCCATCAATGAAACCATAGAGTAACTCCTCTAATGAATCATCATCCTATTTCTAATAATCTTCTGAAAACTGACCAGTAGGGCTATTTTTTCACCCATATAAAATTGGAATATTAGAATTATCTTTTTATTGACTTATACACCATGGTCTAAACTCCTTCAACCACATGTGAGCTCAATTTCAAAGTATACTATAGGTATCTGTGTGATGGTGGAATACCTTTTCCACCATGGCTACATATGTTCAAATAAACCTTCATCACTCCATCCAACTTTCTCCATCTTTAGAGAAACTAAAAATATAGAGTCCCACTAAACAGTCTGCTATAGAAAAACATACCCCTTCATACTCATATCTACTACTTATGCTTACAGTATAATGAATAAATAGTGGATTTATTTATTTTCTATAGTTTCCCATGCATATTATGGTAAAATTTTCATCATGTCATTGGAGTTGACATAAATTTGGGCAGTTTTGAGGATTTTAGGGCTTCCATAATCAATTCTATCTAGATTGATAAAAAACATGCCTAATTGATCATTTTTATGTGGGATACCTTTAAATATATATGGAAAGAAATAAATTATCATTAATTTGTGAATAATAGGTCATCCTTGTAGGCTAGGATGAATTTTTTTTATAGTTAGGTAATATAAGCCTCCCAAATTCAAACTATTTCCATGAATAACGAATTATCTGATATAAATATTCTGTAAAAAATTTGTGTTTCTTGTAGGGTCAAATAATATTTTATGATGAAATATATTATATGGAATACACCAATATATTTCTATATGATTGTGAGTGTGTATGGGGTGGATTTATATGCACTAGGACCATCGGGTTTTGGTGGTGTATTCATTGCCCTGTGGGGATTCAGTGAAGGATATTTTTATCACAATATTGGTATTGGCTATTAAATAAATGCTGATCATTGAGAGATTATTAAATTTTTCAATTATTTTTTCTAGAATGGATGGATACATATTTGGTTGGAGTCTGACTCTACTATAGTGGTTCACATCTTGAAGATGAGATCCATGGATATCCCATGGAGAATACTTCCATCTTGGATTGTCTACATCCATATGATTGAATATATTCACCAAGATGTCACTCATGACTATAGTGAGGAAAATCAAGTTGTTGATTCTCTATCAATGTGAGAAATTTTGGATTCCCCCTTGAGATAGTCTTTTGTTATTCCATCTTTTTTCCATAATATTTTTATCTAGATGTGTGTGGTGTTTTTCATTGATGTCATGGTAAACAACATTATTATTCTTTATTTACTTCTTTCTAATAATTTTATGGAATGAGATTCTACAATGACCCTGAACATATTTTGTTAACATTATGGATTGGATGAAATAATGTCCAATTTGAGCATAGTGAATCTACCTATTTCATTTTAGACATCTAATCTGAATATCATCAAAGTACATGATTTGAACATAATTGATTAAGTAATTGAATATAAGATTGTAACAAATAAAATATAAATTAAAATAAAATATAAAAAGGTTATTATGAAAATAAAAAACTATCATATATTTATTATTAAAGAAGATAAATAACTTACATGATGACTTTGAATCAATGTAAGGGACACTTTACCTTAAAACACTTATTTTAAATGATTTAAATATTTATTATCTAAATATTATTATTCTATGTATATATTCATAAAATTATTTTCTGGATGTATTGTTATAGCTATAAATTAATTTCAAATGTCATTTTCCCTTTTTTACATCAGTTCAATATTTTTCAAAAGTAATCTATTTATATATTGTATACAAAACGTTTTAAATTTTTTACAAAGGAAATGGTATTGATTTATTTTAATATATATATATATATGTCATCAAAGATTGATAACCCCAACACCAACATTATTTGATATTTGAATTTTTAATAAGAATATGTTTTTTATACAATGAAAACCCCACCACTTTATTCTGGGTGTTTTATTTTGGAAAATTTGGCTTTAAATGAAATGGATATATCAATATTCACATTTTTTTGACTTATGGGTTAAAAAGAATATATTTATGTGTTTGATGTTTCAAATGAAAGAATTTATGTGTTTTATTAACATTATAGTCATTGTAAATTATTTATTAATGATGAGTAATCTTTATATGGATCTACCTCTATGTTATCGTATTATAACTCGGATGATGAGTTGTCCAGATATAGTTTTCCAATACATTGGATAATAATTTTCTACTAAGGAGAATTATTTTGGATGTTGCCATTTGGTTATTCCATTTTTAATAGTTCTTGTTAATTAAATTATAAGGGTTCTATGAATATGATGTCTAAAAGAACCAGAATGTATTTTAAATTAATTCTAATGAGTTTTCAAAGAAATTATTTTATTTTATGAGGTGTCTTAAAGATATTTTTTTGTTTAATTTTTAAACACTTTTAGTGTAAAAAATAATGTCTTTATGAAACAAAATTTAAAGGATTATCAGGTTTTCTATGAAAAATTCATGATTTTTATTTTTCAATTATGATTTCATATAACGTTAATTATAATAAAACATTATGTAGAATTTTTATTTAATGTGTCAGTAAAATAGTTTTTGAACTCAAAAATTTTTATTTTAAAATATTACACACTTTTATAATCTCATAGTGTTGAAATGGAATAAAATTATTGTTTACATTATTTTATATGAAACATAATGATATTTTTTATTATCCTATGTCTTAAAAAATTTTAAATGATTTAAGGTTGAATAAGAAAATTTATAATATCATTTTAGAAAAAAAAACTTAATTTTCATCAAAAGAATACATTTTTTATAAGTCCTTTTTGTAGGAAATATGGATACTGAGATGATGTAGTGAAATCATCATATATGGGTCTGTTATACAAGAGTAATGGATGCATTTTATAAAACTATATAACTAAGAATATCTACATGAAATATTTAAAATTATTTATTTATTAATAAATAAATTATTGGTTTAATAATGAATGGGTATTTATAATCTCCCAAAAAATTCAACACATGTGACACTAATATAGATATTTTATACGTAATATTCATCTCTAAAATTTGTGGAAATAGAAGGATAAGATGGCTAATCTCAAACAATTTTTATTAAATAGTTTATAGTAGTATCTTTCCTAGAGTAAAATAGTCATTAATAATTTATAAGGATTAAATAATAATAATAATAATAATAATAATAATCCATATACATCATAACATGACCATGAAATATATACATGGATAACCTTAAAATGTAAATAGTCATATGGAAAATGAGAAACGATTTTGTTTTGATGAAATTCAAAATGTTAGAAGTCATAAATATACCATCAATTCTTTATTCTAGAACATATACATAAATGGGTATGGTTCTCACAAAATACTAATGCTAGTTTGTATCAGGAGGCCTATTAATGCATTAAAAACATAAAAAATTCCAATTCAAACTCATAACTAATTACATATAATTAAGTCATTATAAAATTGATTAAATAAATATACAATACATAACCACCATGTCATGGTAATCAATATTAATCATTATTGTAGTAACAATTATACAGATTATCAATATTTCCCAATATAATAAAATGGGTTCCTTTCATTATTGGATCCATTAAAACGAAAACCATATAGATTAATTATTAAATAGTTAATTTAGTACAGGGATACAAAATATAGAAATATATTAAGTGATACATAATATTTAGATGAAAGTAAATAATATGGTCATGAATTTGAAGATAACGTCAAGGTACAAATATTGATTAATAGAAAAAAAACCCATATAAAAACATTTGATGTGACATATAAATGATCAAGATAAGTTATAGGTTAATATATTAAATATAACTCAAATTTACCGCAGTATTCTTAAGATCAATTGGAAAATGTAAATAAAATTCTCAAAATAATTTTCATTATCCTTTATAATAATGTTGAAAAAAATAACATCTACGTAACATTAAAAAATCCATTTTAAGGGGTTAAAAGAATAAATTAAAAAACATATTTTTAAATAAATTCAAAATAACGAAATCTTGATTATAAATGATGTTAAAAATAATAAATCGACCATGGAAGATAAAAATATACATAACAATAATGAAATATCATTATTTATTCTTCTAAAACATTACTTTTTATTTTTTAAATGAAAAATTCATTAAACAAAGGGAATATAATATTATATGAAAACCAATGAGAAAATATAGAGTATTCTATAAAATGTATAATATTTATAAAATCATGATATGATGTTTCTAATGAAGACATAAAAATGAAGATTCTTTAATCACTTTTTTAAAAAATGTTAAAAATTACTCATAGAGATAATGTAAAAAAAATATTTTATAAAACATTATAAATAAATTTAAAAGAAATATAAAATGACATTATGTAGTCATTTAACTATGTATAAGATCATTTTTATGTAACAATATAATGAATATAGACGTGGAGAGAAAACAATCTTTACCATAGAGAATATATAAGGATTGTCCACACAAAATAAACAATTTGGGTGGAAGAAAAAATACATATAAGGATGAATTTCAAGAATAAATGTTATAACCTAATGAAAGTAAATAATGTTAACAACAACCTCTATGATTTAAATAATCTTCTAAATAAAGTAAAATTAATATAAAGAGACTAATTGAATGTGAAACACTAAACAGTAATAAATTATTTAACCAATAAGAACTTAAAAGTGTAATATCTAGACCATGTAAAATTAAATTTGTGCGTAATAAGATGCACCGCAAGGAATTGGAATTGAGGCAAAGAAACCTTACCTAAAATCTTGTCCCACTGGATGTGTGAATCTAAAAAATATAATAATGAAATAAATTTTAATAAATACACTATCTATGGGGGTTTTAATGTATATTTCATGTTTTTTGACCATTTATTATCATATAACATTCATTTTTTTCTATTGTTTCTACTCACATTAGCAACATGGGGTTTTGTTTTCAATTAATCGAAATCTTCATCAGTATATTAATAATGGTGAAATGTGTTATAAAATAACTCAATCACCTCAATAATTGTTTTAATATACTTATTTAAAAATTATTTTAGTAAAAAAAATTATTGTTCAATAGGATGTCAAATATTGATTTAAATTAATAAAATTATCTCAGTATTCTTGTTGTAGGAGGTTAAATTAGAAATCAAAATTTATTTTTAATTGTATTAATGGAGTTCATAAGATATAATTCTATAAAATTATTAATTTCATAAATATATTATTTTTTAATAAATTTTATTTTTAAAACCACACATATAAGGTGATGATGATAATTGAAATACATCTTTCATGGAGGTTGTAATGATTATGATAGAACGTGAAACATATTCATTTTCTAATGGATGACATGGAATAAAATAATTTATATTCATTCAATATGAAAATATGTTTTCATAATAATGATAATGATATAAATATATTTTTGATGGATAAAATATATATTTATAAGGTAGAAGATGAAAGAAACATGACAAAAGTTGATTAAAACAATTAACTCTTCCATTATTATCATCTTTTAAAAACACCTCATCCTTTATAAATTATAAAATTGGTGAACTTAGAACCCATTTTAAAAGGAAAATATATTGTAG
This sequence comes from Viscum album, assembly GCA_963277665.1. Taxonomy (NCBI): domain Eukaryota; kingdom Viridiplantae; phylum Streptophyta; class Magnoliopsida; order Santalales; family Viscaceae; genus Viscum; species Viscum album. The sequence goes on from OY728137.1 coordinate 1,064,975,341, forward strand.
TAGGGTTTTTTTGATGTCATTACAAGCTTCAAAGCCTTAGGTAAGTGGAGAATGAGGGTGGTTAGAGGGTCCTTTTATACTTTCTCTCTTAATTTAACATTTTTACCTAAATGTAACCTTTAATGTGGGGTAAATTTTTTTATTAATTTCCTAATTTATTAGGAAACATAAATTGATATTTTTAACTAAATAAGACTTAATAATTATAAATAAAGAATATTGTTTACATCATTAAATTTCTAAAATTGGTTAAAATTTATTCTAATATAGTTTTGTACGACAATTATAAAATAATTATTAGAAAAATATATTTTTTTATGAATGAAATGAATTTATTCTAATTTATTTTTGATTAGAAATAATTAAATGAGTGTAGGGTCCATAAAATGTTTTAATTGTATAGTACATACTCCAATAACTTTTTTATTTGATAGAAAACAAACTAGATGAAGGATTTATAAAAATATTATTAATGAAGAATAATGTTGGAAAAAGAAGCTAAGCTGACTGCATACTCTACCATGGAAAAGATTTGTGATGAGAATCTCTTGTGAACCATGTAATTCATGGAATAATGACTATGGAATTGGCTCTTATCTACTGTATCATTGTAAAAACAGAGGCGGAAAATCCACACTATATACCACCCCTGTGAACCGCATAATTGGAGAAATAGAGGCAAAGAGTTCCACCCTCAGATACCATCCTCCCGAACTCAATAGTTCATGGATGAGGCCAATCCAAAAATGTCCGCACGAACTCAACATTTCATGGATGGGGTAAAGCCAACAGGACCCCGTAAATATTGTGAATTCATTCGTGGAATTGAGGTGGTGGTTTCCAACAATGCGAGTGCTCTGTCGCAGGCCTCTGTTGACAGATTCATCTGAGGTATTGGTGATCTTTTTATGGGCTTCCATAAAAGGTGTCTGGGGATCCATAGATCCAGCTTCCCACAAACCCAATTAATGGGCCCTAAAGGGAGATGAAAAAAACCAGACTCTAGAGGATTGGACATAATTATGGGACAAATATATGAAGAGATTGATCAATGAGGTACATACCTATTCAGATGAATTCCCACAAGTATAAACCCGCCACATAGCATAAAAAGAGGGAAAATTAATATTAATTGGTGTATTGTGAACCTAATTGGCGAACCATGAACCATATCTCGATGGTGGATGAATGTACCACAAACCAGAGGATCAGTGTCCCTTAATAACTCTGTCACTCCACATAACACTAAGCTACAAGGATGGAACCATGCACTGCATAATACCTCACCATGTAGATCGAACGCCACACTGCGTAGCAAAATACTATGTAGACTGCATACTGGTCTACATACCATAATTGTACGTGAATGGTTCCTCCACCCGCATAACAACATGTTATGCTATAAGGCCCTCATCCCACATGAAAAATTTGTTAGCGGAATAGGGTACCCTTATATTTTCCACTCTATTATTTTGATCATCCCCTTTCATTTCATCCACCACATCCATAGTCACATCATGAACCAGTCCAATAGAATTAGGCCAAAAACTCTTCCAAATCCACAAGGCACATCAGTGCACCCTTCTGAGTTTACATCCCATGTTTAGAGGAGTTGCATAAAAAATCCATGAAATATTGTATACCCCCATAATGTCCATAAGTTTATATTCTCATAGTAACATGGGTCCATCCTTTGGATAGTAATTTGAACCTCCACATTATAAGGACTAAGGGTAATCACTAGCTTTTAAATTTGATGATGGATGTTTACAAGTCAAAGGGATCATTCCTATTTTCCATTTTGATGATGAGCAATGCTTTTCCCCTTTTCTAAAACTCATTTCATGGAACTCCTCCCGGGGTATATCCCAAACCATTCCAATGGAGGTGGAACTATTACTCCTATTATGATCTGTAAGAGACAAGTCCAAATAGATTATCGAACATGGCTACCCTTGATTCAACATAGGATAAGAAATTGTCACAAAACTATATATTCTCCCCTATCAACCTTTGGGCTCTAGTAGCATTTATCAGCAGATGATGGGGGATGTGTGATCTTCTAATCCACTTCCTCATCTTATATATCACACCGAGTATTACTCACATGATCTTAGATGTTGGTGGTGATAATGAAATTTGAATAACCCCAAAGCATGGCCCCCCTCTATGTTATAATCTCTAACTAAAAATAAACTATGAGAACTTCGATTTATTTCCCCAATCAAAGATATGTAGGATTCTTATTTAAATGACTAAACCCAAAGGTGGTACTTTGAAAATGATAATCCTCAATCATGCCTCACAAAATAGTTCCTCCTCTAGGGTATAATCCCTATCTTAAAATTATTTATGGGAACTCTGATTCCTACCCCAAACAGGATACATAGGATGCCAGTCTTAATGCCCAAGAACAAAGTGGATCATTTCCAATGATTACTCTCTAATCATTCCCCGATAAATAAGGCCTCATATATGGTATAATCACTATATTAAAATAAACTATGATAACTATTATTCGTTCCCCATACTTGATATGTAATTGGCCTTTTTAAAGGCTTATGATCAAAGGGGATCGTTTTTAAATGTTAATCCCCAATCATGACCCCACAAACAGGGGATCAACTATGGTATAAGTCCCAATATAAAATTAACTTTGTGAAATATTATTTCTACCACAAATAGGATATGTTTCATTCCTATCTAAATTCATGAGCACAAACGGGTCCATTTTCAATGTTTAAACCCCAATCATTCCCCCACAAACAGGGCCTCCCCTATTGTATAATCTCCCACATAAAATAAACTACATTAACTCTTATTACTTCTCAAATAGGATACATAAGACACCTATCTGGAGGACCGATCTCAAATGGGAACCTTTTTAAATTGTAATCCCCTTTCATTATCCAAAAAACACGGCATCCTCAATGGTATAAGCCCCAAATTAAACAGAAGAACAAGGGATTTTATTCCCTTCTAACTGGGATATGTATGAATCCTCTCTATGGTCCTAAACCAACACCCAAATCACCATTGTGTTATACAGGCCATATCCCTAGTAGGATCTTATACACCAAAAGGTCATGCTTCTTTTGAGAATCCTGAGTTGCTTCGGCGTATATCTCACATGATATCCTGACTAGGAATATTCCACCTAGACATCCTGGCCACATGATTCTAAACTTCATGGATGGGTCCTGATCACATGACCATAACAGATAATGTGTCCAGTTAAGTGGCACTGAACTATGTGGGATTTTATTCCCCTCATGATGATACAAAAGAATCCATTATTATGGGGTTTATCTCAATAGAGAAATAACTTATGTCCCCCCTGGATGACAATAAACTCTAGAGCACCTCATCACATGGCTTAAACTATCATTTTCACAGTAATTGTTGACCCATGTATATCGTCGATTGATTTTTAAAACTAGAGGTAATTCTCAGACACACTCTTGGGATGAACTAAGGATTCATTATCTTATGAATGTTGCTTAAATCTATAAGGGAGTACCATAGTAGCAACAGTCTCCCCCCCAAGGGCGGGATGAGCCTACCTCCCATCATATCAACCAATGGAGTCCTTATGTGTCATTGGCCAAATCTCCATTTAACATGAATGTTACATTAGAAATAATGTCCATGAATCATTTATAAAAATAGTTGTTGTGTGTTTTGAGCTCCGTGAATTAATCCATTGGAGACCATCCAAGTACATCATACCCGATGTGGGTCGATTGCAGAAAACACAAAACTCCCTGTAATTGTCTGTTAGGACTGTTCAACTATGTCACAACAATTACGACATAGAAAATGATATATTTCACAGTCTTACTGTGACTATATCTCCCATAAAAAAGTACATGAAACTCATTATGAAAAAAAATGATTTACCTGATATGAAACCCTTTATAATAATGGAAAATTGGTTACTATCATTCATGCCCTATTCTTTTCCCTAGTACGAAAAAGGCTGGGTCGAAAACAAATTGTGAAACTGATGATAAACACATAATAATAATAGATAATTGGTTATAATCCATTGGGCCACTTTTTTGACCTAGTATGATGTGAATTGGGTGGAAAAAAAATGGTGAACCCAATGTGAATCCTTAACTAAGGTAGAAGGTAACCTCACCTCAATCCCCCTTTTCATTCAAGATGAAATAGGGCCAAGTAATATCATCTGATATACATGTGATCATGAGATTCTACATTGTTGGGGAGTTTTGTATGTATATTTCATATCTATTACAAGAATTATGTAGATCTACCTTCAATACAATAGAACCCCTATAGTTCTCTCAGACGCACATCTAAGTGAATACACAAGAAATTAGGTCCCTGACAAAGAACCTAAATCCATCGCCAACCCAGCATCTTTAACATTGGGTTTCAAACACGCTGATCAAAAAGAACTACTAAAATGGTACTCTCCATTCGGTGCATGATGAGGAGATGTAACTCCAATCAGTGAAAGATCGATAGCCACTTCTTATTCCACGGCTAACAATACATCACATGATAGACCCCCTGGCTATCTAAAATCATTTCTAGATCATGTACCTATAATGCAATAATGAGCACCTCCCTTATCTCAAGGGAGGCAGATGAAGTCACCACCAATGAATTTATACAATATACATAGGAACCCCAATTTTGGGCTCCTACTGGAGGATGTCACCATCACTACCGTACAACTTAATATCCTTTCTCTAAAGAGGTTCTCATGCCAAGGGCACGTACCGAATTCCAATATACTCGGGTCCTTCAGGCTTCCCACCAAGGGTGGTAAATTCCAATTCAAGAGTACGTCATCAACATGAATCCCAAAGAGGAGATACTTCATATGAACATGGGGTAATACCATGGTCATACATACAACTCAATATCTTCTTATGAACCCCACAATGGATATACGATGGAACAATACAAGATGGTGAATATTCTTTCTAACTCTCCCCCATTCGGCCATGCTGATAGTGTGGAAAATTATAGGTGGATAAAAATACCCAGTGACGTGTAGGAATCCCTCCATCCAAATAAGGAAAAAACCACCTATAATAGGAACAAATTCCCACTGATGAATTCCAAGACCACCATCTAAAGAGGGTAGAAAACTATGGGTCATCATAAAATATTTTCCATGAATATGAATCCCACAAGTCCAATATAGTGGCAATCGACAAGAAGACACAAATTAATACATACTAATACCAATACAACCTTAATATATAGTGGTAAGAAACTATAAATTTATTCCAAATCCTATGGATGCACATCCATCTTGTGAGACAAATACAGTAGAAAATGAGTAGACACAAATTCTTGCTAACAAATATGAATCCTACCAATCAAATACTGTGACAATTGGAAAAGGTATATGATGTATCCTAACTAAAAGTTTGGGGAAACATGTTCCTCTACCTAAAATTAGGAGAACATCCACATCCCAAAAGAAAAAAATTGAGGAACAGAGTAGTCACAACCTCTTTATCTAACATTGGAATGGGAATTTATACACATTCCTTCTGAAGAAATATTTCATCACATACTAGAATTGTTGGAGGAGAAAATGTTGATTCCATACCATGTCCTCCAAATCTACCAAGACATCATGACATCTATAGAAAAAGTGGGGAGTTTGGCCCATAATATCATATCCCATGATGGGGTGTTTCATCCACAAAATAAGATGGTTACACCAGAGCAGACTTGCTTCCCTACTCATGTCCAAGAGAGTTAATGACTATATTCCATGATACAAGGACAACTGGATGTAGAACATACACTAATTTAAACCGGGGGACACCTATCCTACATGTTGGCCACTTCAGGACAAGAACATATCCATGCCATAACACAATATATTCATCAGAGTATCCCAAAAACATCACAGTAACCAACCAAATAGGGATCCATATATGAAAGTTGTTATCAATAGAAGATGACCCCAGTTTTCCACAAGTGAGCACCAAAACAAGAAAGTTGCTAAAGAAAATATGAAAATGAAGAGATTTTTCATGATTATGATCTAATAGATTCGAGAGTTCTTAATACCATAAATTATATATCAATAGAGTATTAGGATAATATTGATCAATTTCCAAATTATGGAAGTGGATGTAGCAATTGTGAAGGCCCTCGCTGCAATGTTGCTACCAAAAAATCTGAAGTTCCTCCTCAGAGCTCCTTCAGGGCCTGGAATAGTGGGTATGAAAAGATTGGTTGTGAGATCTTATTTTCTGATATGTGTCTGGGTAGCCCTCCCCTTGAACAAAACAAAAAAAATAAAAGGTCATCCCCTTGCTATTATCCACCCTGATAGTTCTTTCCATGTTATACATTGTATATATTATTTCCCCTATAGTCGAATACCCAGAAATGATAGTAGCCCTCTCCATGATGGAGGTCACTGTGAAGTACCTCCCAACAATGAAATCAAGCAATGAGAAGGTTCTAACACCATTACATTACATCATGAAGGTTCTCCCATAAATTCACATTGTAGATATTATCCCTGTATCTATATGTGAAGCCATAACTATAGTATATGCCATGTTGGTAGTCTTTGAAAATGCACTCCCTACAATGAAAAAATAGAAAGAAAGTCCTCCCCTTGTTGCGATCCTCCTTAGAGGTGCTCCCCCAGGTACACACTATGGAAAATCTCTTTGTGGTCAGATGTTAACATGTGATGCTAGTCCTCACCGCCACAACCTTAACTACGAATGTCCTCCCTGCAACCCAATTTCACAATGTCAAGAAGGTCCTCCCCCTACTTGTCCAAATACGATAGAGCCCTCATATACTGATTTTTGTAGAAGGATATGGTCAGATTTGTTAGAAACTTGGTTAATGATATGTGACATGCTTTCTAAGCCAAGAGACAGGTCGAGACCACACTCGTCCTCTGAGTCACCAATTCACTGTTCATATATCAATGAAGTCCCTACATGACTTGCTATATCAGATGAAATTATCAAAATGAATCCATTTTGGGCCAAACAAGTAGTTGAATCCAAAGAGGAATAACAAAATAATATGATTCTCATGAGAAGATAGCTAGCTAGGGATGTCATAACATTTCTGTTTTATCCCACATCCTTTTCTCAGTTTAGTATCCCAAAATAGTGTTGTACCTCTCGTTCCCCTCGTTGTTTGATTTTCATGATCACAATCACCTTTTTATTTGTCTAATATTGTTTGAAGTGTTTTTGAATGATAGGCAATTGATTGCCAAAGGATTGGCCCAAGAAAGCTGGCAAAGTGGACTAAAATTCAGTCCACCGGCCAACCGGTGTGATAGCACCGGCCAACCGGTGGAAACCTGATGAAACAGTGTTTGCTACTGTCTTGCCACCGGCCAACCGGTGGCCTCACCACCGGCCAGCCGGTGGAGTCTGGACAGAAGCATCCACCCATCTCCAAGGCACCGGCCAGCCGGTGGCCCTGCACCGGCCAGCCGGTAGCCCAGTCAAACTAGCCGTTGGCTTTGACCAGTCAACCTTCTTTTGTCCTCCAACGGCTCCGAGGCCTTTTCCAACGGCTCCTAAGACTCCCCAAGGGTTCCATGCCTATAAATAAAGGCCAAGGAAGCCCCGGAACCTCACCGGATCATATACCAAGCGCTCGGACATATTGTTGAACATTTGGTGAACCTCCGGCGCTCCCCCTTCAAGGATCCTCAAGTGCTCCAACCAATTTCCAATCCAAGGAGCACCTCAAGAAGCTTGGGAGAAGCACGCTACATCAACTCCATCGTACTTTGGCGCCCAAGTCATCCTCAATTACGGTTTTTCTTGCTTTATATATTTTGACCTTAAAATTGGGTTTGTGCCTACAAACCCCAACACCTTTTCTCATCCCTCTTTATTTTGGGTTTCACATCACCACTAAGGTGTGAAGAGGTTTCTTCAAACCTTTCCTTTTAAAAGGCTTGTGTCATAGGTGAGCTAGCCTTCACCTGTAAGAAGGCTAGTGGGTTCTTTCTCAACCATTAAAAGCAAGTGGGTTCTTACTAAACCAATTCAAAAGCAAGCTGTAATAGGTCCTAGTGCTACCTCAAAGCCTAGTGGGTTTCTTGCTAAAACCATTGAAAAGCAAGTGGTAGGAATCTCTCAACGGTTGAGTTGGGAGCGGAGACGTAGGCCTGGTTTTGGCCGAACTCCGTTAACAATTTATTGTGTGATTGCCTCTTTTATTTTCCGCTGCATTCTTTACTTTGATTTTAAATTGTTAATCTTATTTTTAAAAGGCAATTCACCCCCCCCCCTCTTGCCATCCTTCCCGTTTTTTCTCCGACCTCACAATTGGTATCAGAGGGCGTATTTGAATAATTCTCTAACCGGTTTCAAATTAAAGATCCTTTCTTGATGGCATCTTCCTCTTTCGCCCCCGAGGGCTACTCATTGGGTCGGGCTCCATTTTTTGATGGGACCGACTATAATTATTGGAAAACCCGCATGACCACTTTTTTAAGAAGCATAGGATATCCTATTTACAAAATTGTCATGCAAGGTTATTCTTTGTCTTCCCCCGACAAATCCAAATGGACCCCCGCCGATATTAAGAATTTTGAGCTTGATGGAAAAGCCATGAATGCTCTTCATTGCGGGTTAGATAGAAATGAATTTAATAGTGTTTCTACTTGCTCTTCTTCTCATGAAATTTGGAAGCTTTTAGAAGTGACCCATGAAGGCACTAATAAAGTTAAGGATACTCGGTTAGACATGTATAGACAAGATTTTGAAAGCTTTTCCATGCATCCAAATGGGTCTATTTCTGAAATGTTTACACGCTTCACTGACATTTGCAATGGTAGAAAATCTCTTGGTGATGATGTTTCAGCTGAAGCAATGGTCAAGAAGATTCTATGGGTCCTTCCGAGCTCATGGGCACCTAAGGTGACGGCTATCCAAGAAGCTAAGGATGTAAAGAACATGCCGGTCGAAGAGCTCATCGGATCCCTAATGACGTATAAGATCACGATGAGTAGGCAAGCTCAAAAGGAGGGCACACCAATCAAGACACCAAAGAACATTGCCCTCAAGGTACAAAAAGAAGTAAGCTCCTCCTCATCATCCTCATCTTCCTCATCTCCTTCATCTTCAAGCGGCGACTCGGAAATGGAGAATCTCGCCCGCCAAATGCACAAATTTATGAAGAAGCACAAGAAGAAGAAATCTCGCAAGGCGCGAAAGCAAGAACCCACCGCAAGATCCGAGCCCAAGGTAAAATGCTACGGGTGCGGCGAAAAGGGCCATTACAAGCCCGATTGCCCACTCAACAAGAAACGGGCTAAGGAAAAAGGAAAGAAAAAGGTCCTCAAGGCGACATGGAGTGACACCTCCTCATCATCCTCCTCCTCCTCCTCCTCAAGCGACCAAGGTACAAAATGCCTAATGGCAAATCATGAGGTATCATCTTCCGACTCTTCTTCCTCGTCTTCTAGTTCTTCAAATTCTTTCAATCATTTGTCTTATGAATAACTCCAACATGCTAGAGACCAACTTGAAAATGGTTTTCATGAACTCTCTTCAAAATTTGTTGCTTTAAAAAAGTCTTTCAAAAAACTTTCCTCCGAAAAAGACCAACTTCTCAAAGAGAAGGAGGAACTCTCCCTAAAAATCCAAAATTTCCCAAATGTTGATTCTTTGGAATCAACCATCAAGGACCTTAGGGAATCTCTTGCTAAATTCACCAACGGAGAACAAAACCTTTCAAAACTCCTTGGTTCTCAACGTGTTTCTAGAACCACACATGGACTTGGCTACACCAACCAAGCTTCCTCCTCCCATGCTCCAATTGTTTTTGTAAGGGGGAGCTCTAATTATAAATTTTGCAATTATTGTAAGAAACCCGGGCACCTCATTTATGAGTGTGATTGCAAAAATGCCCGGTACGGTCAACCCAAATCTATTTTTTATTCGGACGAGTTTTATAGGAGAAGACCCGTCATGAAACAAATTTGGATTGAAAAATACCTTTTGGCGAGTCTCTTCGGGCCAAAAATAGTTTCGTTTCCCCGATGATTTTTTGTTTTATTTAGGGGGAGAAATTTTCTTAAATTCAAAAATCTCTTTCGATTCATTTTTCAATTTAAATTCATTTTTGATTCAAAACTCTCAATTTCAAAAATTTCATTCAAATTTCAAATTTCAATTGGTTTTTGATTCAAAACTTTCAATTCAAACTGTTATTCAATCTTTCAATTTCAAAAATTTCAAATTGTTTTAAAATTCTATATCTTGTTTTTCAATTTTTCCCTCAATCAAGTTTTATGCCCCGTGCTATTTTGATAATCACAAAGGGGGAGAAATTTCTTGATTGATTGGGGGAGAATCCTTTCCATCATGCTTAGCATTTCCTTTCAATTTCAATATTTTACATTAATTGTTTTGGTGATTGTGATCATCAAAATAGGGGGAGATTGTTGTACCTCTCGTTCCCCTCGTTGTTTGATTTTCATGATCACAATCACTTTTTTATTTGTCTAATATTGTTTGAAGTGTTTTTGAATGATAAGCAATTGATTGCCAAAGGATTGGCCCAAGAAAGCTGGAAAAGTGGACTAAAATTCAGTCCACCGGCCAACCGGTGTGATAGCACCGGCCAGCCGGTGGACCTGGCAGAGGCATTGCCCAATGCCAGGTTCCACCGGTTAGCTGGTGGCTCTGCCACCGGCCAGCCGGTGGCAACCTGATGAAATAGTGTTTGCTACTGTCTTGCCACCGGCCAACCGGTGGCCTCACCACCGGCCAGCCGGTGGAGTCTGGACAGAAGCATCCACCCATCTCCAAGGCACCGGCCAGCCGGTGGCCCTGCACCGGCCAGCCGGTAGCCCAGTCAAACTAGCCGTTGGCTTTGACCAGTCAACCTTATTTTGGCCTCCAACGGCTCCAAGGCCTTTCCCAACGGCTCCGAAGACTCCCCAAGGGTTCCATGCCTATAAATAAAGGCCAAGGAAGCCCCAGAACCTCACCGGATCATATACCAAGCGCTCGGACATATTGTTGAACATTTGGTGAACCTCCGGCGCTCCACCTTCAAGGATCCTCAAGTGCTCCAACCAATTTCCAATCCAAGGAGCACCTCAAGAAGCTTGGGAGAAGCACGCTACATCAACTCCATCATAATTTGGCGCCCAAGTCTTCCTCAATTACGGTTTTTCTTGCTTTATATATTTTCAGCTTAAAATTGGGTTTGTGCCTACAAACCCCAACACCTTTTCTCATCCCTCTTTCTTTTGGGTTTCACATCACCACTAAGGTGTGAAGAGGTTTCTTCAAGCCTTTCCTTTTAAAAGGCTTGTGTCATAGGTGAGCTAGCCTTCACCTGTAAGAAGGCTAGTGGGTTCTTGCTCAACCATTAAAAGCAAGTGGGTTCTTGCTAAACCAATTCAAAAGCAAGCTGTAATAGGTCCTAGTGCTACCTCAAAGCCTAGTGGGTTTCTTGATAAAACCATTGAAAAGCAAGCGGTAGGAATCTCTCAACGGTTGAGTTGGGAGCGGAGACGTAGGCCGGGTTTTGGCCGAACTCCGTTAACAATTTCTTGTGTGATTGCCTCTTTTATTTTCCGCTGCATTCTTTACTTTGATTTTAAATTGTTAATCTTTTTTTTAAAAGGCAATTCACCCCCCCTCTTGCCATGCTTCCCGTTTTTTCTCCGACCTCACAAATAGATGTCAGAAGAATTCATGAAAAACATTTGACTAAATATCTAGACAAATCTCCGCTAGTTGAAAATTGTATTTCTGCCCTATTATGGGTATGCATACCATGTCTGTAATGACATGAAAATTTGAATGAATTTTTGTTTCCTTTTTTGTGTGTGTTATTTTACTTTATACTCAACAAAACTTTATTCTTTAATTAATGATGTGAGTATAATAAAATGAGACCGGTTGGTTTCAATGGTTATATGATTTTTTGTTTAATATGACTATTGGAAACTAAATGGTGCGATTGTTGTAACACCTCGATATTTTATGAGAATTATTCAATTTAATTTCATTAATGTCTTTTGTTGTACGCTACACCAATATTTTCGTGCGCTTTACGCCACACATTATTAGCTTGTAGTATATGCAACACTATTCTAGTTTTGTGTTACACGCAAGAGCAACCTCCTTCGATAGCTTGTGTTGTACACAATACCGAGTTTCACTAATCAATGTTATGTTATTAAAATATTATATAAACTAGCCATTATGAATAGTAATACAAACTATTTGAAATTTTACAGATTTTATATTTCAAAATGGGATTCATTTTTGGATTTGAAATATCAAAATTAGTATAGAGTGAATTTTTTGTATTTTTCTCCAAACATTCAATTTTTGATGAATATTGAAAAAAAATGAGTTATAGTTTAAACCCGAATTTTTATTTAAATTAATATTTTAGGTAAAAATTGATACATAATACCTATATAAGTTCAATTTAATTCATTAAAGTCATTTTATAATAATTTTAGATATATAAAAATTTTATTGAACTTTTCACCGCTTTTTACCCACCTCCTAGGAGATTTTGAAATTTTACATAAAAATTAATTTTTACTCTTCTTTGAGTAGAATTTCCAAAATAAGAGATACATGGTTAATATGAAGGAGTAAAATGTGGTTCAATACGATAAAAATAATTTTTGCTGTACATTAATTTTTCACTTCTATTTACCACGGTTAAAAGTAAATAGGGTAATTGGAGGTCAAAAATGATATTATTATTATCCTAAAACATGTCCTAATTCTATTGGATAAGTGTAATTCGACCAAAAACAAACATATGAATAAAATATTACCCTTTAGGTCCACATGGATTAGATTAGAACATTTATTATTATTTTATTTAAAGAAGTGTTAAAATAGTTAAAATCAAAATTTAATAACTAAAACATTTTTTATATTGGGTTATAGATAAGCTAAATTCGACTATAAATTTTCATTAGAAATATAAAAATATTTTCTACATAATGGGATTTTATTTATACTTTTTAGAGGTTAAATAATATAATTTATTTATGACACAATGATGATGCAGCAATTACCTTATTAATGAAATATACACATAATTGATATTATAAATACCCAAATACATGTAATTTGAGACTTTTCATTAATTACACTAATTTTCAAGGTTACTATAGAATATTAGGGTTGGTTATAAGATTTATTTTCGAATTAATAATGCTTTTATGTATTAAAAACATAAAAATACTAAGTAGTGTCAATATTGACATAAAAGAGTTTTTAAAACAAATATTATATTATTAACTGATTTATTGGTTCTAAACATCAAAGGCTCGGCCAAATGACTTATATAATAATATATATGACATTATGAGACAATTTCAGTTCTATTGGCTATTTATATTATGTTTATTAACAATATATTGTAAAAATACAAGAAGACATGGAAAAAGTTAAATTATTTAAATTAGAATTAAATCTAAATGATATGGTTAAAATGGTATCCTAAGCTTGTATAAATCCTATTTATTGAGAGGATTTAGACACAACCCCACCCTATATGAGAAATAAGTCATTTTTTAGTCATTATAAATGGAATATGAATTTATTATAAAATAATATCTTTTGTTTTTCATAAGGTGCCCCTCACCCCTCTTATAAAAGGGCACCTCCTCCCTCTACTCTGCACACAAATTTGAGCCTTCATGTTCACCCAAACCCTACCACTTTCACTTACCCACTTCCACATAAACCTAATAGAGGTCTTGTTCTTCTTCAATGATCATCTTTAGTTCACTAAGAGGAGGTTAAGAGGCGGCGCGTCAAAGAAGAGGTAATATCTTCTACCGATTCTTTCATGTTTCTTTATTCTTCTACTTCTTCTTCTTTAGTTTTTTCATTATAAATTAAATAAATCAGTATAAATAATATACTGATATGTTATTATAAATATGAAACAATCCCATTTCACCTTCTATCCATCCTACAGAAAACGAAATCACCGCGAGTGCGTACGTACGTAATATCGTATCCACGCAGTGGTTTAATATGTTTTTCCACAACCACCTTAGTTGGATGGGTATAATGGTCTAAAGAATAACTATATATGATTATTATAACATCATACTGATTATGAGATATTATATCATCCACTCCGAATTATGGGAACGATATCATCGCTCGTGCGTACGTACGGATTACCGTCTCCACGACGCGATGAGATTCATTCTCCATATTAACCATTCAAGAATGATAATAAAGTATATATAATGAATAATAATGATATATATTACATAATAATGGTAGAGGATTTATTTATATATATATGTCATCTATTTACTTCCATTCAAGTCAATAAGGAAAGGAAAACAACGTTCATGTTTATGTACGTCCTACCATCTCCATGAACGGTGTGTTTCATTTCATTTATCTATATATTATATATATATACTGAATATATGTGATATATAAACCCTGTTTTACATTCTGGATGTAAGTAAATACAGATATAAGTAATAATAATATCAAGAAAAAAATTCCAAACACGTACGATAAATGAAGCGATTTTACCCAAAACGCTGCTTCAACATGGAATTGACAAAAGAACGTGTAATATAAAGTCATAAGTGAATCATATATGATATCATAAATATTATTATGGTTCCTTTAAAATTTAACAATATGTTCAAACCTACGATACAGGTGTTTCGGACACATACGGACAAAATAGGAACTATGGTAACAGATAATTTTTCAATCTCATTTTTATCCGAGATTGCTTATATAGATGTTTTTAATGGGGTTATATTTTCCATCCATGTCCATAATTTTTTTTTCATAAAGTGTTTAATATTATTCCATTTATTTTTAATGTCATGTTTACCCCTCTATTACTTTTACTTTGTGTTATGGAAGGAATCTTTCTTTTGTTAACAAATGTGGTACTTTTTGACTTTTCCGTTAAAAGTACGAGGAAAATGTTTTTTTAACTTATACAGCATGAACATATTTTTATGTTTTCATAACACATTATTTTAATGAGGCATACTCTACATGATTTCATGAATATTTTCAAGAAGTAACTTTTGTTTTAAAATTTGTGTGGCATTTTGTGAAAAGAAAACGATTTTTGATAAGAAAGGATATTTTTCCCAAGAATTCATTTCAAGTGTTTTATCAAAACCATTTTCCATCTAAGATGAAATTATTTCATATGTTTTTGTTTCAATTATAATGTATTTATGATTTACATGGTTTCACATTTCATATGATGAAATGATATCCATTTTTTTATATGGATTATGTTATGATGGTATGATGTTTATGAAACCTATTTTTTTTGTTATGATGAATGATTTATGTTTATTTTGTGGCACACGTAAGAATGATTTCATTATGAGATGGGTGGGACCTATATCTCCCTCCAATTAATTGGGTAATGATTTATATCTCATGAGATAGACATGGCTGGAATGGAAGGTTAATCTGCTTCAGTGATACAAGACTGGAAGGAGGTCTGAACTCGATTCAGTAAGGGACTTTGTCCACTATGATGGTCTTGGCAGTAATGCCTTGGATAATATGGAAATCATAACATATGCTTAATGGTTTCCAAAATTACATGTCTTATTACCATTCTATTTAATCATGGTTATTGTTCCTTATTGATCTATGCCTTATGCACTGCCAAGATTTATGTCATTACTCATGATTTTAATGTTCTATGTTCATGTTATTACGTTCAAATGTTTAAGGATTTATTTATGTTCTCCTTGTTTGACCTTACTGAGCATTTTACCTCACCCTTTTTATGTTTCCATTTCCCTAGGATATAAATAAAGGTTTTAGGTAAGAAAACCAAAGGAGATGATATTTGTGGGAGGTGTTGAAGATCTTTCACCATGATTAGAAGATTATGTTCAGAGTTTCCAAAGACACTAAACTAATACGGTCTTTGGGCATCTATTTTTGTAATGTATTAAGTATTACCCAAAAGTAATGTAATGTCTATGTACGTCAAGTATGGGTCTCTATAGTAGGTATTAGAGAAAGGAGGTAAGAAATAATCCAATCCTTGGGAACTATCACATGTGAGCATTGGACGAAGCATGGCTCTCCGCCCAAGGGCTTAATGAGGAAATGGCTGCCACTAGGGATGGTTGTATGTCCCACCCAGTGGATGTAGCCACCCATGGAGTACTCTGATAGGTATCAATTATAGTATACTAGAAGTAATTCTAGACTGATATAGTTGGAATCAGAGCTAAGCTTTAGTCATCCTTTGGAAAATAGGATGTGAAAACATTAGTGAGATCCATAGAGATATTTCTATGGTATATCATGTGATGTACCTAAGGTTTAGTATAACTATTTGTTATAGTCCTAGAGTTATGTTTACGATCATGAATAACCTTGGGTGAACCTAAGGTTTCATGGATTAAAGAATCTGTGATAATTTCGACATCCCATAAGTGACTTTTTATGATAATGTTGTTCCACATTATTTTTTATGTTTCTCAAACCATGATTTTTGGTTTTAGTCAATGGGGGGAACAAGAAGGTATTGGGTCAACATCGAATCCAATGAAAAAATTGGTGACTATGAGAAAATAAATTGCGTAATTCCTTGAAAGAAATATATTGTGATTTTTTTCGAATCATTTGTCACGTTATATGATTAACAAGTTGAACTTTAGTGGTATTCCAAATTCATCAAATAAGAGGAAGATGGAATTTTATGCATGTTCTCATGGGGTGGATCATAGAGAAAGGAAGATTGATATTTCTAAATAGGGGAATAATAACCTTGATGAATACATAAAATGGAGGGGAAGATGTTATCTGTGTGGGGAGAAGGGTCATAGAGTGACAGACTGTTATGGAGTTCAATGTCTTTTCTGTGGGGAACATGGGCATTACCCAACCAAATTACCTGACCTAAGAGGTTACTTCTAAATCAAGGAAGGACTTATTCCATAAAAATCATTGAAGTGGATGGATTGAAGTGTTTATGCATTAGTATTCAGGAATAATGTTTTTGAGGTACATTTATGGTATATTGGAATATCTATGTATTGGTCCATTATGTTTTTTCATAAGAATACGGTACCGGTAACCACGAAAAGTGATGGAAATATTTTTGGAAAGAAGATTATATGTGCATAAATAAGGTATAAGAAAAATTTTATTGGTTTGATAGTATTAATGAGCTCATGTCTAATATAAGGACAAAGTGATATCATGGTTTGATTATATCGAAATTCTGGGATTTTGGTAGGTGGAAAGAGATAAATTTTGACAGCAATCATGTTTTCACTAAGGTTCTATGGTAATTCATGTTCCAAGAGAATACATGATTAAGGTATTCACATGTTTTGAACGTGACCAACCACAAGATATATCTTATGATATATGGGTGACAAATGATGGAATTTACATGCTCGGTAGATTACATTTCTAGTAAACAGATAGAAGTATTTTTGATAAGCCTAAAGGTTGGAATGTATTAATTTAGACATCATATATATTGATTGAGGATATAACTTTTTTATTTTATATCTGAAATTTTATAATATTATAGTTTTTGAAAAGGGGCAACCTGTAGGAGGGACGACAACCCGTCATGTCAGACAAGGTTGTAGGAATAGAACCCACAACCAAAGTGCGACAAGCCTTTATCGCCTACCACTGGCCTAAAGGATTTCCTTGGTCAGTAGAAATTTGTTTTATTTTATTATGTGATATGATATATGATGTATAAGTCCATATAAGACTATATACGATTAATCTCACCATAGATGGACTTATGTATATTTAATAACTTTTGCTAACATTTTGTTTGAGGTAGATGGAATGACCTATCATTCTATCACACAATCTGCTAACACTTCTCGAGAGACAAATTTAACTTTATTTCATTAAGAGATGAAGTGAAAATTGTTTAAGGAACGACCAATGGTTATATTGTACCCAAATCAATTATGTTTTTCTTCTAATTCAATTTTTTTCAACATTAGGGAAATGATCTTGAAATCCAAAAACGTTGTCCTAGATGGTACCATAGATCATCACAAATTAAAGGGTTTGTTATGGTTGGCTTTATCATAGCCATGTTATTTACCACTCTCCATCAGAATATGATGGTTAGATTTCTCTTCCATATCCATATTTTCACCTATGATCATCTATGTGGAAACCCAGTGATGAGTTAATTTGGGTAAACGTAACATTTAATACATTAGTTTTTAATATTAAGTTTGAGTATTCCTTTTTATGATGTGGGTTTCTATGATAGAAAAATTCTAGTAGAAAAACATTTATATGCCTGATGAATTTCAAGGGCGAAATTCATTTTAAGGGGGGGGGGGGGGGGTTGAATGTAACACCTCGAGATTTTATGATAATTATTCCTTTTAATTTCATTTATGTCTTTTGTTGAATGCTACACCAATATTATCTTACACTATAGGAAACACCGTATTAGATTGTATTATAAGCAACACTATTCTTGGCTTGTGTTACATGCAAGAGCAACCTCTCTCGATAGCTTGTGTTTACGCAATACAGGGTTTTACTAAACAACGATATGTTTTTAAAATATTAGATAAACTAGTAGCTATAAATAGTAACACCGAATTTTTGAAATTTTATAAATTTTATCATTCAAAATGGACTTTATTTTTGGATTCATAATATCGAAATTAACCTAGGGAGATTTTTTGGTATTTTTTTAAAAACATTACATTTTTTATGAATGGTGAAAAACACTAAGTTATAGATTAAAACAGAATTTTTATTTAAATAATTATTTATATTTTTTAAATATATTATGTAAAAATTGATTAATAATACATATATATGTTCAATGTAATTCATTTGAGTCATTTTATAATCATTTTAGATGTATAAAAAGCTTATTGAACTTCTTATCATCCTTTACCCACCTCATAGGAGAATTTGAAAATTTACATAAAACATAATTTTACCACTTCTGTTAAGAGAATTTAGAAAATACGAGAAACACGGTTAATATCAAAGAGTAAAATGTGGTTCAATAAGATAAAAATAATTTTTGGTGAATAGTAACTTTTTACTTTTATTTACCACGGTTAAAAGTAAATAGGGTAATTAAGGGGAAAAATATATTATTATTATCCTAACACATGTCGTAATTATATTGGATAAGTTTAATTCGACCAAAAACTACCTTAGGAATAAAATATTACCATTTAGGTCCACTTGGATTAGATTATAACATTTATTAATATTTTATTAAAAGAAGAGTTAAAATAGTTAAAATCAATGTTTAATAACTAAAACATTTTTAATATAGAGTTATACATAAGATAAATTCGACAATACATATTCATTAGAAAGATAAAACTATTTCCTACATAATGGGATTCTAATTATATTTTTTTGAAATTACATAATTTATTTTATTCATGACACAATGATGATGTAGTAATTACCTTATTAGTGAAATATTAACATAATTGATATTATAAATACCCAAATAAATGTAATTTGAGACTTTTTATTAATTAAAATAATTTTATAGGTTACTATAACATATTAGGGTTTGATAAATGAGTTTTTTCGATGTAATAATGCTTTTATAAATTGATAAAAACCAAAATACCATGTACAATCAATATTGACATAAAAGAGTTTTTAAAACAAATATTATATTACTAATTGATATAATGGTCCTAGAAATCTGATTTTCGGCCAAAAGACATATATAATAATATATATGACATTAATTAATCAATTGGGGTTCTATTGTCTGTTTATAGTAAGTTTATTAACCACAAAGTGTAAGAATACAAGAAGATATGGTAAGAGTTAAATTATTTAACATAGAGTTAAATCTAAATGATAAGGTTAAAATGGTAACCTAAACATCTGTAAAACCTATTGGTTGGTATTTTTTCTAAAAATACCCACCCTATACTTGATATAAGTAACTTGGGGGCCATTATAAACCACATATAAACTATTATAAAATAATATTTTATGTTTTTTATAAGGTGCCCCTCACCCCTCTTATAAAAGGGAACCTCCTCCCTCTCCTCTTCCCACAAATTTGAGCATTCATGATCTTCCAAACCCAAATAATTTCACATATCAACTTTCATATATACCTAATAGAGGTCTTGGTCTTCTTTAAAAACCATATTTAGTGCCCTAAGATGAGTTTAAGAGGCGGCGCATTGAAGAAGATGTTATTTCTTCAACCGATTTTTTCAAGATTCTTTATTCTTATACATTCTCTTCTTTAGTTGTTTCATTATAAAGTAATAAAATAAGTATAAATAATATACTTATATGCTATTATAAATATGAAACATCCCCATTTCACCATCTATCCATCCTACAGAAAACAAAATCACCACATGTGCGTACGTACAGAATACCGTCTCTACGCCATGGTGTAATCTGTTTTTCCACCACCACCTTACTTAGATGGGTATAATGGTGTATTGAATAACTATATATGGTTATAATAACATAATACTAATTCTGTGATATTATATCATCCAATCCAAATTATGGGAGTGTTATCATCCCTCTTGCTTACGTACGGATTACCATCTCCATGACGTGATGAGATTCTTTCTCCATATTAACAATTCAAGAATGATTATAAAGTATATATAATGAATAATAAAGATATATATGACATAATAATTCCACTGTATTTATGTATATATATATGTGTGTGTCATATACTTACTTCCATTCAAGTCAATAAGTAATGGAAAACAGCGTTCATGCGTACGTACGACCTACCGTCTCCATGAACGGTGTGCTTCATTTCACTTATCTATCTATTATATATATATACTGAATAGATATGATATGAAAATCATGATTTACATTCTTAATTTATGTAAATCATGATATAATTAATAATAATATCAAGAACAACAATTCCAAACACGTACGATAAATTAAACGATTTTTTCCAAAAGGCTGCTTTAACATGGAATTGACAAAAAAACAGGTAATATAAAGTAATAAGTGAATTATATATGATATCATAAATATTATTATGGTTCTGTTACAAGTTAATAATATGTTTAAACCCACTATATAGGATTTTCAGACATGTACATAAGAAATTGGACCTAAGGTAAGGGATGATTTTTCAATCTCATTTTTATCTGAGATTATTTATACATAAGTATTTACTAGGGATATATTTTTCGTCTATTCCCATAAAGTGTTTTTCATAATGTGTTTAATATTATTCCATGTATTTTTAATGCCATGTTTACCACTCTATGAATTTTAATTTATTTTATTGAAGGAATGTTTTTTTTTACCACACGTGGTACTTTTTGACTTTTCCGTTAAAAGTACGCGGAGAATGTTTTTTTAAGTTATACAGCATGAATAGATTTTTATGGTTTCATAATGAATTATTTTCATGAAGAATACAATATATGTTTTCACGACTATTTTCAAAAAAATCCTTTTTTAAATGGCCTGGCATTTTGGGAAAATAAAATTATTTTAAAGACGATTGGATATTTTTCTCAAGAATTCATTTCAAGTGTTTTATCAAAACCATTTTCCATCTAAGATGACATTATTTCAAATGTGTATGTTTTAAGTATAATGATTCTATGATTTAAATTCTTTCACATTTCTTGTGATTAAATGATATCCATTTGTTTTATATAGATTATTTTATAATGGGATGATGTTTGTGAAACCAATTTCATTCTTTGGGTTATGATGAATGATTTTTGTTTATTTTATTGCACACATAAGAATGATTTCATTATGAGATGGGTCGGACCTATATCTTCCTCCAATGCATTGGGTAAAGATTTATATCTCATGATATAGACATGTCTGTAACATATAGTTAATCTGGTACAGTGATACAGGACTGGAATGAGGAGTGAACTCGATTCATTATGGGACTTTGTCCACTGTGGTGGATTTTCCAGCAATGCATTGGCTAATATGGAAATCATAACGTGTGCTTAATGGTTTCCACAATTAAATGTTTTATTCCCATGCTGTTTTATCATGGTTGATGTTCCTTATTGATCTATTCCTTATGCACTTCTAATATTTATGTCTTTACTCGTGATTTTGATGTTTTATGTTCATTTTTTATATTAAAATGTTTAGGGATTGTTTTATGTTCTCCATGTTTACCCTTACTGAGAATTTGAGCTCACCATTTTAATGTTTACTTTTCCACAGGATAAAAAGAATGGTTTTCGGTAAGAAAACCAATGGTTAAGATCTTTATAAGAGATTTTGAATATCTTTCACCATGATTAGAATATTATGTTCCAAGTTTCCAAAGACACTAAACTAATACAGTCTTAGGGCGTCTGTTTTTGTAATATATTAAGTATTCCGAAAAATTAATGTAATGTCTATGTACGTCAAGTATGGGTCTCTACAATCGTTGTCTTAAAATACAAGTAATGTTCTTTAATTAATACAGAATGACAATTCGATGGCCTCATCCAGTAGTGTCTGGCCGATCGAAGCCCATTTGTTGAAATTTGGGAAGGAGGTAGCACCACTGGGTATTTCTCTAGACCAAACCCAAGCTGAACTTCATCGTGTGAAGCTAGAGCAGAATCACATTTTGGAGAAGTTCAAGCTTATAGAAATCACTACTCGAGAAATGTTGGAGGAGCCACCCTCAGATTCTCTCACCTTAGCACACCTTATAGTAAGGTCCAATGTTGGGGTTATAAGGTTCTTTGTAAAGAGACCATAGATACTTTGTGTAATTCATTGAGATAAATAATGTATTAATTTCTTTCTATGGTTAAGTTTGTGTTTTTTAGATGTTCGAATAAATATAGGATGTATGTTGATGAATTTTGGAAAAAGGTGATATTTTAAAATATTTATGTAAACCTTAAATAATTAATGATGTTAATGATTTTAAAAAAATGGTCTTCTGGTAATGTGTTCAGAAAAAAAAATTAGAATCTAATAAGATCAACATATTCATTAGTGAATAGTAAAATATAAATATTGATTTAATGCTTAAAATTGGTAATGTGATCAAATGGATTAGTATTCTAACTTAAAGAAAGTATTAATATAATTTAGGCACATTGACTAAGTAAGGTGACTCAATAAAATAGGTAAATAACTGTTTTAGAAGTTATTGGTCAAGTATTAGTTTTTTCCGATGAATAATGTTTCATAATAATAAATTAAATTAAGAATATTTAGATAATTATTTTTTTAAAGTGAGTTCATTTTTTAATTCAGATCATCAATATTAGGTAAAGGTGATTTTTTGGATTTTTTCTGAAAAAAATGAATTTTCGTTGAATTGTGAAAATAAAGTTTATAGTTTCAGGTGATTAATGACTTAATTAATGATGTATTAATTATGTAATCATTCTGGTCGACTTATGAATAGTAAGATAAGTATGAGGTGTCCCATCTGGCCAATACGATGGGAAAGCCCATGGTTTTTTCAATACCACTGATGAGGTGTCCCTTGGCCATTAATGACTTGTCCCCTCACTTCTCCTATAAATACCAAGACTATACATCATTATTTTCATTTCCAAATCCTCCTCAATTACTTTATAGTCTCCTAACCTCTCTTGGAGTTCTCCCAATGTGACCTCAAGCCTCCCAAGGTCCCAAACTTCATGTTTTCGAAGTTACTCTTCAAGGTAAGGGATTCTTTCACCCTCCTCTTTTAAGTCATGACTTCCTTAATGTTGTGTCATATATTTTCCATCTCTTTATATTGATGTTAGGTTATTATATGTTTTTATTACTTCCCATTTCATTTCTTAATTATGATATAACCTTTCTTCTATCATCAATTTATTTTCTGAATTTTTATGCGATGTTGTTAGGCTGCCAAATTTCTTGTAAAAGAAATCACATCTTCTCATTTCTTTTGTGTTTCCTTTTCATGTGGTATGTCATTAAAATATCCATACCATGATTTTATTCAGTACTCGTACTATATAATTATTTATTTATTAGTGGGTGACCCTTGTCCACTCTCTTTTCAATGTTTTCTAACACCATGTTATATAGACGTTATGCTGCAGAAATTTCGTCTCAAAATTTCTATCTCTTTCTCTCATTAAATTATATTGTTTATTTATTTGAACACCCTGACTTATTTCATTTACAGGGGTGTTCATATATTTTTAAATATGATATATATAATTCTGGAATTGACATACATATAACCCTCACTCCCTTTCCATGAGTTATAAATAACATAATGATCTTATTTTTAAGCTCTTTATTAAACGTCATGATTTTGACATGAAACCCATTTCCTTGATTCCATTTGGGTTATTTATGAAATGTTTGATTATGATCTATGTGTATCACATTAATTTAAAGACATATTAAGGGTGCGCCCTGATAGCGCTCCAATGCATTGGGTAATGATTTAATCTCTAGAGACGACAAATTTCACTAAACCTTGGTGAATAACCTCAGTACTTTTTATGACACCGTGGGGATAGACCTTGGTGATATGTTCATGAATGTCTAAATGAAATGATGTATCCACATATTGATGTTATGTTCCATGTTCTTTTCATTGTGATATTACTATACTCTTATTGCTCATATCTTTATGTTGTTATTAAAGTTCTTATTGATATCACAAGTACACTAATTACCTTATTTACCCTTACTGGGCCTTCTGCTCACCATTTCCTTTAATGTATGTCTCCAGGATATGAGACACAGTATTTGTACATAAGATGAACCTATAATGATGCCTTATAAGTGGTTTAGAAGTATGTTTTTTGTTGTATTGATGTTTTATTGTTCATGATTTCCAAGACACTAGACTTTAAAGATCCTCTGTATGTAAAATGTAATGAAAAGTTATATAATAAAAAGGAAGGATTCCACAATTGGTATCAATGGTTATTTTAGTTATTTATGGAATTTAGGCTATGAAAACATTATGAAGAACCCTAAATAAATGTTTAAATATAGAGAAAAGTTCTAGGTATTTTGGTGAGTATTGAGTAAGTTGATTACCAACACTAGTAGAAAAATCATTTTTAACATCGTCAATTTGATGTTAGTTTCTTATAAACTAATGTAAAATATTTTTGCGGATATGTTTTGGCGTCGGTTTTTTAAAAACCGATGCCAAAAACTAAAAAACAATAGTTCTGGCGTTGGTTTTTTTAAAAACGATGTGAAAAAAAAGTTATGACGTCGATTATTATGAAAACTGATGCCAAAAATGTAAAAAAAATTACAGTCCTATAAATAATTCCCTAAGCTTTGACTTGACTGGTCATGGATAAAAAAACGGAGTTACGGATTAAAAGTTATGGATGTTGGAAGTTGATCTTCTCTAAAAGAAGTCTTACTTAAGTCTAACTTTCAATGGCCATAACTTTTAATCCGTAACTCCGTTTTAGCTCCACGACCAGTCAAATCGAAGCTTCAGAGATTTTCTAAAACCTGGTAATTTGTTTTTATGTTTTCGCGTCGGTTTTCATTAAAACAGATGCCAATTTTTTTCAGTCAGTTTTTAAAAAAACCGACCCCAAAAATTATGTTTTTACTTTTCGCGTCAGTGTTCATAAAAACTGACGCCAAAACTATTTTTATCGTTTTCGCGTCATTTTTTTAAAAACCGACGTGAAAAATAATTTATTTTTACTTTTCACGTCGGTTTTAAAAAAAGGACGCGAAGTGTATTTTTTTTCTTTTTAGCATCAGTTTATTTAAAAACCGACACCAAAAATGATATCGATTGGAATTTTTGGCGTCAGTTTTCTTAAAAAACTAACACTAGAAGACCAACATATATCCTCTTTTGTATCGGTTTCAAACAAAACTGATGCCAAATATTATTCGTCAATACGCGGGATCAGAATTTCAATTTTTTTCACAACGCACTTTTAACTTTTTAAAATCCCGCCTATATTTTCATACAACTCAATCGAAAAAATTTTCATTTAATATATATAAATTTGTTTCTCCTTCATTCATCATTTTTATCCTCTTCGATTCAATCATGTTTTCAATGAGACATCAATCGTTAATTTGAATACGGTACATATTCTATTCATTTGTTTTCTTTATTATTAATGTCATTATTTTATAAGCAACTCGATTAGATTTCATATAATGACGATTTTCTTTTATTATCGATTTAAAAATATTAAACATTCAGATGATATTTACCAAGTTTGGTGTAAGTTTAATTATCGATCGTCATTTTCATTATCAAATGAGTTCTACACTAAATATAAGAGATATGATGATAAGAAACATATCATTTTAATGGAAGATTGAAAAATAATCGAAATTTGTTTGAAGTATTATGTATTTTTTATATCATTTGGTGTATGTGATTTTAATTTGTGTTTATCTTGTTTTCTTTAAAACAAGTTGTATCAATCAATACTTTGACATGTTCAACTTCTGATGGCCATAACTTTTGATCCGTATCTCCGTTTTAGCTCCACGACCAGTCAAATCGAAGATTAGGAAATTCTATGAAACATCGAAGAATAAAAAATTGCATATTGGGGTCATTTTTTGTAAAAACCGACGCCAAAAATATGTTTTTTTCATTTATGGGGTCGGGTTTTTTCAAGAACCGACGCCGAAACTATATTTTCCATTTTTTTGCATCGGTTTTTAAGGAAACCGATGCAAAAAATGACTCGGATGAGTTTATTTGGCGTCGGTTTACAAAACCCGACATAAAAAAGTCATATTTTTTACGTCGGCGACTTCAACGTCGGTTAAAAACTGACGTAAAAAAACCGATGTTAAAGACCTTTTTTCAACTAGTGCAAAAAAAATACATCACAATCTGTATACGAGCAGGTAGAGGTGGCTCTAGAACAGATGTACAAAGGTGTAAAACCTGAAAACACCGTTTTGAGGTAGACTCGAATGGGAATTGGTCCACGACAACGGGCCTTGCTGCACTATTGGTTACGACACTTCCAGAGGATATTTTTGGTTAATCGAAAACTTTTTATGAATCATTATGAAGGAATTATAGATAAATATAATTGTTTAGGCATGAAGTTTTAAGACGTAGAATCCTGTCTAGTTAAAAGATTTGTAAATGATACAAGTTTCTCACTAATATTTTATTCTCTTAGAAAATGGAGGGCAATAGGAAGAAACATGCAAATGGTGACTGCAATGGACCATGTGTTGTCAGCCCTCTGATGGATGTCAGAAGGGAATCATTCATGTGAATGATGAACCAAATAACTCAAGTTATGAGTGAGAAGTTGTATCAAGCTGAGAGGTCGATCTCACCACGAATGGTACATCATTTTTTTGAGTCCTTTATGCACCAATTACCACCAACCTTCAGTGGATCGACCGACCCATTGAATGCTGAGCAATGGATCAACTCTATAGGGAAGATCTTTTCTGTGCTACATTGCTCAGAGCAATATAAGGTAACCCTGGTTGTCTATTGCTTAGACTGATAAGCTGATCAGTGGTGGGAAAATATCAAAAACACAAGGGAAATAGATGAATTTGAATCTATGGAGTGGGAAGAGTTCAGAGTGATCTTTTTAAGTAAGTATTTACCATGTTCAATGAGAACAACAATGGAGAAGGAGTTTCTCGAGCTGAAGTGGAAGTAAAATGAATTTGTGAGAAGCTACTAGATGGACTTCACAAGGCCTTCACGATATATATCTAGCTTTGTCATGCATCCAAACGGTAAGGTTGATAGATTCTTCGATAGACTGAGACCTCATCTGCAAAATAATATAGCCAACCGAAATTATGATAGCTACGAGGAGATCGTGCGGAGTGGGATGAATAGAGATCTAGAGTATGGTGATATGTAGTGGTCTCATTAATCCAATGACAAGAAGATATCAATGGATCCCAGCTTAGGGAGGAATTTCGATCAGGGAAGAGGAGGAAAGCAAGTGAAACATCCCAAGGGTAATAAATGTGGGAAGAAGCATTAAAGGAACTGCCTTCTCGGGAGCAGGAGATGCTACAAGTTTGGTAGAGATGGCCATATTGCGAGTAATTTTCATGGTGAAGTGAAACCTCAACTTCCAAACATAAATGACAAGGGTAAGATGGTGCAGGCCCTACTTGATGTCTAGTGCTTCAAGTGTGGACAAAATGGGTACTTTTCCAATCACTGTCCAAATCTGAGGTTAGTGGATGGGAACCACCATCAGCCTCAACAAAGGCCTTGGGATCTAGTCTATGCTTTTTCTATCGCGACAACTGAATTCAATGATCCAAATGATGTGTTATCAGGTATTGTTGTTGTCCTTTCAAAGATATCGAGTACTTTGTTTGATTCTGGTTCTGCGCGTTTCTTTATTACCTCCAAGTTTGCAAGGAATTTAGAATCATCCCCTGAATTTCTAAAAGTAGAGTTGTCAGTCAGGACTCATGGTGGGACTATTCAAGCATCGTGGGTGGTTAGAAACTCAAGTATTTACCTTAGTGAGAACAATATTATCCTGAATCTAGTAGTCATTCCCATGATAGAATTCGAAATTATACTAGGTATGGACTAGATCTCAAAGTATAATGCTGTGATCAATTGAAAAAGCAATGAAATATCAATAGTCATGAATGGAAAACATATAGTTATCATCCTTGTATAGATATCTCAACCTCATCTTTCACTAAAAGAACCCCCTATATCCTTATTTATGGAGTTGATCAGTGAAGAAGAAGAAGTAGATGAGAGTTTGATGATAGAAAATGTCCCCATCATCCAGGAAAACGTTGATGTATTTCTAGAGGAGTCGCCTAGACCTCCCCCAGAAAGAGAGGTAGAGTTCTTCATTGAACTCATACATAGATCTCATCTAATATCAAAGACCCCATATAGGATTGAAAATGTAGAGCTAGAGTAATTAAAGATACAACTCCATGATATTTTATAGAATGGGTTTATCTGAGCAAGTGTGTCTCCTTGGGGAGCACAAGTTCTATTTTTGAAGAAGAATGATGGATTGATGTGGAAATGCATTGATTATGGAGAACTGAATGAGATCACAGTGAAGAACAAATACCCTCTTCCAAGAATTGATGACTTATTTGACCAACTTTGTGGGGCTCAATTCTTCACTAAGATTGATCATCGACCTGGTTATCATCAATTGAGGGTGAAGAAAAAAGATATTCCAAAAACCACCTTCCAATCAAGATATAGGCATTATGAGTTTGTTGTTATGCCCTTCGGACTGACTAATGCTCCTACTATTTTTATGTATTTGATGAACAGAGTATTTAAGGAAAAACTTGATAACTTTGTGGTAGTTTTTATTGATGATATTCTTATATATTCCAAAATTCGCAAGAAACATGAAGATCATCTAAGGGTTATTTTGAAAACTCTACGGAAGAAGGGGATTTTTGAAAATTTCAGTAAAAGTGATTTATGGTTACAACAAGTTGTTTTCTTAGGGAACATTGTAACTAATGAAGGAGTCACAGTTGACCCTGGAAAGACAAAAGTTGTAGATGAGTGGCCTCAACCTACAACAATAACTGTGATTCGTAGATTTCATGGATGAGAAGGATATTATAAGAGGTTTGTGAGAAACGTTTCATGAATTTCAAATCCATTTACCATGTTAACTCGAAAAGGGTTCAAGTTCATCTTGACAAAGGTGTGTATGGAATGATTCCAATAGTTAAAGAAGAGATTGGATACTATACCCGTGTTAACTCTACCCTCATGTGGAGATGGATTAATTATTATTAGTGACACATCTCTAAAAGGGCATGGGTGTTTCTTCATGAAAAATGAAAAGGATATTGCTTATGCATCTCGACTGTTGATGATTCATGAGAAGAATTATCCTACGCATGATCTGGAGCTGCCTGCGGTCGTTTTTTCTCTGAATATATAGAGGCACTATATTTATGGGGAGAAATGTTATATATAAACAGACCATCAGCATTTGAAATATGTTTTCACACAAAATCAATTGAACATGAGATAAAGGATATGGTTGTAACTTATTAAAGACTATGATTATTCAATTCATTATCACCCTGGAAGAGCAAACAATGTTGCTGATGCATTAAGTAGAAAGACCTAGTTATTCTTTCCATAATGAGGATTCAAAAAGATCCATTGATCAATGACCAAGTAAATCTAGACATGGGAATTATATGGGAAGGGACATCATCAACTCTAACCCAAATAATTTCTAAACCATCATTACTAGAGATGATCAAGAAAGATTAGAAAGAATATCTTTTATTACAAGAAATGTTTGAGGATGTAAAGGATGGATATTTTCTTGATTTCAACATTGATCAAGAAGGTTTACTAAGATTTTGTACCAGACTATGTGTTCCATCAATTCTAGAAATAATGAATGAGCTGATGGATGAAGATCATAGCTTTACTCTCTCTATACATCCTGGAAGGAACAAAATGTATAGGGACCTTTGTGATCATTATTGATGGGATAATATGAAAAGGGAGATTGCGGACTACACTTCAAGGTGCCTAGTATGTCAGTAAGTGAAGGCAGATCGACCAATTCTTAAAGGGGTATTGCAACCACTAGACAAACCAGCATGAAAGTGAGACAATATCACTATGGACTTCGTCACTGGTCTTCAAAGAACTTCCAAAGGAATCAATGCGATATGGGTTATTGTGGAGCGTCTCACCAAGACTGTCCATATTATATCTATTTGGGAAGATTTCTCTCTCGATCAACTTGTCAGGATTTACATGAAGGAAGTGGTAAGGATGCATGGTGTTCCAATTACTATCGTATCTGATCGTGATCCAAGGTTCACATCAAAATTCTGGAGAAGTCTTCAACATGCTCTGAGCACTGAATTGAATTTCAGTATGGCCTATCACCCCCAAATTGATGGCCAATCTGAAAGTACTATTCAAACACTCAATGATATGGTGAGAACATGCTCAATGGAATTTAAGGGTGGATGGGATCAATATATCTCTTTAGTTGAGTTCTCTTACAACAACAGCTTCCACTCGAGCATTCAAATGGAACCCTATGAAGCTCTATATGGGATGCGATGTAGAAATCCTACTTTTTGGGATGAAGCTAGTGAGAGAAAGATTCTTGGGCCTGATCTTGTGCAAGAGAAGACAGAAAATGTCCATTCCATCCAACAACACATTAAGGCTGCTCAGAGTCGGCAAAAGAGTTATGCTGACAACCGTCAAAGGGACATGATGTTTGATGTCAATGAAAATTCCTTTCTTCGAATTTCACATTGGAAGAGAGTCATGATGTTTGGGAAGAAAGGGTAGCTCACTCCTAGGTATATTGGCCCCTATGAAATCCTTTATCGCATTGGAGCAGTGGCCTATCGTCTTGCACTTCCTCCAAATCTAGCACAAGTTCAAGATGTCTTCCACATATCCTTCATGAGGATGTACATACCTGACCTTTCACATTTACTAAACCCAGAGGTGGTACAACTGGAACATATCCTCTCTTATGAGGAGCAGCTGGTGGAGATCTTGGATCATAGAATCGAGGTTCTACACAACAAGACTACCCACCTTGTTAAGGTGTCGTGGATAAACCACAAATATGATGAAGCCACATGGGAACCAGATGAGTCTATGAGGCAGAAGTACCCACACCTATTCTTTTTTGAGGACACGAGTTAAAATTTCGGGGATGAAATTTCATAAGGGGGAAAGAATGTAACGACCCAAAATTTTGAATGATTTTTTGTTTCTTTTTTGTGTGTGTTATTTTAGTTTATACTCAACAAAACTATATTCTTTAATTAATGATGTGAGTATAATTAAAATTAGACCGTTCGATTTCGACTATTATATGATTGTTGGTCAATATAACAGTTGGAAACTAAATGTTGTGATTGTTGTATCTAAATACAAGTGATCTTGGTTAATTAAAAAAGAAATAAGATTTGATGGCATCATCCAGTAGTCTCGGGCCGATTGAATCCCATCTGATGAAATTTGGGAAGGAGATAACATCACTGGGCTTTTCTCTGAACCAAACCCAAGCCAAACTTCATCTTGTGAAGTAAGAGTGGAATCACCTTTAGGAGAAGTTCAAGCTCATAGAAATCACTACTCGGGAAATGTTGGCTGAGCCACTGTCGGATTTCTCTCACCTTAGCACACCATACACTTAGGTTCTATGCTGGGGTTATAAGGGGCTATGTAATGAGACCATAGCTACTTTGTGTAATCCTTTGAGATAAAAAATGTTGTGATTTCTTCCTATGGTGAATTTGGTATTTTTTTCAGATGTCTGAATAAATATAGGATGTATATTGATGAATTTTTGAAAAATGGATATTATAAAATATTTATGTAAACTTTAAATAATTAATGTTGTGTAATGATTTTCAAAAATGGTCTTCTGGAAATGTGTTCAGAAAGAAATTTAGAATCTAAAAATATCAACTAAATTTTTTTGTGAATATAATATTTTGTATAGTGATTATATTATTAGGATTAGTAATGTGACCAAATGGATTAGTAATCACACTTAATGAAAGTATTAATATAATTTAGGCACCTTGATTAAGTAATGTGATTCAATAAAGTAGTTAAATAACTGTTTCAGAAATTATTGGTCAAGTATTGCTTTTTTTTTCGGGTGAATGCTAGTTTTTTAATTAAAAATTAAATTAAAAATATTTGAAAAATATTTTTATAATATGGAGTTCATTTTTGAATTCAGAGCATCGATGTTAGGTTAAGGATATTTTTTTTGGATTTTTCTGAAAAAAGGAATTTTAAGTGAATACTGAAAATACAGTTTCTAGTTTTAGGTGTTTAATTTCTTCATTACAGATGTAATAATTATGTAATCATTCTGGTAGAATTATTAATAGTACGATAAGGTATGAGGTGTCCAAAGTGGCCAATACCATGGGAAATACCATAGTTTTTCCAATACCACCGATGAGGTGTCCCTTTGCCATTAATTACTTATCCCCTCACATCTTCTATAAATACCAAGCCTTTCCCTCATTCTTTTCATTTCCAAATCCTCCTCAATGAAGTTCTGGTCCCCTTACCTCCCAAGGAGTCCTCCCAAGGTTCCCTCTGGAATCCCAAGGTCTCGACCATCATGCTTTCGATGTTACTCTTCATGGTAACAGATTATTTCAGCCTCCTCTTTAAAGTCATGACTTCCTTTATGTTGTGTCTTATATTTTCCATCTATTTATGTTTAAGGTATGTTATTATAAGTTATTATTACTGCCCATTTCATTTCGAAATTAGGAGAGACCCTTTATTCTCTCATTAATTTGTTTTCCTGAATTTTTATGTGACGTTGTTAGGCTGTCGAATTTCTCGTACAAGAAATCACATGTTTTCTTTTCTTTCATGTTTCCTTTTCTTGTGGTATGTCATTCAAATATTCATACCATGATAATTCTTAGTACCCATACTATATTATGAGTTATTTAGGATTGGGTGACCCTTTTCCCTCTATTTTCAATGTTCTCTACAACCATGTTATATAGCCATTATGCTGCAGAAATTTCGTCTCAAATTTTCTATCTCATTCTCTCATGAAATTCTATTGTTTTTTTATTTGAATACACAAACTTATTTCGTTTCCATGAGTGTTCATACATGTATAAATATGATATATTTTATTCTATAATTGACATACATATAACCCTCACTCCCTTTCCATGAGTTATACATGGCATAATGATCTTATTTTTAAGCTCTTTTTAACGACATGATTTTGACATGAAACTCATTTCTTTGATTCCAATTGGGTTATTTATGAAATTTTTTATTACGATCTATGCAGCTCACATGAATTTAAAGACTTATTAAGGGTGTTCCCTGATAGCGCTCTAATTCATTGGGTAATGATTTAATCTCTAGAGATGACAAGTTTCACGATACCGTGGTGAATAACCTCGGTAATTTTTATGAAACCGTGGGGATGAACCCTGGTGATATGATCATGAATGTATAAATGAAATGTTGTAGACACATATTCAAGTTATGTTACATGTTCTTTTTATTATGATATGCCTATACTTACAGTTATCATATCTTTATGTTGTTATTCAAGTTCATATAGATATCACAAGTACACTAAATCCCTTGTTTACCCTTACTGGGCCTTCTGATCACCCTTTCAATTGATGTATGTCTCCAGGATATGAGATGTAGTAGTTGTACATAGGTCAAACCAATGATGAAGCCATACAAGTGGTTTAGAATAATTTTTTATGTTTTATTAAAGTTTTATAGTTCCTGATTTCCAAGACACTATACTTTAAAGTTCCTTTGCATGTAAAATATAATGAAAAGGTATGTAATAAAAAGGAGGGATCCCACAATGTCAGTCTCCTGGGAGAGCTTTGTCAGAAAATTTATGTAGAAGTATTTTTTCATGCATGACAACCACGATAAAAAATTCAAAATAAAAAAAATTATTTTTATTTCCTCCACATGCTACAAAAATTTCATTATTCATCAGTGATTCCCTTTCTTGTGTTCACATAAAAGTGTGGGGAGAACATGGATATCAATACATCACCCCATGTACTATCCAGAAAAACCCACTAAAAATGAAATTTTACAATGTCATAATCTCAATACAGCATCCCAATTAAGTACATAATCAGGAACATTAGCCCACTATATATGATGTGGCCTTAATTTAGTCTCAAAAGCATCAGACTTGATGAGATACATCTGTCAGGAAACACCTAAACCAGGCCACCGAGAACATTTGGAAGACTTCTGAGCTATGGGAAACATAACAATGATCATTCATCTTTTCCATGGAAGAAAATAATTCAGGACATGATTGGGCACCATATCTGGCTCATGCCAGCATTAGAATGCCTGAGATTGAGAGGGAGTCGATTGCAGCAGCAACCATTATGGAATGGGAGCATCCCCATGCCATAAGGATGGGGTGATTTTTAATCCAATGTGCCCCCATAAGACCGAAAAATATAAGCCAAGATACATTAATAGGAGGACATGAGTAGCCTCACCCCATAGGGATGGGGGTATTCTTTCTTCAACCACCTGCCCAATGGAAGTCATCCTTTCCCCCCTAAGAGAGCCCAACAAATAGATAGGTCACACATTCTCTCCCATCTCGTGACACATGTTCCCAGGACACATAAATGTTTTCTTTGAGTCACTCTACTCTAAGAAACACAAAGAGGGTCCCAAAATGGAAGGGGGTCTAAAAAAGGACTCAATACACCCTCATACAATTCGAAAACTAGTATTCCAACGCCAATAGGTATGAATTAGTTATCATTGTGGATGTAAATCCTATGGACATCCCTGAAGATGATCCAAATGAAGATGATGAAAGTGAAGATGGTTCCCTTCTAGAGGTGGTCCACACTTATCGTGAGGGTGTGCATACCCCAAACCAATGGGTCGCCTTAAATATGTGTACTCCATTAGCTAATACATCATTTACTCTTTTGAAAATCTGTAATGAAGAGAAGAATATGAACACGATTTCCTACAACCCACCACATTGTTCAAATGTGAATGCTTCCCTCGCACTTGAGGTGAGATTTACTAAAAAGGAGGAATAAATGAAATATATTAGAAGAATCAAGATTAAGATACAATGAGAAATCTATCATACTTGGTATGTTCCCCATGTGAATTATCAACACACACTTCCACCAGATGCACCTCTTCCCAATAGGCACATCCCTGTATATGAAGAAAGGAAAGAAAGCTCATTCAAGGCCATGTCGGGATCATCAGTCTACCTAAATCCAGTCCTTTCTTGATATCATGACCAAGATCCATTGGGGAAGCAACCGGAATAGATTCAGGTGAATCCAAATAGGATTCCCCCAAACTGAGTATCTACTTCAAGTTATAGTTGTGTCGACATGTCAAATCATGCCACCTGCTACACTCACTCTTGCTCTGGTTAAATAGGGCATACATAAATGGATCATTAATATCATAAAGTCATTGAAGAATCTATTGGAATCCATGGAAGGTCGGTACGCTCTAATATATCCAGAATAGAAACAAAACCCTGACTAGCTACGAAACGTTATACCATCGCCAAATTTAAAGAACCATGTATTCCCTTTCATTAATGGATTTGGGGACCCCCGAGAAACTTTTAATGCACTAAAAAGCTTACTATGACCCCATCATGACATCCTAGTTGAAATAAGAAGATGTGAAGCTCAAATTCATTATGTGAACTCTGCATGTTTTATCCTATGCATGGTAAACCAATTTTATAGCTAATTTGATAATAGGATTAGAGGATCTCTGATGCCTTTTCATGTTCCATATCAGCTTAATGTTGCTAAAAGTTATAGTTAATGACCTCACGAACTACAAACAACAATATAATGGGAGTTTTTTAGAAAATATTTCCATATGGAGTGGCATTACTTACTCCATGAACTGGACACTCCTCCAAGATTAGATGTTTCCCATGTGCAAACATAATCTATGTGATGAGGTGATAATAGATCTCATCCCAGTGAAATATATTAGTGGGTACCATGAATTCTCTGCCATCACTCAAAAGATAGAATATTTCTTGAAATGGTCTAATATCATGTCAGGGGAATCCCCAATATCACTAGTAAAAATAGAAGGTTGAGCTAAATCATATAATGTCATGATTAAGCCACCCCCTGCACTAGCACCTAGTCTAAGGCATTCACAAAACCATGAAGGCCCCCTAGATGTCAGTAGCCACCCTGCCTCAACAAGATGACCAAATGAGGGATAAGACAAATCCATTAAATAAATGAATAAATAAACCATACATATTACAGGATGACCAATTTTGTGGATACTTTGTATCCTCCATGAAATGGAACATACTTTGAACTCTGAATCCAGAGAGGGCTGATG
The DNA here is from genome assembly GCA_963277665.1 of Viscum album. Lineage (NCBI taxonomy): Eukaryota > Viridiplantae > Streptophyta > Magnoliopsida > Santalales > Viscaceae > Viscum > Viscum album. Next base: position 1,065,012,175 of record OY728137.1, read on the forward strand.
AAGTATATCATAATGACTTTTCAGATTACAATCCCTTCCATCAGATAATGGGACACAACATCTTGAAGTTCTTTATTTTTATTGAACTCCTGCAATATATGTTATATTATAGACAAGTAAATATGGGACTATGTCAAGTGAAAGTGGCATATGTTTCCACTACTAATCGAGATGGAGAAGGGGAATGAAAAACAGTTTTTAACAAAAGTTAAATTTTTTTGAAAGTTGGATGACTTGGATGACAATCAAATGATCCCACAGTGTTCTGTAGGAATAGTTAAGGGAACTAAATTTTCCTCCAACAGCTCTTAATGCATCACCGCCTACATCCTCAGCCCCAAAAAAACTTAATTTCTTACCACTCAAAAAGCAACCCAATTAGAATGGTGGAAATAATGTTCAGGATGATGAATATTCACCAAATCTGATTGTGGATTTGACATTATCAGATTTCATACCATCATATTTTAGTGTACAGGAACCACCCTACCAAATGGAACAATTTGTATTGCCTTTCCATACGGCGCAAACAAAGGCATGTGATGAGGTAAAGTCATCATCAGAAGAGGATTTGGTAATTTTCTCTGCCAGTGTCTTCCAAATAATGGATCCCTTCTCCAGAAATGAATATGGTTATCAAATATAATTCCACACTCCTTATTGGAGGCACAAAAGAAGAAGCCTTGGAATCTAGGGATATCAAGGGAGATGCATCCATGGGAGAAATCAAACATAGGGCCGCGCCCCTGGTCAAACTGTCAGTGTTGTAAAAACCCACTGAAGTACTCTCCAGTGGATCCAAATAGAATAAGAAAAATCTTTTAGCCCTGTTATAAGCTCCTTCAATCCAATAATACTTTAATATCCATCCGAGAAATAATATGTGGCTAATTTGCTTCGGAATACGAGCAGAAAATCCCTACCCAATTCTTAAAATATGGAAGCTCCAAAATTACTAATACCAAGGGACGAACCAACATCATCAGATAATCAATCCCTTAATGCTCTTTCATATATCATCCACAAGCTAGAACGAACCAACATTTAGATCAGAAATATATCAATTGGAAATATTTATCTTTGGTACCTGCAAAGACATTAATACTGGATACACTGAATCTATCAGCATATCCCAGGGAGGAACGCACTGAAGCCTTTCTAATCCCCTGGGTGTTTGAATCCAAGGTTTCCACCAATTATGTCTACCATATATAGACCAATCCAATAGAATTCCACATAGTTACCTCCATCACTGATTAATAATAATATTTCATCATTTAGGGAAGCATTAAATCCTTATATGTGTTTAGTAAGATAAATGGTCTCGATGTTTGAAAATTCTTCATCAGTAATGGATTTGGGGTTAATATCCTCCCACTGTGGACACCTCGTCTATTCAGCAAAAATGAGGATGATTTTTCATGCTACACCATCACTCTGTTGGGTTATGAAAAATCGAGAAGAATCTATTAGGCAAAAAGACGCTCGAAATCTAGTTTGATGACCTCTTATTTAACCCAAAATTTCTAGTTGTACAAACAAATATGTCTTTCAACGCCATTCAATGGAGGCCATAGCTTCATAATTTCCCCAAAATCTCCTCCTCTTACCATCAGTGCCTCAAATATATAATTAATGGATAGAGTGGGAAAATTCATGTTGATAAGGACCCATTCTACCTCTTTGAATCACACTATAGTGATGTTGGGTTCTATAAGATGAAGGGTGACTGACTTCTGGTCGATAGTGTTCATTGGATTGCAGCACCAAATGGTTTAGAAATGGTTCTATTAAATCCCTTAAAACATATCAGGTAATAATACATACTACCAATAAATCAGATTGAGTTCACAAGTCGAGATTCAGATTCATATTCAGTAATCATCATGATTTCAGTCACGACTGCTGATCCTAATAATATTGAAAAGCTCATAGACTCCAAATGTAATAGTGGGAGTCCATAAAAAAATTCCCCCAAACCATCATCGAATCTCCCAAAAAAATCACTCTCTCCTCCTCAATGGTAGGAAGAGTTGTCTCGTCACTCAAAAAAGATATGGAAATTATTTTACACCTCCCTCCATCTTCTCCAAATATCCACTACCCTTGGTCGATGTTGAAGAGGTTTTTTCACCTCCTCGACATGAAAATTGAAAATCCTCCTTCAACTATGGAACAATAATCTCAAGAATTATTTCCCCATCAAAAGATGAATAATAACATGATAAGGATATAGTATAGGAAGCAGAAGAACTGAGGGATGCCCCTACAACATTTGATGATGGCATCTCTATCACTATTGATGATCTAAAGGAAATCAACATGGGTATGGAAAAATACATGTGGCCTACTCTGATTAGTGTGGTCATGCCTTCCAAAGATAAAGTGGTATAAACCATTTTCCTGAAGTTCAATCAGAAATTATATCAACTATAATTATTTAGAAATGCTAGGCCTAGATCTAGTGGTGGCCAGTCATCACCTAGGCTTTCCAGAAGACCACCATGGTTATAAGAAAGCGACCAGAGGGATGTACCCTTCACATGCTACAAAAATAGAGGTTGTAGTCGACAAGATCATCATAGAAAACATGATTCGGGATTTCAAATAACCCATCTAGATTTAAAATACTATCCCCTTTAAAAAATCATCATATCCAATTCTACATCGAATTTAGTGGTCTCAATAGGCATTGCCTGAAAGACGATTTCCCAGTCTTGATCATAGAATTATCAATCTATTCAACTGATCGATATGAGGTTCTTCCTATCATGGATGGATATTCAGGATATAATAAAATCCAAATGGACAAATAAGATGAATAATCCACTACCTTTAGGGATCTAGAATGAGTATTTTTCTATAAATAGTTGTCTTTTGGTTGGAAAAATGTTGGCACCACATATCAACGCGCTATGCACCGCATCCTCAACCCCTTCAGGGGAATGTTCGTCGAATGCTATGTGGAATATTTTGTTGTTAACTCATGACAGTTCATATATCACATGTCTTATATTGAAATGTTTACCAATAAACTATGATAACACAGTATGAAAATGAACCTCCTAAAGTGTGTTTTTGGTGTCACCTCGAGAAATTTATTCGGCATCAACATATGCCACAATGGCATCAAAGTAGACCCCGAGAAGACAAAGTCCATCCTTGGCATGTCACCTCCTCACAACCGCATTTTGTTGAGAGGATCCATGTACAACTAGCCTACATTTATTACTTCACATCCAACCTCTTCAGAATAGGTTTCCCCATCAACTTGTTAATGAAAAAAAGGGGTAGAATGTCAATGGGCTGATGATTATTAGGAAGAATTTGATAATCTCATGAGATACCTCTTAATCCCACACATACTAATTATTAATGTTGAAGGAAGACCACTCATTCTATATGTGACTGCATTGGTGTGATCCCTAGGGAACATCACCAGATAAAATAATGATTTTGATAGCGAGAATAGTCTTTATTACCTCAACAAAACCATGATCGGTGATGATACTCGTTATTATAATATTTAAATGAGATGTCTTGAATTAATATTTGTGGTCCAAAATCCAAGGAATTTCATAAAGCACCATGAGGTTAATTTGATCTCACCTAGAAACCAACTCAAGTATATTTTAAGTCGTCCAATGTTAATTGGACAGCTATCGTAGTTGTAAGTCATCCTATAGTAGTATGATATAAGATAAGTGCCTCATTAATCTATCAATTTTTAGAAACTAGAATATTCCACATAAGAGCATCTCTAAATATAGGTTCCCTGTTATATGTTGTGCTACCTTATGTGGAAGTGTTCTCTATTCCAGAAAACTCCCAGAAGTGGGAAATGCTCTTCTATGGATCCTCCTGAAGCTCGATAGGAAAAAGAATGGAAGACCCAATAGTCAACATATTGGGGTTGGGAGTCATACTTATAATTATATAAAAATAATTTTTACCTTATTCCTACCAATTCTCAGATGGATTCACAAACAATCGAGTAGAATATGAGGCCCTTATAGCAGGAATTGAGCTATCATGACATGTTCAAGACGATCACCTGAATATAAAAATAGATATAGAACTACTCATCAAGAAAGTAAATGGTGACTATGATATCAAGAAAGAATACATAATCCCTTTAACGAACCAAATATGAGGAATGATGGTAGAATTCCCATTAGATATAACATTGACTTATGTCCCTCATTCGTAAAATGTAGATATCGATGCATTGTCAAATGCAGCCACACCTCTGGCCAACCCATGGTGGAATGAAACAGTCATCAGTATTTCCCATAGATGGATGGTCTTACACTTCAATAAGGCCAATGCATAATAATTAAAATAAATATGTCTCATCTCTAATTTGTGTTTTCCTACCACTGGCTGGATGACTCCCATTTCAGATTACCTTTAGAGGGGAGAGCACCCACCAGATAGGCTTGGAAGGTAACATGTTTGGTGATGGTCATCCAACTTCCTAATGTTAGAAGGAATGAATATGAAAAAGGATATCTATAAGAGAGGACATTATGGAGTCCCTATTATGTGAATTGATATAGGATAGATCATTTCCTTCATGAAAGAAGTGCATTCCTACTTGCGGAGCACATCAATCAGCATCCAAGATCTCAGAGCAGATTCAAAGACTTGGGTACTATTTTCCCACCATGATGTAAGACTATACAACATTCACCAAGAAGTTCCATTCCTACCATTTTCATGCATATTTAATCAACCATCCCCCATTTTTCATCACACAACCGAGTACCCCTGGCCATTTTCCATAATGCGGAATAGACGTAGTGGTATGATATGTTCTCACAACAGCCAAACAATTAAAATTTGTTATCACAGTAATAGATATATTTTCCAAATAGCCAAAAGATGTACACCTCAAAGGGTTTGGATTAAGAAGCATTGTTAGCTTTGTGAAAACAAACATCATCACTAGATTTAGTGTCCCTCATACAATACTGGTGGAAAATGACACCAATTTCATATCCATTGAATTTAATAATCTATATTAGGAGTATGGAATTAAGGATATTCATTCATCCTGTAGAGACCCGAAGCTTGACGTACATGAACATTACATTACTTTTGCGGAATACTTAGTACATAACAAAAACACACACACATGGATCGTAATAGTTTAGTGTCTTTGGAAACTCGGAATAAAATCTTCTAATCGTGGTGAAAGATCTTCAACATCTCCCATAAAGATCTTCCTTTTTTTACCTAAAACCTTTCTTTATTCCTGGGGAAAAGAAAACATAAAAGGGTGAGCTCAAATTCTCAGTAAGGGTAAACAAAAGAAATATCAATCACATCGTATTCATAAGAACATAACATTTTGGAAATCATAACCTGAAAAAGAGAGCATAATTTCATAACATGGGATAAATCATGGTAGTGAAATGTAATCACAATAATAATAACCTAAAACATGAAACTTTGTGGCATTCACACATAATCATAGAGAATCATTTCTTGTTAGTCAAGACTCATTGCCAGGACTATCTTAGTGGACAAAGTCCCTTTCTGAATCGAGTAACCCTCGTTTCAGTCCTGTTTCACTGAACCGGTATAACCTACCATTCCAGCCATGTCTATCTCATGAGATATGAAATCTTTAACCAATGTATTGGAGGGAGATATAGGTCCCACCCATCTTATACTGAATCCTTTCTTATGTGTGCCACATAATCATAAACCATACATCATAGCGTAACCCATGTAATAAAAATGGGATTCTTAAACAACATGACATCATAAAACCATTCATATAAGATAAAGGAATTAATAAACATAATTCCATCACAACATAGTCAAATCAATGTAAATATATGGATAGAAACAGAACCCTTTATTATCATAGATGGAAAATAATTTTGATAAAACACTTGAAATGAATTCTTGAGGAAAATATCCTTTCTTCTTCAAAATCAACTCCTTTTCACAAAACATCATGCAATTTTAAAAGAAAGATATTTTATTGAAAATAGTCCTGAAATATTTTGGAGGAAGGTTCATGAAAATAAGGCTTTATAAAACCATAAAAATCCGTTCGTGCCGTATAAGATAAAAAAACATTCTTCTCGTACTTTTATCGGAAAAGTCAAAAAAGTACCTCGTACGAAAAACGACAAAAGATTCCTTTCATATCTTTTACTAAAAACTCACCAAAGGGTAAAATTGGATTTAAAAAATTGTAGGTGGATGTAAATAATATTACATATTGACGAAACATGGATGTGGATGATAAAATGCACCCCAGTAAATACTTACAAATAAACAATCTTGGATAAAAATGAGATTGTGATATTTCCCTTACCTTAGGTCCGATTTGCTTCGTATGTGTCCGAACCTCCTGTATAATGATTTAAATATTGTCATTGACTTATTACAGAATCATATTCATTGTTATGATATCATATATGGTTCACTTGTGACATTATATCACCCGTTCTTTTGTAAATTCATGTTAAACTAGCATTTTGGGTAAAATCGTCTTATTTGTCGTTCGTGTTTTTAACTTGTAATTATTAATATGATTACTTGGATCATGATTACATATATCCAGAATGTAAAACATAATTTATATATAATATATATTCAGAATATACATATATATATATATTATATTGATCATGGAATGAAATACACCGTTCATGGAGACGGTAGTCCGTACGTACGCATGAACGTTGTTTTCGTTTCCTTATTGAACTGAATGGAATAAAGTAGATGGCATAAATATAAATATACATAAATCCAGTATCATTATTATGTCATATATTTCATTAGTACTTATTATATATGCTTTATAATCATTCATGAATGGTTAATGTGGAGAATGAATCTCATCGCGTCGTGGAGACGGTAGTCCGTACGTACGCACGAGCAATGATATCATTTCCATAAATATTGAAATGAATTGGAGTGGATTATACAATATATCAGAATCAATATGATGTTGTAATAACTATGTATAGTTATTCTTTACACCATTATACCCATCCATGTAATGTGGTGGTGTAAAATAGATTACACCACGGCTAGGAGACGGTATTCCGTACGTACGCACGCGCGGTGATTTCTTTTTCCATAGGATGGATAGATGGTGAAATAGGGTTGTTTCACACTTAAAATAACATATCAGTATATGAGTGATACTAATTTTATTACATCATAATGAAACAACCTAAGAAGAAGAAGTGGAAGAAGAAATTAAGATGAAAGAATTGGTAACGGTAATTACCTCTTCTTTGAAGCGCCTCTTTGAGACCTCCTCTTAGGGCACTAAAATTGGTCTTTGAGGAAGACCCGAACCTCTAGGATGTTTCTATGGAAGTGGAGAAGAGATTTTGGTAGGGTTTGGCCGAGCTAGAGTGCTTAAATTGGTGTGAGGAGGAGGGGGAGGAGGTGTCCTTTTATAAGGGAGGAGAGGGGCACCTTAGGAATACCTCAAATTATTATTTTATATTAATGTCAAAATCGGTTTATAATGGTTCCAAAGGGTCTTATTTCGAAGCTAAAGTGGTGATGGGTCGAAATCCTATAAACGAATAAAATTTAGACAAGTTTAGGGTATTATTGTAACCTTATCAATTAGATTTAACTCTATGTTAAATAATTTAACTTTTACCGTGTCGTTTTGTTTTCTTTCACTATATGGTTAATACACTTACTATAACATGCCAAACGAACCCCAAATTGTTTATTATTAATACATATATCCTTATCTAAGTCATTTGTCCGAACCTTAGATTTTTAGGAATAAAATAACAATTAATTATATAATATTTGATTTAAAAATATTTTGTGTCAATTTTGACACTATTTGATATATGATTTTTGTGAAAGTCATAACAGAATTGTATGTTCGAACCAAGTTGATTAAATCAACAATAATATATCATAGTAACCTAGAAAATTAATGTAATTCATAAAAAGTCTTAAATTACATTTATTTTGGTATTTATAATATCAATTATGTCAATATTTCATTAATAAGATAATTACTGCATCATCTTTGTGTGATAAATAAATTACATTATTTGATGTCTAAAAATTACAAATAAAATACCATCATGTAGGAAATCTTTTTAGCTTTCTAATGAATATTTACAATTGAATTTATCGTATGTATAACCCTATATTAATATTTTTTTAGTAAATATACTTTGATTTTAACTCTTCTTTGAATTAAATAATAATAAATGTCGTAATCTAGTCCAAGTGGGCCTAAATGATAATATTTTACACTTAAGGTTGTTTTTGGTCGAGATACACTTATCCAATAGAATTAGGACATGTGTTAGGGTAATATTAATATCATTCATACCCTTAATTACACTATTTACTTTTAACCGTGGTAAATAAAAGTAAAAAGTTACTATTCACCAAAAATTATTTTCATCTCATTGAACCACATTTTACTTACTGACATCAACCGTGTCTCTCGGATTTTTGAAATTCCATTCACAGAAGCGGTAAAATTAAGTTTTATGAAAAATTCAGTTTTTTAACTACCACTTATTAGTTTCACTATTCATCAAAAATTGATGTTTTTCAGAACAATGCCAAAATTTCATCCTAAGCTATATTTCATATTCCGAATTCAAAAATGAAGTCTATTTTACCAAATTCATAACATAGAAGTTGCATTAATTAATTTTATAATTAAATCCCGCTGTTAAAACAAATAGCGTGTTTTTATGAAACAATATCTATCAAAAGATTGACACTTGTTTATGTCTGGTTTAAATGTGAAATTACATCCAATGACCAAAATTGTATTAAATTGTAAAAATATATTCTAAATATACTTTAAAACCACTCAAATTAATAATTTATCACAATTAATTATTTTGATTAAAAAGTTGTTTTTAATTATAATTTAGTAATTTTCACTATTCATCAGAATATGAAAGTTATCCGAAAAGTACCAAAATTTCACCTTAGGCTAAATTCGATACTCCGAATCCTAAAATGAAGTCCATTTTGAGGGCTAAAATTTCTAAAATTATAAAAGGTGGTTATTACTATTCATAACGGCTAGTTTTAATAATATTTTAATAGCATATCGTTGTTTAGTGAAACTCGGTATTGCGTACTACACACGCTATCGAGGAAGGTTGTGATTGCGTGTGATGAAAGGCAAGTCAAGGATACATGTTGTGCAAGCTCCTTTTGGTGTAGCGTACAACACAAGACATTAATAAAATTAAAAAGAATAGTTTTCATAAAATCTCGGGCTGCTACATTCTACCCCCCTTAAAATGAATTTCGCCCTCGAAATTCGTCGGGGTTATAAATAGTTTACTATTCAAAAGGTTTTTTTAATAGAAACCCACATCGTAAAAAGGAATACCAAAACATGGCTTTAAAAACTAAAGTATGAAATGTAACGATTACCCAAATAAACTAATCACTGGGTTTCCACATAGGTGAAAATATGGATATGGAAGAGAAATCTAACCATCATGTTCTGATGGAGAGTGGTAGAGAACATGGCTATGGAAAAGCCAGAAATCAAAAATCCATAGATTTGTGATGATATAAGGTACCATCTGATTCATCAGGTATAAGATCACTAGGACAACATTGTTGGTTTTCAAGATCATTTCCCTAAAGTTGAAAATTTGAATTAGAATAAATACTTACTTTATTTTGGTACAATATCACTGTTGTTCGTGCCTTTAACAATTTCCACTTCATCTCTTAAATAAATGAAGTTGAATTTGTTATTCGTGATGTGTTAGCAGATCATGTGATAGAATGACGGGTCATTCCATCTATCTCAAACAAAAGGTTAGCAAAAATTATATACATAAGTCGATCTATAGTGAGATTAATCACATATAGTTCCTAAAATGGACTTATACATCATATATCATACTACTTAATATAATAAAACTAGTTTCTACTAAACCGGGACTTCTTGTAGGCCAGTGGTAGGCGATAAAGGCCAGTCGCACTTCGGTTGTGGGTTCGATTCCCATAGCCTTGTCCGAAGCGATGGGCTGTCGCCCGTCCTACAGGTTGTCCTTTTTCTAAAACTTCATTACTATAACATCCCATCAAAAATATCGAAAAAAACTTTTATCCTTAAAAAAATACTCATTTATGTCTAACATAATCCATTTCAATCTTTAGGCTTATCCATAATACTGTAGTCCATTCTCATAACATAGTGAAGACGATTACCAGAGATTTAGTACCATCGTTGAACCCCATATATCATAAGATATGTTTTTTTTATCACATTCCAAACATTCAAAGTCCTTAATCATGTATTCTCTTGAATACCCATTGAACCTTAGTGAAAACTTGAATGCAGTTAAAAGTTAACACTTTCCACATACCAAAATCCTCAAAATTCTATATACTCAAACCATGATATCACTTAGTCCTTATATCAATCATGAGCTCATGAATACAATCAAACATCTCATTATCTTCTTATCCTTCCAATATGCACTTATCATCTACTTTCCAAAAGTATCTGAATAACCTTTCATGGTTACTGGTACCATTCATCATACACATTCAAAACGTAAGGAAAGACAACAGTGTAACAATCCTTAGATGTCTCCTTATTCCATGAGATTACTTATACAATATTACACATGATAAACATATAATCATTCCACTACATTCTTATACCATTGACCGAGCTTCAACATTTCTTTCATCTCACATATCATTTGTAGTTTCTTCATCATCATCAACATAAATAATTCCCATACGACCATACTGATTCTCTTCATGAGACTTTCCCTTAGGGCATTGGTTTGAATAATGCCCATACATTCCGCATTTAAAGCATTAAACCATTGTTGATGTCATAGCAATACCATTATCCTCATCCATGGTGTTAACTGAACCTTTTCCTTTGCACTTACTTGCTTTGTGTCCTTCATTTCCACACCCAAAGCATCTTCCAGTTCCTTTGAAACATTCTCCTTGATGCCTCTTCCCACATGATTTACATAGGGGAAATTGAACTTTCTTTCCTCTATGATCATCATGAAACTCCATCTTTCTCTTATTAGCCGAGTCAGGAAACTTACCAAATTTTACTTTATTGATCATATTATGAGATTGCTGATTCGGCATAATAATGATGTTTGGACTTCCAAATCCCATTTCATTAAGAAGAATATCATTCCATTGTCCATCATATCCTCCATTATTGTGAATCATCTTGTTTCCATCCATTTTCTAAAACCCAAAAAGAATAGTGTGAGAGGAAAAAATCATGCTAGGGAAAACAACATAATAAAGGGGGAGTGCCTTCAATATCTAACATCTTAGGTTTAATTCTATGATCGTTAGCGTAATTCTAGTACTATAACCTATACGTATACATAACCTTAGGGACATCCCTAGACATACCATAGAAATATCTCTAGGTATCTCACTAAAGTTCTCGCATCCTAGTTTCCAAAGGTTGACTAAACCTTTCCTCTGATACCAACTGTAGAGACCCGAAGCTTGACGTACATGAACATTACATTACTTTTGAGGAATACTTAGTACATAACAAAAACACACACACAAGGATCGTAATAGTTTAGTGTCTTTGGAAACTCGGAATAAAATCTTCTAATCGTGGTGAAAGATCTTCAACATCTCCCATAAAGATCTTCCTTTTTTTACCTAAAACCTTTCTTTATTCCTGGGGAAAAGAAAACATAAAAGGGTGAGCTCAAATTCTCAGTAAGTGTAAACAAAAGAAATATCAATCACATCGTATTCATAAGAACATAACATTTTGGAAATCATAACCTGAAAAAGAGAGCATAATTTCATAACATGGGATAAATCATGGTAGTGAAATGTAATCACAATAATCATAACCTAAAACATGAAACTTTGTGGCATTCACACATAATCATAGAGAATCATTTCTTGTTAGTCAAGACTCATTTCCAAGACTATCTTAGTGGACAAAGTCCCTTTCTGAATCGAGTAACCCTCGTTTCAGTCCTGTTTCACTGAACCGGTATAACCTACCATTCCAGCCATGTCTATCTCATGAGATATGAAATCTTTACCCAATGCATTGGAGGGAGATATAGGTCCCACCCATCTTATAATGAATCCTTTCTTATGTGTGCCACATAATCATAAACCATACATCATAGCGTAACCCATGTAATAAAAATGGGATTCTTAAACAACATGACATCATAAAACCATTCATATAAGATAAAGGAATTCATAAACATAATTCCATCACAACATTGTCAAATCAATGTAAAAATATGGATAGAAACATAACCCTTTATTATCTTAGATGGAAAATAATTTTTATAAAACACTTAAAATGAATTCTTGAGGAAAATATCCTTTCTTCTTCAAAATCAACTCCTTTTCACAAAACATCATGCAATTTTAAAAGAAAGAGATTTTATTGAAAATAGTCATGAAATATTTTGGGGGAAGGTTCATGAAAATAAGGCTTTATAAAACCGTAAAAATCTGTTCGTGCCGTATAAGTTAAAAAAACATTCTTCTCGTACTTTTATCGGAAAAGTCAAAAAAGTACCTCGTACGAAAAACGACAAAAGATTCGTTTCATATCTTTTACTAAAAACTCACCAAAGGGTAAAATTGGATTTAAAAAATTGTAGGTGGATGGAAATAATATTACATATTGATGAAACAAGGATGTGGATGATAAAATACACCCCAGTAAATAGTTACGAATAAACAATCTTTGATAAAAATGAGATTGTGATATTTCCCTTACCTTAAGTCTGATTTGCTTCGTATGTGTCCGAACCTCCTGTATAATGATTTAAATAATGTCATTGACTTATTACAGAATCATATTCATTGTTATGATATCATATATGGTTGACTTATGACATTATATCACCCGTTCTTTTGTAAATTCATGTTAAAGTAGCATTTTGGGTAAAATCGTCTTATTTTTCGTTCGTGTTTTTAACTTGTAATTATTAATATGATTACTTGGATCATGATTACTTATATCCAGAATGTAAAACATAATTTAAATATAATATATATTCAGAATATACATATTTATATATTATATATTGATAATGGAATGAAATACACTGTTCATGGAGACGGAAGTCCGTACGTACGCATGAACGTTGTTTTCGTTTCCTTATTGAATTGAATGGAATTAAGTAGATGGAATAAATATAAATATACATAAATCCAGTATCATTATTATGTCATATATTTCATTAGTACTTATTATATATGCTTTATAATCATTCATGAATGGTTAATGTGGAGAATGAATCTCATCGCGTCGTGGAGACGGTAGTCCGTACGTACGCACGAGTGATTATATCATTTCCATAAATATTGAATTGAATTGGAGTGGATTATACAATATATCAGAATCAATATGATGTTTTAATAACTATGTATAGTTATTCTTTACACCATTATACCCATCCATGTAATGTGGTGGTGGAAAATAGATTACACCACGACGTGGAGACGATATTCCGTACGTACGCACGCGCGGTGATTTCTTTTTCCGTAGGATGGAAAGATGGTGAAATAGGGTTGTTTCATACTTAAAATAACATATCAGTATATGAGTGATACTAATGATATTACATCATAATGAAACAACCTAAGAAGAAAAAGTGGAAGAAGAAAAAAAGATGAAAGAATTGGTAACGGTAATTACCTCTTCTTTGAAGCGCCTCTTTGAGACCTCCTCTTAGGGCACTAAAATTGGTCTTTGAGGAAGACCAGAACCTCTAGGATGTTTCTAGGGAAGTGGAGAAGAGATTTTTTCAGGGTTTGGCCGAGCTAGAGTGCTTAAATTGGTGTGAGGAGGAGGGGGAGGAGGTGTCCTTTTATAAGGGAGGAGAGGGGCACCATAGGAATACCTCAAAATATTATTTTATATTAATGTCAAAATCGGTTTATAATGGTTCCAAAGGGTCTTATTTAGAAGCTAAAGTGGGGATGGGTAGAAATCCTATCAACCAATAAAATTTAGACAAGTTTAGGGTATTATTTTAACCTTATCAATTAGATTTAACTCTATCTTAAAAAATTTAACTTTTACCGTGTCTTTTTGTTTTCTTTCACTATATGGTTAATACACTTACTATAACATGCCAAAAGAACCCCAAATTGTTTATTATTAATACATATATCCTTATCTAAGTCATTTGTCTGAACCTTAGATTTTTAGGAATAAAATAACAATTAATAATATAATATTTGATTTAAAAATATTTTGTGTCAATTTTGACACTATTTGATATAAGATTTTTGTGAAAGTCATAACAGAATTATATGTTCTAACCAAGTTGATTAAATCAACACTAATATATCATAGTAACCTAGAAAATTAATGGAATTCATAAAAAGTCTTAAATTACATTTATTTTGGTATTTATAATATCAATTATGTCAATATTTCATTAATAAGATAATTACTGCATCATCTTTGTGTGATAAATAAATTAAATTATTTGATGTCTAAAAATTACAACTAAAATACCATCATGTAGGAAATCTTTTTATCTTTCTAATGAATATTTACAATCGAATTTATCGTATGTATAACCCTATATTAAAAATGTTTTAGTAAATATACTTTGATTTTTACTCTTCTTTGAATTAAATAATAATAAATGTCCTAATCTAATCCAAGTGGGCCTAAATGATAATATTTTACACATAAGGTTGTTTTTGGTCGAGATACACTTATCCAATAGAATTATGACATGTGTTAGGGTAATATTAATATCATTCTTACCCTTAATTACCCTATTTACTTTTAACCGTGGTAAATAAAAGTAAAAAGTTACTATTCACCAAAAATTATTTTCATCTCATTGAACCACATTTTACTTACTGACATCAACCGTGTCTCTCGTATTTTTTGAAATACCATTCACAGAAGTGGTAAAATTAAGTTTTGTGAAAAATTCAGTTTTTTAACTACCACTTAGTAGTTTCACTATTCATAAAAAATGGATGTTTTTCAGAACAATGCCAAAATTTCATCCTAAGCTATATTTCATATTCCGAATTCAAAAATGAAGTCTATTTTACCAAATTCATAACATATAAGTTGCATTAATTAATTTTATA
Organism: Viscum album; assembly: GCA_963277665.1. Taxonomy (NCBI): domain Eukaryota; kingdom Viridiplantae; phylum Streptophyta; class Magnoliopsida; order Santalales; family Viscaceae; genus Viscum; species Viscum album. Next base: position 1,065,027,283 of record OY728137.1, read on the forward strand.
ATTAAATCCCGCTGTTAAAACAAATAGGGTGTTTTTATGAAACAATATCTATCAAAAGATTGACACTTGTTTATGTCAGGTTTAAATGTGAAATTACATCCAATGACCAACATTGTATTAAATTGTAAAAATATATTCTAAATATACTTTAAAACCACTCAAATTAATAATTTATCACAATTAATTATTTTGATTAAAAAGTTATTTTTAATTATAATTTAGTAATTTTCACTATTCATCAGAATATGAAAGTTATCCGAAAAGTACCAAAATTTCTCCTTAGGCTAAATTCAATACTCCGAATCCAAAAATGAAGTCCATTTTGAGGGCTAAAATTTCTAAAATTTTAAAAGGTGGTTATTACTATTCATAACGGCTAGTTTTAATAATATTTTAATAGCATATCGTTGTTTAGTGAAACTCGGTATTGCGTACTACACAGGCTATCGAGGAAGGTTGTGATTGCGTGTGATGCAAGGAAAGTCAAGGATACGTGTTGTGCAAGCTCCTTTTGGTGTAGCGTACAACACAAGACATTAATAAAATTAAAAAGAATAGTTTTCATAAAATCTCGGGCTGTTACACATCCCACTAACATGCACTGGCAAACAGATATATTAAATACTTAAATAATACCTTATCTAAAATTCTCTTGAAGATGGTAGAAAAAGACAAGAAATCATCATCAGACATGAACCTCCATGCTTTGTGGGATTATTGAACCATGACTCACACCACCACTCAACCTACCCTGTATTCATTAATATATGGGACCAAGGTGGATATAACCATTGAAGTTCAACTAACATCCCTTTTTGGCACCGTCTATGAACATATTTCTATAAGTGAACAATCCCATATGTGATTCGTGAGTTAAAGAAACTCGAGGAGAAAATATTGCATTCCTTACACCATTTGAGAGTTTACCATAATTAAATTGCACGAGCCTTCAAGAAAAATATAAAATTAGATATTTACTTGATGGAGAGATGGTTTTGGTCCTCAATGTTATGATCAAACATTGAATGAAACATCATAAATTTGAGCCAAACTGTGAAGGACCATATTTCATTCACAAGGTCCACTTCAAAAGAGCATATGCCTTACATTCATTGGATGAAATGCTCACTAATTCTCCCAGAAATGCAATGATCCTGAAGAAATTTATTGTGTAGTTAAACACCAATTTTCTTAGATACATGTAATTTATATTCACAGCACCACGTATGTCTATGCTACACATATTGAAATAGTATGAAAATCAAACAAATCGCCCGACGTTAAATCGCACGACCAAATGGTCATAACCGCATGACGTTAAACATTAAGTAAATTTTTTCCAAACCATGTGCCATTAATCTATATTGATATCGTTGTTCTCTTAATTGTGATTAATCACACATGAATCAAATCTGTGCAATGGAGAGATAAACCACCACCCCCTTTCCAGTGTATGGATCAGATCGACACTTGGAGTGTATCTTAGAACTAGGAGTGGATTGATACCCATTTGTTAATGGGATACATAGTGATGCCCAAATCATAAATCATGTTATATCCACCAATATTATAAGAATAAAATATAACAACCCCCTTCAATATGTGTGGGTCAGACTAGAATAGGGACCATGTTTTCATGAAATACGTATGACTTGATTTTCATTCATCAATGGGATATGTAGTGACGTTTGAATCCTATATCCTCGTCAGGCCACCAGTCAATGTCATCAATTAATATTTCTGTTTATACATTTCATTCATTCAAAGGGGAATACAGGAGAGTTACTAACCATATTACATTAAAGTATTAGGTACCTCATGAACTATGTATGGCTAGATTCCAACTCTAACAGGATACATATAGACACCTTGACCATAAGTCTTGGTCCATCCACCACATGAGAAAAATTACTCCCCTCTCTATGAATAATCTAGATTGCCATAGGGAGTGTTCAAGTACAAAATGAGGATTTATTCTTGCCTCATAGGATATGTAGTGATGCCCGAACTCTTCATCCTGGTCTAGAAACTATTCAAAAAAATACCTCCCTCTACACGGGTAAGACCAATATAGGGAACACATTTTCATAACTATATTGGATCTGATTCCCAACTATTAGGGATACATATGACACATCCTTGAGGTTCAAACACAAAAATTAACCCACTAAATCATGTTTACATAGATTAACTCTTGTACATACCATATAACATTAAACTACATGGGATACTAGAACTACGTGTGGCTTAATTCTTTCATTTTCATGATACATAATGACTCTTAAATCCCATAGGATAGTCCATCCTGCATAAATAAAATTTATCCTATTGCATATAGGCCATACCTATAAAGTAAAATTCAAGAGTCCTAACCACATGTCGTTAGACAACATTGCCAAGGAAGTCCTAACCACAAGACGTTAAACTGCATGGCCAAAGAAGTCCTAACCACATGACATTAAAATATATGTTATCTAAATAACTACATTTTGATTAATTATTGGTATGATTAGATACATAGTGACACTTGAACTGGAAATCCTAGATCTAGTAATGCAAAATAAAACCGAAGTTCCCCTAATATCATGCATGTGAAATGAAAATATATACAAGAGAGTCCAAATCAGAATTCTTACATCCAGAAATTGTTTAAAGATCATGCCACCTAAATGTGAATTAGATATGTGTAGAAGATCTCATACCTCATAACTGATCTTGGTCTTGATATTTTTCATGGACCTAGATATCGACCTTTAATCAATAAACTCCATACCTCTGGAAATATCGAATCCCTATAGTCACCCATGGCTTTCAGAAATGGATAGCTAGTGTCATATGGACACCTTTGTCTGATTATGAACACAATGCCTTAGTGGATCTACATACTATTCCCCTAAAATTGAAATATAAACCAAAGGAAAATTCCACCTTTGGTTACGATTTTTCAACATATGTACATCAATTGTCTCTTATGCCTCGCATCATCCTTCTTGACTTGAGGGATCTTGTAATCATGGTATACATTTTCTTCCCCCACTAATGTTTCGGGTATAATTAAGATATATAGATTTAATTAGACCATATTAACACATGATTCATTTGATATTATGTCCCTTAAACACAAATATAAACTATGTTGTTAATGTCTTTTCTGAAAAACATTAAACTGCATTGACCCACAATAATTATCTTGTTCATGTCAAATAACACACATCATCAATGCATGACATTAAATTGGATGGCCCAATAGTGATTCCTTCTTTGATCCTTCCTTCCCAATGTGGTGGAGTGAAACCCACACCACCCCTTGTTTCTCACAATGAGCATTTCACATGCAGGATTAGAGAATTCGGAAGGGGGATTCCCCATAATGCTAGGGAAAATAAATCTATAACAACTAATCTGGCTAGAACGACTTTAAAATTCATGTTAGAGTATTCCCCTCCATGTTGAGAAACATAATGTCCTTACTATGTGAAAGTAGACTTAAAGGGACCCCAAATATAGCTAAAATTACTTATTCCCTATGTACGGGCCAAACTTATACAGGGAGCTTAATTTCAAGACACTCGAATTGTAAGAATCAGGCCCCACTCTAGAAAGGGAATCAAAATACACCACCATATATGCAAGTTATATCCATGTAGGAGAGTTCCCAACACTATGGATGATTGTGGATTGAAATTTTCTAACTTTTCAAGATATGTCATTTCCTTCTATCAAACTCCACACTTCGAGTGATTCTGGATCATCATAAACCTCACTAATGATCATATATGGGAGGACAGTGTCCTACAAACACCATTGCATGGGTATTCACCAAATTCCCCAATAACACTTTATATTTTTACCACCAAAAAATCTACCAACCAAATTAATTTCTTCCCTATTAGACGGTTTTCTTATTTCTATATGCTTAATGAATTCCTTTATTTTGAAAACCCCCTAGACTACAGTTTACATCTTCCCCCTCATGCTTGAAGGTGATAGAATATTGCTGATCATAATGTCTTGTAAAATTAAAATATTCCCCCCTCTGGTTAGAGTAAAAAAACATTAAACCATAGTTCTCAAAGTCCCTATTGTATGACGTTAAACTACATTGTGCTATATCCCTCCTTTTCGCATGTTAAATTCATATGGGAGTGGATTTAAGATCAGAACCAATTAAAATGACCCCATACATTCAAACATCATTCCCTCTACTGGACACCCACTATGGCATTAAACTATGAAAAAGAAAAGAATTTCCATAATAATTTCTGGACATCGGGAATTGGAGTCCAACATCTTAAGGAAAAAATGGTTTAACTATGAACACAATGCCTCGATGGATCTGCAAAACTAGCTGACAAAAACGACCTCTTAATCAAAAGAAAATTCAACTTTATTGTAGGATTTCCATTATTATGTACACCCATGGAATCCATGCCACATGTCATATCCCAATATATTGAATACACATGTTAAAGTTAAGTAAAATACGGTATCCATATCTGAATGTTATCAGGGAATTATTGGTTAATGAGTCCTATATTGTTGTCCTCACCCTCCAAATAACGGTCCAAACTATTCAACTTAAAACATCAGTCATCGTAAAAACTGTTTGACCTAAACCATCCATAAATATTGTTTAGTTATTAGAAAATTAATGTTCTAATTAAAGAGTAAATGCTCACTAGGACATAACCAATCAAGGGGAACATTAGACAAAATTCAAGTTCCATCTCTCTAAAACTACATCGAATATAGTTTAGAAAAAATGGTTGGAAACCCAAAAAAATCATGCGAAAAAAATATTGTTACGTTGAAAACCTATTCAGGGAATCGTAGGAAAAAGATATTTTATACCAACTAAGTGGACACCATAACGGGTTTAGAATAAAATTATGGTAATAATAGAAAAGACACAATATTTTTAGGGATTTCCATGAAACCCTCAAAATTGTCAAACTACTCTTGCTGAGACTGTTTGATCAGGAAAAAATTAACGCATGATTTGATTATTTTAGTTATCCTAGATTATAAGTAAAATAGGTATTCCACTTAAAATATGTTTTAAAATACATCTAATCATAAATTAGGGATATTTCAAGGAGAAAATAATGGTAGAGCAGTGATGATAGAAGTTTTTTCTTTTTATTACATATTGGTATGGTGGGCATCCACATCCGGAAGGCTCTCCATATGGACATGATATGAACATTACAAAATATGTTCAGCAAACTAATATAATTGTATCAATAACTGATTTGAAACATAAAATGAATGGAGATTATTTCAAAAAGTTGCGGTCTCATCCTTTGAACAAGCCCACAATGCCTCATCTTCATGTGTTGCGCCAAGGCCAGCATTTTCCCATTCCTCTACTAGATATTGGCTCTCATACACTATAGTTCTGATGTAGAACCATTCCTTTTTTATCTTGCTCTATTTTTTGGCTTTTCATCCTCACCTCATGATCAAGCTGCTTTAATAATGATCTTTTTTTTCATGTTCACTCTATAGCCTCACTACAAATCCATCATGGTTAGCAGCTTGATTTATAAGAATTTTTCTAGTCATTGCACGAAGAGTCCCGAACATTGAATGACTCAAGAACACCATCTATCTCCATGTACATGACCTCCTTCTTCAATATGTCATAAATACCATAGAGATAAAATCCTACAATCCCGATAACCAAAAAATGTTGACATAAATTGGACAGGTTCATCACCATATTAGCAATTTATGTTTGAGATATCAATCATCAAAAAAATTTCCATGCCATTTGGGGATCATGATGATGGTTTCCCAGACCATCTTTTTTGGTCTCAAAGTCACTCCTAAATGATAGAACATATTCAGGAATAATCATCATTTGGGGAGGCCTTGAATCAATGTCCTCAGCATTACATAACCCTTGGTCACCCACATCTTTAGAAATCTTGATAGGAGACATGATAGAGGTGGAAACTGCAACTTCAAATTCCTAGGATTCTAGTACTGAAGTTATGAGTTAGATAAATGAACACTATTATCTCTTGAAGCAAAAAATATACCTGAAATGGCTGGAAGAGTGGAAAAATGACCTCCGCCTACTGAATCATTGATATATTCATCTTCTATAATGGCATCACTTCCTGATAAAGATGATTATGCACCTTCAATACAAAATTGATATTTAGGGACATTCAAAGACACTCGGGGCTCAAGGTCATGCTCCGCTAGGCCAGTGACATCCAAAACATCCTCCAAAATATATCTTACAAAAATCAAGCACATAGGGATAATCAGTTTGGATGAAGGTATGATGGCCAGTTCTAAGAATCTAAAATCCAGGATCATGATTTATCATGTTGTTTCAGAGAAAGGAATGATGACTCGTTATAAAATTTTTGAATCCATGATAGAGGCATCCCCTTTGGTTTTGACTTATGTTAGCTAGGATCAGTACTATCCAGTGGGACATCGAGCATTGGGGTCATTCCATCTACAAGGGAGAGGTCCAACTGTTTCAGGGTGGTGGACTCCTCATGTTGTGGAATAAATCTGATATCCTGTTCCAATTGGAGATCTTCACTCAGTTCAGCTTGTGTTTTCAGTTTCATCCTCCAATTCTCCACAGTGATGGGGAAGACCATCTTGTGTAGGGTTTGACATCTATTGTATCCCTCACTACTTGGGTAGTGGTCTCTTGATCCATAATAGATACTCTTTGAGAATTGGTAATGGCCCTAACATCCTCAATTGGCCTTGATTCTCTGCACTGTTCAGACACAATTATCGGTGGTACATCCTCTACCCTAGATGTAACATGAGATAAAGACACCTAAGAAAATTTTTCCTAATTACTTATTGTTTATGAATCAAAATATGCACAGGAACGATGGTCAACAAGATAATATCAATTGGCATAACAACTTAATAATAGGATATGTAAGTTACTTTTAAACCCCTTTCTGATGTGTAGAAACAATTGCGACACTTATAAAAATTTCTTTGTTTTTCAAAGGGATATCTCCCTGACGAGAATATAAATTTATGTCGGTGGAGGTAATTCCCTGATCAGATTAGCCATAATTGTATCTATTTGTTTAGAGGTTCTTGGTGAACCATTCGAAGTGACCCACACAGGCATAAGGACATGTCCCCCATTGACAGTACCTCTAGTGTTGTACACTAGAGATGGTATCATATCTGGGGTCACCTCTAATTCTTACAAGATTAAAAAATATATTGAGGATACATAAAATAAAATAAATTAATGTTGAGTTCAGCAAGCACAATTCCCTCTTCTTCTAAATCACATGAGTCTGAGAATATCTCCGCCTATACTACTTGATTGGAAAAATTATGCATGTTTTTGGGTAAACGAAGTCACATGTCCATTTCATTTAGATAACTTGATATATCTTCTAGATATTTATTGACAGAAATCCATGAGGGAGAAATGGAAGCTCCAATGACTAAATGGTCAAAGTGTTCAGCATTGATTAACTCTCAAATGGGTTCATTTGAAGTAGTCTCCCTCAAGTCATCCCAGAACTTCTAAAACCTTAGAAAGGCAGCTGTAATTGGAATGGATAAGGATGGATGTTCTGTCCGTGGATGTGAAGAGGGTCCCATCAACCATAACTACTTCCTCGGTGACTGAATAACTGTAGAACCCACATGGTATGTGCACTTGAGTGATTTACGGGGTGGATGAAGTGTTTCCCCAACCCCAACGTCAGCCAACACATTGGATAGGTGAGAACCTCCATAGGCATCATCTTAATCCTTATAGAACTCTGGGTTATTTTAGTCATCACTTGGTGATATGATTTATACTATCCCTATAGAGCATGAATTAGGTTTTAAATCTCTTTTAGTTAAAGATCCTCCATTATGGGATCATAATCATACGATATGTTAGCAGTCGCTAACAGATAGCCAATTAGAGTAAGGGAAACTTCATTCCAATAGAAAAAGTGCCACAAAGTATGAGGGGATTAAGGAAGAAATGGTTAGAGACTCCTTAAAGTATTTAATTTCCTCTATACCACTAGAAATATCGCATCTGGATGGATGGACGTTTTATTATTGTTGGAAGCACCAGAAGACTCCAATTCCAGCAAAGTCACACCCCATTTTCTCAAGACCTTCATTGGGGGTTCATAATTGAGATACCTTGGAAGGGATTTCCATATTTGGGAATGATCATCAGTTTTCAATTGTTTCTTCCTTACCTCAGATGCTTTGGGGGTCATAACAATGGGATCTAGGTCTGTTAGCTGGTTGTCTAGATACAGTTGAACACATGAATCAGAATAACCCTTTGTGAGGAAGGGTACAGAACCCTCAGAATATAGAAGATTAAACTTTCAATAGGTATGCTCATGGGTAATCATTATACCCAACTTACAGGTTATAATGAGATGTTTCTCTTGATGTGAACCACTGAGGGAAGTGGGCCACAACATATGAATGTATTTAAAATGATGGCCAAATCATCATGTTTTATACCCTTCAGAAATAAATTATCCTTCAATATAGGCCACCATGATACCTTATCTTAAATGAAACAAGTATCCTCCGTTAACAATGTATTATGATTCAGCATTCACAATGGTACCATTAGGGGAAGTATAAGAATGATAATTATATCTGTCGTGATAATTGATTCGAATAAATAATTATCATTCATTATATTCATTCCAATCATCCAGTTATCATGTGTGTCCTAGCCTTCTGGCATAACCCCACTGTTACATTAATGATACGGCTGAAGACCATCATGTGGAATTGTAAGAAGATTGATAAATGTGTAACCCCATATGTGGGATCCTATCCATCCCAAGAGGATTTAGAAGGGCTACATTATTTGATGAGGTTGGTTCCACTCATTTAAACAATATAGTAGGTAATATATAGTGGTAAATATCAAAATGTCTTGGTTGATGCATTTTCTAGTGGCTAGTTGGGCCTCCATGAAAAAAGGACATGGCTCTTACTCCCCCATACACCTGTACTTGTAAAATGCAACTACTCAGAAACATATCCCAAAAGACCACCAACCAGAACAATTGATCGACATCAGAGATAAGTTCCCAACTTCATTTATGAAACTAGACCTCCACCAAGGTAGGCCAATATGGACCTTCATGCCTTCAGTTTTCCTTTGTTGGGAAGGAGTTGGTTCTGTGCACAATGGTCTCTAAACCACTTCACTTAGCAAAATTAGTAATCCAATATAAAAAGGGAATGTCAGACATCAGACAATGATCATTGTACATTGATAGTTTTTTTAAATGAGCATCTTAGCCAATGAATGATTCCTCTCCTCATCATCCCATGTGGATGGAGGAGGTAAAAACCCATCATACATATGTTTAAAAATTGGGACCCACAAAATTAGTCGAACAAACCAGAGGCTAATGATAACCTCCCTATATAAGAAATGAATTTTATTAGTATTTGAACACTATTTACTTAGGTGCTATGAAATGATAGATTTGGTTATATGAGAATAGTTCTTGGATTCCAAGACAACCTCATATAACCACATAGACAATAACTCCACCCAAAATTCATTACAGCTCTGATGAACCTAGAAAGGCCACCCTCAATCCAAACCAAACGATCCTCCTAAATGAAGGTCTCACTTTTATTACCACCCATGGTGTTCATTTATTGTGGCACTCCACATAATACTATAGTAGTAATGTTTCATTTCTTATAGATGTCATCGTGCACTATCTGGAGATCGACCAGAATAGCTCAATAATGACCCAGAAGTAGTATCCTTCTGTATGAATCATCCTTCAGAAAAAATAAGGTCCTTAGAAATGATGCTATAAAATATTCAAGTATTAGGCTGGTCGGCACAACATGGTGCCAAAATCGTTTTATCATACAGTGGACTAAACCCCTTAATGGGAAGCCTATTTATAATCAGGTTCCCCCACTGACCCATAGTATGATGATTTTCTAAGGATTGATGTAGTGCAGCCACTTGAATTTTTTCACCAACAATGTTATCCATTTACTTCTTCATTTCATTAGCAGATGAAAGAGTAATGATAGTAGTACCAACAACAACAACATCAATAGAAACAGACAGTGGAAGATCCATCTCTTTTCTGTACAAAACAAACCATTAGAAGGTCAGACTAATATAATATTTTTGCAAAAGGCCAATAGTTGGTAATGGACTAAAGAAAGTCTGCACAAAAAAACATTCCACGTAAGGAATTCTATGGTCGGTTGTTGGAATACCATCAACAAATAAATCTATGTACTAAACCCCGGAGATGGCATGCGAAAGGACTATTATGTGATCCAATATTTTGTGTAACGCCCCACAAAATACAGGCCCAAAAAGTGTTAGACAACGAACTAAATTAGTTAACAGATTGGTCGAGCTGAGAACTAATCCTTGCTATGATGATATCCTAATATTATAGTTCAAAGACTTAAATTTATGTATAAATATCAAATTTACCTTTCACGGATTTAAAATATATTATGTTCATGGAGAGGATGAATGTGAATGGTTTTAGGTTCATTGAAGGCAATAAAAAGTTTGTATGTGAAGTATTTCATATAGTATCTTTGGAACATGGAAGAAATGAGAGTCAAGAGTAGTTTGTATATTGGTTTTTACCAATAATTATAGTTAAATAAAAATAACACGGGCCCCCCTCATATATAGATGTAGTCCCCCTATGGGTGAACCTTTTTACCACAAACTAGTACAAGTCAGCACACCATTTTTATGTCAAAATAACCTCTTATATGTCATAATCAGACCCATTCTGATGGGGGAAATTTTATTCTCCTAAATACATTTCAACGTGAAATTTAATACATTCATAAAATTAGAAAATGAATAAAAAATTGGTTAATGGATTTTGAAAACATTGTTAAATAAGACAAATTTTGGAAATGTAAGATATGCAGTCTACGTACTACACCAAAGAATGGATTGAGGAAGGAATCTCCCATGAAACTAGCGGTTCAAAGAATAAAGATGATGGTACTTTATCTCATATACTACATAATTGGTGAAATAGAGGTTGAAAAATTGGCTCCATATTCTACCCCCGATAACTACGTCATTAATGACATAATGACATAGAGTTTCACCACCACATATCATCCCTACGAAAACACCAGTACACAGATGTTGTAAGTCTAGTATTTTCAATGAAATCACAGTACTTTGAGGGTGATTCAAATCTAGAAATGCCATATGGACAAGGAAAAGTCATTCACCTGACTGAGTTAGTGGTTTCCATTGTCTCGAACTACTACACTATAGGCCGATGTTAAGTGAGTCATCTGTTGGTCAGGTGATGTCTCCATGGGATTTTGTAAAATATGATGTGAGATCTATTGATCCAGTGTCACAAAAATAGTATAAATAGACCCCGAAGGTACCCTAGAATCAAATCCTGAAATCTTGAGGATTATATGGACTTATGAGACATATTTCTGAAGATAACTATCAATGCGGCACAGTACTCTTCCGATGAATTCTTGTATTTATAAACCTAATGCATGACATAAAAATAGGGAAATGTAATACTAATTGGTTAATAGAAAACCTAATTGGTGGACCACGAACCATATCTCGTTGGTTTATGCACATCCCATGAACCAAATGATCAATACCCATTCTTCCCTCCATCACTCTATATAGTACCAGGCTATACGGAAGGAACCTCATGTCATGTAGCAACTGACTTTGCATATGGAACTCTACATTTCATAACATCATGCTGCATGGATGAAAACTATCCCGCATAGAAAAACACTACACGGACTGCCTACAGGTCCACACACCATCATTGTATAGGGGTGGTTCCTCTGACCTACATAGAAATTAGCAACATGGGGAGGCCCTCATCCCGCATATAGAGATAGTATGTGGAATGAGGTATCCTCAGATGTTCCACTATCCATTTTTTGATCAACCTGTTCAACTTTATTTTCCTTGTCCCTAGTCTCTCTAAGAACTAGTCCAATGACATCATGCCAATGCCTCTTGAAAATTTACTAGATCATGATTGTAAAACCATCATTCACATCCACATTCCCTTTCGAGGATACATATCCAGGGTAAGAAAATTCATGTAGGTAATCCATGCAATGGTGTGGACCCATAAATTTTCCCTATGTTTACATTCCCATGGTATCCTAGGGTCTAACCATGGGATACAAACATGAACCTCCCTATTTTATGGATCAAGGTTAATCACTGGATGATTCATTTAATTAGGGATAATGAAATATAAAAGGGATCAAGCATTTTTTTATTTTTTATAGGGAGAGATACTTTTACCATTTCTCAAAACTCATTTATTGAACTCTTTCTAAGGTTAGTACCTAACCATTTCATGGGAGGTGGCACTCATTATTCTCTATGGCTCAACCTGAGACACATCAGGATAGATCATCAGAAGTGGATATACGATATATCAACACGTGAGAAGAAATTGGCACATTCAAATCCATTTTCCTCTCTCTCCCTTTGGGCTCCAGTACCATATATTTGTAGATGATGGGGGCATGCGATCTTCAGATCAACTTCCTCTTCTTGTTTCACACACTGAGTGTGACTCCCATAGACTTAGATGTTAGTGATTATCATGATATATTCACAACCCCAATGCTTGGGACTCTTCTACGGTATAACCCCCATTGTAAAATGAACTACGAGATCTCTGATTCCTTTCCCAAATTGGATACGTAGGACACCTATCTAAACGCCCAAGCTCAAAGGGGATTATTTTCAAAGGATTATTCCTAATCATGCCCCCAAAGTATGATATCCTATATGATATATGTCACAAATGAAAATCAATCACACAAACATTGATTCCTAACCAAAACAGGATATGTAGGATGCCTCTCTAAAGCACTTTTCTCAAAGGGGATCCTTTTTAAAGGGTATTCTCCAATGATACCCCCATAAATAGGGCCTCCTCTATGGTATAATCCCTTGCATTAAATTAACTACATGAAATAATATTACATCCCCAAATAACATATGTAGGATTATTTTCTAAAGGCCTGAGCTCAACAGGGCTGTTTTTTAATTGTTAAGTGAAAATCATGCCCCCACAAATAGGGCCAACTCTGAGGTATAACCCCAAAAATAAAAAAACTATCAGAACTATAATTCCTTTCTCAAACATGATATGTATGACACCTGTCTAAGGATCGAGCTCAATAGGGATCCTTTTCAATGGTTAATCCCCAATCATGCCCCAATAAATCAAGGTATCCTCTACGATATAAGCCCCAATGTTAAATTAGCAACAAGTACTCTGATTCCTACAACAATTAGGTTATGTAAGACACCTATCTAAATGCTTGAGCTCATAGGGGATCCCTATAAAAGGTTAATCCCAAATCATGCATCATTAAAAATTGCTTATTCTATGGTATAATCCCCAACATAAACTGAACTATAAGGGCTTTGATTCCCCACTAATGTGGATTCATAGGAAGCCTCACTCATGTCCAAACATAGTACCTAAGTCACTTTATTTTTCTCTATGCCATTTCCCCAGTAAGGCCATATCCACCATGGAGACCATGTCTCTTCTGAGCATCTTGATGTGATTCGATGTGAGTCACAAATGAAATTATGAATAGGCATCGTCTTCCTAGACATCATATATATATGACATTAAATGGCATTGATGGGTCCTCGCCACATTGTTTTAAAAGGTGATGTTTCCAGTTAAGAGACACTGAACTACATGGGTTCTAATTCCCTCATGAGGTTACATAGGAATCCCATTTAATTGGTTCAATTAGGACATTGAAAAAACATTGATTACATTTTATGACGATATACTTTTGAGTGTCTGATCACATGGATTAAACTTGTGTTGTCTCAGTAAATCCTACTCCATGTATATCCGTGATTGATTTTTGAACCCATGGGTAATCCATGGACACAAGATTTGGAATGAAACAAGGATTAATGAACATGTGTACATTGATTAACTATATAAGAGTGTACTGATATAGGAAATAGTCCCCCAAAAGGGTGTGATGAGCCTAACCTACCATCCTTTTGACCAATTGACTCCTTATGTGTCATTGGCCAAATCTACATCCAATGACTGTTTACCTTTGGAAAGTAGGTCCATGAATCATGGATAAAAGGGTCTTTGGGTTATTATGGCCCTGAAAATAAAGCCATTGAAGACCATCTGAGGACATGATACCCAACGTGGGACAATTTCACAAAATACATAACCCCCTACAATCTCTTTCCATGAACAGTCAACTGTGGAACCTCTATTGTGACATAAAAGAGTATATACAACCCATTATAAGTGTAACCATCTCACCCATCAAATGTTATACAACACATCTTGGGACAAAAAAATGGTGAACGCTAAGTGAAAAAATTCATTATAATGGACAATTGGTTACTATCCATTGGGCCATTTTGTTTTCCTGGGTACGATGTGAATCGGGTTAAAACAAAAAATTGCGAACCCAACATCAAAACCATCACAATAATGTACAAATTTTCACTATAAATCATGAAATTTGGTATTCCCAAGTATGACTAGAATCAGGTCGAAACAACGAGTGTTAAATTTTTTATATCATCAATATATTTCAATAAATTTAGGATAAAAAATTTAATAAAGTAGTTTATTAATATAAAAATGAACATAATATAGAAAAATTTAATTACATTAACAAATAGCCCTTTAAATAATCAAATGGTTATTCCAAAAAAAATTAAAAAAATTATATATTTCATAGTAATTAATAAATATATTTATATTAAATAAAACTATATATTTTTATTCTAAAAATAAATTTTATAAAAATTTAAAATAATGAGAACACCTAGTACATTTATAATTACACGTTTATACCATCCTATCATCTACAAGTGAACTCCATGTTGGATCAAAATGATGATGTAGATGCTAAATATATAAGAGGGGGTGAATTATATACTTTAAAAAAATTTGTAACTATTAAATATGGTAATGCTTAAAAAAGTTAATCAAGGTAAATTCACAAGACCTCTGAGATCTAGAAACTTGCATGATTCTAGAAATGTGGTTCCAAAAATGAAACTATAGAAAAGTTTAAAAAGATAAATATTCAATCTCAAATCATATAGAATATTACTAATCATAGTACAAGTATAAGAAAGAATAATATACTTATATGTTCCTTATCAAACCAAATGAAGTGGAAAACACACTTAAAACAATACAAGTAACAGGTAAGAAATATTTTAACCCAAAGAGAAGGGTATCCAACAACTGTGGATAAAGGTCCCTAGATTTAACCATTCAAGAAATTATATATTACCCAAAATACGGTAAGCCCTTGATACGAATATCATATTCTATCTTGCTATCCTCGCAAGCCCTTGAACTTCAAGGTAGTCAGAACCTCTTTCTTCCTATGCCCGGAAGCCCTCGAATGTACCCAACAACATTCAGAGTCGCACAAAGAAATTATGAACAAGATTTCTAGTATGCACAATGAAATAAAGTATATTTTTCTTGAAATCACTTCAGTAGAACATAATTTGTAGATTGATCAACGTTAGTTGTTGCGAGCTCGATTAAATGAGCTCATGTTTATAGGCACATCTACAATGGTTGGCCCCCTCCTCCTACAGTAATATTTTTCCTTGAATTTCATAGGGACCTAAACACGTGTCACTCAAACAACGATTGGTTAGAAACATAATGCAGGATATCATTTTATAACTCAAACAAGAATAAGTAAAAAAATTGTTTCTTAACTAAATTAATTTTTTGGAGTCTAAGAAAAAAAAAGTTTGGACTCTAACGAAAATACCATTCGGTGTCTATAATACATGAATATTTGGATCCTATCACTAAAATAATTTAGATCCTGAATTCTATAGAATTCTAGAGTATAAATTTCAATGAAATTAGCATTATGAATTCATTAGAACTCAGAGTCTGAATTCATAGAATTCAGAGTATAAACTCAGAACGTTCAGAGTCTAAATTCAGAGAATTTAGAGTCTGAACTCAGAAAGTTAGGAGTATGAATTCAAGGAATTCATAGTATGAACTCATAATGTATATATTCTGAATTCAGAATGTTCATAGTCTAAATTCAAATAATTCGGAGTCGGAAATCTGAAAGTTCAGAGTGTGAATTCAGAGAATTCATATTCTGAACTCATAAAGTTCGGAGTCTGAATTCAGAGAATTCGGAGTTTGAAATCAAAATGGTCTGAGTATGAATTCAAGGAATTCAGATCCTAAATTTGGATCCTGAAAACGGAATGCTGTATATCTATGTATTTATAAAATTTCAAGGTTTTATATACGAACCCGAATATTAAAATGGGTTAGGTTTAATGAAATTATGATATGAACAATGAAAACATGATAAAGATAAATTTTCCTTTGGGAAATAAAAATCTCCCTTATGAATTCTTATGGAAAATAATATTTTCCTTTAGATAGAGTGTTTGTGATTTTCAAAACATAGAGGAATGGGAAATTAATAAGGAAACATTATCAACACAACTATATCCCCATTTTGGAAAGCACAAACATCCTTCCGGAAAAGAATATAAGGACGTAGAAAAATATTTTTCTGGACATTAAAAATAAAAATTAACTCCCTTAACACATGGGAAATGATGAATACGAATATCTCCCCCTTAGGATTTTGAATCACTAGGGATTAGATTCTATATTTCTCTATTGAGACATAGAATTTTATTTCATAAAAAATTTTCTTGGATAAGAAATCACCCTTAGATGAACTCCCCCTAACTTAGGGAAGTTTATTCTTTACTTAGTATTATTTTTATCAATTTTTTCTCCCCCTTCGGTATTTTGAAAAAGGAATACATGGAATAGAAAAAAAAATATTGTTTCTAAAATATTACTACCAGAAAACCAAATTTATAAAGAGCAACCAAAAATTTTCTATTATTGGAAAAATTTATACAATGATGAAATACAACAAATGATAGGAATTAAACACGATTATCATTCTTTCTCCTTCGACATCAACGTATTCTCTATGGTTTTGATCTTCCTGAGTTCCTTGTGATCCTCCTACGCACATTTGAGAAATTTATCTTGATCTTCTGTTTTCTTCTCTAAGCCTCTGATTTTTTCTCCCTGATCTATAAAAGATTCTGCCATACCCTTTAGAAATTCTTCGTTCTTAACAATCTTCCCTTATATCTCAATCATGATATCTCTTTCGCACTTCCAACTATGAGAAACTGAATATAATTTCCCATTCATATCTTTCACTTATTTCTTCTCAGTATTTTACTCAAGATATAACTTTACTTCAAAAGACTTGGTGATTTCATTGAAATTACAATATTTGGTTTCAAATGAATCCTTGAAATTATCTTTAAACTCACAAAAATTCGCATGTCCTCTTCCGTTTTAATTGACCATATAGTCATCTTCCTGTAATATATTTTGTGTGCTTTGTAGTTTATGAAAATGGTTTTGAAATCCACCTCAATTTTGACACACTTATCCATCACCATGGATACTGATTCTGATTTATGATTTAAGTTATATTGAAGCATCTCATATATAGAGTGAATGCCTGAAAATAGAGCGATAGTTCCAACATTATTTTTCAAAGAAATGAATACCAAATCCTGTCAAATAATGGATGATTCCGAATTAGATATTTTTCTTGGTGAGGATTCTTTTTTTATACCAGCAACTTTCTTCTTCGATGAAGCACTACCATCTTTCTTCTTCACCACTGCTCTTCTAGGTGTATCAACAACCACATTGTTTCAGTTATCTGATTTTGGAATGACTTATTATTGATTGTGAGATTTGTGTTCACTATCAGATAGTTTCACAATTTTATCTTCATCTACCTCTTCCTTCTCACCTCCAAACTCAGCATCCTATGGCTGAATGAAATCATGGTGGAAGCATTCTTCTTTAGACACTTAATTCACTTCCACTCCACTTTTCTCATCTTTCCCTAGCGTAGTATGTTTTGAAGGCTCGACTACAGATGTTCAGAATGATAATTTTTTAGAAGTTCACTCCTTCTCGTGAAAATCCTCAACATGATTTATCAAATAATTAGTATCACCATTCCCTTATTTTTATTCTTTATACACATACTTTTGTTGAAAATTTTCTGGAGTCATAAATTTTGTTCCCGTAGTCTTGGGTAATGATTCTATCAGAAAGGATTCTGGTACCAGAATATTCTTGAATACTTTCTCAGCAGCCTTCTGAAGTGATTGGACTATCTCTGCCTCAGACAACATTTTTTTTCTGCTTCTTCTCTTTCTCTTACTTCTCAAGCTCATCAGTTGCCTTTTTCTTTAGTGATTTTTCCTTATTAGTGTCTGAGAAAAACATAGGCTCCCCTTATGTCTGATTTTTCTTATCTTCTCTACACTTTCCTACTACTTCATCATGATATGATTTTTTTTGTTGATTTGGGGGTGTTGACAGAATTTTTGTAGCCACTAGGGTTTTTTACTTCAATTCTTCTTCTTTAACCTTCCTCTTCCTTGCACCCTTTTTAGAAGTTTCAGCCACCTCCTTTTTCTTTGAAAGTGATTCAACACACTCTTCAGGTATATCATAGAACTCATTGGATTCATTGGAAAAACCAATTTTCATCCTTCTCAATGAATAATCACTCAACAACATGAATTTTTAATTCCTATACATGGAACTGCATGTAATTTTGTATGATTCCAAACACCGAACAATCATCTATGACAAAATGGTTGGATAAATAATAATTTGAGATTTCAAATTCCACCTCATGATTTTCTCAATTGTAATCAAAATGTATTTAACCAAATTTATTTTCCTTAGATTTACCATGAAATCAAAAATATAGATGTCACTCTTATTTAGAGTATCATTATCACCTTTTCTTTGATAAATGAATCCTTAAACCCATAATTAAAGAATCTAAAAGTTTGTAAACAGGTGAACAATATTCAGAGTCTTTACTTCTGAGAGACCATGACTAGCCATGGATTTTTCCATAGAAAAACGTCCATGAACATCTGATAGCTTGTGAGTACAAAACTCATCTCCCCCGCCATAAGGAATACCAACCCAGCTTGTAGCCTTGGGGTAAGAAATTGATATGTCTTTCCATAACACTTGAAAAAAAACTTACTCCTACCTTATTTCTTAATGAATCTTAATGACTCATAAAACTCTACTAAAAACTCCAGATATAAAAAATCTTGAGCTTTTGGTTTTGAAATATATACACTCTCCTAGCCATTTATTTTGATATTCTTGGAAATGATAGAGTCATCTTGGGCATAAAAATTTTAATCAACTAACATTTTTCTATGTATCTTCCATTCATAGAATGGCTAGAAAGTCGATATTTCTTTCTAGGAAGAGACTTCAGAAGACATTTGGAAGTAACTAAGATATGAGAGGTTCAGAACAGACTTTAATAGGAAGGGAAGAGCTTCAGCATGAAAGAGATTTGAGATCATTGGGGTAAAACCATCGGGGGATCCATTATATAGGCATTTGAGGGGACGGTTCAGCTTCCAAACTCAATCAAATGGCTGAAAAATCTTTTGTCCATATCTGACGGCTAAAAACAGGACTGAGGAAAATTTTTGATAGAGTATGATATTTTGAAGTTTTTTAAGGAAATCATTCAGATTTAAGGAAATGTGAATATGAAAAATTTAAAAACAAATGATAATAACAACCAGTAATATATGATTACGAAAATTCTGAAAAGGAAACATTCCATTCGGATTACTGGGAAGATTATCTATAATGAGGAAAAATATTCTTGGAAAAAATTAGATTCAAAAAATTTTATAAAGAAATCTTTCAATATGAAAAATTCCATTAAGAAAATATTTAGAACGAAAATCTCCATAATGAAAATTTTAAGTACGATAATCTTCATTATGAAAATTTTAATTATGAAAATATTCATTATGAAAATTATAATTATGAAAATATTCATAATATAAATTTTATGCAAGAAACTAATCATTAAAAAAATTTTAAGTATGAAAAAATATTAGACTACGTAGAATTTTTAGTATAGAAAAATTTTTGACTATGAAGACGTTTTTAGACTATGAAAAAAAAATTAGACTATGAAAAAAAAATAGACTACGATAAACTATTTATACTACGAAAATAATTTTATAGTACAAATTTTTTTTTGACTATGATAAATTTTTTAGACAACGAAATGTTTTGAAAATCTAACAAACAATTGTACTCCCCTATGAAAAGGAGGTCCTTACAATAAGAAGATTTGTTTCAATAGGAAGTTAACAAGGAATATTACCGTACAGTTATCATTCCTAACAACTTTTTAATGTATTCAAATCAATCAGATGGTAATTATTTTTTGAAAATATCAGGAATTTGATCTAGTCTTCTGATAAATTAAAAAATGTTATCTCTTTTTTGCATGTGATCCCTAAGAAAGTTATTCCTAATATCTGTGTGTTTTTCACAAGAGTGATATGCTTGGTTTTTACTTAGAGAAATGGAACTAGAATTATCACAAAGAATTTCTGTTTTGGTAAAACTCATACCATAGTCTGTGAGTGTGTGTTGCATCCACAATACTTGAGCACAACAACTTCCAGCTGCTGCATATTAATCTTCAACAGTGAAAAGTGATACTGTGTTTTGCTTTTTTCATTACCATTAAACGAATGAATCTCCTAAGAAGTGAAATGTTGTAGATATAATCTTCCAATCCATTATACATCCACCAATGTCAGTATCTGAAAATTTTTATAAAGAAAAATCATTTCAAGAAGT
Source organism: Viscum album (assembly GCA_963277665.1). Lineage (NCBI taxonomy): Eukaryota > Viridiplantae > Streptophyta > Magnoliopsida > Santalales > Viscaceae > Viscum > Viscum album. Next base: position 1,065,048,078 of record OY728137.1, read on the forward strand.
ATAAAAGAGTCCTAGAACCATTGTTCCCTTTATGTAATGAAAAATATTTTTCACTACCTTTAAATGAGATTCCATAGGATTGTATTGATATCTTGCACATAATCAGACTGAAAACATCAAGTCTGGACAACATGCAGTGAAGTACTTTAGACTTCCTATCATACCTCTAAATGATGTTTGATCTACTGCTTTCCCAGCTTCATCTAGATCAAGTGGATTTGAGGTACCAATGGGAGTACTTATACTCTTATTGTTGTCATATCCATACTTTTTATGAAGATATTTAATATACTTATGTTTGGATATATAGATTCATTCTGGTTTTTGAGAAATTTTAAAACCAATGAAAAATGTTAACTCTTCCATCATACTCATTTCAAAACTAGATTTCATTAGTTCCGAAAAATAATGAGTTAATGATTGCAGAGTTGAACCAAATATAATGTGATGAACAAAAATTTGAATAATCATAACATTTTTCATATCTTGCATTATAAAAAGGGTTAGATCATAATTTCCCTTAACATAGTTATTTTTATGAAAGAATCCAATAAATTTATCTTACCATGCTCGAGGGGCTTACATAAGTCCATACAGTTCTTTGGTATGTTTTTAAACATGTTCAGGATGTTTTGAATCATAAAAACTAGGAGGTTGTTCAACAAAAACATCCTCTTGAACAAAACCATTTTGGAATTCACATTTAACATCCATTTAAAATAGTTTGAAATTGAATAATGCTATAAAGGCACGTAGAATATGTGTCACGAACCAACCCGGGTCGACCCTGAACCGGTCACCCGAGCCGGTCCACGGCAAGTCCCAAGGGTTGTTCCCGATCCCCCCGGGATGGAAACAAGTGCCGGGCATTGAAACTTTAATCGTTGGGAACGATTTCAGCCCAAACCAACAACAGGATCAAAAGAAAGAATATAACTAAAAAAACAGACAAACACAAAAGTTATAAGCAAAACTACACCACGACATACCTCCACGTGACCTCGCGGGTCACCACCCAACTACAAACTAACGTCGCTGCCCCATTGGGTGACTCAAGCCAGGAAAACCTGAACACAAGGAACCTGCAACTAAAAAGGTAAAAGGTAGGCGTGAGCACAAAATTACTCAGTAGGTGAGCCCCACAACAAATCCTAAAGCAATGCCAGTAAATAAAGAATCTACATATTCCAGGTTTGAACTACAATGTATAAAAGTAAGCTTTCATAATGCATTATTTGAAAATAAAAACACAAGACATTTCCCTTATTCTTTTTCGAAAGTTGGTTCCCTTTAATTAGTTTTAAACTCATTCTAAAAAGCAAAGAAGTGTTACATTTTCAAATCTTACACAAAGAGAATAAAGTATCTAACAGTATAGGTTGTGAAGGATGACTGAAAGTAAACAATCAGGGAAAACAAGTGCAAGTAAAGGTAAACAAGTAAGGAAAACCAAGTGCATGTAAAAAATAAACCAGAAGTTATCATGAAAAACCATGGGTGATCCTAAACATCCCCAGAAAACCCCTGGACATACTCAAGTTCAGACTACCTGCCGACATGGTACTCTATAGTCAATAACCAACTGGCCGCCCTAACAGCCAACCAGTGGCACGCCCCACAAGGCCTTACCTACCAAGGGGGGACTAACCCGTCTAATCGGGGTTAGCCAGTAAGCGTCACTCGATTCTCTAACGGACACCTAGGAACCCACGGTGGTTTTAATAACACTATGTAAGTGGGAGACCCTCGCACACGTGACTCATCTCACCGCACCTGGCAACCCCTTACACGGACATCGCTACACGACAACCCTCGAAGGGAATTCCCCCTGTAGAGATGCCCTCATAAGTACGTATATATATATATGTGTGTGTCTAATCACTTCACATTTAATAAAGTGCCAACCGGGCTGTCAAATCATTTACATTTTGACCATTTAATACTAAAGCATTTCTAAAGGGATATGACACACGCCATTTCATTGAAAACCAGAAACACACTTAAAACTTTATTTAAGAAACTCAAATCAGCATATTAAACCTGGAACACATTTGTTTCACAAGTAGAGTCACTTTCCAACATCCAAACGCACCCCACTTTTATCAAGAGCCAAATGGGCCTTTAATCACTTTTTGAAGGAATAATATTTCTCAAATGAAATCCTAACTTTTAATCACGCGTCAAAAGAAAACATTTTTCAACAACCAATAACCACACATAAAGTTTCCAAAAACAAGTTTAAAGGGTCATACGACATTTCCTCTAATCAAGGATCTAAGAAAAACACCATTTTCCAAAAACAATACACCTACTAATTTATACACACCAAAAACATTTCAAAACACAATTTCATGTTTCATAAAGAACCATTTAGCAATATTACCATGGAAGCTCACAATTGAAACCAAGAAGGTACATTCAATGAAACGCTAGAATTTAAACAGCTTTTATTAGTAGATCACCACACTATAAATAACTACTTAATAATACTTTTATATTTACTGAAACTCAATGAAAAGACAGGGAATAAATAAATTCTTAATTTAAAGGCGACTGAAAAGGGATACCTACCTCAAGATGTAGCTCGGAACGAAAAATGACACGGCGCAAAGCTCCCATTGCGTAATGGTCGCACCGTATTGCGCTGTCAAACATGTCATAAAACAAAAGACTGTTAAACAGACTCAATAATAATTACAACACATTAATAATAATAGTAATAACAATAATATTAACGTAAAAATAATAATGGTGATAACAATAACATAATAATAATAATAACATAATATAATAATAATAATAATAATATAATAATAATAACAATCATAATATGGCATAATTATAATATAATAATACAATAATAATAATAAAAATAATAATATTATAATAATAATAATAGCATAATAATAATAATAATGACAATAACATAACAATAGTATTACAAATAATAACTTAATAATATTAAGATGATAATACTAATAATAATAATAATAATAATGTAGTAATAATAATAGCAACATCATAATAATAATAATAATAATAATAATAATAATAATATAATAATAATAATAATAATAACATCATAAGAATAATAATAATAATAATAATAATAAAATAATTTAATAATAATAGTAACAATAATAATATAATAATAATAATATAATAATATTAACATAATAAAAATAATAATAACAATAGCATAATAATAATATAACAATAATATTATTATTAACATGATAATAATGCTAAAACGTTATAAAATAAAACATAGATAAGATTAACATAAGAAAATAAAAACTCACAGAGAAGGAGCGGAGGGGGAAAGCGAGGGTGCAGCCGAGCAGGGTAGGTCGGGTGCGGCGCGACCGAGGGCGGCTGGCCGGAAGGGGCTGGCCGGAGCGGGGGTGGCTAGAGCGGGCTGGCCGGAGCGGGCTGGCCGGAGCGGGGGTGTGCCGGCGATGGGGTCGGAGGGAGGTGGTGTGGGGCGGCCGAACCAGGAGGAGGTGCGAGGCCGGTGGGGGTCGCTGAAGATGCGGCAGCCGGAAAGGGAGCCGGACGGGGTTGTGCGATGAGGCGAAGGGGGGTCGGGTGTGGGGCAGCGAGCCGGCGCGGGAGCGGCGAGCCAGCGCGGTGGGGCTGCGCGCCGGAACGGAGGCCGAATGGGAGGTGGTGCGTCGGAGGGGAAGGAGGCCGATGGTCGGGCTGGAGAAGTAGGTAGGGACGGAGGTTGGGTGTGCCGGCGTGGCAGTCAGGGAGGTTGCCGGACGGGGACGGCTGAGCCGGACAGGGGGTCACGCGCAGGGGAGGGGTTGCCGGATGGAGGTGGGTCGCGCTGGATGGAGGTGGAGAGCAGTGGGGCGGAGTGCCAGAGGTCGGGGGAGGGGAGCGCACAGGAGGTCGGCGCCAGAGGGACCTCGGGCCGGCCAAACCAGAAAAAAACGGGGAAAAAGAAAAGCGGGGGAGAGAGAGGGAAGAGGGGAGAGGGTGGCTGCTGGGTAGGTTAGGGGGATTAGGGTTTCAGTCAAAATATTTATATACATATGATAATAATAATAATAATAGTGAATCTTTATAAAAATAATAATAATAAAACATTATAATAATAACAATAATATAATATAATAATAAGTAAAAATTAGTTAATTATAATAATAATTATTCTGATCAAATATTTAAAATAATAAAATCATTTAAAAATAACACACAAATATATATTTATACATATATAGATATATATTTATATATAAACGTGAATACAATAAACATTTATATATAAAAATATATAGACATATACTTATATAAGCATATATATATATACATATATAGACATATATATATATATACATTACTATACGCATATATAAACATATGTAAAAATACCACAATAATGATAACACAATTTAAATGGTAATAATAATAAATGTTAACATAAAAATTTCAATATTTAAAACACCGGGTGAACACATAGTCACCGGCCGAATGCATGGTCACTGCTAGCGATGCGATAACCGCACACCGGGGCGAAACTGCCAACACAATCAAACCTCAAAAATTTTAAATTGGGACCAAGAAAGAAGTAAAATAATGACATCTGCGGTTGGGGTGTGACAATTATCCCCACCACAGACACTTTCTTCCCCCAGAAAGTCACCAAGCCAAAAGTCAGCCAAAATTCAAGTCTATGCCCAAACAGAACTAAAGGAACTGAAGAGCACTAAGATCCTCAGGATGACCTTACTCCACACAAGTCACACCCAACCCATTCAAGAGAAAACTTAGATCCAATGTTGATGGGAGAACACAAAGGGGTTCTCCCCACCACAAGAGCTCAACTTGTGCGGAAAAGTTGACCATCTAAATAGAAATTCCTAGGAAAGGGGGGTCGATGTGGGAATTACTAACTGGTTGAAAACAACTCTTATAGCACGAGTAAAAAAAACAACACCTTCGTCGAAACATTGAATCCTTGACTATAGTCAACAAAATTCAACACCAGGAATAAACCACAGAAAAAAAATACTTAACCAGACAACCAACTGGAGGCATGATCCATTTAATTCCACAAATCATAACCACATCCAACAAGCATAACTCAAATAAGGTAAACCCACACAAGGTCCAACACACTTTACGAAAGACACACCATTTACAAGATCACATCCACACATACAAAATTGCTTGGACTATAATTGAACAAGTTCATCATTACTTCATAGCAAAACAACGTACTTACAACGACTTTGAAACATTAGTAGCAGATAGACAAACATGAAAAGATTTCTAATTGTTCCACTGGAAACAAGGAACCCAAAACCTGGACCAGAGCTTCACAGCCCTGGGAACTCCTGACTGTGCGCGAGCTTCACCCCATGACATGTGGTTGGGGATCTGATGGCTGAAGCATCTTCTACCTCATAGTCAGGTACTGACATTCTCCCATCACAGCGTCCTCTTCAAGCGACGCTTCCTGCAAAACTTCTCTAGATGTCCCAGACGGCTGCATCGATGAAACATCTTCGGAGGGTTGCAACAAGATGGCTTTAAATGCCCGAAACGACCACAATAATAGCATACCATTGAACAATCTGATGAACTGGAAGCTGGGACCAAAGGGGATAACTCCTTAAGAACAGGTATCTCTGGTGCCTTTTCCTCACCAGAGGGGGAACTCTTACGAACAACAGGGGATGCTGAAGTATTAACCACCCGCACACCGGAAACTAGCTCAGCCAAAAATGCTTCCTCCACCAGCTTCTCAAAACAAAGGTCTTTAGAAGGGAGGACTTGCTCCTTGATCTCTGGACGAAGACCCCTGGTGAAAAGAGAGGCCTTCAGGAGTTCATGAGACTCTACCTTTGGAGAAAAGGATATCAGTTCCTTGAAATGGTCAACATACGCCTTCACCGTCCATTGGCCTTGTTGAATGTGCACAAGCTCTCTCTTTTTCTCCAGCTTTACTTCCTCAAGCACATACCATTGGATGAAAACAGTTTTAAAGACATCCCACATCATTTCATCTTGCATTTACGGTGGGGTAACCATCTTCCACTGGTCCAGAGCTGGACCCTCGAACAATTCCATAATTGCACGAACCTTAACACTATCAGGAGTTCCCAACATTCTAAAGACACACTCCACTTCCTCGGGCCATTCCACAGCCTCTAACGGACCCTGATCACCATGGAGAATAGGAAAAGTCTATGGAGGACCAAAAACTGCGCATGACTTATCAGAATCCATGGAGACCTTTCTGGGTGGCATTTCCTGAGTGACATGTAAAACACAAAGCCAAAACCAAAATCAAACCGAAGCTACATCAATAAAAGATCCTTCATCAAAAAACAGTCAGCACAAGGACCAAAAAAATACAAACACAACCCAAAATAAAATCCCCCTTTTTATTTTAAATTTCAAAACCTCCTTTTTCAAGACCACTTTCCAAAACCATTTCCCCCTTAAAAACCAATTTATAAAACAAGGTCATGCCTTAAATTTCAAATACACACCCAGGTAATCCTATGAACCGTTGCACATATCTTCACCCACTTTCCATTCATACTCGCACCAACACACACTTTCCATGCATTCTCACACATGTGCACATGTTCATAAAGGGGACCTGAGGTTTCGCCACAATCCATTATCGACCAATTCCAAGAAAATAATAGATTTCCAAATCAAGGGATTTTAGTTTTTAAAACACATTTCATACATTTAATGTCTTTTAAAAGAAAACAACCCCATTTTCAAAACCCCTTTTTTTCATTTCCAACAATGCACTTACACCGACCAAAAAGAAAGTAGCATCCAATATTGCATTAACCACTAGAGTGAGGGACTAGTAGTCATGCTCAACCTAGCGACATGGTAGTGGGCCATGTCCTAAGTTAGCGTCGACCACTAGGAGGAATTCAAACCATGTACTCAGACTCCACATGGGTCACTACACCATGTTAAATCACGAAGTAACGCTGGCTTGCCTCCATTGTCATCTCTCAATCCAAGACAAACCTGAAAAGACAAGGACACAATTCCCAGACTACCCCTGGTGACTCTAGGTGCGGAACGGGAGAGGGTTCATGACGTCCTCCCCGTACCTACCTCTCGAGTCCCGACAGTTCTAATCTCCACCAACCAGACAACCCAAATAACAAGAACCCTATTGATACCATTTTGTCACGAACCAACCCGGATCGACCCTGAACCGGTCACCCGAACCGATCCGCGGCAAGTCCCGAGGGGCGTTCCCGATCCCCCTGGGATGGCAACAAGTGCCGGGCATTGAAACATTAATCATTGGGAACGATTTCATCCCAAACCAACAACATAATCAAAAGAAAGAATATAACTAAACAAAACAGACAAACACTAAAGATATAAACAAAACTACACCACGACATACCTCGACGTGACCTCGCGGGTCCCCACCCAACTACAAACCAACGTCGCTCCCTCACTGGGCGACTCAAGCCAGAAAAACCTGAACACAAGGAACCTGCAACTGAAAAGGTAAAAGGTAGGAGTGAGCACAAATGTACTCAGTAGGTGAGACCCACAACAAATCCCAAAGCACTGCCAATAAATAAAGAATCTACATATTCTAGGTTTGAACTACAATGTATAAAAGTAAGCTTTCATAATGCTTTACTTGAAAATAAAAACACAAGACATTTCCTTTATTCTTTTTCGAAAGTTGGTTCCCTTTCATTAGTTTTAAACTAATTCTAATAAGCAATGAAGTGTTACATTTTCAAATCTTACCCAAAGAGAATAAAGTATTTTCATTTGAAAACCATTTTCCCAAAGTCTAACAGTATAGGCTGTGAAGGATGACTGAAAGTAAACAAGCAGGGAAAAAAAGTGCAAGTAAATGTAAACAAGCAAGGAAAACCAAGTGCAAGTAAAAATAAACCAGAAGTTATCAGTAATAACCATGGGCGATCATAAATATCCCCAAAAAGCCCTCGACGTACTCAGGTTCAGACTACCTGCCGGCATTGTACTCTATAGTAAATAACCAACTGGCCGCCCTAACAGCCAACCAGTGGAATTCCCCACAAGGCCTTACCTACCAAGGGGGGACTAACCCGTCTAATCGGGGTTAGCCAGCAACCGTTACTCGATTCCCTAAAGGATGCCCAGCAACCCACGATGGTTTTAATAACACTGTGTAAGTGGGACAACCTCGCACGCGTGACTCATCTCACCGCACTTGCCAACCCCTTACACGGACATCGCTACACGACAACCCTCGAAGGGATGTCCCCCCATAGAGATGCCCTCATAAGTACATGTATATATATATATATATCTGTGTGTATAATCACTTCACATTTAATAAAGTTCCAACCGGGCTCTCAAATCATTTACATTTTGACCATTTAATACTAAATCATTTCTAAAGGGATATGACACACGCCATTTCATTGAAAACCAGAAACACACTTAAAACTTTATTTAAGAAACTCAAATCAGCATATTAAACCTAGAACGCATTTGTTTCACAAGTAGAGTCACTTTCCAACATCCAAACGCACCCCACTTTTATCAAGAGCCTAATAGGCCTTTAATCACTTTTTGAAGGAATAATATTTCTCAAATGAAATCCAAACTTTTAATCACGTGTCAAAAGAAAACATTTTTCAACAACCAAGAACCACACATAAAGTTTCCAAAAACAAGATTAAAGGGTCATACGACATTTCCTCTAATCAAGGTTCTAAGAAAAACACCATTTTCCATAAACAATACACCAACTAATTTATACACACCAAAAACATTTCAAAACACAATTTCACATTTCATAAAGAACCATTTAGCAATATTACCATGGAAGCACACAATTGAAACCAAGAAGGTACTTTCAATGAAACGCTAGAATTTAAACAGCTTTTATCAGCAGATCACCACACTATAAATAACTACTTAATAATACTTTTAAATTTACTGAAACTCAATGAAAAGACAAGGAATAAATAAATTCTTAATTTAAAGGCGAGTGAAAAGGGAGACCTACCTCAAGACGCAGCTCGGAACGAAAAACCACACGGCGCAAAACTCCCGTTTCGTAGTGGTCGCACCGTATTGTGCCGTCAAACAGGTCCTAAAACAAAAGACCGTTAAACAGGCTCAATAATAATTAAAAAACACTAACAATAATAGTAATAACAATAATATTAATGTAAAAATAATAATGGTGATAACAATAACATAATAATAATAATAACATAATAATATAATAATAATAATGATATAATAATAATAACAATCATAATATGGAATAATTATAATATAATAATACAATAATAAAAATAAAAATAAAAATATTATAATAATAATAATTGCATAATAATAATAATAATGACAATAACATAACTATAGTAATACAAATAATAACATAATAATATTAACATGATGATAATAATAATAATAATAATAATGTAGTAATAATAATAGAAACATAATAATAATAATAATAATATAATAATAATAATAATAATAACATCATAAGAATAAGAATAATAATAATAATAATAATAATAATAAAATAATAATAATAATATAATAATAGTAACAATAATAATATAATAATAATAATATAATAATATTCACATAATCAAAATAATAATAACAATAATATAATAATGATATCATAATAATAATATAACAATAATAATATTATTAACATGATAATAATGTTAAAATGTTATAAAATAAAACATAGATAAGATTAACATAAGAAAATAAAAACTCACAGAGAAGGAGCGGAGGGGGAAAGCGAGGGTGCGGCCGAGCAGGGTTGGTCGGGTGCTGCGCGGCCGAGGGCGGCTAGCCGGAAGGGGCTGGCCGGAGCGGGGGTGGCCGGAGCGGGCTGGCCGGAGCGGGCTGGTCGGAGTGGGGGTGTGTCGGCGATGGGGTCGGAGGGAGGTGGCGTGGGCCGGTCAAACCGGGAGGAGGTGCAAGGCCGGTGGGGGTCGCCGGAGATGCGGCAGCCGGAACGGGAGCCGGATGGGGGTGTGCGATGAGGCGAAGGGGGGTCGGGTGCGGGGCAGCGAGCCGGCGCGGGAGCGGCGAGCCAGTGCGGCGGGGCTGCATGCCGGAATGGAGGCCGAACGGGAGGTGGTGCGCCGGAGGGGAAGGAGGCCGGCGGTCCGGCTGGCGAAGGAGGCCAGGACGGAGGCCGGGGGTGCCGGCGCGGTGGTCAGGGATGTCGCCGGACGGGGACAGCTGAGCCTGACAGGGGGTCGCGCGCAGGGGAGGGATCGCCGGATGGAGGTAGGTCGTGGCGGTTGGAGGTGGGGAGCAGTGGGGCGGAGCGCCAGAGGTCGGGGGAGGGGAGCACACAGGAGGTCGGGCGCCAGAGGGACCGCGGGCCAGCCAAACCAGAAAAAAAGGGGAATAAGAAAAGCGGGGGAGAGAGAGGGAAGAGGGGAGTGGGTGGCAGCTGGGTAGGTTAGGGGGATTAGGGTTTCAATCAAAATATATATATACATATGATAATAATAATAATAATAGTAAAACTTTATAAAAATAATAATAATAAAACTTTATAATAATAATAATAATAAAATATATTAATAAGTAAAAATTAGTTAATTATAATAATAATTATTCTGATCAAATATTTAAAATAATAAAATAATTTAAAAATAACACACATATATATATTTATACATATATAGATATATATATATATAAACGTGAATAAAATAAACATTTATATATAAACTTATATAGACATATACTTATATAAGCATACATATATACATATATAGACATATATATATATATATACATTACTATACGCATATATAAACATATGTAAAAAATACCACAATAATGATAACACAATTTAAATGGTAATAATAATAAATGTTAACATAAAAATTTCAATATTTAAAACGCCGGGTGAACACATAGTCACCCGGGCCGAACGCACGGTCACCGCTAGCGATGCGATGACTGCGCACCGGCGCGAAACCGCCAACACAATCAAACCTCGAAAATTTTAAATCGAGGCCAAGAAAGAAGTAAAATAATTACATCTACGGTCGGGGTGTATCAATATGAATAGACTCAATTCTAGCTACTGGAGCATAGGTTTCATTATAGTCTATTCCTTCTTGAGGATTATTGCCTGTTGCAACCAATATATCATTATTTTTTACTATGATTACATTTTCATCACATTTATTTTTGAAGACCCATTTTACTCTAATAATAGAATTTTCCTTAGGTCCATCAACCAAGGTCCAGACTATATTCCTTTCAAATCAATTTAGCTCATCATTCATATCTTTTATCCAATCATCATCATCATCTAATGCTTCATTAGTGATTTTTTGTTCTAATTGGGAATGGAATTCTAGATGTTCTACTTTATTTCATAAGGAACTTCTAGTCCTTACAGGTTGATTTACATCACCAATTATATTATCACTTGGATTATTCTTATGAAACAAATGATTTGAGTTTTGTAAAACATGTTCGTCAACATAGGGTAAGAAATCTTCTAGGGAAAATGTTTCAGAAATACCTTCTTGAACATTTTCCTTATCAGAAGGATCTTCTATCAAGGGTTGATAAAAAGATTTTTAAACCACATCTGATGATATATGTTAGGGTTTTATAAAAACAAAAGGATCAGTTTCATCAAATTTGACATGTACTGTTTCTTCAACAGTACTTGTGTTTTTATTGAAAACTATATAATCCAAATAAGTTGTGGAGTAGCCTAAGTAAATTTCTTCATTAGATTCGGGTGTGAATTTATGCATATTATCTTTTGTATTCAGAATGAATACCATGATACCAAAAACTTTGAAGTTGTAAAATCTAGGTTTTATACAATTCCAAGACTCATAAAATAGTTTTTTAAGAAAAGGCATAATAAAAACATGATTTAGAGTATAACAAGTAGTACACACAGCTTTAGTCAATAAATATTTTTCTACTAAATATTCACTCAAAATGGTTCTTTTTATCTCTTAAAGAATTCTATTTCTCTTTTCAACAACATCATTTTGTTTAGGTGTTCTGGGTGCTGGGAAGTTATGTGTAATTCCTTTCCTACTAAAAAAGGTTTCAAAATCTGAATTTTGAAATTCCATTCCATGATCACTATGAATAGTTATGAAAGGAATGTTTTTATATTTTTTAACATCTTCTCTAAAACATTTGAAATAAGAAAAATCATCATATTTCATTGCTAGAAAATATACCCACAAAAATCTATTGTAATCATCAACTAAAACAAATAATAATATTTGCCTCCAATGCTTCCAGTTTGTGTTGGACCAAAAATATCCATATGAACTAACTATAATGCATCAGCAGTTGAGACTTCACTGACTGATTTAAAACTTGATTTATGTTGCTTTCCATATTGAAAAGGATCTCAAACTTTTCAAGATTCAAATCTAAGCTCCAGTAGATCCCTAAATAGTATTTTCATAGAGTGTTTCCATATGTTCTTAAGATTACAGTGTCATAACCTTCTATGCCACAACCAAGAATTATTTTCCATTCCACTAAGGTAAGATAGATCTTGGCTTCTACACAGTTCTATGTTTAGTGTGTAAACATTATATTACCTTTTGGCAGAATATATAAACTCTTCCTAGGAATTGTGTACTAAGAATGTGTAATTCCTAAAATTCACAAGGTAACAATCATCACATAATTGAATTATGCTAATGATGTTTTTCATAAGAACCTTAAAAAATAAAAAATTTGAAATCAATGATTTTTCTAGAAGAATAATGTTACCTATACCAATAATTTATCTCTTAGTATTATCTCCAAATGTTACTTTTCCTTCTTTCATCTTGATAATCTTCTCAGAGATTTTTTTTACAAGTCATATCCGTCGAACATCCAATATCCATGTACCATTTATTGATATTGGTACTATCTTTATTTTCTTGAATATAAACATGTTAGACTTTCAAAACCCAAAATTTCATAGATCGAAAATTTTTAGAAAGAAAAATTTTAGGAATAAAAAATTTCTTTGAAATATTTTATTTTTGAAAACCTAATGACTGAGTTTTTTAAGGAACATTTTTTCCAATTCCCACCATACTGACACTTATTGCAGAATGGAGCACTGTGAGGAACAAAATAATTGTTACTAAAAATCGGTTTTGAACAAGTATAACCAAAACCATAATTATTCCATCAAGGTCAAATTTGAGAATACATATTATCAAAATTTTTCTTACCAAAGGTAAAGTTTGAAAAACACTTCCTCAAGGAAAATATTTTTGATTTTAGTTTAATAAATACGTTCTTATCCACAAAAACATCAGTTTTAGCACTAGATTTTTTCTCGCTAACCTTTTTCATAGAAATTACTTTTTCAAGAATCTTAGAGAGTTTATCCTTATAAGAATTAACTTAATTAAGGGTTTTTTAAATACTTTAAAATTAAAAGGGTTTCTTATCAAGATCTTTATAATGATATGATATTTCTTTAGTAAGAATAGAAATTTTAAATTTTTCCTTATCATGTATTTTATTGACATTAGAATTTTCATTCTTTAGAAGCATACCAAACCTATAAACTTCATCATAGATAGGTAAAGAATTATCTTATCATAAGAGGATTCATCATCTGATGATTCATTGTATTTACTATCACTAAAATTAACAATCAAGGATACATTGGATATGGAATCAAAATTGTCTACCATTTCCATTAAACATTGATTTTCAATAGGTAACGTGGCATGTAAACCTATATTCTTTTGTCCAGAAGATATGTAATCTGATGATTCGTCATAAGATTCTCCACCATTGGCACACCATGTGTCATTTTTTATCAAGACTTTCTTAGCTTTAGTTTTATAGTACTTCTTTTCTATTCCTCTCAGAATTCTTTTTTTTTATCTTTTCTCTTAAGCATCAGACAATCTGGCCTTTTATTTCCAACTCTTTTGCATTCATAACAAGTGACTTCAATGTAATTATAATCCTTCCATTAATTCTTCTAGAAATCAATACTGAACATATTTATTTCCTACTATCTTGTTCATCCTTCGAGAAATATTAGCTATTTCATTCTCAGAATGGTTACTTTCACTTGATTAAAAAAAACAGTGACCTTCTTAGACTTAGATCTTGTAACTCTCTCTGGAGTCTTGTCTTTCATATTATTTGAATTAGTGGTAAAATCCACACTTCCATTACCATTATTCTTCTTAAAATTATCATAACCACTCTTCATTCTAGTTTCATGTTGAAGAAGTATTCCAAAAAGCTTATCAAGAGTGATATGTGACACTTTCCTATTATCATCTATATTTTTCCTCTTCGATTCCCACTCATTAGGCATGATGTCTATAATCGTGTCCACAAGTGCCTCATCATATAAACCTTTTTCTCCCATGGATTTAAAGCTATTCAAAATATTCATAAATCTATGTTGTACCACATACAGGTTCTCAAGAAAGAAAGCGAAAAATCATGGTAATTAGCTCTAAGAATAGCTCTTCTAGTTTCAATAACTTTGGAAGTTCCAAAATGAGTTATTTCAAGCATCTTCCAAATACAATTTCCAGTATCACAAGAAGAAATCTGGCTATATATATTCCTGGTCATGGAACACAACTAAGTATTGTGTACCATAAACTTTAGATGATATTTCGACATCTCATGATTAGTAAAAGTTCATGACTTCTTTATTAGGAATCTTGTAATCTCTAGTCAGCATAACAAAGTTGTCAGCTCCAGTGTTAATAACTAAATTATTCGTATGATCTCTCTAATATTTATAATCATTTCAATCTAAAATATGTTGTTTAGTAGGATTAAGATTACCAATTGAACCAACATTCATTCCTGTCATCTCAAAGAAAATACATTGAACAATGAAAAACATTATCAAGAAAACATATTTGTGAATAAAAGATTTTTCAGAGACCTCCTATGATACCAATTTTCGGATCGAAATGATGATGTAGATGCTCAACATACAAGAGGGGTGGGGGTTAATTTAATACATTAACCAAAATCATTTGTAACTTTTAAAATTTTTAATGTTTAACAATGTTAAACAATGTAAATTCATAAGACCTTCTAGTTCTACAATCATTCTTGATTCCGGAAATGTGGTTCCGAAAATGAAACTTAATAATAGTTTACAAAGATAATGATTCTACCTTTAAGAATATAGAATATTAATAATTAGAGAACATGTATAATAAAGTATAATATAGTTATACTTTACTTATCAAACAAAATGAAGCGGAAAAGAAACTTGAAACAATACAAGTAACAAGTATGAAATCTTTTAACCCAAATAGAAGGGTATCCAACAACCTTGGATAGGGGTCCCTTGATTTATACTTTCAAGAAAGTATATCTTACCCACACTAGGGTAATCACTCAATAAGAATATTGGAGTCTGTCTTGCTATCCCTACAATCCCTTGAACTTCCAAGTAGTCGGCTCCTCTGTCTTCCTAACCCCAGAAGCCCTCGAATGTACTCATAAATATTTACAGTCGCACGAAGCAATTCTGAACAAGATGTTCAGTACAGAAAAAAGAAATAAAGTATCTCTTTCTAGAAATCACTTCATCAACATGTAATCTCTAGATTGATCAATGTCAGTTGTTGTGAGATCATTCAAATGAGCTCTTATTTATAGGCACATCTTGAACGGTAGACTCCCTCCTCCAAAGGTCATATGTTTTATTGAATTTTGGAGGGACATGTACATGGGTCACTCAAACAATGGTTGGTTAGAAACAAAACTCACGAAATAATTTTATAACTCAAAAAAGAGTACGAAAAAATGGTTTCTTAACCGATATAATTTTTAGATGTCTATGAAAAAATTAAATGTTCAGATTCTAACCAAAAAAACATTCGGTGTCTATAATACATGAATATTTGGATTCTGTCTTCAAAATAACTCGAAACCTAAATTATATAGAAGTTCGGAGTCTTAATATCAAGAAAATTCATATTCTGGATTCATAATAATTTGTAGTATGATTTCATAGAATTCTGTGTCGGATCATAGAAAGATCGGAGTCTAAATTCAGAGAATTCGGAGTATGAACTCAGAATGATCAGAGTCTAAATTCAAAGAATTTGTATTCTGAAATCAAAATGTTCAGAGTCTGAATTACAAGAATTTGGAGTCTGAAATCAGAATGTTCAAAGTCTGAATTTAGGGAATTCAGAGTCTGAACAATGAAATCTCAGAGTCAGAATTCATAGAATTTGGAATCTGAATTCGGATCATGAAAACAGAATCCTCGATATATGATTCTAAGGTTTTAGATACAAAACTGAATTTTAAAAATAGAAATAAAATGAGTTAGGTTTAATTATATTATGATATGAACAATGAAAACATGGTAGGGATAAATTTTCCTTCGGGGATGGAAAATCTTTCTTATGAATTCATAAGTAAAATAAAATTTTCCTTCAAACAGAGTGATTGTGATTTTCAATACATGAATGAATAGAAAAGTCATAAGAAAACATTATTAACTCAACACTCCGACACAACCTCTATATAATATTTATTGTTATAATAATAAATAGTGACAATTAATTATAGTTATTCAGATATAATGAAAATTTTAGTGATTTCAATGTTCTTGAACTTCTCTATTAGATTATTTTTCTCAAATCGTACTTGTTAAGTCATATCTTGGGATTGGTATAGGGAAATTCTAGCATTGTTACATTCATTACATGATCTATAAAATATGTGGTTTAAGTAAGACCCCTACCGAATGATTCTATTTAAAACCCATTCTATAAATATTACATAATGAGACTAATTTAATTTATACCACCAATTCAATTACTATATAATAATGGTCTGATTTTTTATTTATATTTTTATATTATTAATATATCATAGTTCTACTCAGTTTAATAAATTTTGTGATAAAAGATATTGAAAATGGTATTTATTTAAAAGAAAACATTTTCTAAAATCTTATTGTGTTACAATAGATGTATTCAAAATAAACGATTTAAAGTGTGTAAAATTTGGGAAAAAATATTTGTCAAAATAATGTGCTATTTTTTGATGGGATGAATCCTAAACCCCTAAGTGTCTTAAATTTTATATGATGGAAATTTAGTGATCTTAAAGAAAAATATATTCCATATAAATATATTCAATTATTGAGTTGGTATCTCCAAGAGGGTTAAGAATCATGGAAATGAACTTCTAATGGGAGGGGATGATAAAATTGATACATGAACCAATTAGGAGAAAATAAAACATCGAATTGAAAAAATAGTAATCTCAATAAAGTGAAAATGATTAATTTAATCGATGGATATGTATATAGTATTCATATCGTGGAAGTAGAAATTATTATATTTTAAAAAACACATATCCAATTTAAAACGGCAGAAAAAATACATAGTGGATTTGTTATTAAAATAAGGAAAATAATTGAGATGATACATTATGATGTGTGTGGGGAAATGAAAAATAATTTAACCTATGGTTATTGGTTTTTACCAATATTTATTTATGAGTTTTCCATAATTACTTGTATCATTTTATTTTCTTATAAGTCTCAATGTCAATAATTTTTTAAAATGATTTAGACAGTTGTGGGAAAATATACATGGTTTCTTTTAAAGTGGTTGAGTTCAGATGATGATATTGAATATTTCAATAAAAAATTCCTAGAGTACATAGAAAAAATATATATAAAACATGAGTCCATAACGCTATACACCACAAAATAAAAATAGGATGGTTGAAAAGAAAAATATAGACCTTGTTTATAGGAATAGAACTATGCTTACTGATCATGACACAATTTGATTCTTCTGGTTATAAGATATTAAACTACATAAAATTATAAAAATAGGTGATCATTAATAAAATAATTTAATATGAATCCCTAATAAATGTATTTAAAAAAGAAATTCCCAATATTATCAACATTAGAGTTCAAGAGAGTCCGTGGTTGAATAAGATAAATGAAATGAGTGGGAAAAACAGCGATGAAAATGTTGATGATGGAGTATTCCTTGGTTAAACACAAAATGGGAGTTATTATAGGTGTTAACCATTATTTTAAAATATTTTCATGGATCTTTATGATGTTTTTTGAATGATTATTATATTTTAGTAGCGTAGTTTTATTATATATAAGGGATGATGATGTTATTATTATATTAGTAGAAGAAAATGTATAATAAATCAAATTTCATGATAGTGGTGAAGATTAAAATTATACCAATGATATCGGAGGAACACGTATGATTATAGGTGACAATTTAAGGTATAAAAAACAAGCAGATGCTGATAATATCACTATGATCCAGAATATGGAAATTCAAAATTAAAGAATAATATTTAGAACAAAAATCACGAGTTTTCTCTCTAAAATTGAATACAAATGAGTTGTAGAAAATTTTTTTTTAATTGAATGAAGATTAAGGAATAATATGTTTTCTCAAATTTATAAAAATATGAAAATGTTTAAAGCTTTAGGTTATTATGAATTATGGTCTCCTTTAGAAAATTAAAAATCATTAATATCCAATGTTTCATGCTTTACTAAGTGAATATATCATTATATGCAACACCAATTTAAGTTTGTGATACATGAAACACTATGTTTCAATTAGTACAAGAAACAAAATATTTTTATTTTGTTACACACAATACCCTGTTTCTTCAATATCTTGTGTTGGATGCAAAGTTGAAGATTGCAAAACTACAATATACTATAAAAATTATTATTCAACATATTAGTTATCTCTTATCCATTGAAAATGAAATAATAAATATTATTAAATAAATGATGACTTTTTTTGTTTTAATATTTATATTTTTTATTGATTGATTATAAATAAAATAAAAATCTATAATTTTTTTTTAAAAACATCATATTTTTTAAAATAATGGCTAATCGTGCTTGTTGTGCCTAATTAGAAATTAAATTTTATCACTTATATAAATTTAATTTACAAAATAAAATTAATTTTTTAAAATATTAATATGAATATTATATTAGGGATATTATTTGTAAATTTTTTGAGAATCTGTTTTTTGATAAATTGTTAAAATATTGAGTTTAAAGAGAAAGTTTCCTTATCAACTAATTTATTATAAAATTAAATTATATTATAAGTTTTTATTAATTTAAAACTAATTCAATTTTAAATCTATTAATCTAATCAATTTAATATTAATCAATATTATTTATATATTGGATAAAAAATATTTGTAAACCTTCTGATATTTTCACATTAAAAAAACATGCGTTCGCATCACGTATGTGGGATTAATGTTAAATTAAATTCATCCAGTTATGTAAAATAAATTTTTTATTTGGAATAAGAATAATTTATAATTTATAATAACTCTAAATATATTTTTTCCAAATTTATTCGTGAAAACAGATAAAAATAATTAGAGTAAATTGGGAAAACCCGATACTGGTTAGTGGTTAATCATAGAGTATAAAGTGTTGGAATGGACCAAATCACGTAAAAACAAATTGGAATAAAATATTTATACCCATGGTACAATATTATATTATTTTATGGTTTTTGGTACAATTTTACATGAATTGGACCAAAATAATAAGTTATGTAAAGAAAAAGAAAAATATGATTTTTATCTTACTTTAAATTTTTATAAATATTTGGGATAGGGGATAATATATCAAATGTTATGATATATATATTATAGAAATATAAATAAATTATTTCTATAATTAAAATTTATTTTAATT
Organism: Viscum album; assembly: GCA_963277665.1. Lineage (NCBI taxonomy): Eukaryota > Viridiplantae > Streptophyta > Magnoliopsida > Santalales > Viscaceae > Viscum > Viscum album. The sequence continues at coordinate 1,065,067,813 of OY728137.1, forward strand.
TTTTAGAGGTGGTTTGGTTACTTTAAAGGCTAAGGAAACACAAACACACCAATTATTTAGTTCATAAATATCTAAAATAACTGAGGCAGAATATATTAAATGTGGGGTAAATTGACTGAATTGTTGAATGAAATTATTTTCATAGATTATTATATCATTATAAAAAAATTTCAACTTAATATATTCAAATATAATAATTTTATAGATATTATAAATTTCAATTTAATTAAATAATGTGAAAATTGGCATCAATGTTATTTATTATAAATGGTATTTTATTAAATTATTTCAAATTAATAAACAATGTATATTCGTCCTTTAAATTTTTAATCCTTAATAAATATAAAACATGGTATATTAATTAACCAATTTTAATTTTAAAATGAACATATTGAACTCTAAATTGTAAAAACATTGTGAGGAGTGTTTGGGTTAAGGATGTGTTTTTCCGCATTACGTGCACTTCTGTTAAAATTAATTTCTAAAAAATATGATATTATTATATTATAAATTAGATATAATATTTTAAAACCATTGGGTATAATTTTTATAATAATTCTCACTTTAATTTAGTTCATATTTATATATTTCCTATGTTAGAAAAATTAGTAAACTTAATAAAATCCACAATTGTAAAAAATAAGGAAACATAGATGTTAATGAAGAACATTATACAAATCAATTTATATTTGTTTTTTGGAGGTATTTCTCTACTAAATGAACTATTACCTAAATTATTATCTAGATTGGGATCCATATGAGGTAAGGGAGACCCCCAATATTAAATACATTCTAGTATTTACATAAACGCCACTACTCTGCAACTATAAATGGGAACTCAACTCTTCATTATTTTTCACACCACTAATGAAAACTTTCATGATCTATATCAGTCCTAATAACTTGAAAAACATCCAAATTTTATACTATAATCCTTAATTTTATAAAAAAATCCATGTAATTAACTCATTTGTTGAAAATAGAATTGAGATACCCGAAGAAGAGGTAATGTTCATCAAAGAACATTTTTACTTTATTTCTTCCTCAAACCAATTCAATTACTTATATATAATGGTTATATAAAAACTCTATAAATTAAATGTACGTAGTTGTTTTTAATTTATCATTATTAATTAAATCAAAACAAACATCGATAAATGGGTTATGAAATCAACATTTGTGTGTACGGCAGAAAACAACATCATAATATAATGTTGTTCATTTTTTCTAAAAACCATTAAATGATGGGAATAATGATGGAAATAATATTTATATATTATATGTATAATATTTATGAAATATCTATTTTTATAAAATTATTATATAACACATATATTCAGGCTTTACTTTTTTTAGGAATAGGATAACATCGTTCTTCTGTATGTGGACTACCACCTCACAAATTGATGATATTCATTAATGCTTTAAATGGTATATATTAAGGGTTGGTTAAATAAACATATGAAAAATATATGAAATATTTTTAATAAAATACTGATAATATTTATATAAATCATTTACTTATTTTCTTTCAACAAGGTTTGAAAAAGGAATGATTATTTGTTAGTATGACCTACCATCTCCATGAAGGGTGTATATCATTTTTTATCATTAAATTTATTGATTAATATAAATTAATATAGAATTAATATATAATATATTAATATCCTGGAAAAAATTATTAATAATATTGAATCATTATATAATTAAGAGAACCTAAGTCCATACATGTACAAAATACAAAGTGGTTAGTACCCAAAACATTACTTTAACATGGAATATTTAATAAACAGTAAATATAAAGTCATTAGTAAATAATATATGGTGTTATATATATATATTAATATGGTTATTTGATATATTTATGAAAATATTATATTTATATAGTTAAGTTTCTAATGAGTAAGTTGAGATTCAATACTTATTGTAATAGATTTAGGTATCACTAGTTTACTTTTGTGTGACACATGATATATTCAAAAACTATTTATTCTATTTTGTTAATATAATAATCATGATTATATTTTACTACTAATAATAAAAAATTAATTATAATTTAGAAACCCATTTTAGTATCTCACGTTCTTAGGGGTTACATTTAAAAAGTTTCCAGATCGGTAAGGTTTTTTTTCCTAATTTTCTTTCTTTATGAAATATGTATTGTTATACACCAGTATTTTATTGAGAGGTGTATATTCTGACCATTTGAAAATTTATATCGTGAACATATTTCTTTTAATTATATTTTATTCATTTTTAATATTATTATTTCCTGGTCATTATAATTTTAGCTTACCCATGTGCTATGAGTTTATTACACAATCTCATCATTTATCATTACTGGTTATGAATATGTTTCCATTGATAATATATTATAACAATTCTAGAAACAAATTTCATAAATTCTCTTCACCTATAGTTATTCATTATATAATAATGTAATGTAACGATTTTTTCACTCTTTTGAAATTAATATAATAAAGAAAAATTGTTTCTGGAAAATCCGACTTTATTTCTCACATCGGTACGAAATCTATTTCCCTCAAAAAAATTTAAAATGTTTCCCAAAATGTATGAGTATTATCAAATAATTTATGTTAAATAAAATTTAACCATTTTTATATCTTTTTACATAATGTTGTTAAAATGAATACTCTAGTAGTTTTCTTATTAAGGCTCTTTTTTCTTTTACTGACAATGTGAATGAATATTTTTTATTTATATGTTTTAAATGAAATTATATGCCATCATGACCACTCATGTTTTTGAATATTACATTATAAATTCAAAAGAATAGTATAAAAATAAAAATTTTTCTTAAAAATTTTATAAATATTTTTATTTTAAATTTATTTTCAGATAATGTAATGTTTAAAATTTTTTATGTTTCAAAAAAGGTTTTAAGTGATTTTCAACGACTCGTTCAAATGATTCAATGTTTATTTTCAAATAATATGATTTCAAAAAAAATTTAAGTTTAAAAAACATTTTAAATAGGTTTCAAATCATTCATTATAATAATACAAGGATATTTTCAATGAAAACGTTATTCATAAGGTTTTTTATTTTAAAAAGTGATTTGCAAAGATAAAATAATATTTTTATGAAAAAAAATTTAAATGAATTTTCATATATTTATTTATAAGTTTACAATGTTATTTTTGAAGAAAATGTTTTTTAAAATATTTTATGAAAAAGTATTTCAATGAAAGATATTATCCTTATGAAATGTTTAATGTGGTCTTTTCAAATACTTCTCCATATAATTTGACATCCCTTGATATATTTTATGATTTACTAGGGAAATGATCCAAGGAAATATTAATTAATTATCTCTTTAAATAATTTTTTTATTTTTTGGAATGATGTTTACAAAAACCATTTCTATTCTATAAGTTATACCATTATAAAATTCTTGTGAAACCCACATATTTTTCTATGTTATTCTAAGCTAAAATGATTATAAATCTTGTATATTTTACACATGTTATGATATAATTAAATTTTAATTATACACATTTCTTTTCATGGGTTATGATGTAATGTATTTTTTTAATATTATGGCATAAATAATTGTGATTTAATTATGTAATGGGGGACCTATATGTCACTCAAATTCATTGTGTAAAGATTTATATATCTCATTTTATAGACATGTGCAGAACAAGGAGAGAACTTATTATAGTAAGGTACTTTGTCCATTATGATGTTTTGTGGAGTTAATGCAAGCAACAATATAGAATGGGATGTGACTAGCGATGGTGGTGTATCCAACCCAGTAGGTTGAGCCCCATTGAAGTTCCCTGATAATTTGTGTCAATGAGAATTTACTTCTAGGGAATGATATATATATATATATATTCCACAAATATTTTTCTAATTCAAATTTTATTTTGTCATGGATAATATTCTTTGATTGTCTTATCATTCGTAGATTATAAATAGCCAATCATTATTCCATGACTCAAGATTATGATCTCTTATATAAACATTTTTGTTCTGAAATATTATACTCAAGTTCTCATACCATTATGTTCATGATATTATTGTCTATCTCAAATGTTAACCCACAATGAAAATATGAGTTCGCCATTTCCTATGTTACCTTTCCCTTGGTTATGAAGAATAGTTTTATGTATGGTATTTTTATGAGGACTACTAAATGAGAATATATTTGGGGGAAAACATTGATGATAATTCACTAGATTAGAATATTTTTTTCCATGTTTCCAATGGAACTTAACTATTATCATCCTCAAGAAGTTTTTTCATGTAATGAATATTAATAAAAAATGACATAATATCCTTGTATATTAAGTATTGGGTAGCAATAGATTGTATCAAATGAAAGGTTTTGTTAACCTTTGTAAAATTGGATTATAAAACATTAGTGAGATCCATAGGGATATTTCAACGAATATATCTATGGATATATCTATGGATAATTCCAGGTATGAGACAGTGTGTAGGGAAATTTCCAATATTTTCATTAATTTATAGAGTGACTAGTTTCCTAGAAACACATCCTTGTATTGATATACTAAAATGTGATGTAGCTCTAGCTCAGATATAGCAAGGGTTAAATATTCTATAAAATCAATATTGATAAAGAATCAATCGGGAGCTGGTTCATTACAACGTTCCTTTCTTACCACTTAGTTGGATATTCCTGGATGATATACATTGTAAATTCATAAACACATTACAAAAAATCATGAAGGATTTAAATATATGATGAATTTAAAGGGCCTAGGTTGAATCTATTATTTCATTGATTAAATATTGAACTACTAAAAAATATAGTTTATCTGGTGTTTCTGTTTTAACAACGCTTACTAAAAAACACTTTTAATGAAATCCTTTTTAAGCGTTAATTATTTCTCTGTTAAAGGGGGTCTTTAACATTACTTTTTTTAGTGCCATTAAAAGGGGGTCTCTAAAAACACAAAAAATTGATGTTAAAGGTGGGTCTTTATTATTTCTTTTTTATAAGTTCTAATAAATGGGGTATTTTATTAGTGCTTGTAAAAAAGCAATGATAGGGGGTCATGAGCACATTTTTGAATTACTGATAAAAGATTATCGTTTATCCATGATTTTTTAAAAGCACATGTAAAACTGAACCAAAAAATATAAATTCATTTAAAATTATATACTAATATATTTATTTTTCTATATTGGTATAAATAATATATATTTTTTAAAATATGTTTTAGATATGGTAAATTGGAATTTATACTTAATATATATCATATTTAGTTGGAATAACTTATAAAATATTTTTAAAAATACTTTTAATTATTAATTTTCTTAGTATGACAAGTTAATAGACATTTAATATAAATTTAGTGATTAAAAAAATTAAATAGATAAAAAAATCTAAAATAAGTTGAAAATGTTACTCGAACATCAAAAAACCAAATCTTTTGACCCGGGTGTCCGTTTGATCTCTACTACATATCAAATCAAAGTATGTGACGTGATATAAGACATTGGTGTTAGAGGTGAACCCATGAAACAATTACATAGACCCAAAAAGTTCCATAAGGACCACAAAACTGATTTCTCAGTCGGTAAACCCCGATGTTTTATCATACGATGGATTTTCTAATACATTTATAGGGGTCATCTGGCAATTTTTTTGTTGGGGAATGAATTTATTTATAGGTATAAAATTCATATTGATATAATCGTTATAAGATTTTATAATTTTTCATAATGTACTATTATGAAAATCAAATATAAAACAATATATAAATATTATTTATACATAAAAAATTAAGAAATTAATTTTATAAATATATAATTAAACATATTTTTATATAAAATATATTTATTAATAAATAAACCTATATATAAACATATATATAAATATATAGATAATAAAAAGTAATGGTATATATATATATATATATAAATATATAGATATATCATAAAATGTGAAACAAAAAAATATAGGGGAGAGGAAAATAAATTGATGTATAGGTTGTAGGTCTAGGGTTCGAAACTCACTGAAAATAAGATCACATGGGGTTGGTTGAGAGTATCGAATTTTCTAATTATGTGGTGGGGGAAACGCTGCTAAAGGGGTGGCGGTGGGAAGAAATAATGTAGATGGGTGAGTGGGGCATTGGAAAAAATTTATATACCCATTATCAGTGCTTCTATAGAACCTTTAAAGGCCCCCTTTGACAACCCTAAAAATGTGGATAAATGGGGCCTTAAAAAATGATTTTTTATCACTAATAAAATCTTTAGGCCTTTAACGACACTCAAATTATCAGGTCTTTATCACTAGTAAAGGATTGTTGTAGTAGGTATGTGTCATTATTTAGTCATCATATAATTGATTTTTTATGATTATGTATATTTATTATATGATATGTTTTTATCATAATATGTTTCTTCATTTTAGTCAACGAAGTGTACTAGAAGGAACTGTGTTAATGACGAACATGAAGGAAAATTTTATCATCAGAAGTCAATTGAGAAGATGACTTTAGTGATGGACAATATCATTATGCCTTATCATCTTTCACAGATCAGTATTAACAATATAAACCATAACCAAATCTTAGACACTATAAAAAATATAACGAGTGATTTCGATAATATTTTTGATCATAGAGACCATAGATGATGGAGGATTCATTTTCTTATGTGTAATGAAACACCAAAGTGAATCTACTATAAGAACATGAAGATGTTTTGACTATAAGAAATAAGGACACAATGAATGTATATTCAATGGGAAAATGAAATTTTATGTTAATACAATTGAAAAGAATTTTGGCTTTCCTAAAGTATTATCAATGTATGAATTCCTTAAATATATAATGTGTGAGAATTATGAATATAAATGTCCTTAGAGTAATGTTTGTGAAGAATATAAAAAATTTGGTATGAGTGATGGTTATATTATTATTGATGAAGAGAATTGAAATTACATGTAAAAATAAATAAGGGCTAAGGAATAAGATGAGGAATCATAATTAATTGTTTGAGGAGGAAGTTGGATGAATGCCGTATTTATGTATTTGAATTCTAATAAAATATTATATGAATAATGAAATATTTAAGTATTATTTAGTATAATTTAATCATCTTGTATTTTAAAGGATGTGTTGATTGTTGATTTAATGGAAAGTGATATTCATTTAAAACAAATGGATAAGGGGAATATATCCCTTAATGTTTTCTTGATGTTGAGATAATGATGTTGGGATAAATAAATGATTTTTTGGATAAAGTAAATTGGATTGTATTGATGACCTCATAACTAAAAAATATTTATAGAAAAATAGATTTATGCTACCATTGATGAAGTTTATAGAATTTTGGGAATTAAGTAATATATCCAATAATATTTAATCTATGTACGGAATATGTGGAATATATGTTTTAAATAATGTGTTATGGTAATTAAGGTTATTATCACGTTTCAATAGGATATATGATGAAGGTATTAATATATTTGGTATCTCACAATCCGGATCTACTTTAAAATATATGGGGGATTAGTTTTTTGGTTAATTTTGACAAATTTATTAAACTTTTTTCTATATTTTTGGATTTTCATCTTTTAAAAGGGTTAAAAATTTAACCATCTATCAAATTATTTCTGTTGAAATTTGAATGTGTTTTTATATAATAGTGTTCTAAAATGTGAATATGTATCCATATTTTAGGTATTTAGTTAAAGAATATATTGGGATGATAACTACAGATAGACATAATTATATATCATTATTTCTATGGATCTTATGATCTATTAGTGCTTTAGGCATAAAAATTTCACATTCTTTTTGTAAAGTCATAGATAAAGTGTAAATTGATCAAAAAATAACTTCATAGTGATATTATTCTTATGTAATTTAATGAAATTAGGTAAGTGTATATTCGTGTCAAAATTCTTCATCATTAATATAATTACCTTGGAAAAAATGTTGTTCTATTATCACTATTTATGATGATATCAACAACCATTTTCTTACCTCTTTTATTATTGGTTTTAGAGTTGTTTACATTAAATGAATCACCACTGTCTTTTCATCAACATTAAATGTTACTCTATATCTATATTTTGTTTTTAGTATTTTCTTCTATGTCGATGTTTTCAATTTCCACCAATTTTTTCCTTTGTGGAAACCTGGTCATTAGTTATTTTGGTAATCAGTATGTTTCAAGACATCCCTTTTTAAGGGAAGTATTATTATTAACTTTAATATGTGGGTTATTATGATAGTTAAATTAAACTATTAAATAATTAATAACATAGATGAATTTTATTAGTGATACTTATTTTAATTTGTGAATAATGTAACACACCTAGTATTTATAAATTATTATTATTTGGAAAAAATTAAAATTTTTTGAGGGCTTATGTTGCTTGCTAAACTATGATAGGATTTCATTATATAAAAAACCAACTACAATTTCACTTCTTGAAACACTATGTTTATATTGTGGTACATGAAACACTACATTTTTCTTGGGTTACATAGAATATTGAGTTTGATCGATAGCTTTTATTTCATACAATACCTTGTTTTATAGAATTAAAATATACTATTAATTTAATTTTTAATGTGATTCTTATCACTTAGTAATTAAAATTGTGGGAATGAATAGGAATAACAAACTCTTGAATATATATTTTTTTCACATGGTTATTATTTATCTATTAATTATAAAAAATATAAGAATCATTTAGTGGAAAAAGAATTTTTTAGGTAAAAAATATCTTTTCTAAATGACGGGTTAATTGTACATGGACCAAAAAAATTTAAAATTAAATTTACCACTTTTAGAAACATTATTTTAAAAAATAAACTTTATTATTGAAATTATAGTATAAAATTTATTTTAGGGGGATGTTTTCAAAATTTTCTCAGATGCTTCATTTTTTTATGAATAGTGGAATATAATTAGTTTTAATTGAAAACATCATTTATGTTTAATTTTTTAATATAATTAATCTGTATTTTTATTTTTTTTAAAATATAATTATTTTAATTATAAATTTATTAGTCCATTTAAAATATTTTTAATATATTTAATATTTTTGGATATATAAAACATTTTCAACTTTTAACAATTTTCAAATTAAAAACCTGTTTCTCATCCCATGTGCATGATTAAATTTAAATTAAATTCTTCCAATTATTTGAATTTAATTTAAGAAAATTCATTACATACTTCAGATAATTATAATGTTAAATTTATATTATGTTCAAATTAGTTATTTACTAATGCAATTTTGTGAAATCAATTAAATATAGTTACAATGATTAAAGAAATACAAGTTTATTTCATGGTTAAACATAGAATATAATGTGTGTGAATGCCAAAAAACATATCCAGAACCTGTTTTATAGATATATTTCTTCCCTTGTCACCATATAATCGATATTAATGTGTTTTTGGGATAATTTACCTTGAACGTGACCTATATAATAATTAAAGAAATTGAAATATAAATATATTCTTTTCATTATTTTTATTTATATAAATCGTTATAATATGTTAAAATAAAATACATGTTATGTTATGTACATAATTTTTAATGAAAAATGATTTTTTCACTTTATGAAAATTTATTTTTAGTTTTTAGAGTTGAATTAGTTACATAAAATTATTAAGAAATTCCAACACAATAATTATCTAGTTAATAATTATCTAAATTAAATGATAATAAAAATATTGAAAGTGAGGTTATTAAATAAATTATTTTCAACTATTAACATTATAGAAGAATATATCATTTTAATCATGTTTTATCATTATAAACACAAATTTTGTTAATTTCATCCTAATTTTAAATAAAAATTTATTAAAAAAATTAATAAATGACAGTAATGTTGTTTTATAATAAATTATATTAAATTAAATAATTTAAAATTACTAACAATAATATCTTCCTCCAAGTTATTATTAAATGTTAATAAATATAATAGAGGTTCCATTAATGCACTAATTTACGTTTTATAATCAACATATTTACCCCTAAATATAAAAAACTCAGTTATTGTGGTTATTGTTAAAGAATGTATTTGTGCATTACACGCACTTATATTAATTTTTATTTCCAAAATATATGGTATTTTTAATTTTTAAATTAGATATAAATTTTTAGAATTACTTGGTCTAAATTTTATAATATTTTTACCTATTATTTAGTTATAATGGATACAATTTGTAGATTAAAAAATTAATTACCTTATTAAGAAACCAGATGGTAAAAATAAGGAATATTAGATATTAAGGAAGAAAATTATATTTATTTCAATTTTGTGTATTGGAGGTGTTTCTAGACAAAATTAACCCTTCCATAAAATTTTGTCCAATTCTAAATACACATGATATAAGGGATACCTCCCAACTTTAAATACATTTGAGTATTGACCAGAATGCACATCGTCTTAAACTATAAAAGGGAACTCATACTCCCACATTAATCACACCTATAAATACATATGTACAAACAAATATCTTCTTAAATCACTCATGATATTTCACCTTCCCATTCTATAAGCCTTAAATTGTATATAAATCCAACCACGGAAGTCCATTGGTGCAAACTGAAAAGTGATACCTGAAGAAGAGTGAGCATTCATCAATGAACATTTTTGTTTTATTTCCTCATAAAACCCATTAAATTGTATTTATATAATGATTTTATAATATCCTAAGTATAGTTAGTATTCCTAAATATTTTTATGTTAATTTTATTACATACAAGAAAACTTAATTCCACTAAATGAGTTAGAAAATAATCGCTCTTGTGTATGGGAGACTACACCCTCACAATCTGATGTCATTTGTTTTTCCATTACCTCCATTCATGGTTGGTAAAAATGTCATAAATATTATTTATATTATATATATATATATATGATATTTTTGTGTATTTATGCTTATTTTATTATTATATAACACACACCATTTCTCCTTACATTTTTTTGGAATACGATAATGTCATTTGTGTGTACGTTGGACAACAGCCTTGATCTGACCAACTTCATGTCCAGGTTGGTGTTGTTGGTTCAGATTGACTCAGATCCCCTCAATGATGATGCTTCATTGATGTGTTTTTTGTTCTTCCAGTCCTAGGTGACGAAGAACCGACTTCACACTCATTGGCTCGTCTTTCTCTTCGGTCGTCTACTATTGTGGTGGTGGTGGTGCCTTGCAAAGCGTCTGTGCTTCTCTGATTTTGATTCCAGCAATGGTTTCTCATATTTGTTGATGAATATGTTCTATTTTGTGGAATACTTTCAGGACTCAAGATCAGAGACGCAGTCAGACATGACCACAAGGTTCAGGCTCTATGAGGTTTCAGAGCATACGTTTCACTTGTGCAGGCTTTACTAATTTGGAAGTTTGAGAGGGTATGGTGACAGCCATCGGATCGAGCTTGTGCTTCGTCATAGGACACCTGTTTTCTGTAGAGTCTTGCATTGGGTTAGAGAATTATCATGTCTCAATTGCTAGGGAGGGGAAGTTCTAAGTTGTCAGTCTGGATTTTGTTTTCTATGATCTTTTGGTTAGATAATGTTTTATGTCATGAAGTCTACTTGGGTTCCCCCTTTATCCATTAAAAGGGTCTTGTTTTCAAATATTTAAAAAAATATAAGGCCTTCGGGCCATTGGATGGATAATAAAACCTAAATACCGTTCATGCGTATGTAGGGAATACCGTCTCTATCAACTATGTATTTAATTTTCTATCCCTAAATTTGATATATTACTATAAATAAATATATTATGAATATATATGATATTTATATTATTTTAATAATTCTATAAATTATTATATACTAATCTATTTAAGAGGAAAAAGAATACCATGTCAAAACAAATATCCAAAATCAAAGTGGTTGTTATCTCAAACATATCTTTAACCTGTAATTTTTAATAAATTAGTAATATAAAGTCATTATTAAATTATATAAGTTATTTTATATTTTAATATGGTTATACTATATATTAATAATAAACATAAATTAATTATAAAAGTGTTTTGAATGAGTGTGAAGAGACTCAAGACTTAACGTATGGTATTTACGTCACATTTTCACTTTTGGGAGACACTTGCTATATTCACCACCTCTTTATGATATCTGGATTATTTACATGAAAAAATTTATTAAATAAATTTTATACTATAATTTATCAGTATATTAAAATATAATGGAGGAATTTTCATTCATGGAATTTTCATTCTGAAATTCAAAAAATCAGTAAGGGGGTTTTGTCTAAAGTTTCCTTCTTTAGAGAAACATTATTTTAAGCACTTCTATTTAGTAACGAGGCTTATATAATAAAAACATTACAAGTTATATAATGAATTCACTTCATTCCATGATATTTTATTTTTCATTTAATTTTATTATCTCACTTATATTATGATTCAATGTGACCAATTTGGTAAGAGTTTATTTATACAATCAAATTATTTATTGGGATTATTTATGTTTATACATCTATTGATGAAAAACTATGATCTATATCTCATGAATTATAATAAATATTAATTATGCTTTAGTTATTAATGATATATTCATGTAATACTACCATTTTTTCACTATTTGGTACTTAAAATAATATTAAAAATATTTTCTTAAGAATATCCAACCTTATTTATCTCTTTATAATATAATTTGTTTTTTCCAAAACAATGATATCTAAATGTTTTTTAAAAAAAAATTCCAAAATTTTCCTAAATTTTTATGAAGACATTTGTACAAAATATTTTCATTTTTACAAAATGGGTTTAAATGGAATATTCTTTTCATTTTTCAATCAATGTTCTTTTGATATCTACAAAAAGTGTGAAAATGAATTTTTCTTTACTTATACATCATGAGAAAAATTATCCACCATTATTAACACTATATTAATTGAATCAAATGTTACATTTTTGAAAGAATGTTTTAAAAATAAAATTTTTTATAAAATAATTTGGAATGATTTTTATTTAAAATTTATTTTCAAAGAAATTAATTTGGAAAATGTATTATGTTTTAAAAAATGTTGAAAATATTTTCAAATCATACATTAAACTATTAAATTCTTTTTCTCATAGAAAAACATTTTAAAGGTGTTCTGAGTTTAAAAATTGTTCAAAATGGTTTTCAAATAATAATTTATAAAATTTCATGTATATTTTCAAAGAAACTGTTTTTCAAAACTTTTTACATTTTATTAAGATATTTTCAAAGTGGAAATAATATTTACATAAAAATTATTGGAATTAATTTGGAAATATTTTTGTATATGTTTTAAATTTTATTTTCAATGAAAAATATTATTAAAATGTTTTATGAAGATTATTTTAAATTAAAGGTCATTTCCAGAATGAAATGTTCAAAAAAATATTTCAAAACCCATCTACATCTAAGATGATATCATTTGATAAAGAATATGCTTTAATGGGGTAATTATCCAAGGAAACTATTTGTATTATTTCTACCAATGGTTTATTTTTTATTTCAGGATGTTAATGAAACTTGTTTATCTTCCAAGTGTTACACAAGGATGAAATGATTTCAAAACCCACTTTTTTACCAATTATTGTACGATGAAATGGGTACTAAACCTGTCTCTTTTAACAGGTTATGATATAAAGAAATGTTTTTTATACACATTTCATTTCATTGGTTATCATATTATGAATTATTATGATCTTATGTAACACACACACACACACATATATATATATATGATTTCATTGTGTAATGGGTTTTACCTATATCACCATCCAATGTATCAGACAATGTTTTTTATATATCATGAGATAGACATGGTTCATTGTTCCACAAAGTAGTTGTATCCACAATATTGTTATCTAATAAGTTATGGAAATGAGACTTAACTTCTAGGCAATGATTTTATAGGATTGTGTGTATTACACAAATCTATGTATTATGAAATTATTATACTCTAATGGCTCTTGTTCATTTATTATATTATCTCTCAAGTATTCTAAACATCAAATGATAATATTAATCTTCTATAAATTTATACAAACTTTAAATTGATCAAATATGTGTTATGGAGTAAAAATATAAAATTTTAAATTCTATTTTGATTTTTTTAATAATATATTAGACATTTTTTGACCATAAGTAATATTTTATAATATTGAAAAATATTCATTCCCTTTTAATTTAATTAATCATTATTCTATTAAAATTCAGTTTATACGTTCTTTTAAGTGAAATTACATTTATAGTATTTATTATAGTCAAATTTATTTCATTAATGTTGAAGTCATTGCGAAATTTATCCTTCTAATTATTTTTACGCTTAAAAGTTAACTTTTTCTAAAAAACATTTCTTATGCAAGGTAATGCTAAAATAATTTTCCATACATGTAATAATTTTATTAAAATATTGAATTTAAAAATATAATCATTAGGTATAAATTATGTAATAATGGAATTATTATTTTATTCATTGACAATAAATTACTTATATTAATGATTTATTTCCACGGAAAAAGTAAAATATTTGTTTTAAAATAATTACTTTTATAATAGTAAATTAAAATATATTTAGATATATTGAATTAAAATATATATTTACATATATTGAATTCAAATATATTTAGATATATTGAATTAAAATATTTTAAATTAAGAATCATTATTGGTGTTTAAATAGAAAAATATATATATATAAACTCATTGTATTAATAATTAGTATGAAATAATAGTAAAAACCATTAGTTGGATAAAAAGAAAATTATCAATAAAATTTATTCTTCTTATATTTTAACTTTTTGTCTAAATGTTGATTTTATCAAATTTATAATTTGAATATTATTTAATAGAGTATAAATTCATATTCATAAGTTTAAAAAATTTATGATGGGTCGTCTTAAAGTTTTAATAATAATATATATTCTATGGTAATTTTTAATCAATACTAATGATGGTACATAAGAAAAATTAAGTATCTATAAATTTTAATCATTCAAATTCCACTAAAACATTGTAGAAATATATTATTAGGTTTGAAGTTTATACCCACAAGTATCTCCAACCATTTAATCTCCTTAATATGCACACTCGGCTAACCAAATTAACAACTATGTGATTCTATTCTTACTCATTACCTAACTGTAGTTTCCATGACAAGAATTCATTTTTTCAAATTCAAAGGGGCCCACTCCCACCCATTCTCTCACCCTAATCATCCCCAATGTAATTGATCATGGTGTTACCTTGTCTCTCTCTAATTCCCTTCCAACGAGTTCCCTTGTTTCTAAGGAGTCCTTCAAATCATTAAGAAGATACATGGAAATGTATGAGTTCCCAATCCTTCTCTTTCATTATTTATTAAAAATAGCTTGTTATAATAGATGCAACAATTTTTTAATTGATTTTAATTATTTGTTATTATCAACCATTTAATATTGTTTTAACTATTCTATTTATCGTCTCCCATTATAACCCTTATCATATTTTACTATTTTTCTAACATTAGTGGTATCTATAAAAATCCAACAATAGTAGCCCAGAGTCAGTTATTACATTATTAAATTAGCATGAGATAAAAATGATCACATCATAAAGAAATAAATAGTTTATTATTATTTAAAAACCAAATTTAAACATGGTTCTCAATTTACATTTGTGGTAAAACATAAAAACGTTATGATTGTAAAAAATATACATTCATTAACTCATTCAATGATCCCTTATTCATATCATGGGGTGAGGAAAAAAATGAGGGAAAACATATATGCTCATTAAAGGTTATGCATAGAAGAATATATCAGAAATAAATATGTTATAATTTATATGGAAAGGTGAATAACGGAAAAAAATTCCATTTTATCAATAACACATGTAAAAATAGTAGTATGGAATGAATAAATGCTGTAAAAATAATTTTATTTAATATTCACATAAGATTCAAATATAAACATGAATATCATTTCTATTCAAATAATATTAGTGACATGAATAAATGATCTCATAATAAAAGAATGAATAACGTGAAATATCTTAAACATACCATTGAGGCCTTATTTCTGGAAAACATACATAAATGAGTAAGGCCTCATCCAAATACCCAAACTACTTTCACTCCTGAGACCAATAGATGAATCATAGAGATATCTATAAATTTTCTCCACCCATCACCTAATAATTCCAAGGCATTAATCATATTAATAAATAATAAAAATTAATCATTACTCTTTAACAAATAAATATTGTCCATAATTGATACACTAGTATATAGAATTTCAATACCTTCCTCAGTCTAACTAATTATAAACCATCCAATGAATGAACAAGGATCGTATCCTTACAATGAATCCCCACATGAGCATATGCAAAATAATTAATTTTTTTGTCATTGATTAGTTAAAAATACCACAAAAAAAGACCATCACAAATATTCTTATGGAAATTAATCATTTCTCTTGTTAATTTATTTTTAAAAAATTTAAAGAATATTAGGGTAAAATATTTCCTTGAAAATAATCCTGGAAACATTCAAAATAATATTAAAATCATTGATTGGTCATTTTGGTTGTAAATACCCTTCATGTTGTAGTTGTTAATACAAATATTATGTCCATACATTTGGTAAGAATACCTTGTTAAGAAGATGACAAGAATAAACATTTTGAAGAAATTAATATAATGTAAAACTGGGGTAAAAACAACTTTAATAAATCAATAGATAATGTAAATTTTTTTATTGAAAATATAAACATGGATGAAAAATATTAATGACTTGATAAAAACACAAAGTAGGTTTCCTTAAAAAAATTCATTTAGTATTTTGTGTACTAAAAAAGAGGAAAATAAATAAAAACCATGAAATCACAAGAAACCACTATAGTATAATAAAATTAATGACTTTTAATATAGAAATATCACATAAATATCTCAATATAGATATAAACAAAAAAATTCCCAAATAACAATGAGATTGTGAAATAAACCTTTACCTCAAGTCGTCACAACGGGAAAAACAATTTTTTGCGACGAGACTAAATCCCGTGGCAAATAGTTTGTCGAAGAGGTTATTTTGCGATAGGTTCATTTTACCATTGCAAATTTTTGGTTATTTGGGACAGGAAGAGGCGCCCCGTCGCAAAAATGTACGCTTGGATTGGCACGCTTTGTGTCCCAAACCGCGCGAGCGAGTATTTGCTATGGGTAGACACCGCCCATAAAAAATATGGGGATACTGTAAGAACAAGTTGCGAAGGGGGATCTGCTGTCACAACTAGTTCTACCCTTGGAGGGTATTTGTGAAGGACCCCATTGCAAATATCAGGTGGCGGTAAAAGGCTATTTGTAGTGAGATGTTGTCCCCTCTCAAATAGTGTGTCAGCATGTTACTTTTTGCGATTGGACCATCACAAATAACATTTTAACCGCTGACAGTAATTAATGCGGCTAATGGTATTAGCGACAGATCCTGTCGCAAATACTCTCTTCGCAACTAAAATAACCTATATATATACCCCCATCCGTTTTTTCATCCCTCCAGAATTTCTTATTCCTCTGATTCTCAAGACTCTAAGTTTAGACTGAAAATATTTTATAGTTTGTTTTTTAAGATGAAGTTGTGAAGCCGCCTATAATTATAATAGATCAATTTTCATGTTATTTATGATTTATTTGATTTAGTTTTTATTTTATTTCATTATATTAATTTTAATTATTGTCGATTAGTGGTATTTAAGTTAGATTTAAATTGTATTATCATGAGTGTTAATTTGTTATAATAAATTTAAATTATAGGTACTAATTCTTAGTAATTAGTAATAATCAGTATTTATTAATGATAATTAATAATGTATATAAATAATTAGTAAAAATTAGTAATTAGAAGCTGTGTTTTGCATGAATTAATTGTAATTTGCACTAATTAGTAATAATTAGAACTAAATAGTAATAAATACAAAAAATGTAATAAATATTTAAAATTAGTAATAAATAGTATTAGTTTGGAATAATTAGAAATAAATACTAATAATTAGTAACAAATTATAATAAATACTAATAAATATTAATAATTACTAATAAATACTAATAACAAGTAATAAATACTAATAAATACTAATAAAGAGTAATAACTAGTAATAATTAGTAATAAATACTAATAAATAGAAATAAATATTAATAAATTGTAATAAATACAAATAAATAGTAATAAATACTATTAAATAGTAATAAATAGTAATAATTGCTAATAATAAGTAAAAAATAGTAAAAAATAGTAATAATTAGTAATAAATATTTATAAATAGTAATAAATAGTAATAAAAAGTAATAAATAGTATAAATAGTAATAAAAAGTAACAAATAGTAATAAATAGTAATATATATTAATAATTCATAATAAATTGATATAATAAGTAATAATTACTAATAATTACTAATAATTAGTAATAATTAGTAATAATTAGGAATAATTAGCAATATTTTGGAATAATTAGGAATAATTATGAATAATTAGCAATAATTAGTATTAAAAGGTAATAATTATCAATAAATAGTAATAAATAGTAATAAGTAGTAATAGGTAGTAATAAATAGTAATAAATAGAAATAAGTAGAGAAAAGTTGTAACAAATAGTAATAATTAGTAATCATTAGTAATAATTATTAATAATTAGTAAAAATTAATAATAATAATGAATAATTAAGAATAATTAGTAATAATTAAAAACAATTAAGAATAATTTGGAATAAATTGTGACAATTACTAATAATTAGGATTAATAATGAATAATTAATAATAAATAGGAATAAATTAGAATAGATATGAATAAATAGTAAAAAATAGGAATAAATAGTAATAACCAGAATTAATGAGTTATAATTTGTAATAATTAGAAATAATTGGAAATAATTTGTAGTAATAAATAATAACTTGTAATAATATAGAATAATTAGGAATAAAAATGAATAATTTGGAATAATCTTAAATAATCTGGAAAAATTTGGGGTAAATAAGAATAATTAATAATAATTTGTTATAATTAGGAATAATTTGGAATAATTAGGAATATTTATGAAAAATTAGGAAAAGTTTGGAATATTTAAGAATTATTAAAAATTGTTAGTAATAATTAATAATATTTAGTAATAATTAGTAATAATTAGTAATAATTAGTAATTATTAGTAACAATTAATAATAATTTGTACTAATTAGTAATAATTATGAATAACTGGGAATAATAAGGTACAATAAGTAATAATTATGAATAATTAGGAATAATTAGGAATAAGTAGTAATAATTAGTAATAATTACTAATAAATATGAATAAATAGGAATAACTAGTAATAAAGAGTAATAATTAGGAATAACTAAGAATAATTGGGAATAAATTGGAATAAATAAGAATAAATTGGAATTAATTTGAATAAATAAAAATATAATGGATTATATTTGAATAAATAAGAATAAATAGTAATAAATAGGAATGAATAAGAATAAATAGGAATAAATTGCAATATTTATCAATAATTAGAAATAATTACCAATAATTAGCAATAATTAGAAATAATTAGCATTAATTAGCAATAATAATCAATAATTAAAAGTAATTAACAATTATTAGATATAATTAGCAACACTTAGAAATAATTATCAATAAATAGTAATAATTACCAAAAATAGGAATAATTACCAATAAATACAAATAAATAAGAATAATTTGAAACAAATAGGAAAAATTAAAAATAAATAAGAAAAATTACAAATAAATAAGAATAATTACCAATAAATATGAATAATAAAAAATAAATACCAATAAATAATAATAATTAGAAATAATTATGAATAATTAGAAATAATTAGGAATAATTAGCAATAATTAACAATTATTAGGAATGATTAAGAATAATTAGGAATAAAATCAACTGTAATACTTTTTATAACTTGGCCCAATTTCAAGTTGATTGATGGCACTCCTTTTGCACAATGAATCTTATCCCTTCAACTCTCACCGAAACCAAACATTATAAAATGTATGCTTCTATGTATGCATATCCAATCTCTTATGCCTGAGTTTGAATATGAATTCATTGGGCCAAATATTACATAATGTTTTAAGGAAGTGATCATTTCATGAATAAGATTCATCGACGAAAAGAGGGAAATTTTGTTTGAAAGTTCATTTACTTATATCTTCCTCACACTAAAATCACAATGAAGAATCTACTCAGTGGTAGGCTTATACATTCTCGTATGCATGAGAATGAATATCTGTAGCAATGAGGAGGTACTTCATTGTGATTTTAGTGTGAGAATGTTGTCAGTAAATGAGTTGTCGGACAAAAGAGTAGTTGTCAATCCATTGGAAATCAAGTCACCCATAAATAGTGGTAATTATTAAGAAGTAGTTGTAATTATTTATCATCATTTTTTATAGTGTTTCTCTAATTTAAAATTATTCAAAAATAGTAATGATTTTATATTTTGTAGAAAAATATGGAAAAAGTCCACAACAGTCACTATTATATGATTTCTCTTGGTAAAATCTATACAAAAATTCAAATGGTTTTGGATTAAATCCTGTATATATTTAATGTGTTGAAATTTTCTAAACATTTAAATCATCAAAACCAGAATTTTTTTAGATGGGAAAATTAAGTGTCTTTATAAAAAAATGTGCTCTAAGAACACTTGAAACATTTGATATGGTCGGTGGATATATCTCTTAGTTTGGTCATCAACAAGATTATGATTTTGGGTATCAACATGGTCAATGTAGTTCTAGACAATATACTAATAATTTGATAACAGTTCCATCATGATTTCAAAATTTAGTAAATGATGTTTCAGGTCCATATGTTCAACAAACTGAAACACTGGATGATATTTATTTAACACCTGAGTTGGAACCATCTAAATTTTATGAGTTGTTGAGGTCTTCTGAAGATACAATATATATTGGTTGTAAGATAATCAAATTAGAAGCGTTTGGAAAATTTATGTCTATTAAATCAGATAATATAATGTCAAACAACTATTTTGATAATATATTTTCTTTGGTTAAAACACTATTACTAGAAAGAAATGTGTTTCCTTCAAATTAATATGAGAACAGGAGGCTGGTGTGTAATCCGGGCCATAGTTATTGGAAGATTCATACAAGTGAAAATGATTGCATCATAAATTCTGGTGAAAAGGAGGGTTGGATTGTTTTCCCACACGTGGACAATCGAGGTATAAAGAAGCTCAACTATGGAATTCTGGATAGATTCTTGTAAAATAGTTGAGATATTTCCCCCTTATACGTAGGTTTTTGCGTTTATTTATGTCTCAAAACACAACATCGATGATGTCACGACACAAAACCAATATTTCAACACATAAAAGATTGATTCATCCATCTGATGGCGATTTATGGAAACAATCTGACCGACTGTGTCTGTCTTTTCCTTTAGGAGCCTGAAACGTGAAATTGGGTCTTTCGAATGACGGTTTCTGTCGGTTTGGTTTTTATGGTTGTAAGTATTCATATAATACTGTCTTTATAACACCATACTATTTACCTCCATTAATGTTGATTAAGGATCCCTATATCTTATTGACCTTATTAATCCCATTACATTTGAAAAAAAATATTGATGTTTATTTGAATCCATTGATTGAGGAGTTAAATTCATTGTTGAGTAATGGTGTTAGTACATATGATGTTGCTGTGAAACAGAATTTCATATTGAAAGCTGCATTTATGTGGATGATTAGTGCCTTCCTGGAATATGGCTTGTTATTTGGCTGTAGTACACATGGTCTGATATCATGTCCTTACTGTATAAAAGAAAAAAAAGCCTTTATTCTCGTCAATGGAGAAAATCCCTCCTAATTTGAAGGTCATCGTAGATTTTTCCAACCGATCATCCATTTAGTAGGAAACAATATCATTTAAAAAATGTCACAATTTAAAGGGATGATACACAAACAATTATCTCAGGTATAGAGTAAAAATCAGTTGTATTTTCATTGCATCACATTATATTTGGACCAAGAGTAAAACAACATAAAATTTATGGTTTTGGGAATGAACATAATTGGATAAAACAGAGAACTTTTGAGATCTTCAATATTGGTCTAATTTGTTGGTCCGCCACATGTTGGATGTCATGAAAATTGAGATGAACTATTTTGATAATTTATTTCATATAGTTTTGGATACAAAAGATAAGACCAATGATAATGTAAAGGCATGATTAGATCTTTCCCAAATTTGTAGACAATCAGAACAAGAACTATTTCAAAAGGTTAGATCACAGAGGTTAATGAAGCCAAATGTATCTCATACACTATAAAAAAAAGTCACTTATTATTTTTTCAATGGATTTCAGATTAGATACTTCCCGATGGTTATGCTTCCAATTTGGGTAGATGTGTTTTGAATTGTCATTTTAACAGATTAAAAAGCCATGATTGTCATGTTTTAATGTTAGTACTTATTAAAATTGGATTCATAAGTTTATTGAATTTTATGATTTGGGATTAGATAACAAGATCTATTATTTTTTATCTAGAAATTTGTGTTGCGACAACAGACTATTATTAATTAAGTAAACTAGAAGAACATGCTATTTTCATAATTTGTAAACTAGAAAAAACATTCTAGTCGACATTCATTGAAATAATGGAACATATGATATTACAATTTTCACATTATGCTAAATGTGAGGTATGGTATTATTTCGATCAATATACCTATTTGAGAGATGCATGTCGAAATTGAATCAAAAAGTAAGTAACAATGCATCAGTTAAAGGCTCAATTGTTGAAGCTTATTAGCAAGAGGAAATTTCTTTTTTCAGCACTCTTTATTTTGAATTTGAATATCTTTCAAAACAAAACTACATGGGAAAGAATGACGGGAATATTGAGGATGAAATTGATAATCAATTATCAGTTTTTTATTATCCAGAGCTTGGCTCTGGTGGAGTTCATTAATGATGGAATTCAAATGATTAACATCATAGAGATCATACATATGTTATGCTAAAATGTGATGAAATAACATCATTTTTTACCAGGAGTGCTGTCAATTATTCTATAATTTACGTGACAGTATGTAAACATATTTTACTTGTAGGTTATATGGTAATCATATCTAGAAAATGATTCTCTAAATTACAATAGATGGTCTTGAAGAACAACAAAAAATTTGTTTTAATGGTTTCAAAAACTAGTATCATAAATTTATTATGGTTTAATATATCAATTCAATTTATTATATATTATAATGAAAATTGTTTAACAAATGTTTAGGTGTCTCAACATGTTGATAAAACTGATATGTGACTGTGTATATTGAGTAACCCACCATCTAAAATGGTTAAACATTATAATGCATATGTGGGGAATGATTTTCGATTTTATACACGTTCATATGGGGAATAATAAAATAATGAACAATGATGTTTGATTGAGAGGATCACATCATAGAGAAACTGATATTGACCTTTACATCATGGAGAATTAAATTATTGAATTGTGTTATCTAAGAAAAAATTAGATAACAATGAATAAATGTAGGTGATTATATACAGAGAGAGGCTTGTGTGTTCATATGATAAATGGAATCATCGATGTTAAATATAAAAGTCTTGTTGCATAAAATGAATAATTTTCACTCGCTCAACAGGAACATAAAATATATTACACAACGTACTATTCTTCTTGAAGAGATCTGAGTTTTGGTGGAGAATAATAAAAATGAAATCTCAAGAAAACCTATTTACTCAAACTGAATATTGTTCCGATGAAGTAAAATGAATTGAATTTTTTCAAGAGACTACTCAAAATCTAGATTTTTCCAAAAGATACATTAATATCGATGATGACACCCCAAAATTAAGGGTCCATAGAGATGATGATGTTAAGGATCTTACAAATGAATTTGAAATTGAAGGAGATGATGAAATTGAAACTCATATGGATACTGATGACACTGACGATGAATATGATGACTTTGACATCGTTAGTTAAGAAGATGATGATGAAGGTGATCATTGACATAGTAAAATACTTGTTATAATAATAACTAATATATATATATATATGTAATAGTTATTATTAACTATCTTTTAAAAATAATAATTTTGTGTTTCAAATTGACCCGAATCTATTTCTTCAGTTAGAGGAGGCAGAGTTACATTTAGATGTGGAGGATTTGGGATCATCTAACCATCTGTAAACTGGTAGTTTAGGGGGTACGTTGAAGGGGTGTCGACTTGCGAAACAGATGATTCCTGACCCTATCCTCGAGTGATGTCCACATCTTAGTTTTGAACCACTCACATTAGGTTTGGTAACCTGGGTATTTTAGTTAGATTTCATTAATTTATTTATTTAGTAATTGTTCCATTATTTGTTATTTTTTCTCAATTTTGTGCATGTAGTTATTAGAATGGGGAGTGGTACCTTGCACATTTTTTTTCTCATCCATGGATCACATGGGAATAGATGCTCATTAATGTGTGGCATGGAATGTTCAATCATTTTCTGCTACGTAAATAAATTGTTTTTATTTGGAAATTTATTTAATTAATAACTAGATATTATATTTTATTTGAAAGTTTTATGGTATCCCATCAATGATAGCATGCTTGGTGCTATCGATGAGGAATGGGAGGTGTCTATGCATGATCATTTCCGTTAGTTTTTTCACAATTTGTGATGTAATGTCTTTATGAAAGAAATAGTGTTATTATTTTATTATTCATGTAGAGCCCACTGACTAGAGTACATTTCATCTCACATTTGGGATGGATTATATTAACTCTGGTTGAGTGGTGGATTTCAGAGGAGATCCTTTTTGGGTCGGCAGAACCAGGGTAGACAAGATGTGACACATCGAGTGGGTATCCATACATTCAGTATCCATAGAGAGCATCTGATAATTATCTATTTTACATATTTTATATATCACTAAATATATAAAGTTTATTTTTTGTGCATACAGGTAGTTGAGAATCCCGATATTATGGAGTATGTGTTTATCAGAGGATGTACAGTGATCCAACCACTACAGATATTAAAGTTGATCACAAGCATTATATTTTGGTAAGTATTATTTTTTTCAGTTTGAAAATTAACTACATATAATATTTTTGACAATTTTAATTTCAAATTGAAACTGAAGGAGTTATATGAGTCCTGGACCACTCAGACCCGGGCTGAGAGTCAGGCCGAGATGGATGATCAGAATAGTGCCACCCATTTCTATGAGGCGACATGGATGCAGGTGACCTAGTATGCCCTCAAGAAGTGCTGAGTAGTTTGTATCAGTTCTTATTTGACTCTTGGGACTTATTATGGTACTTCTGCGATGTCGGCATCTAGCTCGAGTGGAGATCATGGGGAGGTATCATCTTCTCACTCACAGTATTAGGAAAAGTAGGGGGCATAAACTGAGCATATATAGTGTTTGTAGATGCAGTAGGAAGATATGTGTCAACAGCATGAGGAGGACTTGCATCGAGGGCTGCAGCAGCCACACAAGTAGATGGAGTACATGCACCATCTAACTCGTAGATTAGGGATAGAGTTTTCTCCACCATCTCTTCCAACTCCTCCATCTCCCATAGAAGACTCTCCCCAAGTAATTTTTTATTATATTAATAGCATTTAAATTGAAAATTTGTTGTAATTTTATCTAATTAAAGTTTTTTTCTTTTATATTTGTGGGAATATTGCATAATTTATTCATTTTTTATTGATTTTAATATTTTAATAATTTTCTATTAATTATTTGTATAATATTTTTTTAATGATTGTTTGTATTACTAATAATAATAATAATATTTTATGATTATATATATATATATTTTTCAAATATTGAGAAATTTAAAATTTAATTTTTTTTATTATTTTAATATTATTAGTATTATTTTTTCATTAATCATAATAATATTTTTTTATTAAGTAATTTAAAATATTAATAATTTTAAATTTTTTTTATTTTAATAATATTAATATTATTTTTCCATTAATTATAATGATATTTTTTTATTAAGTATACCCGACAGGGACTTTTTTGACGGGGCCCATCGTAAATAGAATATATATACATTTTTTAAACTTATTTCTGACAGGTTACTTTACCTTCACAAAAACTATTTTGCGACAAACCAGTCACAATTGGATTATAACATAGTGTTATTTGCAACTAGACAATGGACTGTCACAATAGTTACTTGTATATATAATGTATTTAATCAGAGATCTATTTGCGATGACATGGATTCCTGTCGCCAAAAGTATTTTTTGCGAAAAAACCATCGAAGAAAATATTAGTTGCGATACAGTTTACTAAAATGGTCTATTTATGACGGGGGCCCCTCACAAAATCATTTTTTGCGATGGGATCCCGTTGCAAATAGCCCTTCGCAAATAGCCGAAATTCTAGTAGTGTGTTGATTCCTCGAAAAAGATCTAACATACAATATAACAAATTTAATTTTATTATGTTTCAATTTTTGAGTAACTTATATAATAATAATATCATATATAAACCACTTATGACATTTTAACTCCCATTAATAATAATTATTTTCTTAAATTTTAAATTTTAGGTGTTAACTATTTTTTTCATAGATGTTTCGGCTATGCAGTTATGGACCATGAACTTTTATCATTGTTCCATAATATCTTGAATTTTAAACACAATATACATATCATATATTTTAATTTAAAAAATATTTATAGTCATCCATAATATATATAAATATATATATATATATAAATTGAATTATATCGTTCATAGATATGGTAGGCCATAAGTATACATGAACATTGTTTTCACTGTTTGATTGATGGAATGAAATTAATGTAAAAAATAATTATCAATTCAAGATTATTTTTTTAAATATTATATATATTATATATTCATTATATATATATTTATCTATATCCATGTAATGTGGAAAAATGTATCACATCACTTATTATAGTTGGTAGTCTACATGTTCGAATGAGCGATGTTATCACTTTCCAACTGATTGTAAGTTGAAAAGGTCGATAATATATTATAATTCAAGAGGCATAATTATGTTATAAATATCATATATATTAATTAGTTACATATTTATAATCAGCCATGTAATGTGGTTATGAAAAATGAATTACAACATAAGATGGAGATGGGAAGCTATATGTACACATTAGTGATATTTTTTTCATTGGATAGTAAAGAGATGGAAAATAGTTTTCCCATGTTCAAAATAAAATATATAAATATTTATGATACTGAATTTATTATTTTAGTAAGGTTAAAATATAATTAATTGAAGTATAATAATAATTAAATTTTAATGATTCGATGAAGATAATTACCTATTCTTCTGTAATCTTCCATTGGATCTATTTTTAAAGAACCATAGAATGATCTTTTAAAAATCACAGAACCTCTAATTAATGGATAAGATAGTTTTTAAGATAAATATCCATGGTTTGGTTATTCAAGGTATCTTAGTAAGTAGTAAAAAAATATAGAGTTTGTCTGATTATAAGGGAGGGGAGTGGCACTATTAGAATTAAATGAAGTAATAAAATAATGTAAATTATATTTTCTGAAAATGGAATAAATTGAGATAATTTGAATAAAATATGATTGTGTGAAAAAATATTCTTCGTAAACTAATTGGACAAGTTTTTGTTATGTCTATACCGTAATCTCTTATTTTTAACCCCCCCGAAACCCTTTGATAGATTACTGTGATAGAAATGTATTTACTCTTTAGGGGTCAAGAAAATTATTATAAAAAGAAATTTTATAGATAAATGGAACATGGTTTATATTTTCAAATATATCCCATTTAATTATCCAATGATAATTTTTTAAAGAATTCTTAATCATTTATTTAAATAATTTTTTTAGTAAAATATTATTGATGTTGTTTTTAAAAATACATAATAAATTAAAATATAATATGCATCTAAATCATGTAAAACTAATCCAAATGACATTTATTAGAAGATGAGATATTTTTTTAATAATATAATCATCCAATAAATTTTTATATGTGTAAGTATCATTTAAATCAATTCTTAACCCCCTGGTTAAATTTATTTCCCTTAACCCTCATAATGATTTTTTTTCAATATAAAACGTTTATTATTATATTAATATGTTAAAAATTGGATAATAAATGGAAAATGAATAAAATATTAGATCATTTATCATCCTAATTGTCCTATATCAATATATAAATTATTTTTAAGTAAACTAATAAAGTATATTTACCATAAAATATGGTCAATGTCATTTTAAGAATAATTCACATAATTTTACTATAAAAACAACATGATCATAATGGAAATAGTGTATAAGCCATTGAACATCTATGATTTTTTATATTTATCTTTAAAATACTTGATAAAATTTAACACACATGAACAATATTACTATTATAGTTTTTTAAATTATTTACTTAAATTATTTACAGCTTACAAAGGCACTATGTTGATATAGTGTACTCATTTAAGTTAATTATTTAATAAATAAAAAATAAAAATAAATAACCATTATTGAAAATTTAATTTATATTTAAATACCAATTTCTATCCTAAATTAACATCTTTTTATCCTTATATAAAAATTTTATATATATGAAAGCAAACAAAGTTACATTTTTAAATTTTAATTACTTAAAATAATATAATTTTCAATATCTAGCTAAAATGGCCCCAAAATTACACATATTTGTATTCGGTAAATTATATGGATGAATTTGGGTTACCATTTAAACCTAATATCATAGTTTTAACCATATTAAACCCATTTTACCATTATCAGGGTGAAAATTATTTACCACATTTACTATTCATATTGACCAAAATAGAAGGAAATTATTTTCCAAATGTTACGCTCATAAATAAAAATATATTATAAATGATTTATGACTAATTATATATAAGTGGCTAAAATAAATTTTAATATAAATGCATAAAATTTTATTAAAATTGTTTTGGAAAAAATGTGTTTTAAGAACAATAACTAACTTATATCAAAATATTAAATATTTTCTATTCAAGTTGAATTTATTTGATAAAAAAATTACATTTAACATTAAAATAAAATGAAAAATATAATATATTTTCTAAATTCTTTTTTAATGAAAATAAATTAGATTATTTGAATATTAATTATTTTTCGATATTCAATGAATAATCAATCATCTCATAAAAATACCAAAACATCATCCTAATTTAATTATGTTATGTTGTTTAACAACAATATATTAATTTTATAAAATAAAAATTCTAAAAGAGGTAGTAATTAATCATAATTTCCACAAGAAATATAGAATGAAATCATTTTCGAATGAAAATGAGTTTTAAAAAATAAAATATCATTAATAAAAATTGAATTTATTTACAATGAATTAAATAATAAATTTATATTAAGTAGGACTACTAAACATATATTTCATAATCTATATCCTCATATTCATACCAACCAATTTAATTTCTAGGTCCCATTTAAATAATAATTTTTTATAAGATATCTCAATTCATTTAAATCACAATGATTCTTGTTAAGAAATCTATAAAGGTTATTATTCATTTAATATAAATTCTTATGATGTTAAATTATAACCTCTTCAATTATTTGTGCGGTACTAATTCTATCTTGGTTATAAATGTTTCAAAATTTTAATATACAATTATTGAAATCATACATCAAACATAGGGATACCGAAACATAATTTAAAAAGGTTGCATTTGAAAGATAAATGTTACCTGAAATAACACATAATCATGTTCTATAATTATGATAATATTGTATGGAGGTTAAAATATAGTCATTCAGGATAAAACTAACATCCATAAACTAATATAGAGTGAAAAAAAATTCATGGGAATGTTCAAAACCAAAAAACTATAAATCAACCAGTGAGTAAATAACTATCAATCCATAGAAAATGAATATAAAAGGATAATATTTGTATTTTAAGATATTTTTCAATAAATTTAAGAATTAATTTTACATTATTAGAATGAACATGAAATAATGTATATATATTATTTTTTATGTTTGATAAGAATAATTTGATCTATTGGTTGTGCTTTGCTGAATATATGCTCCATATATTATTCTATAAAATAATAACAATCATTCATATTTTTATTATAAAATTAACAAAAAAAAATATTATAATCTATCAAATATGGATAATACAATACATACCCAATGTTTACCTTGTTTCATTCCCAAAATAGCTAACCTTGTGACTCCTCTAAAAATTGTTTAGCGAAATCCAAAACCAGAAAATCTGAAAGCATGAAAAAAGATTTATCCTCAAACAACGTAGTGTATCTCATAATGTGACATAGAAAATATGTGAATACCTTGATCAAATATTTTCAATAATATACAAATCATTTTCCAAAATTACCTAAATATCAATATATCCACTATAATACCATATAAGATTCCATAATATAACAAAATATCTATCCCTTGTATGAAATACATTAATATAAGATAATATTTCCTTTAACATAATCATATTATGATCCCCAAAAATATAGTGAGCGTCATATTAAATAAAATTAATCATTCATTCCCTAAATCCTCATTTAATACCGTGACTATCTGTATAATAAAATATATAATCCCCAATCCTAATATCTCATGACTACCTCAACATTAAATATTTTATATACCTTTAAGGTTATTATTAAACATTAATAAAAAATTAAAACAATTAACCTTTTTAACCCTTTCACTAAACATAATTATATTATATTTCTGTTCAATAATTCCTGTACTTCAAAATAACATTAATAAATACAAATACATCATAATTTAAAAAAAACAAAACATATACACATTAAACATTGAACATCTATCATGAAATTCTAAATAACATTTTTTATTTTATTCTATAATAATCCGTTTATAAAATTTTAAATATGAATCATATCATAAATCTCATAAATCTCAATCTATTTATATTTTATTTTATGGGTAACAACAAAATATCTCTATCCCCTTATATTTTACTCATCAATTATTCATCTCCAACACTATAAAATATAAATATACTTATCCCTTATTCAATTGACCTTACAAATACTTATCCTAGGATTTCATCCTTTGAACTTTTAAATAGGGAGTTTATTACATGATTTCATACTTCTCTATATGTATATCATATTTTCGTCCCTTTAATAAATTTCCTCATCCACCTATTCTAAAATTATTGACATGTAATATGTTTCATTCATTTAATTTCATGGTTATTATCCACAAAAGTTCATTAAAATTCAATATTTCACATATTTGGTATGCCACGAAACTCACCTAAGTTGATACTTTTAATCATATAATGATTTTTATAATTATGAATAACAACAACATTTCTCATTCCAGATCCTATTTCATTTGGTTTATCCTGATTACCATTATTCCATTTTCCTTCATATTCAGCATTAAAATGGTTCATTTTAGATCCATTAACTAACTAAAACAAAAAAATATATTATGTGAAATAAAAATATTACTAAAAAAGTAAATAATCATTATAATCAGTTATAAGATGTATAAATATTGAAACCATTTAAATATATGAAACTCTAAGTCAAACCTTGGTCATTAATGTTCATTGTCTAATAATATTCTATATAATTGTTTATAATGATAATGTTAATTAACCTAAGTATATATCTAGGGTGTCAAAAATAATATTTTTAGTTAGGTAACAATAAGTTTAATTTCTATGTAACATCCTAATTATTTACTAGTAAAAAAAATGTACTATCAGGGTGGTGTTAAATTCTATGACCTCTAAAATTCTTAATAACATTAATCATATTATTTATAATTACCCTTATTCCAACTTAGATGACTTCTGTATTTTAAAACCCACTAATAATGGTGTTCTTAATTAAAAATACAATTACTATCACAACTTTCAATTTTGGGACAATAATTTCATCAGGTGAAAATAATTTTATAATCCATGGATTAATCCCTCGAGGATTACTCTTCTTTGGTATATTGCGCATAACAAAGTCCCCACTGATTTTCTTCATTAATCATTTGGGATTCAAAATTTCTTAAATTTATCCTTTGTAACCAACATTGAGAAGATACTAACCATAATTATCGTTCTGATGCTATAGCTTCTACCCTATGTAATTATATTTTTGACATTTTTGATTGCTGATGTATTCGGATTTCCTCTCTCAGCTTGCAATTTGAACACTCTATGGAAATTTAAACCTCTCTACCAATTACAAATATTTTCTTATCTACTATTATCGAGCTTCTTCATGTGATTTAGTATGATAGAAATTGCCTCATTCATATAAATTTTTCATTCAATTTTAAATCCTAGTCAGATATGGTCCATATTTCTATTAATAATATAGGCTCAGTTCAAAGGGATTACTGTGAAAACATTGTAAAATAAATTGAGATTCTTCACCGTCTGAGGATTGATAGTATCTACCATCATCCTAGGAATTTTTTTTTAATTGTTATGGAAATCTCGGCACCCAGGTTGGTTAAATGTGAATATGGAGGGCACTTCTAAGGGTATTCCAGGTCCCTCTAGTTGTGGTGATATATTTATGGACCACCTTGGGAAATGACTTAGATGTTTTTAGGGTACCTATGGAATTACATCATCTCTGGATGTTGAAATTTTGAGTGTGATCCTCATTATTTCCTTTACCAAACACCAGGTCGGGAACAATATTTGGGTCAGATGTGATTTGACCGCAATTTTCTAGGATATGTGGAATGGAGTGGTGTACATTTCGTGGCTGGTTATAACACAATAGATGAATTGTCTTCATTCGCTCCTAGATATCAGATAAATTGTTACTCACACCTTCTATGTAGCCAACATGATGGAGGATGGTCATTTTAATAGGAGATTTAACATGGATATCACCTAGTTGGTGGACCTTTCTAATGATCTTCTTCCTTTTTATGATAATGATTATAAAAAGATTTTTTCATTTAGCCATTTGTAACAGCAACATTTTTTACTATAATTTTTTTGTGTATATGTTAAAAAAAAGTCAACTCATTGTCTCAAAATATTGATATATTTATAGTAAAATCAAAAAATCAATACCCTATCAAATCATTTATGATATAGACCTTTTATTATTAATATGCTCATTATTTGTAATATTGTTGTGTTCCATAATCCATGTTTTACCAAATATAGTTCCTTATGTTTCCCCTGAGGTTATTAATTGCACATTCCATCCAATCCATCATTAACACAGTTCATTATAGTTACATCCATTGATTAACACCTAACGAATCGTAATACGAGAAACAATAATCATATTGGAAAGTGAAACATTAATGAAAAATATTTATATGATTCTAAATCATGATACAATATTTATATATATGAAACACCATGATTAACCTTGATTATTCACAGTAATTGTCTAATCAATACAACGATAATAATTAAAAAATATAATGTATGTTAATCTATGAATATACCAAGGGTGAGTCAAACTAGGTGTGAATTAAGGGAACACTCACTTTACACCAAAATGATGTCAATGTTATCTTTGACAAACTCTTTTTAGGGGTATTATCTCTAGATGAAACTATAGATAAAATTTGATAGCTTATAGTAGCCAGATATAGATTTATTTCAAGGAAAACCACATAATTGAAAACATAATGAATATTTAATGATATTTTCCTACATTTAGAAATAACCTCATTGTTTTCTATTATATTATGTTTCTTAATCTATCTTTTAACAAATATTGTTCCAATTTTTTCTTATAAACATCCTCTGATACCAATTATAAAGACCCCTGCTTCATTATCCTAGTATTAGTTTCTTCTTTATTTCATTGGAACTATATACAAAATATCACATCTCAAAGGAAAAAATATTTTAGTAGTCATTCTGAAATTGATTAAAAAATTCCCACATATTACCTTGGTAGCGAAATATAAAAACATCGTAAAAGTAAAAAAAATATGTATTCTTGAACTCATTCAAATATTAATTTATTATATCATTGGAATAGAAAAAAAGTAAGGTTTTGATAAAATTATTGGTAATGTTCACATAAAATAGATTCTATCATAATGATTTTGATGGATTTAATGCCTACATTCGTTTCAAGTTGACTCTGACATGCTTTCCAATGATAAGTGATCACATGGAATTTATCAATGAGATTTTAGAAACACATTGGATTAGAGGATCCGAGTTTGGTATCATCACACCAATTTGGGGGGAATTATTTCCTACCTTAGGACCCTCTTATTAATTTAAGACATACTCATGAATCCTTTTATTAAATACCAAATATAAAACTAGAATCCTTAATATTAATAATTACTTGTAAGCATGTCTGACCTTTTGAATCATCTGTATCTATCCATGTTTCTTCATCATTGAATAAAGCTGTAGGTATATGAGTTTCTCCATCGATGCTAACAATTTATGATTGGGTTTTAGATTCATTCATTATTTATTATCATGATGCTAGGTTTAAGCCACTCAGTAGGGAGATTTGGAATTTATACTCGTCCTAGAATTCAGGATGTGTTTTGATATTCGGATCATTTCCATGATATGGGCTTCTTATATATCCTTATTAATGTAATTATAACCTACATAATTTAGGGAAACTTAATGGGATGCATCATACATTTTAAGATCATGTTACTAGGACCAAATTGTAATGTTTAACGTCACATGACAATGATTTACAGGTTAATGGTGCCTATCCATGGGCTAGTATAGGGAAAATGTAGAAGTGATTAGAAGGTTCTGGAAGAGATGATTCCTCTAAGGTCTTATGTGTCCCTATTTGGAATATGGCCTGGAGTATAATATGGTAAATTTGGGGTCCACGATTTGGACCTCAGTGAGGATTACTATGTATAACATTTGGACAATAATAAAAGACCATGTTGTTCAAAAAGTTTGGTTCATGCACCTACAGAGGAGGTACATGTTTGGTTCATAACAAAAGATATCCCTTTAAAATATTGTATCATAGGGAGTACAGACCATTGAGTTGGTGATAACATTGATGTGGACTATACCAAATAAAAGTCACCTAGTGAATGTGAGTGGAAGATCTAGAATTTGAATCTCCTCAAAATCCATGCATTTGATTGTGTGTATGTCATGATTATTACTGACCTTTAAAATTATGTGATTCATTATTATTGTGAGAAACCATATGAAGTTGAATATCTTTTAAACCACATATCATCCTCCATCCACAAGTGGATGGGGATTAGGCAACGGAATAGAGAAAGGTGGTTTCTATTCCCTTATCCTCTTTTTTCTCAATCCTATAGGTATTCAAGGTAGTAGGGGTATGATCTATTGAAACAAAGACTATAGGAAAAATCTAGAAGGGATTAACTTTTACTAATTTCAAAGAAAATGAGATATGGATAAAGCAATAGCCCTCATAAAATGGGAAAGAATGTGGTTCTCCATGCTATGTAAAATAGAAAGGTACCTAGAATTTGAAAAATTGTTTGAGTCATCGTTAACAATGGGATTTAAATTGTAATCAACATGAAGTCCTTACAAATTTTTTGGGATATGTGTGGGATAACATTCACTAATAATATAAAAAATCAAATGGGTGACATATTGATGCATCCTTTGACAAGATCAAGCATGTCTAGAGGCCTAAGTGGATGATACTCTCAGCTAGTTCTTGAAGGGGACCATATGGTTCCTATCACTATGTGGTAGTTTTTAACTGAGACAGTTATATGGATCATTTACTGAGGGGTTGAGGTAAGTTTGAAATCTATATGGAAGGAGGGTATTGAAAACTGGAGGGTCCACCATGTATAGGGGTGGATGTTGGAAAAGAATCCATCTTTTATACTATATGATATATGGTATTGTGGTCCACAAATGTTTTTCTATATGTATTTTTGTCCTCAAAGGGTTTACTATATAGGTGGGTTCTTTTGAGAGGAGATCCCTTTATAGGTTTTCTTGTGAGTTCCATTTCAATCATTGAGATATGTGGAAACTGATTACATTCAGAAATAACTATCTTAGAATATTTATCTCTATTCTATCATCTGTCCTTGTGTGAGATATTTATAGGGTTATGGATGTAACAATTTCTAGGTTTCCTGATAGCAATAAAAAACTATCACCTATTATGGATTTTGGTTTATGAGCGACCTGAATATAACACTTCACCCCCAAAACAAAATCTCATTTTAGGGGGATCAAAGGCGACACCTCACCCCAAAAACGAAATTTTGTTTCTATGGGTCAAAAATGTGAATCCTTTTTCCATAAATGATTTTTTTGTGGGAGTTCTAAAAAGGGACACCTTTCCCTGGAAACAAAAATTTCATTTACATGGGCGCTATGTGGAGTGGTGACCCACGTAGTGGAAATTCATGACAATATAGGGGTTCCTTTCCCCATACATGTATATAATGATTTTAAAATTAATTAATTTATTCTTTCCTTTAAAAATTAAAAAAAATACATATTTTGTTCTATGTAAACATGTTTGGACCCAAGAAAAGTTCCCCCAATTTGAATGGTGTGTGATAAACATGAAGAGAAGATGATTTTGATCAACATTTCAGTCCAATTGGATGATTTGTAGGGAGCATATTGACATAAATAAGAGACCCTGTCTATAAACGTTGATACAACGTGTTAAGTTATCAACTAATTTTCCATGTAGTGAAGACAATACTTTTTTGTCTTGTATGATGTTGTGGAATAGAATACTTCTTCATAGAGGAGTTTCTTTTAGGGAAAGACTTTCTGCATATTAATTAATCACCATTAAAAATGGAATCTTTCACAAAGTGTCATTTTTCAATTTCTTTTGACTTATTTATGCATAGTGATAAATGTTCTTCAATGTGATATAAGTGCTTCAAAAACATTATTTCATGTTATGCGGTTCAATATCATATTCTCTGTGGGTTTTTATTCCTTTTTAAGCTTGTTTATATCAAAAATTTAATTTTAAAAATTTATTGAAGATAATAAATTCAACCTAGAAAAGATAATCCCTATACTAATGAAAATGGTAAGTATATGGTTAAAAGAAGTGATAATAAAGAAAAACAATACTTAATCCAACATATAATGTTTTTAGCATGACTTATGGATGCATGAGTTTGATAGTATCTTATCTCAAATAGGCCGCTTTATTTTGGAATAATGTTTTCATCAGATTTTCCTATACCAACGATGTGTTAGAAAAACAAACCACTAACATGGATAATCATTTTTGTTAACACAACTAAAGAAAAATATCAAATGAATTGGGTTTTTATCATAGATACCTAATCTAAGGGGTTATTTTTAAATTAAATCATTTTTTAAATAAGTCAATGGATGAAGATATTCTATTGTGGTCAGTGAAATGGGATCTTCCTCCTGGTTGGCCCTTTATCCTTGAATGGGGATGAACTTTTTGGTTCACCAGATTTGTGAAGAGTTCACAGAAAAATTAACGGTCTTATGACAATATTGGAATGTTTGTGTGTCACTTACTTTTTCTCATCAAAACTGGTCTATCGTCCCTCAACTTCATAGCTTATGAAGCCAAGATACCAATATTTTTCACCTAGTTGATGGCTAATTCAGTATTAGTCTTTGAGATGTTTATATGATCAAAAGAAACACATCATGGGTGTTGTGTTTGATGAGTTTCTTCATGATTATTCAATGTGAAATGTCCCTAAGGTAACCCCCTTCCTGTGAGGCAATTTCATTACAAAGCATATAACCTTTTGGAATTCAAGCCCTGCCTCAGGTTGTATGTCCATTTTTTGAATAGTGTCTTGTTTTTTCTATACCAAATTGTCAGGATACTCATGAGAAGAGGTTTATTATCTTTAATACTTATTGTTGTCATAGACATGCTCATGATTACTGGACAATTCATAAAGAATATGACATTGATTAGTGGGGTTAGAAATTTTCCTTTGAGGCTAATCCATTTGTTTGATTGAATGATTTAATTGATATATTTTAAATCATATGGTTTTTACTAGTGCAAGACTCATGTAGTTGTGTTAGAGTTGCAACCATTGTGAATGAATCCAAGTTCGAGACCAAGATATGTATCAACCTGGAAGGCCCTTTATTGGATCAGATATATCATTTACTATGATAAATTAGCACTAGGAGACTCCCTACAATCATACATGCCACTTATAACACTTACAGAGATGGGTAGCATCTGATATGGGGGTAATGAATTTATTAATTCCTAGTGAATAACAAATTCCATATTTAGGCCCTAAATATATTGTATATGTGAGGTTAGTCCATTGATATTGGGGTCAAGTGATGGGATGATCATGATCAATAGTAATTATTGTTTTGTATATGCCTATATTTTTCACTTACTGGTACCATCTTAAATAATGTATCTGCAGATAATACAATAAGAGTGTGCCTCGTTTCTTTGAGGGAGAGTTATCTTGTTGAAAAAATTGATGTAAAATTGATCTGTGAAGGGTATTCACCCAACCGATTTTCAGGTCAATATTATTTTTTTCCGAATAGGTTCTGTTAATCAGTTAACACTATAGATCATGAAAATAATATTATGTCCTCACATCATAGTTTGTTGATGTTTACACTGGAATACACGGTCTCTCAAATTTAACTTTCATTCAAATACATCAATCATTGGATTCTTAATTAATATTCAATTTAATGAATTCATTAATACATAATGGAAAACTAGAAATTATATGATCCATTATTAAGGTTTCTCATATAGCTACGTTAATATAAGGTGAGAGGGATGACAAAGAAGTATCTATACTAGGAAAGGGAATTTCACTGAGTAAATCCATCATTTCTGAAATGAATTAGAAGAGGATGAAGACTCAGGGTTCAATGTCTTAGAACAATCGTTTCACCCTATTATCATAAGATACCAAACCATCTTACCAAGTTAATGTCCCCTCATTGGTTGTTTATCCCATAGATTGTAGGTATTTTGACTCATAGTGGAATTATATACCAATTAATGGTACTTGTATCTTCCTTCATAGAAGGAAATCATTTTTAATCATTATGGTGGCATATCTACCACATAGAAAAAATTTTATAAGGAGAATCCAGAATTAGTGGAATCATATATCCTTGTCCTTGATGCCTCCATTCATTCAATCGAAAATCAATTAATATTTATAGATTGTGTATATGAAATATTGATACCATAGGAAAGACACATTAATGATATTAATAGTGGTTCATATTGAACTAATGAGGTCGATTTTTTCAACTCTACATGAACTCATTGGCATTCCTTTTAAATGAAATTTGGGCGCAAAAGCACCCTGCTCTATGGGGAGTGGTATCAGAGATTCCAATGTAAAATGTGTGGAAACTTTATCCCATCCTAATATGTGGTTCTAATCTTCTTCATTATCCATCCATGTCCTTGTATCACTTCTTAAATCATTGAGTGACTGGGATTCACAGTGAAGTTCTGTTTCATCTAAAAAAATATGGGATGTTATCCAAGCAGATGAAATTTAATTTCATGGATAATGGTTTATTAATGCAACATAAAATATTTATTTTGAGAAAATACTAAAGAGTTTCAGCTATATCATGAGAATATGGATGCATTCATCTCTCTAATCATTGATTGGATCAATTATTCTGACTAAGTGTGGGAAATACTATTGGTGAGGGAGGAAAGAGATAATTCTTATGATGATGTAATATGATATCTTATGTTGAATATATTTTTATGTCACTCTAATATTGTAACCCCTACTCCCCCCACATTTTTTAGAAGGTTTGTGGAGAGACATTTCCAATTACTTATCTATAATATGTAAAGAGAATAACTGCTATTGAAATAGATGTTCTTATAGGTAAACAAGTCATTAAAGAAAGACCCCCTAGGGAAATTGAGCATATCCCGTATCTGATTTCTAACCGAACAAGAGTGTTCACACCCCATACTCCACTACCTATGTTACATATGAGATTATTTTCTTGGGAAATCATGACGCATAAGGAAGTGTGGATGATGGAAATTTACTTATTGTCTATCATAGTAAGTAATCATTTCACTGTTTTGACTAAAATTATATGCTATGTTTCTATTCATGTTAATGAGTTAACCACCATGTCTTGGTAATAAATACTATTCCTTATTGTAGTTACAATTATACAGATTATAAATATTTCCCAATATAATAAAATGACTTCCTTTCATTATTAGATCCATAAAAATAAAAAAATATAGATTAATTATTAAATATTTAATTCAGTACAAGGGAAGAAAATATATAAATATAAGAAGTGATACCGAATATTTAGATGAATTTAAATAATATGGACATGAATTTTTAGATAATGTTAACACACATATATTTATTGATAGAGATAAAAACCATATAAAAACATTTGATGTGAAATATAAATTACTAAGATAAGTTATAGGTTAATATGTTAAATATAACTAAAATTTACACCGGTCTTGTTAAGATCAATTAGGAAATGTAAATGAAATTCTAAAAATAATTTTCATAAACCTTTATAATAATGTTGATGAAAAATAACTTCTATGTAACAATAAAAAATCCATTTTAAGGGGTTAAAAGAATAAATTGAAAAACTTATTTTTAAATTAATTTAAAATATTGAAATCTTGATTATAAATCATGTTAAAAATAAAAAATCAATCATAAAAGATTAAAATATACATGAAAATAATGAAATATCATTTTTTATTCTTCTAAAACATTACTTTTTATTTTTAAAATGAAAAATTCATTGAACAATGGGAATATGATATTATTTTAAAACCCATGGGAAAATATAGAATATTCTATCAAATGAATAATATTCATAAAATCATGATATGGTGTTTATAAAGAAAACATAAAAATGAATATTCTTTAAACACATTTTTAAATAATGTTAAAAATTACCCATAGAGAAAATGTAAAAAAGAATTTTTTATAAAACATTATAACTAAATTTAAAATAAAAAAAATGACATTATATAGTCATTTAACTATGTTTAATATGAAATTTATGTAACAATATAATGAATATGGACTTGGAGGGAAACCAATCCTGACAATATAGATGATATAAGGATGGTCCACACAAAAAAACCATTTGGGTGGATGAAATAAAACTTATAAGGATGAATTTTAAGAATAAATATTATAACCTAAAGAATGTAAATAATGATAACTAAAATCCCTATGATTTTTATAATATACTATTTAATATAAAATGAATAGAAAGAGACTAATTGATAGTGAAAATTAAAATATTAATAAATTATTTAACTAATAAGAACTGAAAAAGATATTATCTAGACCATGTAAAATTAAATTTGTGTGTAATAAGATGCACCTCAATGAATTAAAATTGAGGGCAAGAAACCTAACCTCAAATATCGTCCCAATGGATGCGTGAATCTAAACTATATAATAATGATATATGTTTTTATAAATACTCTATCTATGGGGGTTTTAATGTATATTTCATGGTTTTTTGACCATTTATTATCATATATCATTCATTTTATTGTACTGTTTCTGCTGACATTAGCTACATTGGGTTGTTTTTTCAATTAATTGAAATCTTCTTAAGCACATTAATCATGATGAAATGAGTTTTAAAATAATTAAATCACCTAAATAATTGTTTCAATATATTTATTTCATAATTATTATAGTGAGAAAATTATATTGTTCAATAGGATGTCAAATATTGATTTAAATTAATAAAATTATCTCGTTATGCTTGTTATAGGAGGTTAAATTAGAAATAAAAATTTATTTTTGATATTATTAATGGAGTGCATCATTTATAATTCTATAATAGTACTAATTTCTTAAATATAGTATTTATTAATAAATTATATTTAAAACCACACATATAAGTTGATGATGATAATTGAAAACATCTTTCATGGAGGTTGTAATTTTTAAGATAGAACGTGCCACATATTCATTTTCTAATGGATGACATGGAATAAAATAATTTCTATTCTTTCAAAATAAAATTATTTTTTCATAATAATGATAATTATATCATAATATTTTTATAGAAAAAATATATATTGAGGAGGTAGAAGATGAAAGAAACTTGGAAGAAGTCTATTAAAACAATTAACTCTTCCTTTGTTATCCTCTACTAAAAAACACCTCATCCTTTATAAATAATAAAATTGGTGAGATTATAACCTATTTTACATGGGAAATATATTTGGGTAGGGTTTTTTTTGATTTCATTACAAGCTACATAGCCTTAGGTAAGAAAACATGCAGGGTGGTAAATGGGTCCTTTTATACTTTATCCCGTAATTTATCATTTTTACCTAAATGTAACCTTTCAAGTGGGGTCAAATTCATAACTAATTTAATAATTAATGTGGAATCATAAATTGATATTATTAAATAAATAATACTTACCAATTATAAATAAAAAATCTTGTTTACAACATTTAATTTCTAAAATTGATTAAAATTTATTCTAATATAGTTTTGAATGACAATTATAAAAAAAATTATTAGAAAATCATATTTTTTTAATGAATGAAATGAATTTATTTTAATTAAATTTTGATTAGACATCATTAAATGATTGTAGGTTCCATAAAAAATTGTAATGGGATAGTACATACTCCCATAATTTTTGCATTGAATAGAAATCAAACAAGATGAAGGATTTAGAAAAATATTATTGAAGAAGAATAATTTTGGAAAAAGAAGACAGGACAACTACATACTCTACCCTGGAAAATGTTCGTGAAGTGCATCTCTTGTGAACTAAGTAATTCATGGAATAATTACTATAGAATTGTCTCTTATCTATTGCATCATTGTAAAAATAGAGGTGGAAAATCTACTCTATGTACCACCTTTGTGAACCCCTTCATCGGTGAAATAGAGGCAGAGAGTTCCACCCTCGCATACCATCCTC
Source organism: Viscum album (assembly GCA_963277665.1). NCBI lineage: Eukaryota > Viridiplantae > Streptophyta > Magnoliopsida > Santalales > Viscaceae > Viscum > Viscum album. The sequence goes on from OY728137.1 coordinate 1,065,110,768, forward strand.
ACGAACTCAAAAGTTCATGGATGAGGACAATACAATAATTTCCCCATGTACTCAACAATTCATGGATGGGGAAAAGCCTACAGATCCCTGCAAATAAGGTGAATTCATTCGTGTGATTGATGTGGTGGTTTCCACCATCGTGAGTGCTATGCTGCAGGCCTCTGTTGACCGAGTCATCTGAGGTATTCGTGATATCTTTATGGGATTCCATAAAAAGTGACGTGAGATCCATATATCCAGCTTCCCATACAATCTATTAATGGACCATTAATGGATATTAGAAAAAAGATCAGTCTCTAGAGGATTGGACATACTTATGAGATTGATATATGAAGAGATTGATCAATGAGGTACATACCTATTCAGTTGAATTCCCACAAGTATAAACCCACCACATAGCATAAAAGAGGGAAATTTAATATTAATTTGTGTATTGTGAACCTAATTGGAAAACTGTGAACCATATCTCGATGTTGGATGAACTTCCCACTAACTAAAGGTTCAATGTCCCTTCATCACTCTGGTGCTGCACATAACACGGAGCTATGAGGATGGAACCATGCACCTCTTAACACCTTAATATGTAGATGGAACTAAAAAATGCATAGAAAAAATATATGCAAACAACATACTGGTCTACAAACCATAATGGTACATGAATGGTTCCTCCACCCACATAACAACATGCTATGCTTGGAGGCCCTCATCCCATATGAATAATTGGTATGCGGAATAGGTTACCCTATGATTTCAACTGTCCTATTTTGATCATCCGCTTTAATTTCATTCACCTCATCCATAGTCACATCATGAGCCAGTCCAATAGAATTAGGCCAAAGCCTCTTCCAAATCCACCAGGTACATCAGTGCACCCTTTTTGGATTACATCCCATGGTAATAGGTGTTGCATAAGAAATCACTACAATGGTGTATACCCCCATAATTTCCATAAGATTACATTCTCATGGTAACTCGAAGTCCATTATTTGGATACTAATTTGAACCACTACATTTTATGTACTAATGGTAATCACTAGATTTTACATTTGATTATGGATGTTTACAAGTCAAAGGGATCATTCATGCTTTCCCTTTTGATGAGGAGCAACAATTTTTTCACTTTTTCTGAAACTCATTTCATGGAAATCCTCCCTTGGTATGTCCCAAACCATTCTAATGGAGTTGGAACTCTTACTCCTCTTAGGCTCTGTATGAGACAAGTCTAGATAGATCATCAGACATGGCTATCCTTGATTTAACATAGAATAAGAAATTGTGACATAAATATCTATTCTCCCCCTATCTACCTTTGGTCTCTAGTAGCATCAATTAGTAAATTATGGGGGATGTGTGATCTTCTAATACACTTCCTTATCTTATATGTCACACCGAGTATTACTCACATTGGCTAAGAGGTTGGTGGTGATCATGAAATCCTAATAACCCAAATCATGGGCCCCTTCTATGGTATAATCCCTAACTCAAAATGAACTATGAGAACTCTGATTTCATTCCCCCAAAAAGATATGTAGGATGAATATTTAAAGGACAAACCCCAAAGTTGGTCCTTTTGAAATATTAATCCCAAATCATGCCTCTCAAAATAGTTCCTCCTCTAGGGTATAATCCCTATCTTAAAATTCTTTATGGGAACTCAGATTCCTAACCAATACAGGATACGTAGGATGCTATTCTTAAGGCCCACAATAAATGTGGATCTGTTCCAATGATTAAAATCCAATCAGGACCCCACATATTTGGCCACATCTATGGTATACGCACTATCTTAAAATAATATATGAGTACTATTATTCTTTCCCCATACATGATATGTAATTGGCCTTTCTAAAGGATTGAGATCAAAGGGGATCATTATCAAATTTCAACCCCCAATCATGCCCCCACAATCGGGGCCTCCTCTATGGTATAAGTCCCAACATAAAATGAACATTGAGAAATATTATTTCTACCCCAAATAGGATATGTAGCATGCCTCTTTAAATGCCTGAGCACAAAGGGTACCTTTTTCAAATGTTAATCCCCAATCATTCCCCCATAAACTGGGCCTCCTCTATAGTATAATCTCCCACATAAAATCAACTACATGAACTCTTATTCCTTCCCCAAATAGGATACATAAGACACCTATCTAGAGGACCGATATCAGAGGGTAACCTTTTTAAATATTAATCCCCAATCATTATCCAAACAATAGGGCATCCTCTATCGTATAAGCCCCAAATTAAACAGATCAAGAAGGGATTTTATTTCCATCCAAATGGGATAGGTATGAATCCTCCATAAGTATCAAAACCCACACCCAAATCACCCTAATGTTCTACAGGCCATATCCCCAGTAGGTTATAATACACCAAAAAGACCATGCCTCTTTTGAGCATCCTGAGTTGCTTCACCATAAGTCCCACAAGACATCATGACTATGAATCTTATTCTTAGATATCCTTGTCGCATAACACTAAACTGCATGGATGGGTCCCGATCGTACGACCTTAAAAGCTGATGTGTCCAGTTAAGTGGCACTGAACTATGTGGGATTTGATTCCCCTCATGGGGATACATTGGAATCCATTATTATGGGTTTTCTCACAACAGTGAAAAAAATTATGGCCCCATGGATGACAATAAACTCTATAGCACCTCATCACATGGCCTAAACTATCGTTGTCTCAGTAATTCTTGATCCATGTATATCGCTGATTGATTTTTCAAACTAGAGGTAGTTATTGGAAACACTCTTGGGAATGAACTGAGGATTCATGAACATATGGACATTGCATAAATCTATAAGAGAGTCCCATAGTATCAATAGTCCCCCCATGGGTTGGATGAGCCCGACCTCCTATCCTATCAACAAATGGAGTGATTATGTGTCATTCGATAAATTTCCTTCAAACAAGCATCTTCCATTGGAAATAATTTCCATGAATCATGGATAAAAAGGATTTTTGTGTGTTTCTATCTCCACGAATAAATCCAACAGATACCATCCAAGTACATCATACACGATGTGGGTAGATTTCTCAAAACACAAAACTCTCTGTAATTGTCCTCTAGGACTGTTCAATTATGTCACAACCATAACGACATAGAAAAGTATATATTTCATAGTCCTATTTTGACCATATATCCCATAAAAATTACAAGAAACTCATTATGCCAAAAAAATGATTAACCAGAAGTGAAATCCTTTATAATAATGTAAAATTGGTTACTATCTATCATGCCCTTCTGTTTTCCCTATTACGACAAAGGCCAGGTTGAAAAAAATGGTGAACCCAATGTGAAACACTTTATAATAATAGATAATTGGTTACAATCTGTTGGACCACTTTTTTGACCAAGTATGTTGTGAATTAGGTCGAAAAAAATGGTGAACCCAATGTGAATCCTTAACCAAGGTGGAAGGTAACCTCACTTCAATCCCCCTTTGCATTCAAGATGAAATAGGGCCAAGTAATATCATCTATTATACATGTGATCCTGAGATTCTACTTTGATGGGGGGTTTTTGTATGTATATTTCATATCATTTAGGGTAATTTTGTAGATCTACCTTCCATACAATAGCACCCTAATAGTTCTATCAGACGCACATCTCAGTGAATACAAAAGAAATAGGTTCCCCAAAATAGAACCTAAATCTTTCACCAACCCAGCATCTTCAACGTTGGGTTTCAAACAAGCTGATCAAAAATCACCACTAAAATGGTACTCTTCCTTCAGTGCATGTTGAAAACAGGGGACTCCAATTAGAGAAAGATAAATATCCACCTCTTCATCCACGACTAACAGTCCATCACAGTATGAACCCAATATTTGTCTCAATTCATTTCTAGATCATGTCCCCACAATGCAATATTGAGTGCCTCCCCTATCTCAAGGGAGGTAGATGAAGTCAACACCAATGAATTAATCCAATATACACAGGAAACCCACTTTAGGGATCCTTCTAGAGGATGTCACCACCAATATCGTACAACACAATATCCTTTCTCTAAAGAGGATCTCATGCCAAGGGCAACTATTGAAGTCCATCATACTTGGGTATTTCAGGATTCCCTCCAAGGGTGGTAAATTCTTATTCAAGATTATGCCATCACCCTGATTCTTAAAGATGAGATCCTCCATAAAAACATGGAGGAATACCATGGGAATACATACAACTTACTTTCTTCTTCGGAACACCACAATAGATATATGATGGCACAATACGAGATGGTAAAAATTCTTGCTAACGCTCCCCGGTCTAACCATGTAGATAGTGTGTAAAATTATAGGTGGATGAAAATACCTGGTTATGTGTAAAAATACCTCCATCCAAATAGTGATACAACCACCAACAATAGGAACAAATTCCCACTGATGAATTGCAAGACCACCATCTAAAGAGGGTTGAAAACGGTGGGTCATCATACAATACTGTCAATGAATATGAATCCCACCAGTCCAATATAGTGGCAATCGACAATAATACACAAATGCATACCTACTAATACCAATACAAGATTAATATATTGTGGAAGGAATTTATAAATAGATTAAAAATATTATGGATGCATGTCAATATTTTGAGATAAATACAGTATAAAATAAGTATATGCAAATTCCTCCTCATGAATATGAATCCTACCTGTCAAATACTGTAAGAATAAGAAAAGGTATCAGACATATCCTAACAGAAAGACTTAGAAATACTTGGTCCTCTAACTTGGAATATGATAACATCCACTTCCCAAAAGAAACACATGGAGGAACAGAGTAGTCACAAAATCTTTATCTAACATTAGAAAGGGAATTTATACCCATTAAATCCAAAGACATATATCATCACATCCTAGAATTATTGGTGGAGAAGACGTTGATTCCATACCATGTCATCCAAATCTATCAAGACTTTATCACATCTACAGAGAAAGTGAGGAGTTTAGCCCACAATATCATATCCCAAGATGGGGTGATTCATACACAAAATAAGATGGTTACACAAGAGCTCACTTGCTTCCCCACTCTCTTCCAAGAGAGTCAATGACTATATTCCACGATACAACGACCACTGGATGCCGAACATACACTCATTCAAACTGGGGGACACCTATCCAACATGGTGGACACTCCAGGACAAGAATATATCAATTCCAAAACACCATATGTTCATCTGATTATCCCACAAACATCATAGGAACCAAAAAAATAGAGATCTATATATGAATGTTGTTATCAATAGAAGACGGCCCTAGTTTTCCAGAAGTGAGCACCAATCAATGGAAGGTGCTAAAGAAAATCTAAAAATGAAGATCTTGTTCATGATTATTCTATAATGGATTCGAGAGTTCTTAATAAAATAAAATATATATCAATAGAGTATTAGGATGATATTGATTAATTACCAAAATATGGAAGTGGAAGTAGCAATTGTGAAGGCCCTCACCGCAATGTTGCTACCAGCAGCTCTAAAGTTCCGCCTCAGGGCTCTTGTGGGGGATCACATAGTGGGTAAGAAAATGTTGGTTGTGAGATCTTATTTTTTGATGTATGTTAGTGTAGCCCTCCCCTTCAGTAGAAAATCAAAATATAAGAAGTTCCTACCCTTGCTGTTGTCCACCCCAATACTTCATCCCATGTTATACATTGTAGATATTATCCCCCCTATAATTAAACACCCGGAAATGATAGTAGTCTTCTCTATGAATGATGTCACCATGAAGGCCCTCCCAACAGTGAAATAAAGAAAAGATAATGTTATAACATTATTAAATTACATCATGAAGGTGCTCCCCGATGTTAACATTGTAGATATTATCCCTGTAGCTAGATGTGATTCCATAACTATAGTAGATGCCATAATGGTAGTAATTGAAAATGTACTCCCTAAAATGAAAAATATCGAAAGAATGTCCTCCCCTTATTGCGGTCCTCCCTAGGGTACACACTATGAAAAATCACTCTATGGTCAGATGTTTACATGTGAGGGTAGTCCTCACCACCACAACCTTAACTACGAATGTCATCCCTTCTACCAAATTTCACACTGTCAAGAAGGTTCTCCCCCTACTGGTCCAAATAGGATAGAGCCCTAATATTCTGAAGTTCATGAAAGGATATTTTCAAAAAAATTAGAAACTCAGTTAATGATATGTTACATGCTTTCTCAGCCAGGAGACAACCCGATCCCACACTCATCCTCTATGTCACCCCTTCACTATTCATATATAAATGAAGTCCCTACATGAATTGCAACTACGGATGAAATAATTACAATGAATCCATGTTGGGGTAAACAAGTAGTATAATTCCAAGAGGAATAACAACATAATATGCTTCTCATGAGAAGATAGCTAACAAGGGATGACATAACATTTATGTTTTATCCCACATCCACTTCTTAGTTTAGCTTCCCGAAAGTGATGTCTGAAGAATACATGAAAAAAATTTGACTAAATATCTAGAAAAATATTCGCTAGTTGAAAATGGAATTTCTACCCTATGATGGGTATGCTGACCATGTCAGTCTATTGGGAGAGATTCCTCAGAAAATTTATCAAGAAGAACTTTTTTATGCATGACAACCATGATCAATAATGCCAAATAAAAAACATGGGTTGTATTTCCTCCACATGCTACAAAAATTTCATTATTTAACTGTGATTCATTATCTTGTGTTCACAGAAAAGTGTGTGGAGAACATGGATATCAATACTACACCCCATGTCATGTCCAGAAAAAGCCACTAGAAATGCAATTGTAAAATGCCATAATCCCAAGATAGCATCCATATGAAGTACCTATTCATGAAAATTGGCCCACTATATATGAAGTGGCCTTAATTTAGTCTCAAAAGCATAAGACATGATGAGATACATCTATCGAGAAACACTTAAACCAAGACACTGAGAGCATTTGGAAGACTTCTGAGAAATGGGAAACAAAACAATGACCATTCATCATTTACATGGAAGAAAATAATTCATGAAAAGATTCAGCACCATATCCAGCTCAAGCCAGCATCATAATGCCTGAGATTGAGAGGGAGGTGATTGTAACAGCAATTGTCGTGGTATGGGAGCATCCCCAGCTCGTAGTGTTGGGGTCATTTTTAACCCAATGTTCCCCTATAAGACCAACAAATCTAGGCCAAGATACATTAATAGGAGAATAAGAGTATCCTCACCCCATTGGGATGGGGTATTCTTTCCACAACCACCTTCCCAAAGGAAGTCAGTCTTTTCCCCCTAAGAGAGGTCAACAAATTGATAGGTCACACATGATATCCCATCTCATGACACATGTTCCCAAGTCTCATAAATGTTTTCTTTGAGTCAATCTTCTCTAAGAAACTCAAAGAGGGTCCCAAAATAAAAGGTTAAGATCTATAAAGGGACTCAAGACACCCTCATACTATTCGGAACCTATTATTCCAACCCCACTCCGTAAGAATCAGTGAACATTGTGGATGTAAATCCCGTGAACCTCCTTGAAGATGATCTAAATGAGGAAGATGATAGAGAATATGGTTCCCTTCTAGAGGCGGTTGACACTGATCATGAAGGTGTACATACCCAGAACCAATGGGCTGCCTTAAATTTGGGTACTCCATTAGCTAATACATCATTTTATCTTTTGAAAATCCGAAATAAAGATAAGAATACGAACAAGCTTTCCTAAAACCCACCACATCCTTCTAATGTGAATTCTTCCCTCACACTAGAGGACAGATCCACTAAAAAAGAGGAATAAATTAAAGGTATAAGAAGAATCAAGATTGAGCTACTATGTGAAATGCATCCTACTGGGTATGTTCCCATTTTGATGAATCAACACACACTTCCACCAGTTTCATCTCTTCCCAACAGGCTCATCCCTATATATGAATAAAGGAAAGAAAGCTCATTCAAGGCCATTCTGGGATCATAAGTCTACCTGAATCCAATCCTAGTTTGATATCATGACCTAGCTCTATTGGGGAGGAAACCAAAAAAGAACCAGGTGAATCCAAATAGTATTCCCCCAAAATGGGTATCTACCCTATGTTCCAGTAGTGCCGACATGTCAAATCATGCCACCTGCTATACTCACCCATGCTCAAGTTAAATAGGTCACAAATCAAATGATCATTAATATCATCAAGTTATTGAAGAATCGATTAGAATCCATGGAAGGTCGGTACGGTCTGATTTATCCAGAATAGAAACATAACCCTTACTAGGTAAGAAACATTATACCACCTCCAAATTTATGGAACCATGTATTCCCATTTTTTAATGGATTAGGGGACCTGGAAAAACTTCTAATGCACTAAGGAAGTTACTATTACCCCATGATGGAATCCCAGGAGAAATAAAGAAGATGTTAATCTAAAATTCATTGTGTGAACTATCCATATTTCATCCTATGCTTGGTACACCAATTTTCTTGCTAATTTGATAATTGGATTCATGGATCTATGATTATTGTTCATGTTCCAGATCAGCTTAACATTTCAAAAAACATTAGTTATTGAGCTCATGAACTACAAATAGCAATAAAATGGCAGTGTTTTAGAATATATTTCTATCTGTAGTGTTTTGACTTACTCCATGAACTAGACACTTCCCCAAGATTAGATGTTTCCCATGTGCATCGATAATCTCTGTGATGAGCTGAGAATAGCCCTCATCTCGAAGAAACATATGAGTGGGTTCCAGGAATTCTCTACCATCACTCAAAATATATTTTATTTCTTGAAATGGTATAATCTAATGTCATGGGAATCCCCATCATCCCTAGTCAAAAGAGAAGTATGAGCTAAAGCATCTTCTATCATGCTTAAGCCACCCCCGGCACTGGCACCTGCTCTAAGGCATGCACCAAACTATGCAGGCCCCCTAGATGTCACTAGCCAACCTGCCTCGACATGATGACCAAAGGAGGTAGAAGACAAATCCATTCAATAAATGAATAAATAAACATTTCTTATTCTGGGATGACCAATTTTTTTGGATACATCGTATCCTCCATGAATTGAAACATACTCTAAAATCTGATGCTGGAGAGGGCTGATGAATTATGTCTTAATGACTGGCCAGATTACTATCCCTTCCATCATAAAATGGGACACAATATCCTGGAGTGATTTATTTTAAAGGAACTTCTGAAAAAAGATGATATATTCTAGACAATTAAATATGGGGCCACGTTGAGTGATAGTGGCATATGTTTCCACTACTAATCCAGACAGAGAAGGGGAATGAAAAAAAAGTGTTTATCAAAAATGAGAAAATTTTTTATAGTTGGATGACTTGGAAAAAAATAATATGATCCAACTGTGTTCTCTATGAATAGTTAGAGAAAATTAATTTCCCTCCAACATCTCCTACTGAAACACCGCCAACATCATCAACCCCACATTCCTCCAAAGACTGACAACTCAAAAAGCAGTCCAATCAGAATGGTGGAAAGAATGTTCTGGATGATGAATTTTCACCAATGCCAATGTTGTATTTGGCTTTATCATATTTCATACCATCCGATCTGAGTGTATAGGAATTTTCCTTCCAAATGGATCAATGGGCATTGCCATGCCATACGGCACACTAGAGGCATGTGATAAGGTGAAGTCATCATCAGAAGAGGATCTGCTTTTTTGCTCTGTAAATATCTTCAAAATAATGGATCCCTTCTCCAACAATGAATATGGTTATCAAATAGAATTTATCACTCTCGTTTAGAGGTCCAAAGGAAGAATCATTGAAATCTTGGGATATCAAGGGAGATGCAGCCATGGGAGATATCAAGCTTATGGTCGCACCCCAGCTCAAACCGTTAGGGTTTTAAAAAACCACAGAAGGAATCTACAGTAGATCCAAAAGGGATAAGAAAAATCTCATGGCCCTTTAATTACCTACCTCAGTCCAATCATTCTATAATATCCATCAGAGAAATAGCAGGTGACTAATTTCCTTCGGAAAATGAGCTGAACATCAATACCCAATCCGTAAAAGAAAGAAGCTCCATAAATATTAATCCCAAGGGACGAACCACCATCAACAGATGATCAAGACCCTAAAGCTCCTTCAAATATCATCCCCATGGTAAAAAAACAAACTTTTAGATCATAAATATAACATTTGGAAATATTTATCTTTGGTACCAGGTAGTCCATCAATCCTGGATACACTGAATCTATCAGTATATCCCTGAGAGGCACACATCAAAGCCTTTTTAAACCCCTTGGAGTTTTAATCCAATGCTTCCACCACTTATGTCTACCATATAGATACCAATCATATATAATTACACTTAGTTATTTCCATCACTAATTTAGAAGAATATTTCATCAATTAGGGATGCATTAATCCCTTATATGTGTTTAGTAGGATAAATGATCTCAATGTTCGAAAATTCTTCATCAACAATGGATTTGGAGTTAATATCATCCCACCGAAGACAAATCGTCTACGAGGCTAAAATGGGGATGAGATGACATGCTACACCATCACTCTGTTGGGTTACAAAAAATCAAGAAGAATCTTTTTGAAAAAACCAAGCTCGAAATCTAGTTTCATGACCTCCTATTTCACCCAAAAGATCTAGTGGTCCAAAAAATATGTCTTTCAAAGACCTTCTATGGAGGGCGTGGCTTCATAAATTCAACACAATCTCCTCCTCTATCCATCAATGCCTAAAATATAGCATTGCTGAATAGAGTGGGAAAATTCATGCTGATAAGGCCCGATCCTACCTCTGTGAATCACAATATATTGATGCAGGGTTCTATGAGATGAAGGGGGAGTGACTTCTTGTCGATAGTGTTCATTGGATTTCCACACCAAATGGTTTAGAAATGGTTCTCTTCAATCCCCTAAAACATCTCAGGGAAATAATACATACTAACCATAAATCATATGGAGTGCAATGTCCAGATTCAAATTCATATTCAGTATTCCTCATGATTTCAGTCACAGCTACTCATCCAAATAATATTGAAAATCTCAATGTCTACAAATGTAATGGTGGGGGTTCAAAAACACAATGCCCCCAAATCATCATCACAACTCCAAAAAAAACCTTCATCCTCCACTAATGTAGGAGGATTTGTCTCATCACTCAATGAAGATATAGAAACTCTTTTACCCCACACGACATCTTCTTCAAAAATCCCCTACGCTTGTTCGATGATTGAAGAGGTTGTTTCACATCCCAGACACCTAAATTGAAAATCCTCCTTAAACTATGGAAAAATAATCTCAAGAATTATTTCCCCATCAAAAGATGAAGAGGAACATGATAAGGATATATTGGAGGACGAAGTAGACCTAAGGGATTCCCATCTAACATTTGAGGATAGCGTCTCTACCGACATTGATGAACTAATAAAAATCATCATGGGTATGAAAAAATACATGTGGCCCACTATGATTAGTGTGGTCATGCCTTCCAAATAGAAATATGTATATACCTATTTCTTGAAGTTGAATCGGGAATTATTTAACCTATAATTATTGAAAAATTCTAGTCCTAGATCTAGTTGTGTCCAGTCACCACCTAGGCTGTCTAGAAGACCATCATGGTAACAAGAAAGCTTCCAGAAGGATGCATCCATCACATGCTGCCAAAATAGAGGTTGTAGTCGACAAGATCATCATAGAAAACTTGGTTCTATATGTCCAATAACCCATATAGATTTAAAATATTGTCCGCTTCAACAAATGAAAAATCATCATATCAAATTATTAATCGATTTTAGGGGTCTCAATAGTCATTTCCCGAAAGACTATTTCCCAGTCTTGATCATAGAATTATAGATCTATTCAAATTCTATATATGAGGCTTTCACTTTCATGGATGGCTATTAAGGATATAATAAAATCTAAAAGTCCAAAGAAGATGAAAAATCCACCACCTTTACGGCTCTAGAAGGAGTTTTTTTCAATAAATTGATGTATTTTTGTTGGAAAAATGTTGGCACCACATATCAATTCTCCATGCACCGCATCCTCAACCCCATCTAGGAAAAGTTCATTGAATGCTATGTGGAATATTTATTTTCTTAGTCATGACAGTTCTTATATCACATGTCCAATATTAAAATGGTTTCCAAAAAACTATGAATACACAGTATGAAAATGAACCCCCAAAAGTGTGTTTTTGGTGTAACGTCGAGATAATTCATTGACTTCAACGTACCCCACAAAGGCATCAAAGTAGACCCTAAGAAGAAAAAGGTCATCCTTGGCATGTCACTTCATCACAACCTCATTGTGTTGAGAGGATCCAAGAATACGTAGCCCAAATTTAGTACTTCACATCCAACCTCTCCAGAAAAGGCTTCCCATCACCATATTAATGAAAAAAGGGGTAGACTTTCAATAGACTAAATATTTTTAGGAATAATTCGATAATCTCATGAAATCACTTAATTACACCCATATTAATTATTAATGTCGACGGAAGTCCTCTCGTTCTATATGTGACCGCATTGGTACGATTCCTAGGGGTCATCACCGCATAAAAGGATGATTGTGATAGTGAGAATAGTCTTTATTACCTCAGCAAAACCATGATCAATGATGAGACTTGATATTAAAATATCAAAAAGAGTTTAGTTGCATTTATATTTGTGGTCCGGATGTTGAGAAATAACATAAATCACCATGAGGATCATTTGATCTTACAATGAAACCCACTCAATTATATTCTCTGTCGTCCAATGTTAACTGGACACCAATTGTAGTGGGAAGTCATCCTATAGTAGTATGATATACAATTTGTGCCTCAAAAACTTATCAATGTCTAGAAATCAGCAGATTACATATAAGAGCATCCCTAAATATAGGTGAACCCATTATATGTTGAGAAACCTTATGAGGAAGTGTTCTCTATTCAAGAGAACTCCCAGATGTGGGAAATACACTTCGACGGATCCTCCAGAAGCTCGATAAGAAAAAGAATGGAAGACCCTAGACTCAATATATTGAGGATATGATTCATACTTAAACTTCTAGAAATATAATTTCAGCCCTATTCCTTTCAATTCTCTGATGCATTCACAAACAATGTAGTAGAATATGAGGCCCTTATAGATGGTATTGAGCTAGCACTACATGTTCATGTCGAACACCTTACAATAAAACGAGATTCAGAACTGGTACTCAAGAAAGTAAATGGTGATTATGCTATAAAGAAAGAATAAATGATCCCTTTGACACAACAAATATGAGAAATGACGGTATAATTATGATCAGATCCAACGTTGACTTATGTCCCTCATTCGTAAAATGCAGAAGTCGATGCATTTGCAAATGTAGCCACAACTCTGGCCAACCCAAGGCGGAATGAAACAGTCATCAGTATTTCCCATAGATGGATGGACATACACTTCAATAAAGCCAACACAGAATAAATAAAATAAATTATTCACATCTCTAAGTGGTATTTTCCTACCACCGGATGGATGACTCCCATTCCAGATTACCTTCAAAGGGGAGACCTCCCACTAGATAGGGTTGGAAGGTAACATGTTTGGTGATGGGAATCCAACTTTCTGATGTAATAAGGAATGAACCCTCAAAAGGATATCTACCAGAGAGGCCTTGAAAGAGTCCTTATCATGTGAATTGATGTAGGATAGATCGATTCCTTCATGAATGAAGTACATTCCAACTTGAATTACACATCAATCAGCATCCAAGATCTCATATATGATTCAATGGGCCTGGTAATTTTTTCCCCACATGATGTAATAATGAACCACATTTACAAAGAAGTTCCATTCCTACCATGTTCAGAAACATTTCATCAACCATCCCCTATTTTTCATCACACAACCGAGTACCCCTGGCCATTTTCCATATGGCGAATGGAAGTTGTGGGATGATATCTTCTCACAATAGACAGACAATTCAAATATGTTATCACAATAATAGATATGTTTTCCAAATATAATTTTTTTTTACACATCAAAGGGTTTGGAGTAATAAAAATTGATGTCTTTGTGAAAAAATAGCATTACTAGATTTAGTGTTCCTCGTACAATACTGATGGAAAATGACACAAATTTAATCTCCGTTGAATTTAATAATCTATACTACAAGTATGGCATCAAGGATATTCATTCATACCACTACCAAGAAGTGGCCAATGGATAGATAAAATCCTTAAATAATACCTTATCTAACATTCCCCAGAAGATGGTAGACAATGAAAAGAAATTATCTTCAGACAATCTCCCCCATGCTTTGTGGGATTACCAAACTATGACTCACACAACCACTCAACCATCCCTGTATTCATTAATTTATTGGAAAGAGGTGGTTCTAACCATTTAATATCAACTAACATCAATTTTTTTCAAGGTCTATGTCCATCTTTCTAAATTTTAACAATCCCATAAGTGATTCATTGAGATAAAGATACAAAACAAGAAAATATTGCACACCATACACAATTTAAAAGTTTACCAGAATCAGATTGCATGAGCCTTCAACAAAAAGGATAACATTAGATATTTATTTGATGGATAGATGGTGTTGGTCCTCAAAAATTTGATGACCCTTGGAATAAAAAATCTGAAATTGGAGCCAAAATTAGAAGGACCATATTTCATTCACAAGGTCCACTCCAACAGAGCATATGCCTTACATTCAATGGAAGAAAAGCTCGCTACATCTCCCAAAAATGAAAGGTTTCAGAAGAAATTCTTTGTGTTCTAACACAACAATTCTCTTAGCTACATGTAATTAAAATTCCTAGCACCACCTACGTCTATGCTACACAGATTTAAATACTATTAAAATCATCCAAATCACCCGATGTTAAATCACACGACCAAATCATCCTAACTGCACGACATTAAACTTCATGGAAATATTTTCCAAACCAAGTGACATTAAAAAATATTGATATCATTGGGTTCTTAATTGTTATTAATCACACATGAGTCATATATGTGCAAGGGAGATATAAACCCCCACCCCCTTCTAGTGTATGTGTCAGACCAGCACTTGGAGTGTATCTTAGAACTAAGTGTGTATTGATTTCCATTTGTTAATGGGATGTGTAGTGATTACCAAATCATAAATCATGGTATATCCACCAATATTATATGAAAAAAATATAATAACCCCAATCCCTATGTGTGGGTCAGACCAGAAAAGGGAACATGTTTTCAAGAACTATGTATGACTTGATTCTCATTCATCAATTGGATAAGTAGTAAAGTTCAAATTCTATATCCTAGTCAGTCCAATGTTCAATTTCATCAATTACCATTTCCGTGTATACATTTAATACATTCATAGGGGATTCTCGGATAACTACTAACCATATTACATTAAACTACATGGTACCTCATGAACTATGTATGGCTAGTTTCCAACTCTCACAGGATTCATGGAGACACATTGACCATAAGCCTTGGTCCATCCACCACATGATAAAAATTACTCCCCTCTCTATGCATAGGTCATATTGTCATATAGAGTGTTCTAGAACAAAATGAGTATTTATTCTTGCCTCATAGGATACATAGTAATGCCTGAACTCTTCATCCTGGTCTAGCGACTCTTCAAATAATATTCCCCCCTCTACACGGGTAAGACGAGTATAGGGAACACATTTTCAAAACTATTTTGACTCTGATTCCCAACTATTGAGGATACATCAGAAACCTCATAGACGTTCAATCACCACACTTAACCCACCTAATCAATTTAACATCGAATCAGTCTGTTACTTACCATATGATGTTAAACTACATGGGATTCTAGAACTACGTGTGGCATAATTCATTCCTTTTCAGGATATATAATGATGCATGAATCCCATATCCTAGTTCATACTCCATGAATAAAATTTATCCTCTTGCATATATGTCAGACTTATATACATAAATTCATGAGTCCTAACCACATTCTGTTATACAACATGGCCAAGGAAGTCCTAACCAAATGACATTAAACTGCATGGCCAAATAATTCATAATCACGTGACATTAATTTATAAGTTATATAAAGAACTACATTTGGAATAGTTTTTGTAATGATGAGATACATAGTGACACTCTAACTGGAAATCCTAAATCCATTAATGAAAAATAAAACCAAAATTCCCCTAATCTCATGCATGTGAAATAAAAATAGATACACGAGATTCCAAATTGGTATTCCTACACCCAAAAAGTGTTAAAAGATCATGCCCCCTACATGTGAATAATATGTGTGTAGAAGATCCCATCCCAAATACCTGATCATGGTCAAGATAATTCTTTTGGACCTTGATATCCCCCTTTAATCCATAAAACTCCATAATTCTAGAAATATTGAATCCTTATAGTCACCCATGGCTATCATAAATGGATAGCTAGTGTCATATGGAAACCTTTTTCTTATTATGAAAACAATGCCTCAGTGGTTCTACATACTATTCCCACAAAAATGAAATATCATCCAAAGATAAATTCCACATTCAGTTAGGATTTTCCAACATATGTACATCAATTGTCTCATATGCCTTGCATCATCCCTCTTGACTTGAGGGATCCTGGAATCATGGCACACATTTTCTTCCCCCACTAATGTTTGGGGTATACTAGAGATATCTCATCTTAATTAGACCATATTAACACATGATTCATTTGATATTATGTCCCTTCAACACAAACATAAACTATGTTGTTAACGTATATTCTGGAAAACATCAAACAGCATGGACCCCCAATATTTATCTCATTCAAGTCAAATAACCCACATCCTCACCGCATGACGTTAAAATGCATGGCCCAACAACGCTCCCTTCTTTGATCCTTCCATCCCTATGTGGTGGAGTGAAACCATTACGATCCCTTGTTTCTCACACCGAGAATTGCTCATGCGGGATTAGATAATTTGGCAGTGGGATTCCTCATAGTTCTAGGGAAAATCAAACTGTAACAACTGATCTAGGTAGAATGACTTTAAAAGTAATATTAGTGATTCCCCTCCATGTTGATAAACATAACATCCTAACCATATGAAAATAGACTTAACGTTACCCCAAATATAGCTAAAATTCCCTATTCCCTATGAGTGGGACAAGCTTATGTAGGGAGCCTAATTTCAAGACACCCAAATTTTAACAATCGAGCCCCACTCTAGCAAGGGAATCCAAATACCTAACCATATATGCATGTTGTATCCATGTAGGAGAGTTCCCAACACTATGGATGATCATGGCCTGAATGTTTCTAACATGTAATGACATGTCATTTCCTTCTATCAAAATCTACTCTTCAAGCGATTTTGGATCTTCATAAACCTCACTGACAATCATATATGGGAGGCCAGTGTCCTACGGTCACCATTGTATGACTATTTACAAAATTCCCCGACAACACTATATATTTTTACAACAAATAAATCTGTCAACCAAATGAATTTCTTCCCTAGTAGAGGGTTTTCATATTTCTATATGCTCAACGAATTCCTTTATTTTGAAAACCCCACAGACTACAGTTTACTTCTTCCCCCTCATACCTAAAGGTGATTAAATATTGCTGGTCAGAATGTATTGGAAAATTATAATTCCCTCCTTTGGTTAGAGTAAAAAAGGATTAATCCATATCTCTCAAAAGTTCCTATTGTGTGATGTTAAAGTACATTGCGATATATCCCACCTTTTCACAAGTCAATTTCATATGGGAGTGGATTTTAGATCAGAACCAATTAAAATAACCCCTTACGTTCAATCATTTTTCCCGCAACATGCCTCCCACTATGGATTTCAACAATTAAAAAGACAAAAAATTATATAATATTATATGGACATCAGAAATTGGAGTCCAACATCTTAAGGAAAACGTTGTTTAACTGTGCACACTATGCCTCGATGGATCTGTACAATTGGCTGACAAAAATGAACTCTTAACCAGAACAAAATTCACCTTTATGATAGGATTTCCTTAATTATTTACACCCATGTCATCCATGCCACATGTCATATCCCAATATATAGAATACAAATTTTCGGGTTAAGGAAAATATATTATCCATATCAGAATGTTATCAAGACATTCTTGGTTAATGAGTCTTGTATTGGGGTCCTCGCCCTCCAAATAATGGTCTAAACTATTGTACCTAAAACATCATTCATGGTCAAATATGTTTGAACTAAAATATCCATAAATATTTTTTCGTTATGAGGACATTAATTTTCTAATTAAAGAGACAATGCTCACTAGGATGAAACAAATCAAGGGGAACATAGGGAAATAGTCAAGTTCCATCTCTCTAAAACAATGTCGAATATGATTTAGAAAAAATGGTGGCCAACCCAAACAAATCCAGCGACACAAATCTCATTACATTTAAAACCTATAAAGGGAATCATAATAAAAAGAAGAGTTATACCAACTAAGTCAACACCATGATGGGCCTAGATGAAAATTAGGGTAATAAGAGAAAAGACACAGTGTTTTTACGGATTTCCATGAAACCATAGAAATAGTTGAACTACGCTTGTGAGACAGTTAGATCAGGAAAAAATTGAAGCATGATTTAATTATTTTAGTTATCCAAGATTATACTTAAAATAAATATTCCATTGATAATATAGTATAAAATACGTCTGATCTTAAATTATGGATATTGTAGGTAGAAAATAAAGGATAGGAACTGATGATATAAGTATATTCATTCTATTACAAAATGGTATGGTGGGAATCCACAACCCAAAGCTTCTCCATATGGACATGATATGACCATTATAAAATATGTTCAATGGACTCATAAAGTCATATCAATACCTGATTCGACAATTCAAATGATTGGTGATGCTTTCAAAAAGTTGTGGTCTCATCCTCCACATGAGCCTGCAATGCCTCATCCTCATGCGTTGCGTCAAGACCAACCTTTTCCCCTTCCCCCACCAGCTATTGGATCTCATATAATATAGTTATGATGTAGTCCCATACTTGTTTATGTTTCTATAGATTTCTACTTTGCTGCATCACCTCATGATTGATCTTCTCTGATAAGGATCATTCTTTTTCAAGCATACTCTATAGCCTCACTACTGCTCCATCTGGGTTAGAAGAGTCATTCATATGAATATTTATAGTCATTGTACAATGAGTACCGAACACTACATGACTAGAGAACACCATACATCTCCCTGTACATGACCTCCTTCTTCAATATGTCATAAATTCCATGGAAATAAAAATCTACAAACCCCAGAACCAATAAATGTTGACATAATTTGGGCAGGTTCATCGGCATATCAACGATTGGTGTTTGAGATTTCAATCGTCAAATTTTTTTTGCATGCCATTTGGTGATCATGATGGTGGATTCCCAGACTCTATTCGTCGGTCTCAAAATCACTCACATATGATAGAACATATTCATGAATAATCATCAATAGGGGAGGCCTTGAATCAATGACTTCGGTATTACATAACCCTTAGACACCTACATCATTAGCGATTTTCATATGAGATATGATAGAGGTTGAAACTACAACTCCAAATGATTGGGATTGTTGTCCTGAAGTTATTGTGAGATAAGTGAACACTCTTATATCTTGAAGTAAAAAAATATACCTGAAATGGTAGGATGAGTGGAAAATTTTCCATCGCATACTGGAGCATTGATATATTAATCTTCTATCATGGAATCACTACCCTATAAAGATGATTATGCACCTCCAATACAAAATTGAGCATTAGGGACATTCAATGACACTCGGGGCTCAAGGTCATGCTTCTTCGGGCCATCGACATCCAAAACAGCCTCCAAAATATCACATACAGAAATCAATCACATAGGGATAATTAGTTTGGAAGAAGGTATGATGTCTAGTTATGAGAATATATAAGCCATGATCATGATTTATCACGTCGTTATAGAGAAAGGAATGATGACCCATTCAATATATTTTGGTGCTAAGATAGAGGCCTCTCATGTGGTTGTTACTTATGGTAGGAATGATCAGTACAATCCAGTGGGACATCGACCACTGGGGATATTCCATCTATAAGGTATAGGTCCACCTGTTTCAGGGTGGTGTACTCATCATGTCATGGAACAACTCGGATATCGTGTGAAAATTGGAGCTCTTCACTCAGTTCAGCTTGTGTTGTCAGTTCCATCCTATATTTCTCCGTAGTAGTGGGGTTGGCCATCTTGGGTATGGTTTGACATCTATTTTATCCCTCACCACTTGGGTAGAGGTTTCTTGATCAACAATAGGTACTCTCTGAGAATTGGTAATGGCCCTAAAATCTTCAATAGGCCTAGATTCTCTGCCCAGTTCATACACAATTATCGGTGGTACATCCTCTACCATTGAAGGAAAATGAGCTACAGATACCTAAGAAAAAGTTGCATGATTACTTTCTTTTTATGCATCAAAATATGCACCGGATAGATAGTCAACAAGATAAAAACATTTGGCATAACAACCAGATTGTAGGATATGGAAGTTACTTTTAATCCCCTTTTGGATGTGTATCAACAATTGCAACACTTATAGATGTTTCTTATTATTCAAAAGGGATACTTCCATGACTGGAATATCAATTGGATCCGATGGAGGTAATTCTCTGAATGGATTAGCCATAATTTCCTCCATATGTTTATAATTTCTTGGTGAATCATTAGTAGTGACCCCCACATCTGTAAGGAAATTTCCCCCATTGACAGTACCTCTAGGGTTGTACACTGGAAAAGGTATCATCTCTAGGGTCTCCACTAATTCTTACAATATTAGAGAATATATTGAGGATCCTTAAAATAAAATAAAGTAATGTTGAGTTCAACCAGCACAATTCCCTCTTCTTCTATATCACTTGAGTCTGAGTATATCGCCATCTATGCTACTCAATTGGAAAAATTAAGCATGTATTTGGATGAATGATGTAACCAGTCCATTTCATATAGATAATTTGATATATCATCCTAATATTCATGAATAGAAATCCTTGAGGGAGAAATGGAAGATCCAATTCCCAAAATTTCAAAGTGTTCAGCATAGATTAACTCCCAAATGGGTTCATTAGAAGCAATCTCCCTCAAGTCATCTAGGAACATCGAAAACCTTAGAAAGGAAGCCGTAATGGGAATGGATGAGGATGAATGTTCTGTTTGTGGATGTGAAGAGGGTCCCAACAACCAGAGCTACTTCCTCAGTGCCTCAACAACTGTATAACCTACAAGGGTTGGAAACTTGAGTGATTCACTAGGTGGATGAAGTGCTTCCCCAGCCTTGGTCTCAGCCATCACATTGGATAGGTGAGAACATCCAGAGCCATCATCTTCATACTTATAGAACTCAGGATTTATCTTGGCCATCACATGGTGATATGATTTCTACTAGCCCTGTTGAGCATGGATTAGGTTATCAATCTCTTTTAGTTAATGATTCAACTTAATGGGATCATATTCATAAGATGTGTCAGCATTCGCTAACAGATAGCCAATTCGAGTAAGGGAAACTTCATTCCATTAGAGAAAGTGCCACATAGTATGAGGGGATTGAGGCCAACATGATTAGACACTCCTTAATGTATTTAATTTCTTCTAGGCCACTAGAAAGATTACATCTAGATGGATGGAAATTTGATTCTTGGTGGTAGCATCGGAAGACTCAACTGCCTGTGAAGTCACACCCCATGTTCTCAAGACCTTCATCGGGGGTTCATAATTGAGATACTTCTGAAGGGATTTCCCTATATGGGAATGATCATCAGTTTTCAATTGTTTCTATTATACCTCAAATGCTTTGGGGGTCATAAAAATGGGATCTATGTCTGTTCGTCTGGATAAAATTGAACCAATGAATCAGTATAAACCTTTGTGAGGAAGGGTATAGAACCCTCATAATCTTGAAGATCAAATATTCACTAGGTATGATCATGGGTAAACATTATCCACAACTGATAGGCTATCATGAGATGTTTCTCATGATGTGAACTACTGAGGGAAGTGGGACACAATATATGAATTTAGTTAAAATGATGGCCAAATCATCAAGTTTCATATCCTTCAAAAATAACTTATAATTCAATATATGACACCACAATACCTTCTCTTAAATAAAACATGTATCCTTGGTTAACAATGTCTTATGATTGATCATTCACAATGGTACCAATAGTGGATGTGTATGGATAATAATTAATGTCGTTGTTATAGTTGATTTGATTCAATAATTTTCATTCATTACATTTCTTCCAATCATCCAGCTTATCATGTGTGGACTAGCCTGCCGAAATAACCCCACTGTTACATTAAAGATACGGCTGAAGAACAACCTATGGAATTCTAAGGGGATTGATAAATGTGTAACCCCATATGTGGGCTCCTATCCATCCCTAGAGGATTTAGAAGGGCCAAATTATTCGATGAAGTCTGTTCCTCTCATTTAATCAGTATAGTAGGCAATATATATTCTAAAATATCAGACTATCTTGGTTGATGCATTTTTTAGTGTCTTGTTGATCCACCATGAAAAAGTTTGTGGCTCTTACACCCCCATACACTTGTACATGGAAAATGTAACTGCTCAGAAACATAGCCCAAAAGACCACCAACCGGAACAATTGACTGACATCAGAGACATCTTCTCAACTTTATTTGTGAAACTATACCTCCTATAAGGTAGGAAAGTATGAACCTTCTTGCCTTTAGGTTTCCTTGGTTGGGGAAGAGTTGGTTCTGTGTACACTTGGATCTGGACCTCTTCAATTTGCAAAATCAATAATCCAATTTTAGAAGAGAATGTCTTACTTCAAACAATGATCAATGTACTTTGATAGTTTTCTCTTGGAAATGAGCATCCTAACCGATGGATGAGTCATGTCCTCATCATCCCATGTGGAAGGATGAGGTAAAAACCTGCCATATATATGTTCAAAAATGGGGACCCACAAAATTAGTTAAACAACCCAGAGGCTAATGTTGACCTCCCTATAGAAGAAATGAATGTTACTGGTATCTGAAAACCATCTAATAAAGTACTATGAAATAAGGGAGTTGGTTCTATAAGTATAGGTCCGGGATTCCTAGATAGCCTCATATAACCAAAAGGACTCTAACTCCACCCAAAAATTCATTACAACTCTGTAAGAATCGTCCATTAAATGAAATAAGGGCCTTAACAACTATGCTATAAAATATTCAAGTATTAGGCTGGTCGACACAACACGGTGGTAGAATTGTTTTATCATATAGAGTAACAAACCCATATATGGGATGCCTATTTGAAATCAGGTTCCCCCACTAACCCATAGTATGTATATTCTCTAAGGATTGATGTAGTGGGGTGACGTGAATTTTTTCTTCAACAAAGTTATGCATGTCTTTCTTCCTTTCATTAGTAGATGAAAGGGGAATGATAGTAGCACCAACCACAAAAACATCATTAGTAATAGCCAGTGGAGGATCCATCTATTTTCTACACAAAAATAACCATTAAAAGTTTATACTAAAAAAATATTTTTTCAAAATGCAAAAAATTGTTAAAGGACTAAAGAAAGTATGTACAAAAAAAATCCACATAATGAAACCTAGAGATGGTTTGTGGAAGCCCATTAACAAATAAATCTGTGTACTAATCCCCGTCGATGGCACACAAAAGGAATTTTATGTGAACTGATAGTTTGTGTAGTGCCCACAAAGTACAGGCCCAAAAAGTGTTGGCCATCGAACTAAATTAGTTCACGGATTGGTCAAGCCGACCACTAATCCTTACTATTATGTTTTCCAAATATTATTGTACAAAGAAGTAAAGTTATATTTTAAAATCAAATTTCCTTTTCCCATATTTAAAATATATTATGTTCACATAAGGAATGAATGTGAATGGTTTTAGGTTCACAGAAAGGAATAAAAAGTTTGTATGTGAAGTATTTCATATAGTATCTTCAGAACATGGAAGAAATGTGAGTCAAGAGTAAATTGTAGATTAGTTTTCACTGAGAAGTATAGTTAAAGAAAAATAACATGTGTTCCCCTCATATATTGATTTATTACCCATGTGGGTCCACCATTATAACACAATCCAATATAAGTCAAGACAACATTTTTATGTCGTAAATAGCCTCTTCTCCGTCCTCATGAGAACCCATTCTGATGGGGGTAATTTTTATTCTCCTAAAAACATTTCTAAGTGAAATTTAATACACTCATAATATTACAAAATGAATGAAAAAATTTGGTTGAAGTATTTTGAAAACATTGTTAAATAAGCCTAATTTTGGAAGTGTAAAATAAGCAGTATATATACTACACCGCAAGAATGGTTTGAGGAAGTCACCTCCCATGAAACCAGTGGTTCGCTGAATAAAGATGATGGAACTCAATCTCATGTACTACATAATTGGTGAAATATAGGTTGAAAAATTTACTCCACATAATACCCCCAATAACCACATCATTGATGAGATAATGAAATAGAGTTTCACCACCACATATCATC
This sequence comes from Viscum album, assembly GCA_963277665.1. NCBI lineage: Eukaryota > Viridiplantae > Streptophyta > Magnoliopsida > Santalales > Viscaceae > Viscum > Viscum album. The sequence goes on from OY728137.1 coordinate 1,065,135,217, forward strand.
CTTGCGATGTCAATAGTTCACATATGAGGAAAATCAAGTATTGTCAATGAAATCAAAATAGTTTGAGGATTATTAAAATCTAGAAATTCCCTTTGAACAAGGAGAAGTTATTCCTCAGACTGAGGTGGTGGTTAACACTGTCACGAACCACTACACCACAGAACTCTATTGAGCGAGCCATTCATTGGTCGGGTGATGTCTCCATGAGATTCTGTAAAAGGTGATGTGAGATCCATTGATCCAACTTCACAAAAACAATATAAAAGGACCATGAAGTAACCCTAGTAACAAATCCTGAAAACATGAGAATTAGATGGACTTATGAGAATGGTTTTTGAAGAGAACAATCAATGCGGCACAATCCTCTTCTGATGAATTCTCTTATGTATAAACCTAATGCATGACTTAAAAAGAGGGAATTGTAATATTAATTGGTTAATAGAAAACCTAATTTGAAAACCATGAACCATATCTCGTTGGTCGATGCACATCACATGAACCAAATGATAAATACCACTTCTTCCCTCCAACACTCATTATAGTATGAGGCTATGTGGAGGGTACCTTGTTTCGTGTAGCAACTGACTTTGCCGATGGAAATCGGCATTGCATAACATCATGATACATGGATGAAAACTAGCCCCGCGTAGACAAACACTACACGGACTACATACAGGTCCACGCACCATCATTGTACAGGGGTGGTTCCTCTGACCTATGTAAAAATTTGCTACAAGGGGAGGCCCTCATCCCCCACATAGAGATAGTACGTTGAATGTTGTACCCTCAGATGTTCCACTCTCCTTTTTTGATCAACCTGTTCCATTTTATTTGCCACATCCCTATTCCCTCTATGAACTAGTCCAACGACATCAAGAACAAGGCTCTTGAAAATCCACTAGATCTAGATGGTAAAACAATCAGTCACATCCACATTCCTTTTTGAGGATACATAGCCATGGTAAGCAGAGTCATGTAGGTAATCGCGGTAATGGTGTGGACCCCTAGAATTTCCATAATTTTACATTCCCATGGTATCCTAGGGTACAACCATGGGATACAAACGTGAACATCCCTATTCTATAGATCAAGGTTAATCACTAAATTTTTCAATTAATGAGGGCTAATGAAAAGTAAAGGGGATCAAGCCTTATTTTCCTTTTGATAGGGAGAGATACATTTACCATTTCTCAGAACTCATTTATTGAACTATTCTTATGGTAAGTACATACCATTTCATGGGAGGTGGCACTCTTTATCCTCTAAGGCTCAGCCTGAGACACGTCAGGATAGGTGAATGGACCTGGATATTTGAGATATCAACATGAGAGAAGAAATTGGCACATTCAAATCCATTTTCCCTCTCTCTCCCTTTGGGATCCAATACCATATATTAGTTGATGATGCTGGACATGTGATCTTCTTATTAACTGCCTCTTCTTGTTTCACACACTGAGTGTGACTCTTATAGGATTAGAGGTTAGTGAAGATCATGATATCTGCACAACCCCAATTCTTGGGACTCCTCTATGGTATAACTCTCATCGTAAAATGAACTACGAGATCTCTGATTCCTTCCCCAAATTGGATACGTAGGACACCTATCTAATGTCCCGAGCTCAAAGGGGATTCTTTTCAAAGGATGATTCCCATTCATGGCCCCAAAGTAGAATATCTTATATAATATGGGCTCCAACATAAAATGAACTATGCAAACATTGATTCCTGACCTAAACATGATATGTAGGATGCCTCTCAAAAAACTATGCTCAAAGCGAATCCTTTTTAAAGGGTATTCCCCAATCATGTCCCCATAAGTAGGGATTCCTCTATGGTATAATCCCTGACATAAAATGAAGTACATGAACACATATTACATCCCATAATAATATATATAGGATTATTGTCTAAAGGTATAATCTCAATGGGGATCCTCTTGAATTTTTAAGTGAAAATCCTACCCCAACAAATAGGGCCTACTCTAAGGTATAACCACAATCTTATAAAATCTATGAGAACACTAATTAATATCTCAAACAAGACATGTACGACACCTGTCTAAATCCTCGAGATCAATGTGGATCTTTTTCAATGGTTAATCCCCAATCATGCCCCAAAAAACTAGCTATCCTCTACGATATATGCACCAACATTAAATTAGTTACGAGCACTTGGATTCCTACAACATGTAGGTTTTGTAAGTCACCTATCTAAAGGCCTGAGCTCATAGGGGATCCCTATAAAAGGTTAATCCCCAATCATGCATCAAGAAACGTGTCCTCCTCTATGGTGTAATCACCAACATAAAATGAACTATGAGGGCTTTGATTCCTAACGAATGTGGATTCAAAAGAATCCTTACTCATTTCCAATCCTGACACCTAAATCAATTTATTTTTCTCCAGGTCATATCCCTAGTTGTGCCACATCCACCATAGAGACCATGCCTATTCTGAGCATCTTGAACTGATTCGATGTAAGTCCCACATGAAATTATGAATAGGCATCTTCCACCTAGACATCATATCTACATGACAGTAAATGACATCGATGGGTCCTTTTCGCATTACCTTAAAAGGTGATGTTTCCAGTAAAGAGACATTGAACTAAATAGGTTCTAATTCCCTCATGCGGTTACATAGGAATCCCATATTATGTGTTCAATCAGAACAATGAAATTACTTTGGTCCCACTAGATGAAGATAAACTTCAAAGTGCCTGATCACATGGATTAAACTAGTGTTGTCTCAGTAATTCCTACTCCATGTATATCTGTGATTGATTTTTTAACCCATGGGTAATCCATGGACACAATCATGGGAATCAAATAAGTATTAATGAACACGTGTCCATTAATTTAATATATAAGAGTGTCTTTATGTAATAAATAGTCCTCCCAAAGGGTTTGATGAGCCTAACCTAGCATCCTCTTGACGAATTGATTCTTTATGTGTCATTGGAAAAATAATCATCCAATGACTGCATACATTTGGAATGTTGGTCCATGAATCATGGATAATAGGGTATGTGGGTTTTTATGGCCCTGCAAATAAACCCATTGAAGCCCATCTAAGGACATGATACCCAATGTGGGGCGATTTTACAAAACACGAAACCCCCTATAATCTCCCACCATGACCAGTAAATAGTGGAACCTCATTTTTGACATAAAAAAAGATATACATCCTAATAAAAGTGTGACCATATCAACCATAAAAATTTATATATTAGACCTTCGTAAAAAAAAATTGTGAACTCTATGTCAAACCATTCCTATTAATGGACAATTGGTTTCTATCTGTTGGGGCATTTTATTTTCTTGTGTACTACATGAATCGGGTTAAAACAAGAAAAGTTGATCCCCACATCAAAACCATCATAATAACATTCAATTGGTCACTACCCATCAAACCATTTGGTTTTCCGTTGTATGATATGAATCACGTCGAAACATTGAGTGTTATTTTTTTATATCATCAATATAGTTCAATAAAATTAGGATAAAAAACTGATTGAATTAGTTTATTAATATAAAAATGCATATACTATAGAAAAATAAAATTCCATTAAAAAATATCCCTTTTAATAATCAAATGATTATTCAAAAAAAAATTAAACTGATTATATATTTCTTAGTAATAAATAAATATACTTATATTAAATAAAACCAGTAATGTTTATTCTAAAAATAAATTTTATAAATATTATATATAATTATTACACCTACAACATTTATAATTACCTGTTTATACCATATTATCATCTACAAATGAAATCCATGTAGGATCAAAATGATGATGTAGATGCTAAATATACAAGAGGCAGGCTGAATTTTATACATTAAAAAAATTCTTTTGAAACGTTCAGAGATAGTAATTTTTAAAAAAGTCAATCAAGGTAAATTCACAAGTCCTCTTAGTTCTAAAAAAATTATTGATTCCAGAAATGTGGTTCTGAAAATGAATCTTAAGAACAGTTTCCAATGATAAAAATTCAACCTCAATGTATATAGAATCTTACTAATCAATGAACAAGTATAAGAAACTATAATATAGTTATACGTTCCTTATAAAAAATGCAGTGGAAAAAAACTTGAAACACTACAACTAGAAAGTAAGAAATCATTTAACCAAAAAGATGGGTATCCAACAAACATGGATAAAGGTCCCTGGATTTAAACATTCAAGAATGTTTGTCATACCCATCATACGGTAAGCCCTCGATACAAATATTGGTGTCTCTCTTGATATCCCCAGAAGCCCTTGAACTTCAAGGTAGTTGACACCTCTGTATTCCTACCCCCAGAAGCCCTTGAATATACTCAGAATCATTCGGAGTCACACGAAGCAATTCTGAACAAGATGTTTATTATTCACAAAGAAATAATATATCTCTTTCTAGAAATCACTTCAGCAGCACATAATCTCTAGATTGATCAATGTCAGTTGGTGGGTGCTCGTTTAAACGAGCTCATATTTATAGGCACATATTCTACAGTCTTCTCCCTCCTCCGATGGTCATATTTTTCCTTGAATTTCAGAAGGAACTATACACATGGCACTCAAACAACGGTTGGTTAGAAACATAATGCACAACATAATTTTATAACTCAATCTAGAATAAGTAAAAAAATTGTTTCTTAACCAATTTTTTTTTTCAGAGTCTAAGAAAAAAATAGATGTTTTGACTCTAAAAAAACCCATTGGTGTCTGTAATACATGAATATTCAAATTCTATCTTCAAAAGAATTCGAAACCTGAATTATATAGAATTTTGGAGTATGATTTTCAAGGAAATTCGCATTGTGAATTCATAACAGTTAGAAGTCTGAATTCATAGAATTCAGAGTCTAAACATAGAATCTTTGGAGACTAAATTTAAAGAATTTGGATTCTGAACTCCGAATATTCAGAGTCTGAATTCAGAGAAATCATAGCCTGAACTCATAATGATCAGAGTATCATTTCAAAAATTTTATAGTCAGAATTCAGAGAATTCAGAGTCTAAACTCAGGATGTTTGGATTGGGAATTCAGAGAATTCAGATTTTGAACTCAGAAAGTTCGGAGTCTGAATTCAGAGAATTTGGAGTCTGAACTCAGAAAGTCCTATGTCTGAATTCAGAGAATTGAAAACCTGAATTTGGATCCTGAAAATAGAATCCACAATATCTAAGTATTTATATAATTGTAAGGTTTTAGATACAAAACTAAATTTTAGACATAGAAATAAATTTGGTTAGGTTTAATGAAATTATGATATGAACAATGAAAACATGGTAAAGATAAATTTTCCTTGGGGAAGGAAAATATTCCTTATGAATTCTTACAGAAAATAAAATTTTCCTTGAGATGGAGTGTTTGGGATTTTCTAAACATGAAGGAATGGAAAAGTCATAAGGAAACCTTAATGACTCAAAAATCACCCCCTTTTTAGAAAGCACAAACATCCTTCCGAAAAAGAATATAAGGACATAGAAAAATATTTTTCTAGACATTGACAATAAAACATATATCTTTTAACACATGGGAAATAATGACTAAGACTAACTCTGTCACGACCCGCCCTCGGGGTCCGAGCCGTGACTACCCCAAGCCCGCCTTCCATAGGCCAGGGGCTGGCGACTAGCACCAAGGCGTAAATCCCGGTAAAAAGGGAAGGCATTGCCTTTGAAAAGAAAACACACACCACAGAGTAAACAAGCGGAAGGTAATCACTGAGCAAGCAGAGAACAACTGAAAGTGCGGAAAAGTAAATGGGCCAAAATACAAACCCAAACTGAAAGTAAAGTACAACTCGAAAAGGGAAAAACAGCAACTGTAAAGTAAAGGCCGCTACTCCGAGCTGTCCACCGGAAATCCCACCTGAAGGGTGGGTACAGATAGCTCCTCTGCTCCACGGGTCCCACCGTCCGCTCCGTACTCGTCCCGCCCAGTGGTCCACCTCCGGGTACCGTCCCGCTCCGCGAACCTCAGCTAAGGTCAACGCTGTCCGTCGTCTGCAACCAACACAACGTAGTGCGGGCGAAGCCCGTGCAGGGGTGAGTATAAGCTACTCAGTAGGGACCCCGAGACCCCTGAAGGTCTCTCAAAATCCACAAAGGATAAATCACGAAGCAAAGTACAATCACGAAGTAACAACCAACACTGCTTAGGTATATGCCCATACATATACCTAAGTCATCAATTCAAATACGCTCCAACCTCCGAGATCAAGTATAACTCAGTCCACGCAGGAAAGTATACGTATTCCACAAAGGAAAGTAACAGGATTCAGCTCACACAGGTATACTTCTTCAAGGACGATAAAGATGATCACTGATCCATCTAAGTCGTCGGACCCACGAAGGATCGATAGGTAACTAACCCCCGCAGAAGACCCACACAGGATCGGGCTCACACAGAACCTGTAGGCGCTGGCTCACACAGAACCGCTGAGCGCAAGGACCCACACAGGATCGGGCTCACACAGAACCTGAAGCACTGATCCACGTAGGATCGCTGAGTGCTGTAGTCGTCGTCGTCGAATCCACACAGGATCTCTGTACTGTCTTCGTCGAATCCACACAGGATCTCTGTACTGTCGTCGTCGCAGTAGAACAGTCGCAGCCAGCACTAGGGTTCCCGCACACAGCAAGCTCGTACGGAGGGTCCGCTCCACGAGCCGAGAGGCTGATACATCAACTGTCACGAAGACCGAAGTTGATGTATCCAAAAGTTCCGTATCGTCAACAGGAACTCAACGCAACAGACGGCGCGTCGATCGGACGCCTGGTCCGAGAGTTATTGGCATTTTTGTCTCCGGGGCCCGGTTGGTTTTTAAGGCAAAACCAACCCGACCGTACTCCACCTGCGTCCAAACCTCGGGCGGAGTATGCCAAAAGATCCGTCTCACTAAGAGGAACACTACGCGACTGACGGCGCGTCAATCAGACGTCCGTAGCTCAAGATATGAGCGTTTCCGCTCCGAAGGCCCGGTTGGTTTCGTGAACGAACCAACCCGGCCGAACTCAAAGTAAACCGAAACCTTGAGTGCGATATACCGAAACGACCGTCTCGATCCAAGGATCGCGTTGCCGCAGACGGTTCGTCATTCGGAGGTCCGAGGCTCAAGTTATGAGCCAAAAACCGAATCTGGTCCGAAACGGGGGGGTCCGGGTCCGGAACGACCCGGCCCGACCCCCCCCCCCCCTTGGGTGGCGCGGCGGCCGGCGGCGGCGGCCGGCGGCGGCGGACGGCGGCGGCGGGCCACGTGGCGGCGGCGGGCCGCGTGGCGGCGGCGGCCGCGTGGCGCGGCGGCGGCAGGCCACGTGGCGGCGGCGGGCCGCGTGGCGGCGGCGGCGGGCCGCGCTGGCGGCGGCGGACCGCGCTGGCGGCGGTGGCCGCGACTCACGCGGGGGGCTAAGCCCCCGCCCTTCCGAAGGCGGCGCAGCTTTGCCGCGCCGTTTGAGACAAAACGGCCCCCGCAAATGGGGGCCGGTTGAGTAAAACCGGGGGGGCTTTGCCCCCCCCTCCTTAAAAGAACCGCCCCCTCATTAAGAGGGGGGTCTTGATGGACCGGCCGGGGGTTTAAACCCCCGGTTTTTATGACATCCGGCCGGCCTGCTGGCCGGCCGGTTTTTACCAACGGGACCGGAATTTCCGGTCCCGCCCTTGACTTCCGACGCCGGCGGCCCGGCCGCCGGTCTTTCCTTCCGCCGCGGCCCGGAACCGGCCGCGGTCTCCTCGTCTCACCGCGGCCCGGAACCGGCCGCGGTGTTCGTCGTCCGGCGCGGTGCGACGGCACCGCGCCCCTTTCGCCGTGCCAAGAATCCTCCCAACGCGGCGTGTCGGCGTCGCGGTCTTGAAGTCTCTCCTCGGCGAAGCGCGACGGTATTGCGGAAATCATAAGCATGTTCATCCGCGTGGTGCGACGGCACCACGCCTCTTGCTTCCACCCGCATGAATCAACATGAACGAAGGAGGGGGTTTCGGCCGTGTTCGTGCGGTCCGACTCCCCTCGCGTTAACAAATAACATAACTAAAAAGTCTCACGTTTAGTCATGCTAAAATCCACGATTCAGGAATGGAATAAAATAATTAATAAAAACATCCCCTACCTCGGGTTTGAGATTCAAAGAAATCCTCTACGTTCCGCGGAAGACGGCGTCGCGGAAGTCAGGCGTCGCGGTCGTCGTTCGTCAAATCCGTTGACGAAGATTTACGTCCGATGCGACACGTTGTTGGCGGATCTTCGTTTGCCGACGAAGAAGGTCCGAAGAGGAAGCAGAGGTCCGAAGATACTAGGTCTCTGAGTCGATGATCCTTGACGAAGTGTTGTCGTTCTTCGTCGAGGATGAAGACGTTCTTCGTTCTTCGTCAGAGCTTGAAGATGAGAAGGCTCTCCAAAGGCAAAAAAAAAAAACCCTAAATAAAATAAGACTACCTCTTATTTTATTAACACAACACAAAAGAATTTCAAAATTTGAAATTCAAAAAGGGCTTTAACTTCCTTAATTAAATAAGGGTAACGTAGGCCAATTAATTGGGGGTTAAGAACGTTGAGAGAAAAAGAAAAGTCTTAGGGGTTCGTGTGGGCCCCACCACACTTAATCCTCCCAAGGGAGGTTAAGTGGGTGTGGGTCCCACTTCCAACCCCCTTAGGTAGGTTTTCTTTAATAAGTTAAAAATAAAATTTGTTTTACACAATTTTATTTAACTTAATTGAAAAACCCCAAAACGTATCTTTCAACCCGCAACAAACGCAACTCCCGAAAAGGTCTCATTAAGCGAATATCGGCGCTGCGAGTTCATCGGTGCCCTCGGATTTTAATTCCGAGCACCGGATCAAAAGTTAGGAATTCCCGCTCGTCCGTTCACTGAACGTACCCGAGCCAAACTTCGGAAATTAATTCCGGGCACTCCGGGCCTCGGAATCAGGTGCCGTCTGAAACCGCGCTCTTGTAAAAATCCAAAGAAAATTAAGAAAAAATTTCCCTTGAATTTTACGGTCTTTACATTACTCCCACCTCAGGGCTTTACGTCCCCGTAAAGATACAACAAAAACTAGGGGAACAAAAGAGGGTACTGAGCACGCATCTGAGCCTCCCGCTCCCAAGTGCTCTCCTGGAGATTCCCGTGCTGCCATCTGATGCGCACAAGAGGAATCGATCGCCCACGTAGGACCCGCTCCTGTCGATCCTCGATCTCCACTGGGACCTCCGCAAAAGTCGCCCCATCGTCAACGTCAAGCTCCCCATGGTCAATGATGTGCGTCGGGTCGTGCACGTATCTCCTCAGCTGGGATACGTGGAAGACGTCGTGCACCCGGTGCAACTGAGGTGGTAGAGCCAGGCGATAAGCCACCTCGCCAATCCTGCTGAGAATCTGGAAAGGTCCGATGAAGCGCGGAGATAACTTGCCGCCTCGGCCAAATCTCCGAATACCACGTCGAGGTGAGACCCGCAAGAAGACGTGGTCGCCATCCTCGAACTCCAGTGGCCTCCGCCTTCTGTCAGCGTATGACTTCTGCCGGCTCTGAGCTGTCCTCATCCGCTCCTGGATGACCTGGACCTTCTCTGTCGTGGCCTGGACCATTTCCGGTCCCACCAGTGCTGACTCCCCAGGGTCTGTCCAGCACAAAGGAGATCTACAAGGTCGGCCGTACAAGGCCTCGTACGGTGCCATCCCGATGGTGGAGTGGTAGCTGTTGTTGTATGCGAACTCCACCAAGGGGAGGTGGTCCTCCCAGCTACGACCAAAGTCGAGGACACATGCGCGGAGCATGTCCTCGAGAGTCTGAATGGTCCTCTCCGTCTGACCATCCGTCTGCGGGTGAAAGGCTGTGCTAAGACGTAGCTGCGTCCCGAACGCCTCCTGTAACCCCTTCCAAAGCCGGGAAGTAAAGCGGGCATCTCGATCGGAAACGATAGATGATGGCACGCCGTGGAGCCGCACAATCTCCTGAACGTAGAGACGTCCCAAGCTCTCCACCGAGCCCTGCTCTCTGATGGGTAAGAAGTGTGCCGACTTGGTGAGTCGGTCAACAATCACCCAGATGGAGTCGTGACCTCTGGAAGTGCGTGGAAGTCCAGTCACGAAGTCCATAGATATGCCATCCCACTTCCACTCCGGAACCTCCAAGGGCTGTACCAAGCCTGCTGGTACCTGATGCTCAGCCTTCACCTGCTGACAGGTAAGGCATCGAGAAACGAACTCTGCTACAGCTTTCTTCATGCCCGGCCACCAGTGCTGTCGTCTGAGGTCCTGGTACATCTTTGCCACTCCTGGATGTACCGCTAAAGGAGAAGTGTGAAACTCCCTCAGCACTTCCTCTCGCAATGTGACTGGTACCAAGGCACGTCCTCTGAAAAGGATGTCGTGCTCTGCTCCAAGGGAGAAACCATCAGGTGCCTGTCCCGAGGATATCTGTGCACGCTGTGTCTCACAGTCAGCGTCCCCGCGCTGTGCCTCCCTGACTCGCTGCAGTAGTGGAGGAGTGACTGTGAGAGACTGAAGAAAGGCTGCTCCATCTCTATCCACGAAGGATATCTGCAAAGAGGCTAGCTGCTCCGTCGCCTCCTCGAGTAGCTGAATGCCCGTCCTCCTGCTGAGGGCATCGGCTACTACGTTCCCCTTCCCTGGAGTATAGACTATCTCAAAGTCATAGTCCTGGAGGAACTCGAGCCATCGCCGTTGTCTCAGATTCAGATCCTTCTGCGAGAAGATATACCTGAGACTCTGATGATCGGAAAAGACTGTAAAGCGCTCGCCCATCAGATAGTGTCGCCATGTCTTCAGAGCGAAGACCACTGCTGCTAACTCCAGGTCATGGGTAGCGTAGTTCTGCTCATGCGGCCTCAACTGACGTGATCCATAGGCGATCACGGCCCGCTCCTGCATCAGAACACATCCGAGTCCGGTCCCTGATGCATCGCAGTAGACTACGTACCCTACTCCCTCCTCAGGCAACCTCAAGATAGGTGCGCTAGTCAATCTCTGTCTCAGCTCCTGGAAGCTCTGCTGACATCTGTCAGTCCACACGAAGGGTTTCCCCTTCTTCGTCAAAGCCGTGAGTGATGCCGCAACTCTGGAGAAGTCTGGAACGAATCTCCGATAGTATCCAGCTAGTCCCAAGAAACTCCGAACCTCAGTCACGCTCCTGGGTGGCTCCCATGCTAACACAGCCTCAATCTTCGCGGGATCTACTGCAACTCCCGCCTCAGAGATAACGTGTCCCAAAAAGTGGACCTCACGTATCCAGAACTGGCACTTCGAGAGCTTACCATAAAGCTGGTGCTCTCGGAGTGTGTCAAGGACAACTCGCAAGTGATAGGCGTGCTCCTCCTCTGTCGTAGAGTAAATCAGAATGTCGTCGATGAAGACCACGACAAACCGATCGAGGTATGGCTGAAAGATCCTGTTCATGAGAGCCATGAACACTGCTGGAGCATTGGTTACACCGAAAGGCATAACCAAGAACTCATAGTGGCCATACCGACATCTGAAGGCCGTCTTCTGCACATCCTCGTCTCTGACTCTGAGCTGATGATAGCCTGACCGGAGGTCTATCTTCGAGAACCACCGTGCTCCCTTGAGCTGATCAAAGAGGTCATCAATCCTCGGTAGCGGATACTTGTTCCTCACTGTCACCTGGTTCAGGCGACGAAAGTCAACACAAAGTCGCAAGCTCCCGTCCGCCTTCTTGGCGAACAATATCGGGGAAGCCCAGGGTGAAACACTGGGTCGGATGAATCCCTTGCCCTGCAAGTCCTCCAACTGTACCCGTAGCTCTCTAAGCTCGGCGGGGGCCATCCGATATGCTGGAGTGGATATCGGGGCTGTCCCGGGGTACAGGTCAATATAAAAGTCTACCTCTCTGCGAGGAGGTAGCCCTGGAACATCGTCGGGAAAAACGTCCGCATACTGATCCACCACTGCAGGAAAACCAGGACTCCGCACGTCAACTGCCCCAAGGATAAGGCTAGCCAACTGATGAGTGATGGGCTGTCCTCTCCTCCGCGGAAATCCATCCTGTGCTGCTAAGGCTCCCTTCTCGCCGGTGAAGGTGAACCTGCTCCCGTCGGTGCGTACACATCGCACCTTGCGCCTAAAACAGTCAATCTGTGCATGGACCGTAGACAGCCAATCCATGCCCAAGATGACGTCGTAAGGCCTCGACGCTGCTACAAGAAGATCCCAGCCGAAGCTCTCGCCTCCTAGAGTAAGCTCACACTGCCGGCACCAGTGCGTAATCGTCGAGTCTGCTCCCGTAGGAGTCTCTAGCCGTAAGGATCGAGCCAACGGCTCAGTCGGAATCTCCGAGCTCCGAACAAGGGCAGCGGCTATGAAAGAGTGACTCGCTCCTGTGTCTATAAGAACTGCAGCAAGGGTGGAATAGACACAGATAGTACCTCGAATCATCTCAGGTGCGCCGTGGTCATAGGCCTCTGCTGCCTGGAGCTGTGCCTGTCGCTGCCCGCCATCTCCCTGTGGTCGGGGTGGACCTCCTGGTGGTGGTGGTGGTAAAGCCTCAAAGCGTCGGCCACCACCAGCTGCTCGTCCAGCTCCACTGCCTCGTCCGCCTCCTCCCTGCGGACCGCCACGGTCGACCCTCTGCCTCTGCCTCGGTGGTCCATCTACTGACTGCTGCTCCTCGGTACGGCGGGTCGGGCAGTCACGAGCCATGTGGCCCTGTCCGCCGCATGAGTAGCACTGTCTGCCTCTCGGAAGACTGGCTCCGCGCTGTGTGCCCCGCACTGCTGAGCCAGTGCCCTGAGGTCGTCGGCCTGAAGGTCTGGTCTGTCTGGACCCCTGAGTCATCCGTCGACTGCCTGCTGCAGATGACTCTGCCACGTGCCGCCCTGCGGTGGGTCGCTGTGCTGGTGTAGACTCAGCAAGGAAGCTCTCGATCAGAAGAGCCCGCTCCAGTACTCCTGTCTGAGTCGGGATGCTGAGGGAGATCAGCGATGCCCTGATCTCGTGTCTCAAACCCTGCTCAAAGGTCCGGGCCCGGAAGAATGGGTCCCGTACCATGTCGGTCGAGTAGCGCGAGAGATCGGTAAATCTCGCCGAGTACTGGGCGACCGTCATGCTGCCCTGCCGCAGCTGTAGAAGCTCCTGGATACGCACCGCTCGAAGGGTGGCCGGGACGAACTCAGAGCGGAAGAGGCTCTCGAAATCCGTCCAGAGAAGAGATGCCTCATCGTGCACCTGGAGCATCAGGCTCCACCATCGTCCTGCTGCTGCGTGTAGTAGGCTCGCAGCGAGGATCACCATGAGGTCTGCTGGTGTCCTCACTAGCCTAAACACTCGAACAACTGCCTCCAGCCAGTCCTCTGCTGCCTGGGGATCCGTCTCCCCGCGAAACCTGGGCGGTCGCTGTCGCTGAAACTCATGCAGTGCGCTGAGGCGACGTGCATCGTCAGCGGCTGCTGCTGGAAGCATCGGGGGCTCGGCGGGTAAAGCTACCGCCGGTGCCACTACTGGAAAAGGGCCCTGCACCGAAGCCTCGTCGCTCGGTGGGCTGTCGTCTCGCTCGACCATCGGAACCCTAGCTGGCTGCCGTCGTGGGGCCATCCTGAAAAGGAAACAGGTGCGCCACGGTTAGAACAGTATACCTGGTGAGCTGATATAAGTAATCACAAAGAAAACTTTGAAACACACACGCAATCAATGTTTTCGTGCATTAAGTCGGAAATCAGACGTCAGGGTCCTGGTGTATGGATACGTCGGCCGCCGCACCAACACTGGACTCCCTGGACTGATAACCACACTCAATACGCTAAACATTATTGCTTCACATAGAAAAGATCAGAGTTCGCGGTAGAACCGAACTCCTTTGATACCAATTTGTCACGACCCGCCCTCGGGGTCCGAGCCGTGACTACCCCAAGCCCGCCTTCCATAGGCCAGGGGCTGGCGACTAGCACCAAGGCGTAAATCCCGGTAAAAAGGGAAGGCATTGCCTTTGAAAAGAAAACACACACCACAGAGTAAACAAGCGGAAGGTAATCACTGAGCAAGCAGAGAACAACTGAAAGTGCGGAAAAGTAAATGGGCCAAAATACAAACCCAAACTGAAAGTAAAGTACAACTCGAAAAGGGAAAAACAGCAACTGTAAAGTAAAGGCCGCTACTCCGAGCTGTCCACCGGAAATCCCACCTGAAGGGTGGGTACAGATAGCTCCTCTGCTCCACGGGTCCCACCGTCCGCTCCGTACTCGTCCCGCCCAGTGGTCCACCTCCGGGTACCGTCCCGCTCCGCGAACCTCAGCTAAGGTCAACGCTGTCCGTCGTCTGCAACCAACACAACGTAGTGCGGGCGAAGCCCGTGCAGGGGTGAGTATAAGCTACTCAGTAGGGACCCCGAGACCCCTGAAGGTCTCTCAAAATCCACAAAGGATAAATCACGAAGCAAAGTACAATCACGAAGTAACAACCAACACTGCTTAGGTATATGCCCATACATATACCTAAGTCATCAATTCAAATACGCTCCAACCTCCGAGATCAAGTATAACTCAGTCCACGCAGGAAAGTATACGTATTCCACAAAGGAAAGTAACAGGATTCAGCTCACACAGGTATACTTCTTCAAGGACGATAAAGATGATCACTGATCCATCTAAGTCGTCGGACCCACGAAGGATCGATAGGTAACTAACCCCCGCAGAAGACCCACACAGGATCGGGCTCACACAGAACCTGTAGGCGCTGGCTCACACAGAACCGCTGAGCGCAAGGACCCACACAGGATCGGGCTCACACAGAACCTGAAGCACTGATCCACGTAGGATCGCTGAGTGCTGTAGTCGTCGTCGTCGAATCCACACAGGATCTCTGTACTGTCTTCGTCGAATCCACACAGGATCTCTGTACTGTCGTCGTCGCAGTAGAACAGTCGCAGCCAGCACTAGGGTTCCCGCACACAGCAAGCTCGTACGGAGGGTCCGCTCCACGAGCCGAGAGGCTGATACATCAACTGTCACGAAGACCGAAGTTGATGTATCCAAAAGTTCCGTATCGTCAACAGGAACTCAACGCAACAGACGGCGCGTCGATCGGACGCCTGGTCCGAGAGTTATTGGCATTTTTGTCTCCGGGGCCCGGTTGGTTTTTAAGGCAAAACCAACCCGACCGTACTCCACCTGCGTCCAAACCTCGGGCGGAGTATGCCAAAAGATCCGTCTCACTAAGAGGAACACTACGCGACTGACGGCGCGTCAATCAGACGTCCGTAGCTCAAGATATGAGCGTTTCCGCTCCGAAGGCCCGGTTGGTTTCGTGAACGAACCAACCCGGCCGAACTCAAAGTAAACCGAAACCTTGAGTGCGATATACCGAAATGACCGTCTCGATCCAAGGATCGCGTTGCCGCAGACGGTTCGTCATTCGGAGGTCCGAGGCTCAAGTTATGAGGCAAAAACCGAATCTGGTCCGAAACGGGGGGGTCCGGGTCCGGAACGACCCGGCCCGACCCCCCCCCCCCTTGGGTGGCGCGGCGGCCGGCGGCGGCGGCCGGCGGCGGCGGACGGCGGCGGCGGGCCACGTGGCGGCGGCGGGCCGCGTGGCGGCGGCGGCCGCGTGGCGCGGCGGCGGCGGGCCACGTGGCGGCGGCGGGCCGCGTGGCGGCGGCGGCGGGCCGCGCTGGCGGCGGCGGACCGCGCTGGCGGCGGTGGCCGCGACTCACGCGGGGGGCTAAGCCCCCGCCCTTCCGAAGGCGGCGCGGCTTTGCCGCGCCGTTTGAGACAAAACGGCCCCCGCAAATGGGGGCCGGTTGAGTAAAACCGGGGGGGCTTTGCCCCCCCCTCCTTAAAAGAACCGCCCCCTCATTAAGAGGGGGGTCTTGATGGACCGGCCGGGGGTTTAAACCCCCGGTTTTTATGACATCCGGTCGGCCTGCTGGCCGGCCGGTTTTTACCAACGGGACCGGAATTTCCGGTCCCGCCCTTGACTTCCGACGCCGGCGGCCCGGCCGCCGGTCTTTCCTTCCGCCGCGGCCCGGAACCGGCCGCGGTCTCCTCGTCTCACCGCGGCCCGGAACCGGCCGCGGTGTTCGTCGTCCGGCGCGGTGCGACGGCACCGCGCCCCTTTCGCCGTGCCAAGAATCCTCCCAACGCGGCGTGTCGGCGTCGCGGTCTTGAAGTCTCTCCTCGGCGAAGCGCGACGGTATTGCGGAAATCATAAGCATGTTCATCCGCGTGGTGCGACGGCACCACGCCTCTTGCTTCCACCCGCATGAATCAACATGAACGAAGGAGGGGGTTTCGGCCGTGTTCGTGCGGTCCGACTCCCCTCGCGTTAACAAATAACATAACTAAAAAGTCTCACGTTTAGTCATGCTAAAATCCACGATTCAGGAATGGAATAAAATAATTAATAAAAACATCCCCTACCTCGGGTTTGAGATTCAAAGAAATCCTCTACGTTCCGCGGAAGACGGCGTCGCGGAAGTCAGGCGTCGCGGTCGTCGTTCGTCAAATCCGTTGACGAAGATTTACGTCCGATGCGACACGTTGTTGGCGGATCTTCATTTGCCGACGAAGAAGGTCCGAAGAGGAAGCAGAGGTCCGAAGATACTAGGTCTCTGAGTCGATGATCCTTGACGAAGTGTTGTCGTTCTTCGTCGAGGATGAAGACGTTCTTCGTTCTTCGTCAGAGCTTGAAGATGAGAAGGCTCTCCAAAGGCAAAAAAAAAACCCTAAATAAAATAAGACTACCTCTTATTTTATTAACACAACACAAAAGAATTTCAAAATTTGAAATTCAAAAAGGGCTTTAACTTCCTTAATTAAATAAGGGTAACGTAGGCCAATTAATTGGGGGTTAAGAACGTTGAGAGAAAAAGAAAAGTCTTAGGGGTTCGTGTGGGCCCCACCACACTTAATCCTCCCAAGGGAGGTTAAGTGGGTGTGGGTCCCACTTCCAACCCCCTTAGGTAGGTTTTCTTTAATAAGTTAAAAATAAAATTTGTTTTACACAATTTTATTTAACTTAATTGAAAAACCCCAAAACGTATCTTTCAACCCGCAACAAACGCAACTCCCGAAAAGGTCTCATTAAGCGAATATCGGCGCTGCGAGTTCATCGGTGCCCTCGGATTTTAATTCCGAGCACCGGATCAAAAGTTAGGAATTCCCGCTCGTCCGTTCACTGAACGTACCCGAGCCAAACTTCGGAAATTAATTCCGGGCACTCCGGGCCTCGGAATCAGGTGCCGTCTGAAACCGCGCTCTTGTAAAAATCCAAAGAAAATTAAGAAAAAATTTCCCTTGAATTTTACGGTCTTTACAAACTCCTTCATAGGATTTGGAATCACTAAGGATCATCTTATTGATTTCCATATTGAGACATAACATTTTATTGCATAATAAAATATTCATGGATAAGAACTCACACTAAGATGAACTCTCCCTTATTTAGGGATATTTTTTCATTACATAGTAAACTTTTTAACAATCCTTTCTCCCCTTCGTGATTTTGAAAAAGGAATAAAAGGAATGGAAATGAAAATATGCTACCAGAAATATTAGTACTAGACAACGAAATTTATAAAGAGCAACCCAAAAAAATTTTATGATTGGAAAAATTTATACAATAAAGAAACAAAACAACTGATCGGAATTAATTTTTTTTCCTTATTTCTCTTTCGACGTCATCTTATTAACTATGGTTTTGATCTTCTTGAGTTCATTGTGATCCTCCTCTGCACATTTGAGAAGCTGATCCTGATCGTCTATTTTCTTCTCTAAGGCTTGGATTTTTCCTCCCTGATCCTTAAGAGATTCTTCCAGACCCTTTAGACCGTCTTTTATCTTAACTATCTTGTCTTATATCTCAATCCTGAGATCCATTTCCCTCTTCCTATTATGCGAAAATGGATATAATTTCCCATTCAGATCTTTTAATTCTTTCTTCTGATTATTTTCTTCAAGAGATATCTCTTCTTCAAAAGACATGGTGATATATTTGAACTTACAAACATCGGTTTCAAATGTGTCCTTGACATTATCGTGAAAATCATCAAGAATTATCATGTCCTCAATAGTTTTCATTGACTAGCTAGGCATCTTCGTGCAATATCTTTTTTTTGGGATTTTGTAGTTTATTAAAAAAGGTTTTGAAATCAGTTTCATGTTTGACACACTTATCCATCACCATTGATAGAGAATCTGATTTCTAATTTATGGTATGCTAAAGCATCTGGAATCTAGTGACTATGCTTGGAAAAAGAGGGATAGTTCTAACATGCTTTTTCAAAGATAAGACTACAATTTCATGTCCAATAAAGGATGATTCTGAATCATGGATTTTTCTTGGTGTTGATTCTTTTTCTATATCAACGACTTTCTTCTTCAATGAATAACTCACTTCTTTCTTATTCACCACTTCTCTTCTAGGTGTATCATCAACAACCCGTTTTCCCTTATCAGTTTTCTAAATTACATCTTCTTGATTGGGTGATTCGTGTTCACTATCAGGTAGTTGAAAAATTTTATCTTCATCTTCCACTTCCTTCTCAACTCCTGCCATAGTATCCTCTGGCTGAATGATAACATGTTTGGAGCATTCTTCTTCAAAAACATTGTTCACTAATTCTCCACTTTTCTCATATTTCTCTCGGGTATTTAATTTTGAAGACTCGGCTTCAGAGGTTCAGAATGATAATTTTTCAGAAGGACTGTCCTTCTCATGAAAATCCTCAACTTTCGTTATTCAACCTTCAGTATCACCATTCCCTTTTTTTCTTTATCCACTTCCTTTAATTGAACTTCTTCGAGAGTCAAAAATTTATTTCCTGGAGTCTAGCGTAATGATTCAATCATAAAGGATTCTGGTACCAGAATACTTTCAAATGTTTTCTCAGCAGCCATAATAAGTGATTGGACTATCTCTTCCTCAAACAACTTTTTTTACTGATTCTCTCTCTCTTTCTTCTCTAGCTCTTTAGCTGACTTTTCCTTTAATGATTTTCCCTCAGTACTGTCCAAGACAATCTTAGGATCCCCTTATTTCTGATTTTTCTTATCTTCTCTCCACTTTTCTACAACTTCATCATGATATGGTTTTTGTTTCATTGGCTATGGGGGTTCTGACTGAATTTATGTAGCCACTATGGTTTTTTCCTTCTCTTCTACTTCTTTCACCTTCCTCTTCCTTGCACACTTTTTAGAGGATTCAGCCACATCCTGTTTCTTTAAAAGAGTTTCAACTTCCTCTTCAAGAAAATCATATAATTCATCAGATTCATTATAAAACCAATTTTCATCATTCTCAATGTATCATCACTCAACAACATGACTTTGAAATTCCTCGACATAGAACTGGAAGTAATTTTGAAATATTCTAAATAGAAAACAATCATCTTTGATAGAATGGCTAGATAAATAATAATTTGATATTTCAAATTCCCATTCATGATATTCTCAATCATAAACAAAATATACTTATCTAAATTTATCTTCCTTACATTCACCATGAATTCAAAAATATAGATTTCACTCTTCTTTAGAGCATCCTTATCACCTTTTCGAGGAAAAATGTATCCTCAAACCCACAATTCAAGAATCTGAATGTTTGTAGAGAGGTGAAGAATCATCAGAGTATTTAATTTTAAGAGACAAAGACAAGCCATGGATTTTTAGTTTGTAAAACTTCCTTTTACATTAGGTAGCTTGTGAGTACAGAACTCAGTTTCCCCATCATAAAAAATACCAACCAAGCTTGTAGCCCTGGGGTAAGAAAGTGAATACGTCTTTTCATAACACATGAAAGAGAACTTACTTCTGCCTTATTCCTTAAAGAAAGTTATTGACTCATAGAACTCTACTAACAAATCCATATAAACAAAATCATGAGTTTTTGTTTTTTAAATACATAAAATTTCCCACCCATTGATTTTGATATCCTTGGAAATGAGAGTCACATTGGGAATTAAAATTTGGATCAACTAACCATATTTTATATATCTTCCATTTAGAGATTGGATTGACAGTCGATATTTCTTTTTGGGAAGTGATATTGGAAGACCTTAAGATTTAGTGAATATCTAAGTAGTTTGGAGTAGACTTTTGTTGGAAGGGCAGTTCTTCAGCATGCAAGAGCTTTGAGATCATTGTGGGAAAACCATCGGTGGGTCCTTTATATAGGTGTTTGTGGTGTCAATTTAGCTTCCAAACTCAATCAAATGGTTGAAAACCCTTCTGTCCATATTTGAAGGCTAAAAAGTTGACTGACAATGAATTTTGATAGATTTAGATATATTGTTGCTTTTTAAGGAAAACATTGAGATTTAAGGATAAGTGAATAAAAAAATTATAAAAAATGAAAATACCAACATGTAAAAGATGATGACAAAAATTTAGAAAAGGAAACATTCCTTTCGAATTGCAAGGATGATTATTTGTAATGAGGAAAATTCTTCTTGAAAAACATTAGATTCTGAATAGTTGATTATGAAAACTTTCAATATAAAAATTTCCATTATGAAAATTGTTAGTACGAAAATCTTCAAAATGAAAATTTTAAGTACGAAAATCTTCATTATGAAAATTTTAAGTATGAAAAACTTCATTATGAAACGTTTGCATACGAAAATATTCATTATGAAAATTTTATGTATGAAAATATTTATTACGAACATTTTATGTATGAAAAAAAATTAGACTAAGAAACTTTTGTAATATAAGGAAAAATTTAGACTATGAAAAACGTTTCAAATTATGAAAAAAAATTACACTATGAAAAAAAAAATTGACTACGAACAAATTTTGAGACTACGACATTTTTTTTGACTATGAAACAAAATTTAGAATATGATAAATTTTTAGACAATGAAAATTTTTAAAAACCTAACAATCAAATGTAATCCCCTATAAAAAGGAGGACCTTAATATAAAGAGATTTGTTTGAACCTGAAGTTAAAAAGGAATATTACCTTACAGTTATCATTCATAACATCTTTTTAATGTATTCAAATCTATCAGATTGTAATGATTTTGTGAATATATCAAGATGTTGATCTTGTCTTCTGATAAATTGAATAATGATATCTCTTTTTTGTGTGTGATACCTAAGAAAGTTATTCCTAATATATATTTGTTTTGTACGAGGGTGATGTTTAGGGTTTTTACTTAAGAAAATGGAACTAGTATTATCCCACAAAATTTATATTTTGGTTATAATTATATCATAGTCTATGAGTGTGAGTTGCATCCACAACACTTTAGCACAGCAACTTACAGCTACTACACATTCAACTTCAATAGCGGAAAGTGATGTTGAGTGTTGCTTTTTTGCATGACCAAGAAACGAATGAATATATTAATAAATGAAAAGTTCCGGATGTAATCATCGTATCCATTCTACATCCACCAAAGTTAGCATCGAAAAGAAATTTAAAAATAAATCATTTCCATAAGTATAAAAGAGTCCTAGAACCATGGTTCCCTTTAAGTAGTGAAAAATCTATTTCACTTCATTTAAATGAGATTCCTTACGATTGGATTGATATCTTGTACATAAGAATACTGAAAACATTATGTCTGGACGACTAGCTATCAAGTAATGTAGACTTCTTATCATACCTCGAAAATATGTTTGATCTACTAGTTTCCTAGCTTCAACTAGATCAAGTGGATATGAGGTACCAATGGGAGTACATATTCTTCTAGTTCTTTCATTCCATACTTTTTAAGAAGATCCGTAATATACTTATGTTGGGATATTTAAATTTTTTCTGTGTTTTGAGAAATTTGATAACTAAGGAAAAATGTTAACTCACCCATAATACTCATTTCAAACATAGATTTCATTAGTTCCGCAAAAGAATGAGTTAATGATTGATGAGTTGAACAAAATATAATGTCATCAACAAAAATTTGAAAAATAAAAACATTTTTCTTATATTTCTGTATAAAATTGGTTGGATCTGCATTTCCCATAACATAATTTTTTTGAACTAAAAAATCTATAATTTTATCATACCATGCTTGAGGGGCTTTCTTAGGTCCATACAGAGCTTTGGTATGTTTGTAATCTTGATCAAGATGTTTTGAATCTTCAAAACCACGAGTTTGTTGAACAAAAACATCCTATTAAACAAACCCATTTTGGAATGAACATTTAACATCTATTTGAAAAAGATTGAAATTGAAGAATGATGCAAAGGTAAGTAGAATGTGAATAGATTCAAGTTTAGCAATTGAAGCCTAGGTTTATTTATAGTCTATTCCTATTGTTTTATTATAGCCTTTAGAAACAAATATATCATTATGTATTACTATGATTCCATTTTCATCACATTTATTTCTGAAGACCCATTTCACTCCTATAACAGAATTTTGTTTAGGTCATTTAACAATGGTCCAGAATTTATTCCTTTCTAATTCATTTAGCTCATCTTTCATAGATTTTATCCAATCATTATCCTCTAAAGCATCATTAGTGCTTTTTATTTCTAATTGGGAATGGAATTCTAGATGTTCTACTTTATTTCTTAAAAAAATTATTGTAATTATAGGATGATTTACATCCCCAATGATACTGTCACTTGGATGATTCTTAAGAAACAACTTATTTGAGTTTTGTAAAACCAGTTCATCAACGTAGGTTAAGAAATCATCTGGGGTAAATGATTCAGAAATACATTTTTGAACATTTTCCTTATCCGAAGGATCTTCTATCAAGGGTTGATAATCAGTTTTTGAAAACACATCTGAATATGTATGTTAATGTTGTTTAAAAACAATATGATCAGTTCCATAAAATATTACATGTACTGTTTCTTCAACATTAAAGGTTTTTATTGAAAAGTCTATAATCCATTGAAGCTATGGAGTAGCCTAAGAAAATTCCTTCATTAGATTTGGGAGAAAATTTATGTAGATTATATTCAATATTCAGAATGAATACCTTATAACCAAAATCCTTGAAGTTTGAAAATATAGGTTTTCTACCATTCCAAAACACATAAAGTGTTTTGTTAAGAAAAGGCTTAATCAAAACACGATTTTTAGTATAGAAAGTAGTACATACAGCTTCAATCCAAAAAAATTTGGCTTCTGAATATTCACTCAACATGGTTCTTGTTATCTTTTGAAGAATTCTATTTCTTATATCAACAACACCATTTTTTTGAGGTTTTCTGGGTGCTGAGAAGTTATGAGTAATGCATATCCAACAACAAAAGGTTTCATAATCAGAATTCTGAAATTCCCATCCATGATCACTGTGAATAGTTATCATAGGATGATTTTTATCATTTTTAACATGTGCTCTAAAACATTTTAAATAAGAAAAAGCTTCAGATTTCATTTCTAGAAAATATACCCATGTAAATATATTGTAATCATAAACTAAAAAAAATACATAATACTTTCCTTCAATGTTTCTAGTTTGTTTTGGTCCAAAAAGATCCATATGCACTAACTGTAATGCATCACTAGTAGAGACTTCACTGACTAATTTAAAACATTATTTATGTTTTTTTCAATATTGACAAGAATCACAAACTTTTCATGATTCAAATCTAAGGTTGGGTAGATCCTTAAATAGTATTTTATATAGTGTTTTCAAAAGTTACTAAGATTATAGTGTCCTAACCTTCTATTCCACAACATAGAATGATCTTCCATTCCACTAAGTCAAGGTAGATCTTGGTTTCTAAGATCTTCTATGTTTAGTGTGTAAACATTCTCTTGCCTATTGATAGAAAGAATAAACCCTTCCTTGAAATTGGGTACTAACCAATTGTCATTCCTAAAATTCACAAGGTAACCCAAATAACATAATTAAATTATGCTAATGAGGATGTTCTTAAGAACCTTGACAATAAAAATTTTGAAATCAATTTTTTTCCCAGAAAAACAAGGTTACTTATACTAATAATTTCTCAATTAGCATTATCTCCGAATGTTACTTTTCCTCCTTTTTCCTTGATAATATTTTCAATGATGTTTTTGTAACCAGTCATATTCTTGGAACATCCACTATTCATGTACCATTTTTTTAAATTGGTACTATCATTATTTTCCTGAAAATAAAAGTGTTAAACTTTCGGAACACAAAGGTGTTTGGATCCAAAAACATCAGAATGTAAAATTTTATGAATCCACATTTTCCTTGAAAAATAGGATCATTAAAAACCTAAAGACTGAGTTTTGTTTAAGGAACAATTTTTTCCCAATGCCCATAACACTGAAACTTACTATAGAATGGAGCACTTTGAGAAACAAAATAATTATTACTAAAAATCAGTTTTGAACTAGTATATCCTAAACCATAATTATTCCTTAGAGGTCGAATTTGAGAATACATATTATTAAAATATTCCATACCTAAGGTAATGTTGGAAAAACACTTCCTCAAAGAAAATATTTCTGACTTTAGTCCAATAACAATGTTCTTATCCTAAAAAACAACAGTTTTAGAACTAATATTAGGCTCAAAAACATTTTTCTTAGAAATTACTTTTTCTAGATAATTAGAAACTTTGTCCTTTTCAGAATGAACTTCGTCAAGGGTTTTTAAAATACTTTTAAAATCAAAGGTTTTCCTATCAATATCCTTATAATGATTTGATATTTCATTAGTAAAAATAGAAATTCTAGATTATTCCATATCTAGGATTTTCTTGACATTAGAATTTTCATTCTTAAACAGCTTAACAAACCTATAAACATCGTCATTGGTTGGTAAAGCATTAACCTCATCAGGAGAATATTCTTCATCTGAGGATTCATTGTATTTACTATCACTATAATTATATTTCAAGGATGTATTGGTTATGGATTAAACATTGTGTACCTTATCCATTAAACACTGATTTTTAATTGGATACTTGGAAATTAAACCAAATTACTCTGGGCAGAAGGTTTTCAATCCGAGGACTCATCAGAAGAGTCTCCACCACTTGCACTCCAGGTGTCAATTGATTTCAAGACTTTCTTAGCTTTAGCTTTGTATTAATTCAATGTATTCCTCTCAGAATGATATTCCTTTCTATCTTTTATCTTATGCTTTAGACAATTTGGCATTATATGTTCAGATCTTTTACATTCATAACAAGTGACATCAAAGTCATTCTTATCCTTCCGTTCATTCTTCTTGTATCTATAATGAATATATTTCTTCCAAACTATCTTGTTCATCCTTCGAGCATGATTAGCTAGTTCATTCTCAGAATGTTCACTTTCAATTGATTCAAATAAATCAGTAACCTTCTTAGACCGAGATCTTGTAACTATCTCAGGAGTCTTGGAATTTTTATTCTTTGAAGTAGTTGTAAAAGAAACACTTCCATTCCCATTCTTCTTCTTAACATTATCAGTATATATCTTCATTCTAGTTTCAAGTTGAAGAAGTGTACCAAAAAGATCATCAAGTGTGATCTAAGATACTGTCCTATTTTCATATATAGATGTCCTCTTGGATTCCAATTCACTAGGTATGATTTCTATAATCATGTCCACAAGTGCCTCATCATCTAAACATTTTTCTCCCATGGATTGAAAGCTGTTGAAAATATTCATAAATCTATTTTTTACCATACATATAGGTTCTCCAAAAGGAAAAAAACCATGGTACTCAGCTCTATTCATAGTTCTTCTAGTATCAATAACATTGGAAGTTCCAAAATGAGTTACTTCAAGCATCTTCCAAATACAATTGGCAGCTTCACTAGAAGAAGTTTGGCTATATATTTTCCTTGTCACGGAACACAACTATGTATTGTGTACCATATATTTTAGTTGATATTATGACATCTCCTGATTAGTAAAAGATCACGACTTCTTTATCAGAAATCTTGAAGTCCCTAGTCGGCATAACAAAGTTGTCTACTGTAGTGTTAATAACAAAATTCATCATACGATCTCTCCAAAATTCATAATCATTTCCATAAAAAATAAGTGGTCTAGTAGGATTATGATTGTCAATTGAACAAAAATTCATTCCTGTCATCTCAAATAAAATATATTTCCACTCAAACTTGTTAGTAATAATTTTTTTTAAATAAAGATAAAAATATCATATCCATGGAAAATATAGAATAATGAAAAACATGATCAAGAAAACATATATGTGAATAAAAGTTTGTCAGAGACCTCCTCTAATACTAATTGTAGGATCAAAATGATGATATAGACTCTCAATATACAAGAGGGGGTGAATTGAATACATTAACAAAATTAATTTGGAAATATTAATGATGGTATTGTTTAACTATTTTGGAGACTGTAAATTCACATGACCTCTTAGTTCTACAAACTTGTTTGATTCCATAAATCTGGTTCTGAAAATGAAACATAAGAAAAGTTTACAAAGATAAAGATTTTACCATAAAGTTTATAGAGACTTACTAACTAGAGTACAAGAATAAGAAAGTATAATATAGTTATACTATCCTTATCAAACCAAATGATGCTGAAATTATTCTTGATACAATATAAGTAACAAGTATGAAATCTTTTAACCCAAAGTGAAGGGTATCCAACATCCTTGGATAAAGGTCCCGTGATTTATACTTTCAAAAAAGTATGTGTTACCCACACCAGGGTAAGCACTCAATATGAATATCAGAGTATGCCTTGCTATCTCTGCAAGCCCTTGTACTCCAAGGTATATAGCACCTCTGTCTTCCAATCCACAAAATCCCTCTAATGTACTCAGCAACATTCAGAGTCGCACGAAGAAATTCTGAACAAGATGAACAGTAAAGACAAATCAATACAGCCTCTCCTTCTGGAAATCACTTCAGCTACATGTAATCTCTAGATTGATCAATCTATGTTGTTGTGAGATCGTTCTAATGTGATCCTATTTATAGGCGCATCTTCAAAAGTAGACTCCATCCTCCAATGGTCGTATTTTTTCACAAATTTTGGAGAGACATGTACACTTTCAATCATACAAAGGTTGGTTAGAAACAGAATGCACAAAATCATTTTATAACTCAAAAAAGAGTAAGAAAAAACCGGTTTCTTAACCAAATTCATTTTTTGGAGTCTAATAAAAAAAATTAAATTTCGAAATCCTACCAAAAAACAATTCGGTGTCTATAATACATGAATATTCTGATTCTTTCTTCAAAAATAATTCAGAACCTGAATTCTAAAGAATTTCAGAGTCTGAATTTCAAGGAAATTCACTTTCTGAATTCAAATGAATTCGGAGTCTAAATTTATAGAATTTGGAGTCTGAACTTACAATGTTCAGAGTCTGAATTCGGAGAATTTGGAGTCTGAACTCAAAATGTTTGGAGTCTGAATTCAGAGAATTCAGAGTTTCAACACAGGACGTTTGGAGTCTGAATTCAGAATTTTTGGAGTCTGACTTTAGATAATTCAGAGTGTGAACTTAGAAAGATCTGAGTTTGAATTCATAGAATTTGGAGTTTCAAATAAAAAATTTCATAGTATGAATTCCGAGAATTAGGGGTCTAAAATAAGAAAGTTCAAAGTCTGAATTTAGATAATTCAGAGTCTGAAATTTGAATGTTCGGTGTCCGAATTCATAGAATTCAGAACCTAAATTTGAATGATGAAAACATAATGTTCTATATCAAAGTATTTATAAGATTTCGAGGTTTTAGAGATGAATCTAAATTTTAATCATAGAAATAAAATTAGTTAGGTTTAGAGATATTATGATATGAATAGTGAAAATATGGTAAGGATAAATTTTCCTTGGGGAAGGAAAATCTTTCTTATGAATTCTTAATTAAAATAAAATTATCCTTGAGATAGAGTGTCTGTGATTTTCAAAACATGAAAGAATGAAAAATTCATAAAGAAAACCATATTGACTCAACACTCCCACCTGAACTTCATATAATATTTATTGGTATAATAAGAAACAGTGACAATTAATTGCAGTTATTGAGATATAATGAATTTTTTAGTGATTTATATGATCTTTAACTTCTCTCATAGATTATTTTTATGAAATCGTACTTGTTAAGTCATATCTTGGGATTTGTCTAGGTAAATTCTAGTGTTGTTACTTTCATTCCATGATCTATAAAATGGTTAGTTTAAGGAAGACCCCTACCAAATGATTCTATTTCATACCCATTATATATATTTTTCATAACGAGTTTAATTTAATTTATACCACCGATTCAATTACTATATTATAATGGTCTTATTTATTATTAATATTTTTATCTTATTAATATATCATAGTTCTACACAGTTTAATAAAATGTGTGATATATGATACTAAATATTTTATTTATTAAAAATATAACATTGAATAAAATCTTATTGTGTTACAATATAAGTATTAAAATTAAATGAATTAAAGTAAGTAAAATTTGGGGAAAATGTTTTGTCTAAATAATGTGCTATTTGTTGATGGGATGAATCCTAAACCACTATGTGTCTCAGATTTTTTATGATTGAAATGTAGTGATCTTAAAGAAAAATAGATTCTATAAAAATATATTCAATTATTGAGTTTTTATCTCCAAGCGGGTTTAGAATCATGAAAACAAACTTCCAATGGGAGGGGAAGATAATATTGATACATGAACCAATAAAGAGAAAATAAAACATTGAATTTAACTAATTGTAACCTCAACAAAAATAAAATGATTAATTTAATCGAAAGATATGTATATAGTATTCATATCTGGTAAGCAGACAATATATTATTTTAAAAAACATTTATCAAATTTAAAAATTTAACGAAAATACATAGTGGATTTGATATTAAAATAAGGAAACCAATTGAGTTGATACATTCAAATTTTTGTGGGGAAATGAAAAATAAATCATCCTATGGTGATTGGTATTTACCCAAATTTATTTATGTACTTACCATAATTACATGTATCATGTTATTGTCCCATAAGTCTGAATGTCAATAATGTTTTAAAATGTTTTAGAGGATTATGGGAAAATAAACAGGTTTTCACTTAATGTGGTTGAGTTCAAATGATGATATTAAATACTTCATTATAAAATTAGTATATCACATAGATAAAAAATCTATGAAACATGAGTTTATAACTCTATACAACACACAACAGAATAGGATGGTCAAAAGGAAAAATAGAGGCCTTGTGTGTAGGGAATGAAATATGCTTACTAATAGTGACACATTTTGATTCATCTGGTTAAAAGATTTTAAACTACTTAAAATTCTAAAAATAAGTGATTATTAAAATAATAATTCGATATTAATCCCTAATAAATGTGGTTAAAAAATGAAAACCCAATATAATCAACATTAGAGTGAATTAGAGTCCCTGGTTGATTAAGATAAATGGAATGAATGGGAAAAATAGTGATGAAAATGTTGATGATGGGGTATTCCTTGGTTAAACACAAAATGGGAGTTATTATAGGTGTTACACATTTTTTTAGAATAATTTCATGGATCATGGTGATGATATTTTTTTTGAAAGTTAATTATATTTCAGTAGCCTAGTCTTATTATATATAGAGGATGATGATGTTAATATTGGATTAGCAGAAGAAAATGTATAGTAAGTCTAATTTCATCATAATGGTGAATATTAAAATTATACAAATGATATACGAGGAACACATATGTTTATAGGTGACCATTAAAGGTATAAAAACCATGTAGATACTGATAATATCACAATCAACAAGAATATGGAAATTCAAAATAAAGGAATAATCATCAGAACAAAACCGACTAGTTTTCTCTCTAAAATTGAAAACAAATGAGTTGAAGAAATTTTTTAATATTGAATGAAGATTAATGAATAATATGTTTTGTCAAATTTATAAATCTGAGACAATGTTTAATGCTCTATGTTCTTATGAATTATTTTCTTTTTCTAAATAAAAATCATTAATGTTTAATGTTTCAAGCTATAAAAAGTGAATATTTCATTATATGCAACAACAATTTATGATTTTGATACAGGAAAAACTATGTTTCAATTAGTACAAGAAAGAATAGATTTTTATTTTGTTACACACAATACCTATTTTGTTCAGTAGCTTGTGTTGGATGAAATATTGAATATTAAAAAACTACAATATACTGTAAAAATTATTATTCAACATGGTAGTTATCTCCTAGCCATTGGAATGGAAATAATGAATATTATTAAATAAAAGATAATTTTTTTTTTCATATTTATATTATTTATTTATTGATTATAAATAAAATAATAATCATCTAATTTTTTTAAAAAAAATATCTTATTTTTTAAAATAATTGATAATTATGCTTGGTGTGAAAAATTTAAAATTAAAATTTACCACTTATAGAAAATTTATTGTAAAAAATTAAATTAAAATTTTAAAATATTAATTTGAATATTATATTATAGATAATATTTGGGAATTTGTTGAGATTCTATTTTTTGAGAAATTTTTATAATACTGAGTTTTAAGAGAAAGCTGCATTTTCAACTAATTTATTATATATTTAAATTATATATTAAATATTTATTAATTAATAATGACATGAATTATAAATCTATAAATATAATCAATTTTTTTTAGAAATAGGATAAAAAAATATTCGTAAACCTTTGAAGATTTTCACATTAAAAACATGCTTTCTCATCACGTATGTGGGAATAATGTTAAATTAAATTAATATAGCTATGTAAAATATATTTTATATTTTGAATAAGAATAATTTATAATTTCTAATAAAAATAAAAATATTTTTTCCCAAATTTATTCATGAAGAAGTTAGAAATAATTATTGTTAATATGGAAAAACCAAGATTGGTTAGTTGTTAATCATAGAATATAAAGTGTAGGAATGGCTAAAATCATATAAAACCCACATTTGAATAATATATTTAGGCCCATGGGACAATATTATCTTATTTTATGGTTTTTGGCTCAATTTTACATGAATTGGACCAAAATAATATGTTATGTAATGAAAAAGAAAAAAATGATTTTTTACATACTTTTAATTCCAATAAATATTTGGGATATGGGAAAATATATCATATGTTATGTTATATATATTATGGGAATATAAATTAATTAATTATATCATGAAAATTTATTTTTATTCTTTAGATGTGATTTAGGTACTTTAAATGATTAAGAAAGACAAATAAAATAATTATTTAGTTATTAAATAACTGAAATAACTGATGTAGAATACATTAAAAATGGGGTAAATTGGCTAAATTGTTGTATAAATTTATTTCCCTATATTATTATATCATGATAAAATGGTGTGATTTTAATATATTAAAATAAAATAATTCTTTTGGAGATTATTAAATTCAAGTAAATTAAATAATGTGAAAATTGGCATCAATGTTATTTACTATAAATGGTATTTTATTAAATGATTTCAAATTACTAAAAAATTATATTCATCCATGAAATCTTTAAATTTTAATAAATATAATACGTGGTATATTAATTCACCAATTTAACTTTTAAAAGGAACATATTGAACTCTAAATAGTAAAAACATTGTTAGTAGGGTTTGGGTTAGATATGTGTTTTTCCGCATTACATGCACTTCTGTTAAAATTAATTTACAGAAAATATAATATTTATATTTTATAAATAAGATATCATAATCTAAATCCATTGGATATAATTAGTCTAATAATTCTAAATTTAATTTAGTTCAAACATATATATTACCTGTGATAGAAAATTTTTACCCTTAATAAAAGCCGAAATTGTAAAAATAGTGAAACATAGATGTTTATGGAAAAAAATATAATAATGATTTTATATTTGTTTTTTGGAGGTATGTTTCGACCACTTGATATATTACCGCAATTATTATCTAATTTGGTATCCATTTGAGGTAACAGAGACCCCCCAATATTAAATACTTCTCAGTATTTACAAAAATACCACTACTCCTCTACTATAAATGGAAACTCACTCACCACCATTTTTAACACCTCTCAAGAAATTTTTCATCATTTATATCAGCCTTATTAATATGAAAAACTTCTCAATTTTATACTATAATCCATAATTTTATAAAATATCCTTGCAATTAACTCATTTGGTGAAAACAAAATTGAGATACCCGAAGAAGAGCTAATGTTCATCAATGAACATTTATAATTTATTTCTTACTGAAACCAATTCAATTAATTTTATATAATTGTTACATTAAAAAACTATAAATTAAATGTAAATAGTTTTTTTATCATTATAAATCACAACCAAACAAACTTCCATAAATGGGTTATCTAATCAACATTTGTGTGTACATCGGACAACGAAATTGTAATCGCATGTTTTACATTTTTACTTTACAACCATTCAAGGATGTGAATAATGATGGATATAATATTTATATATGATATGTATAATATTTATGAAATCTATATTATTATAAAGTTATTATATAACACATATTTTCAGGATTTACATTTTTAGGAATACGATAACCTCGTTCTTGTGTATGTAGACTGCCGCCTCAAAAATTGATGTTATTAATTAATGCTTTAAATGGTATATATTAAGGGTTGGTTAAAAAAAATATGAGAAATATATGAAATAATTTTGATAAAATACTAATAATATGTATATATATCATTTACTTATTTTCATTCAAGAAGGTTAGAAAAAGGAATGTTCATTTTAAAGTATGACCCACAGTCTCCCGGAATGGTGTATGTCATTTCCGATCATTAAAATTATTGATTAATATAAATTAATATAAAACTAATATATATTATATTAATATCCTTGACAAAATTATTCATATGATTGAATCATTATATAATTAATAGATCGTCAAGTTAAGACATCTACAAAATACAGAGTGGTTAGTACCCAAACATAACATTAACATGGAATATTTAATAAACGGTTAATATAAATTCATAAGTAAATAATATATGTTGTTATATATGTATATATTAATATGGTTCATTTATATATTTACGAAAATATTATATTGATATATGGGATTTTTTAATTAGTATAATGAGAATCAAGAATTATTGTAAGAGATTTATGTATCACTATTTTACTTTATTGAGACACATGTTATATACACCACCTATTTATTTTATTTTGTTAATATACTAAACATGGGTATATTTTATTACTAATAACATAAAATTAATTTTAATTTAAAAACCCATTTTTTTATCTCAGGTTCCTATGGGTTGCATTTCAAAAGTTACCAGATCAGTAAGGGTTTTTTTCTAAATTTTTTTTCTTTAAGAAACATGTACTTTTATGAGCCAGTATTATTTTGCGAGGTGTATATTCTGACCATTTGAAAATATATATCATGAATATATTTCTTTTAATTATATTTTATTCCTTTTTAATGTAATTATTTCATGGTGATTATGATTTTCGCTTACCCAAGTGGTATGAGTTTATTATTATAATCACATCATTTACCAGGGCTGTTATGATTATGTTTCCATCGGTGATTTATTATAATAATTCTTGAAACAAATATCATAAATTTCTTCACCTATAGTTATTCATTTTATATTATTTTAATGGTACTTTTTTTTAATATTTTTAACTTAATATAATAATGAAAATGTTTTTTTGGGAATCCGACATTATTTCTCACATCGGTATGAAATATGTTTTCCTCAAAAACAAAAATTTTAAAGTATTTTTCAAAATGTTTGAGTATTATTGTATAATTTATTTTTAGGAAATTTTAACCATTTTTATATCTTTTTACATAATGTTGTTAAAATGAATACTCTTGTAGTTTTCCGATCAAGGCTTTTTTGACTTTTATCGACAATGTGAAGGAATATTATTTATTTATATGTTTTAAATGAAATTATATGACATCATGAACATTCATGTTTTTGAAGATTAGGTTATAAATTCAAATAAATATAATTAAAATAAAATGTTTTTTAAATATTTTATAAATATTTTTATTTTAATTTAATTCTCATATAATGGAATTATGAAAATGTATTATGTTTCAAAAAATGTTTTAAGTGATTTTCAAGGACTCATTAAAAAGTTTCTATGTTTATTTTCAAAGAAAACGATTTCAAAGATTATTTATATTTAAAAAATATTTTAAATGGGTTTCAAATCATTGTTTATAATAATACAAGGATATTTTCAATGAAAACGTTTTTCATAAGGTTTTTTAATTTAAAAAGATATTTTCACAGAGAAAAGAACATTTTCATGAAAAATATTTTAAATGAATATTTTAATATTTTTTTATAAGTTTACAATGATATATTTGAAGAAAACGTTTTTCAAAATATATTATGAATATTTTTTTCAAAGAATGGATATTTTCCTTATGAAATGTTCGTTGTGTTCTTTTAAAATCCATCTCCATCTAAGTTGACATCCTTTGATATATATTATGATTTACTGTAGATATTATCTATGGAAAAATTAATTAATTCTCTCTCTAAATAGTCTTTTATTTTTCAGAATGATGTTTATGAAACACATTTCTCTTCCATATGTTATACCATGATAAGATTCTTATGAAACCCACTTATTTTTACGTGTTATGATATGCCAAAATGATTATGAATCGTGTATATTTTACACATGTTATGATATAATTAAATTTTAATTATACCCATTTCATTTTTATGTCATGATGTAACGAATTTTAATGATCTTCTACAACAAATAATTATGATTTAATTATGTGATGGGGGACCTATATGTCACTCAAATTCATTGTATAAAGATTTATATATCTCATTTTATATAAATGTATGAAAAGAGGAGAGAACCTATTATAGTAAGGTACTTTGTCCATTATGATGTTTTGGGGAGTTAATCCATGCAACAATATGGAATGGGATGCGACTGGCGATGGTGGTGTATCCAACCTAGTAGGTTGAGCCCCCTTGAAGTTCCCTTATAATTTTTGTTAATTATAATTGACTTCTAGTGAATTATTTATATATATATATATATATTCCACAAATATTTTTCTAATTAAAAATTTATTCTCTCAAGGATAATATTCTCTAATTGTCTTATCATTCCTGTATTATAAATAGCCAATCATTATTCAATGACCCAAGATTATGATCTATCGTATAAACGTTATTGTTTTGAAATGTTAAAATCATTTTCTCATACCAATATGTTCATGATATTACTGTGCATCTCAAATGTTTACCCATAATGAGAATATGAGTTCACAATTTCCTATGTTTTCTTTCCCAGGGTTATGAAGAATTGGTTTTTGTATGGTATGTTTATGAAGACTAATAAATGAGAATATATTTGGGGGGGAAACATTGATGAAAATTCACTAGATTATAATATTTTCATCCATGTTTCCAATGTATCTTAACTATTACCATCCTCATGAATTTTTTTAATGTAATGAATATTAATAAAAAATTTATGTAATATCCTTTTATATTAAGCATTGGGTAGCAATAGTGTGTATTAAATGAAAGGATTAGTTAACCTTTGAAAACTAGGATTATAAAACATTAGTGAGATCCCTAGGGATATTTCTAAGGATATATATATGGATATATCTATGGATAATTCTATGGATGACACAATGTGTATGAAAATTTCCTTTATTTTATTTAATTTTTAGAGTGACTTGTATCCTAGAAATACGTCCCTGTATAGATATAATACAATTGGTTGTGTCTCTAGCACATATATAGCATGGGGTAAAAATTCTGACAAATCTATATTGAGAACGAATCAATCGGGAGATCGTGCATTACAGCATTACTTTCTTACCACATAGTTTGGTATTCCTGGATGGTATACATTGCAAATTCATAATCACTTTACAAACCATCATAAAGGATTTAAATAATAGATGAAATTAAAGGGACACGGTTGAACTTATGATTTCATTGATTAAATACTGAAATACTAAAAAATATATTTTATCTTGTGTTTGGGTTTTAACACTGCTAGCTAAAAAAACTGTTAAAGACCCCCTTTTTCAGCGCTAAAAAAATCTCTGGTAATGGGGGGTTTTTAACAACACTTTTTTTAGCACTATTAATTGTTGTCTTTAACAACAATACAAAATTTCTGTTAATGGTGGGTAATTTTTATTTATTTTTTACAAGTGCTAATAAATGGGGTCTTTTATTAGTGTTTGTAAAAATGCATTGATAGGGGTCATTAGTACATTTTTGAAGCACTGATAGGAGATCATCATTTTTCGGTGATTTTTTAAAATCACAGATAAAACTAAAACAAAAAATATATATTCATTAAAAATAATGTATTAATTTACTTGTTTTGATATATGTATATAAATATAATATATATTTTTTAAAATATGTTTTTGATAAGTTAAATTTGAATTTACACTTAATATATATGTTATTTAGTGGGAATAACTTATAAACTATTTTTAAAAATATTTTAATTAATAATTTTATTATTATGACCAAGTAATAGTCATTTAATTTTAATTTAATGATTAACAATATAAAAAAATTAAAAAAAATGTAAAATAAGTTGAAAACGTTATTCGAATTTCACATTGCCATAACATTTGATCTAGGTGTTTGATTGAGCTCTACCATTTTTCAAATCGAAGCATGTGACGTGAAATAAGACATTGGTGATAGAGGCGAACTTATGACACATTTCCTTAGACCAAAAGAGTCCCATAAAGACCCCAAAACTGATTTTTTAGTCAGTATAAACCGATGTTTTATCATTCGATGGATTTTCCAGTACATTTATTGGGGTCTTCTGGCCATTTTTTGTTGGGGACTGAATTTATTTCTAGGTATAACATTCATATTGACATAATGGTTTTAAAATTTTATCAATTTTCACAATATTCTATCATTATAATCAAATATAAAACAATACATAAATATTTTTTATATATTCACAAATAAGAAATTAATTTTATAAATATATAATTAAACATATTTTCATATAAAATATATTTATTAATATATATACCTATATATAATCTTATACATAAATCTATGGATTATAAAAATTAAGGAAATATATATAAATATAAAGCTATATCATAAAATGTGAAATAGAACAATATAGGGGAGAGGAAAATACATTGATGTATATGTTGTAGGTTGAGATTATATATTTTTTAATAAACTAGTGGGGGAAATGCTTATAATGGGTTGGGGGTGGGAAGCAATAATGTATAGGGGTGGGTGGGGAATTGGAAAAAATTTATATACCCGTTATCTGTGCTTCTATAGATCAATTATAGGCCCCCTTTAATAGAACTAAAAAATGTGGATAAAAGTGGCCTTAAATAGTGATTTTTTATTGGTGATAAAAGATTTAGGCCTTTAACGGCACTCAAATTATTACGTTTTTGTCAATAATAAAGGATTTTTTTAGTAGTGATGTGTCATGATTTGGAAATCCTGTAAGTGATTTTTTATGATTATGTGTATTTATTATATGATAAGTGTTGATCGTACTATGTTTCCTCATTTTAGTCAAAAGAGGGAACGAGAAGGAACTGGGTTAATGATGAATGTGAAGGAAACATTTCTCTTGATAAGTCAATTGATATGATTACTTGAGTGATGAAAATATCATTATGCCTAATCATTTTTCACATATGAGGAAGAACCATATAATCCATAATAAAATCTAAGACACTATAAACAAGATAAAGTGCAATCTCGATAAGAGTTCTGGCCATGGAGACCATGAAGGAAGGGGGATTAATTTTCTTATGTGTTAAGTATGTGTTAAGAAACACCAATGTGAATCTATTATAGGAACCTTAAAATGTTTTGATTGAAAAAAATAAGGACACAATGAAAAAAAAATCAAAGGGAAAATGAAATGTTCAGTTAATAAAATTGAAAAGAATTTAGGCTTCCCTAACGTATTATCAATGTATGAATTTCTTAAATATATAATATATCAGAATTATAAAAAACAATGTCCTTAGAGGAATGTTTGTGAATAATAGAAAAAATGTGGAATGAGTGATGGTTATATTATTATTGATGAAGATACTAAAAATTACATCTAAAAAAATTCGTTTTAAGGAATAAGATGGTGATACATAATTAATTAAATGATAAGGAATTTGGATGAATGCAGTATTTATGTATTGGAATAAAATAAAATATTATACGAAAAATGAAATATATAAGTATTATTTAGTATAACTTATTCATTTTGTATTTTAAAGGATGTGTTGAGCGGTGATTTAATGGAATGTGATATTCATATAAAACAGATGGATAAGGGGAATATATCTCTTAATATTTTCCTGATGTTGGGATAATTATGATGATATAAATAGATGATGGTTTGGATAATGTAAATTGGATAGTATTGATTGCCTCATAACTAATAAAATATTTATAGAAAAATTGATTTATGCTATCATTGATGAAGTTTATAGAATTTTTGGAATTATGTAAAATATCTAATAATATAGGATATATATAATGAATAATGTAGAATGTATGTTTTAAATAAGGTTTTATGTTAATTCAGGTTATTATCACGTTTCAAGAGGATAAATGATGAAGGTATTAATATATTTGGTATATCACAATCTTGATCTACATTATAATTTATGGGGGATCAGTGTTAGTTCTACTATGACAAATTTAGTGAACCTCTTTCTATATTTTTGGATTTTCATCTTTTGAAAAGGATAAAAGGTTAAAAATTTATCAAATGATTTATGTTGAACATTGAATGTGTTTTTCTATAAAAGAGTTCTAAAATGTTTATATGAATCTATATTTGATGAATTTTTTTAATTATTATATTGGGATGATAACTAAAGATAGACATAATGAAATATCATTATTTCTATGGATCTAATGATCTATTAGTGCTTCAGGCATAAAAAATTCACCTTATTTTCATAAAGTAATCGATAAAGTTTAAATTGATCAACACAAAACATCATAGTGATATTGTTCTTATGAAATGGAATTAAATCAGGTAAGTATATATTATTGTAAAAATTCGTAATCATTAAGAAAATTATCATGAAATTTTTTTGTTCTTTTATCACAATTTTTGACGATCTAAACAACAAATTTGTTACCTCCTTTTATTATGGTTTTACCATTTTTTACTTTCTATGAATCACCACTCTCTTTTCATCAACATTAAATTTCACCCTCTATCAATATTTCATTTTTATTATTTTCTTCTAAGTCCATGTCTTCGCTTTCCACCTATTTCCTCCTCTGTGGAAACCTAGTTATTTGTTATTTTGGTAACCATTATGTTTCCAAACATCCCTGTTTAAGAGAAGTATTGTCATTAATTTTTAATAGGTGGGTTTTTATGATATGAACATTACAGTATTAAATATTTAAAAACATAGATGAATTTCATAGGTGATATTCATTTTAATTGGGGAATAATGTATGTAAGATACTTTTTTTAAATTATTATTATTATGAAAAAATTAAAATTATTTGAGGGCTTATGTTGCATGCTAAACAATGTTAAGATTTCATTATATAAAAACCAAAGATAAAATTTTACATCCTGAAACACTATGTTTATATTGTGGTACTTTAAACAATACTTTTTTCTTGTGTTACACAGAATATCAAGATTGATCGATAACCTTTGTTGATGCAATACCTTGTTTTATAAAATTAAAATACACTATTAATATTATTTTTAATATGATTGTTATCACCTAGCCATTAAAATTGTGGGAATTGATAGTAATAACTAACTCTTGAATATATTTTTTTCACATGTTTATTAATTATCTATTGATTATAAGAAAAATAACAATCATTTAGTAGAAAAAGATAATTTTTGGGTAAAAAATACCTTTTCTAAAAGACGGGTTAATCATACATGGCACACAAAATTTAAAAATAAATTTTACCACTTTTAGAAACATTAATGGAAAAAATAAACATTCATTTTGAAAATTTAATATCAAAATTATTTTAGGGTGATTGTTTTCAACTTTTTTTGAGATGTTTCATTTTTTTATGAATAGTGGAATATAATGAGTTTTAATTGAAAACATTATTTCTGTCTAATTTTTTAATATAATTAATGTTTATATTATTTTTTAAATATATTTATTTAAATTATAAATTTATTAGTCCATTTAGCATATTTTCAATAAATTTCATATTATTGAATATGTAAAACCTTTTCAGCTTTAAAATATTTTAAAATTATAATCTTGTTTCCCATCGGGTGTGTGTGATTAAATTTAAATTAAATTCTTCTAATTATATGAATTTAATTTCAGAAAATTATTTACATACTTGGAATAATCATAATTTTAAATTTCTAATATGTTAAAATTAATTATTTACTAATGCGATTAGTGAAAACAATTAAATTTAATTACAATGATTAATGAAAAACTAGTTTATTTCTAAGTTAAACATAGAATATAATGTGTACGAATGCCCCAAAACATATCCAAAACCCATTTTATAGATATATTTCTCCCCTTGTGGCCATTTAATCAATATTTATGTGTTTTTTGGATAATGTACCATGAATGTGACCAATATAATAATTAAAGAAATTAAAATAAAAAATATATTCTTTTCATACCTTTTATTTATATAAATATTTACAATAGGGTAAAATAAACCATATATTATGTTATGTATATAAATTTTAATGAAAAATTATATTTTCACATTATGAGTTTTTATTTTCATTTTTAAGAGTTGAATTAGTTACATAAAATGATTAATAAATTCCAAAACAATAATTATCTAGTTATTAATTATCTAAAATAAATGATAATAAAAATATTAAATGTGAGGTAATTGAATAAATTAATTTCTACCATTAACTTTATAGATGAAAATATCATTTTAAACTTTTTTTAACATAATGAACTCAAATTTTGTTAATTTCTTCATATTTTTAAATAAAAATTTATCAAATAAAATAATAAATGACGTAAATGTTGTTTTATAATTAATGATATTATATTAAATAATTTAAAATTACATAAAATCATATCTTCCTCCAAGTGATTTTAAAATGTCATTAAATATAATATAGGTTTCATTAATGGACTAATTGACCTTTTATAATTAGCATAATTACCCCTAAATATAAAAAACTCTGTTATTGTGGTTATTGTTAAAGAAGTGTTTTTGCACAGTACACGCACTTCTATTAATATCAATTTTCGAAAAATATGGTATCTCTATTTTTAAATTAGATATAAATTTTTATAATTATTGGTTCTAAATTTTATAATATTTTTATATTTAATTTAGTGACAATGGATACATTGTGTATGTTTTAAAATTAGTTACCTTAATAGAAAACTAGATGGTAAAAATAAGGAATATCAGATATTAAGGAATAAAATTATAATTTTTTTCCTTTTTGTGTATTGGAGGTGTTTCTAGATAGCATTGAACCTTAATGTTTTATCCAATTTCATATCCACATTATATAAGGGATACCTCCAAAATGTAAATACTTTTCAGTATTGACAAGAATGCCCATCGTCCTCGACATTAAAAGGGAACTCACACTCCCCAATTATTCACACCTATAAATCCATTTG
The DNA here is from genome assembly GCA_963277665.1 of Viscum album. Taxonomy (NCBI): domain Eukaryota; kingdom Viridiplantae; phylum Streptophyta; class Magnoliopsida; order Santalales; family Viscaceae; genus Viscum; species Viscum album. The sequence continues at coordinate 1,065,176,636 of OY728137.1, forward strand.
GATAAAAAAAATATTCGTAAATAACTCAAGAAATTTCACCCTCCAATTCTATAAGCCTTAAATTGTATATAAATCCATCGATGTAAGTCAATTGTTGCGAACCGAAAAGAGGCACCTGAAGAAGAGGAAGTATTCATCAATGAATGTTATTGTTTTATTTCCTCATAAAACCCATTAATATATTTTGTATATAGCGATTATATAATATCCTAAGTATATTTAATATTCATATATATATTTTTATGTTAACTTTATTACTTATATGAAAACACACTTCCACTGAATGAGTCAGGAAATAATAGTTCGTCTGCATGGAAGACTACACCCTAACAATCTGATGTCATTTGTTTTTCCATTACCTCTATTCATGGTTGGTAATAATGATAAAAATATTATTTATATTATATATATATATATAATATTTTTGGTGTATTTATGTTTACTTTATTATTATATAACACACACCTTTGCACTTTCCATTTTTTGGAATACGATAATATCGTTTGTGTATACGGTGGACTATTGTCTCATGAAGTGATTTGGTTCATTCACGCATTACATGGACTGTATTACGGATGTGTTTAATAAATATATGTGATATATATTAGATAATATTTATATTGGAATTATAATATATATATATATATATATAGTATTTACTTATTTATTTTAATATGATAAGAAAATAGAAATATCGTTCATGCGTACGTATGGCCTACCATCTCTGTCAACTATGTATTTCATTTTCTATCACTAAATTTTATATATTAATATAAATAGAGATATTATGAATATATATGATATTTTAATAATTTCAATTATTCTATATATTATTAAATACTAATCTATGTAAGAGAAAGAAGAATACCATATCAAAACATGTATCCAAAAACAAAGTGGTTATTATCTCAAGCATAACATTAACATGGAATTATGAATAAATTGGTAATATAAACTCATTATTAAATTATATAAGATATTTTAATATGTTTTATTATTGATTAATAATAATCTTAAATTAGTAATACAAGAGTTTTAAATGGCTGTGAAGAGACTAAAGACTTAACGTATGATATTTACGTCACATTTTCACTATTGGGAGACACATGCTATATTAACAACCTCCTTATTATATGTTGTTTATTTACCTGAAAAAAATTTATTACATTAATTTTATACTATATTTTATCACTATATAAAAATATAATTGAGGAACATAATTTCATGGAATTTACATTTTGAAAGCCAAAAAATCGGTAAGGGGGTTTTGTCTCAACCATCCTTCTTTAGACAAACATTATCTTATTCACAAATATTTCATAATAAGGATTATACGCTAAAAATATTTCATGTTATATAATTAATACACTTCATTCCATGATATTTTATTCATTATTTAATTTTATTATTTCAGTTGTATTATGATTCAATGTTACTAATGTCGTATTAGTTTATTTATACAATCTAATCATTTATTGGGATTATTTATGATTATAAATCTATTGATGAAATATTATGATCCATATCTCAAGAATTATAATAAATATTAATTATCCTATAGTTATTAATGATATATTCATGTAATAGTACCATTTTTTCACATATTGTTATGTATAATATTAATAAAAATATATTCTTATGAATATCTTACTTTATTTCTCTCTTTAGAAGAAATTATTTTTCGAAAAAATGATATCTAAAAATGTTTTAAAAAATGTTCCAATATTTTCATATACTTTATGAAGAAATTTGAACAAAATATTTTCCTCTTTATAAAAGGGGTTTAAATTGAATATTATTTTCATTTTTCAATCAAGGATCTTTTGATATCTACAGAAACTGTGAAAAGGAATATTTCTTTACTTATACATCATGAAAAAAAATTATCCACCATTATGAACACTATATTAATTGAATCATATGTTATATGTTTTAATGAATATTTTAAAAATTAAATTTTTCCTAAAATATTTTGGAATAATTTTTATTTAAAATTTATTATCAATGAAATGAATTTGGAAATTGTTTTATGTTTTAAAAAATCTTTTAAAATCTTTTTAAATCATAAATTTAATGATTCAAATGATTTTCTCATAGAAAAACATTTCAAATGTGTTCTGAGTTTAAAAATTATTTGAAATGGTTTTCAAATAATCCTTTAGAAAATTTCTAGTATATATTCAATGAAAATATTTTTCAAAATTTTTTACATTTTATTAAGCAATTTTCAAAGTGGAAATAATATTCACATATTTTTTTGAAATTATTTTGGAAATATTTCTGTATATGTTTTCAAAATTATTTACAATGAAAATTCTTTTAAAATATATTATGAAAATTTTTTAAATGAAAGTTTATTTTTTGTATGAAATGTTCAAATGGATCATTCAAAACCCTTCTACATCTTTGATGTCATCATTTGATAATCATTATGATTTAATGGGGTGATGATCCAAGGAGACTATTTATATTTTTTCATTCAATGATTTATTTTTTATTTCATGATGTTAATGAAATGTCTTTCTCTACCACGTGTTACACAAGGATGAAATGTTGTCCAAAACCACTTTTTACCAATTATTCTGTGATTAAATGGTTATTAAACTTCTCTCTTTTCATAGGTTATGATTCAATGAATTGTTTTTAAACACATTTAATTTCATTGGTTATGATATGATGAATTATTATGATCTTACGTAACATATACATATAATTTAACTGTGTAATGGGTGGTACTGATAACTCCCTCAAATGTATGAGTCAATGTTTTATATATATCATGAGATATACATTGTGGAGTGTTCCACCAAGTATTTGTATCCACAATATAGTTATATAATAAGTTTTGGAAATGAGACTTAACTTCTAGGGAATGATTTTATCGGATTATGTGAATTACACAAATCTATGTCTTATAAAATTATTATACTCTAATGGATCTTGTTCATTTATTATATTATCTCTCAAGTCTTATGAACATCAAATGATAATATAAAAGTCTTATAAGTTTATACAAACTTTTAATTGATCAAAGATGTGTTATGGAGTAATAAATTAAATTTTTAAATACTATTTTGAATTTATTAATCATATATTAAATATTTTTTTTACCATAATTAATATTTTATAATATAGAAAAATATTCTTTCCCTTTTATATTAATTAATTATTATTCTGTTAAAATTTAGTTTATACTTTCTTTTAATTGAAATTACATCTATAGTTATTATTATAGTCAAATTTATTTCATTAATATAGAAGTCATTGAGAAATTTATCCTTCTTATTATTTGTAGGCTAAAAAATACACTTTTTTAGAAAAACATTTCTTACGCATGGTAATGATAAAGTAATTTCCCCTATATGTATTTTTTTTATTCAAAAATGGAATTTATAATTATAAATATTAGTTATAAATTATGTAATAATGACATTATTATTTTATCCATTGACAACACATTATTTATATTAATGATTTATTGCAACGATAAGTGTAAAATGGTTGTTTGAAAAGAATTACTTTTATATTTGTTATATAAAATTTATTTAAATTTATTGGATTAAAATATATTAAATTAATAATCATTATTGGTGTTTAAACACAAATATATATATATATAATCATTTAACTAATAATTATAACGATATTATAATAAAAACCCTTATTAGGATAAAAAGAAAATTATCAATAAAAATGATTCTTCTTATATATTATCTTTTAATCTAAATGTTGATTTTATCAATTATATAATTTGATTTTTATTTAATAGAGTATAAATTTATATTCATAATGTTAAATTTTAAGAGGGTTCATCTTAATGTTTTATAAAAAAATATTTTCTATGGTTATTTTTAATCAATACTATTTATGGTACATAAGGAAAATTACATATCTATAAATTTGATAAATAAAATTCCACTAAAACCTCGTAGAAATCTTCTATTTTCTTTGAAATTTATTCCCACATGTCTCTCCTACCATGTCATCTCCTTAATCAGCAAACTCCGCTAACTAGATAAACACATTTTTTATTTTATTCTTACCCCTTACCTAACGTTAGATTCCATGTAAAAAATCATTTTTTTAAATTAAAAGGGGCCAACTCCCACCCGTTCTCTCACCCGAATAAAACCCAATGTAATTGATCATGTTATTACCTTGTCTCTCTCTAATTACCTTCTAATGAGTTCCCATGTCACTAAGGAGTCCACCAAATCATTAAGACGATACATAGAAATGTATCAGTTCCCAGTCATTCTCTTTCCTTTTTTATTATAAATATCTTGTTATAATAGAAGCTATAGTTTTTTAATTGATTTTAATTCTTTTTAATTATCAACCATTTAATATTGTATTAATTATTCTATTTATCCTCTCTCATTATAGCCTTTATCATAGTTTATTATTTTACTCACATTAGTGTTATCTGTAAAGAATCCAACAACAGTAGCCCAGAGTCAGTGGTTACATTATTACATTAGCATGAGATAAAAATGATCTCATCAGAAAGAAATAAATAGTTTTTTAGTATTTAAGAACCGAATTTAAACATGGTTCTCATTTTACATTGGTGGTAAAACATAAAAACATCATGATTGTAAAAAATATAAATTCTTGAACTCATTCAAATATCAATTATTCATATAATGGGGTAAGGAATGAAATAATTGATAACATATATGCTCGTAAAAGTTTATGTATAGAAGAATATATCATGATTAAATATTTCATAATCTATATGGAAAGGTGAATAACTAAATAAACGGTACATTTTAATTATAACTAGAGTAAAAATAGTAATGTGGAATGAATAAATAATGATAAAATAATGTCATATAAATAATCACATGGGATTCAAATATATACATGAATATCATAACTATTCAAATAATACTAGTTACATCAATAGCTGATCTCATAATAAAATAATGAATAACATCAAATATTGTAAACTTACCATTGAGGCCTTATTCTAGGAAAAATTACATAAATGAGTAAGGCATCATCCAAATACCCAAACCAGTTTCACTACTGAGTCCTATAGATGCATCATGGAGATATCTATAACTTTTCTCCACGCATCACCTAGTAAGTCTAGGCCATTACTGATATGAATAATTAATAAAAATTAATCATGACACTTTATAAATTAAAAAATTTCCATAATTGAAGCCCCAGTATAAAGAATTTCAATACCTTCGTCTATCTAACTAATTATAAACCATCCAAAGAAAGAACAAAGATGGTATCCATACAATGTATCATCAAATGAAAATATGTAAAATAATTTATATTTTTCATTGATTAGTTAAAATTACATAAAAAGATCATCACAAATATTCTTGAGGAAAATAATATTTTTCACAAGGGAAATTAATTTTTTCTTAAAAAATATAGAATATCAAGGAAAAAGTTTTCCTTGAAAATAAGCCTGGAATTTTTCAAATTAATTTTAAAATCATTGATTGGCATTTTTATTGTAAATCCCTTTCATTTTGTAATTGTTAATACAAATATTTTGTTTATACCTTTGGTAATAATACCTTGATAAGAGGATGACAAGGAAAAAATTTTTGAAAAAATTAATATAATGTAAAACTGGGGTGAAAACGACTTTATTAAATCAATAGATAATGTACAAAAATATTTAATGAAAACATAAACATGGATGAAACATATTCATGACCTGATAAAAACCCAAAGTCTGTTTTCCATAAAAACATTTATTCATTCTCTTGTGTACTAGAAAAGAGTAAAATAAATAAAAACCATGAAATCACTAGAAACAACTATAATATAATAAAATATATGTGTTTTAATTTAGAAATATCATATAAATATCTCAATATAGATATAAACAAAAAAAGTTCTTGAATAACAACGAGATTGTCAAATAAACCATTACCTCATGTTGTCACTACGGGAAAAACCATTTTTTGTGATGGGACTAAATCCCATCACAAATAGTCCACCGAAGAGGTTATTTTGTGACAGGTTGATTTTATCATTGCAAATAATTGGATATGTGTAATGGGAAGAGGCTCTCTGTCACAAAAATGCACGCTTGGATTGGCATAGTTTGGGTCCGAAACCGCACGAACAAGTTTTTGCGATGGGTAGACACTGACTGTCTCAACTAGTTCTAACCCCGAAGGGTATTTGTGATGGGCCCCGTTGAAAATATCAGGTGGCAGTAAAAGTCTATTTGCGATGAGATGTTGTCATGTTGCAAATAGTGTGTTAGTAGGTTACTTTTTTCGATGGGACCCATCACAAATAAAATTTTAGCTGCCGACCGTAATTAATGCGGCTGAAGGTATTATCGACAGATCCCGTTGAAAATAGTCTCGTCACAACCAATCTAACCTATATATACCCCCATCAGTTTTTTCTTCCCTCCAGAGTTTTTTTTCTTCCTCTGCTTCTCTAAACTCTAATTTTAGAGTTAGTTTTTTAAGAAGATGTTGTGAAGCCGCCTACAATTATAATAGGTCAATTTTCATGGTATTTATGTTTTATTTAATTTAGTATTTATTTCATTTCATTATATTAATTTTAAATATTTTTGATTCATTGTAATTAACTTACATTTAATTTATATTTTCATCATTATTAATTTGTAATAATAAATTTAAATTATTAGTACAAATTCTTAGTAATTGGTAATAATCAATAATTATTAACGATAATTAGTAATGTATATAAATAATTAGTAGTAATTAGTAAATTGAAGCTGTATTTTCCACGAATTAATAGTAATTGGAACTAATTTGTAATAATTAGAAATAAATATTAATAAATACAAAAAATAATAATAAATATTTACAATTAGTAATAAAGAATATTAATTTGTAATAATTAGTAATGAATACTAATAATTAGTAAAAATTTATAAAAAATACTAATAATGTAAAGACCCTTAAATTTCAAGGAATTTGTTTTTAATTTTATTTAGAATTTTACAAGAACGTAGTTTCTGACGGCACCTGATTCTGAGGCCCGGTGTGCCCGGAATCATTTTTCGAAGTTTGGCTCGGGTACGTTCAGTGAACGAACGAGTGGGTTTTTCTAAATTTTGAACTAGTGCTTGGAATCAAATTCTGAGGGCACCGATGGAATCGCAGCACCTTTATTTTCTTAGAAACGCCTCTTCCGGAGTTGCGTTTTCTCGGGTGTGGTTTTTAATTTTTGGGCTTAAAGTTAAGAAATAAAATAATTGGTACGACAAACTTTATTTTATTTCACTTAAAGCCACTTGAAAGCCACTTAAAGCTGCTTAAGCTGAGTTGTTGCAGATAGGGTGCTATCCAAAAATATCCTACCCCCTTGGTAGGATATTTGTGAGGTGGGGCCCGCATGAGACCCACTGTTTCTTTTCCGCTAAGTAACGCCCCCGCGAAAACCCGTCATTATGAAAGTCAACTGACGCGTTTTCTTAAATTCTTAACGCACCAATTAATTGGGCGGTTAACTTCGTTAAATTAATTCTATGAATTAATTTAATCGTTTCTTAACCTATTATAATCCGTTGGCGTAATAATAAAATAAGACCAACACATGACATCTTGAGGATTACTCGTTGAGAGGCTTTTGACAGAAATTTTGTGCCTTCATACTCCTTCGGGAAGAACGTGAAGAACGTGAAGAACTTAAAGAACACCGTCACCCTCGGAGATCGGCGACGCTTCTTCTGAGACATTCTTCCCTGCAACGATCTACGATCACCAACTGCTTGAGGTAGGAGATTTCATGTTTCTTCTTTTAAATCTCTTTGTGGGTTATAACAACATCATGGATTTAATTAATATAATTAAATCTACATGTTCTTGAACCTCGGAGTTCGTCGACGCGACACCGTATTCCACGACGACGCAATGCCCTTCAGCGATGATGCGACGCCCTTCTGGGACGCGACAATCGCCTCCTTCCGCGACGATCAATTTCGCGAAGAACGCGCGCTCGACGACTACGACGAGGTAGGGATTTTTATTTGAGAACAATCTTTAATTCCGGTGATTGTTTCTTTTAAAACAAAGAACCCGGATCAATTTCAATTTTAATTCTATTAAAATTGTGCCTTGCTTGTTATTCATGTGTTGAATATTTTTTTCCCGATTGTTATCACCTATCGCGGAGGGTGCGGGCCAAACAAACACGGCCCGACAACCCACCGTAGTTCTTCGTTGATGTGCAGATTGGCGGGCGACGACAAAACATGCCACAAAGGTGATTCGTTGTTTCTGTAGTGAAGTACGGGACCCGGGAGGAGCTACGGCGTAGACGGAAACGAAATCAGACCACCGGAGCAACTCCGGTGGCCCGCGGAACCCACCGGCGGCGCCCCGGCGCACAGCCAGACAGGGCCGCCGCGGCTTCAACCCCGGCAGCGGCGGACAGCGGACCCGCAGCCGCGCGGGTCTGGCACACTCGGGACGCGGCTTTGCCGCGTCCGCTGATCCAGCGCGGCCCCACGTGGGGCCGCGACACCTTCATCCCGCGGGGGCAGCGCCCCGCGGCTCCCTTGCTCGGCCGCTCAGCCGAGCCGAGCCGGGCCGACCCGACCGGCCGGGTCGTGCCCTGGCTGGGCCGGGTCACGCCAAACCGGGTCGGTCCGGGCCCAAACCCCCCCGTCTCCAGACGTTTTCGGTCTTTGCTCATAACATGAGCTACGGGCCTCTGAACGATGCGGCGTCAGTGGAGATGCGATCCTTGGATCAAGACGGTCGTTTCGGTATATCACACTCAAGGTTTAGGAATACTTTGAGTCAGCCGGGTTGGTTCGTACACGAAACCAACCGGGCCCTCGGAGCGGAGACACTCATATCTTGAGCTTCGGACGTCCGATCGACGTGCCGTCGACTTCGTTGATTTCCTCTAAATGAGATGGATGTTTTGGCATACTCTTCCCGAGGATTGGATACAAGTGGAGTACGGTCGGGTTGGTTTTGCCTTAAAAACCAACCGGGCCCCTCGGACGAAAAAGCCAATAACTCTCAGACCGGGCGTCCGATTGGCGCGCCGTCTGCGACGTTGAGTTCCTGTTGACGATACAGAATTTTTGGATACATTAACTCTAGACTATGTGTGAGTTGATGTATCAGCCTCTCGGCTCGTGGAGCGGACCCTCCCGAACGAGCTTGCTGTGTGCGGGAAACCTAGAGCTGGCTGCGACTGCTACTATGACGACGACGATTGTGCAGAGATCCTTAATGGATTCGACGACGATGACTACAGCACTCAGCGATCCTGTATGGATCAGTGCTACCGATCCTGTGTGGGTTTGATCCTATGTGGGTCAGCGCTCAGTGGTTCTGTGTGAGCCTGCGCCTACAGGTCCTGTGTGGGCCCGATCCTGTGTGGGTCATTGCGGGGGTTAGTTACCTATCGATCCTTTATGGTTCAGATCCTTTGTGGGTCATTGCGAGGGTTTGTACCTATCGATCCTTTGTGGGTCCGACGACTTAGATGGATCAGTGATCATCTCAATCGTCATTTGAAGAAGTATACCTGTGTGAGATGAAACTCTGTTTTACATTCCTTTGTGGATTGTGTTGTGCTATCCTGTGTGGAATTACGTTTTATTTTCCTTTGTGGATTGTGTTGAGCTATCCTATGCGGATTTCACATTTTTCTATCATGTGTGGACTGGGTTATACTTGAGCTCGGATGTTGGATCCGAGCGAGAATTGATGACTTAGATATATGTATGGGCATATACCTATGTAGTGTCGGATGTTACTTCATGATTGTATCTTTCCTTTGTGGTTATCCTTTGTGGATTTTCAAAGACCTTTGGGGGTCTCGGGGTCCCTACTGAGTATCTTATACTCACCGCTGCATGGGATCTGCCCGCACTACGTTGTGTTGGTTGCAGACGATGGACAACGCTGATCGTGGTGGAGGCATGCGGAGCAGGACGGTACCTGGAGGTGGACCACTGGTCGGGACGTACTCGGAGCGGTTGGCTGGACCCGAGGAGCAATGGAGGCTTTCTGTACCCACCCTTCAGGTGGGACTTCCAGTGGACGGCTCGACGTTGCGGCTTTACTTTTCAATTTCTGTTTTTCCCCTTTCAGTTGTACTTTACAGTTGGGCTTTTATTTCCTGCCCCCTTTACTTTTCTGCACTTACTGTTGTACCAGCTTTTACATAGTGTTTACTTTTCCGCTTGCTTACTCTGTAGTGCTTGTTTACTTTACAAAGCCAATGCCTTCCTTTTTTACCAGGATTTATGCCTTGGTGCTAGTCGCCAGCCCCTGGCCTATGGAAGGCGGGTATGGGGTAGTCACGGCATGGGCCCCGAGGATGGGTCGTGACAAATTGGAATCAGAGGAGTTCGGTTCTACCGCAGACTTTGATCTTTCTACTATGAGAATCAATAATGATTAGCGTATTGGGTTTGGTTATCAGTCTAGGGAGTCCAGTGTTGGTGCGGCGGCCGACGTATCCGTACACCAGGACCCTGACTTCTGATTTCCGACTTAATGCACGAAAACATTGATTGCATGTGTGTTTCAAGTTTTCTTTGTGATTACTTGTATCAGCTCACCAGGTATATTGTTCTGACCATGGTGCTCCTGTTTCTTTTCAGGATGGCCCCACGAAGGCAGCCAGCTAGGGTTCCGAGTGTTGAGCGTGACGATAGCCCGCCGAGCGACGAGGCCTCGATACAGTTCCCTTTGACAGCAGAGGCATCGGTGTTACCTCTACCCACCGAGCCACCGATTCTTCCTGCACCAGCCACTGGCGATGCACGTCGCCTCAGTGCACTGAATGAGTTCCAGAGCCAGCGACCGCCCAGGTTCCGTGGGGAGATGGACCCCTAGGCAGCCGAGGAATGGATGGAGGCAGTGGTACGAGTTTTCAGACTAGTGAGGACACCAGCAGACCTCATGGTGATCCTCGCAGCGAGCCTACTGCACGCAGCAGCAGGAAGATTGTGGAGCTTGATGCTCCAGGTGCACGATGAGGCCTCTCTCATCTGGACAGACTTTGAGGGCCTCTTCCACTCAGAGTTCATCCAGGCCACCTTCCGTGCGGTGCGCATCCAAGAGTTTCTTCAACTGCGGCAAAGCAGCTTGACGGTCGCCCAGTACTCGGTGAGATTCACCGATCTCTCGCGCTACTCAACCGACATGGTACGAGACCCGTTTTGTCCGGGCCCGGACCTTTGAGCAGGGATTGAGACACGAGATTAGGGCATCACTGATCTCCCTCAGCATCCCGACCCAGGCAGGAGTACTGGAGCGAGCCCTTTTGATCGAGAGCTTTCTTGCTGATACTTCTCCAGCTGCGAGACCTACCGTGGGGCGGCACGTAGCAGAGTCTTCCGCAGCAGGCAGTCGGCGGATGACTCAGGGGTCCCGGCAGACCAGACCCTCATGCAGATGACCTCAGGACACTGGCTCAGCAGTGCGGGGCATGTAGCGTGGAGCCAGTCTTTCGAGAGGCTGGAAGTGCAACACTTGCGGCGGATAGGGTCACATGGTTCGTGACTGCCCGACCCACCGTGCCGAGGAGCAGCAGACAGTTGAGGGGCCACCTAGGCAGAGGCAGAGGGTTGACCGTGGTGGTCTTCAGGGGGGAGGCGGACGAGGCAGAGGTGCTGGCCGAGCAGCATGTGGGGGGTGACGCTTTGAGGCTCTACCACCACCACCACCAGGAGGTCCACCCCGGCCACAGGGAGCTGGCGGGAAGAGACAGGCACAACTCCCGGCAGCGGAGGCCTACGACCACGGCGCGCCCGAGATGATTCGAGGTACGATATATTTCTATTCTACCCTTGCTGCAGTTCTTATAGACACAGCAGTGAGTCACTCTTTTATAGACACAGCCATTGTTCGGAGCTCGGAGATTCCGACAGAGCCGTTGGCTCGATCCTTACGGCTAGAGACTCATACGGGAGCATACTCGACGATTACACACTGGTGCCGACAGTGTGAACTTACTCTAGGAGGCAAGAGCTTCGGCTGGGATCTTCTTGTAGAAGCGTCGAGGCCTTACGACGTCATCTTGGGCATGAATTGGTTATCTACAGTTCATGGTCATATCGACTGTATTAGGCTCAAGGTGCGATGTGTACGCACCGACGGGAGCAGGTCCACCTTCACCAGCGAGAATGGAGCCTTCACAGAACAGGATGGACTTCCGCATAGGAGAGGACAGCCCATCACTAATCAGTTGGATAGCCTCATCCTAGTATTAGTTGATGTGCAGAGTCCTAGTTTTCCTGCAGTGGTGGATCAGTACGCGGACGTCTTTCCCGATGACGTTCCAGGGCTACCTCCTCGCAGAGAGGTAGACTTTCATATTGACCTGTACTGTAGGATAGCCCCGATATCGACTCCAGCATATCGGATAGCCCCCACTAAGCTTCGAGAGCTATGCGTACAGTTGGAGGACTTGCAGGGTAAGGGTTTCATCCGACCCAGTGTTTCACCCTGGGCTTCACTGATATTGTTCGCCAAGAAGGCGGACGGGAGCTTGCGACTTTGTGTCGACTATTGTCGCCTGAACCAGGTGAGAGTGAGAAACAAGTATCCGCTACAGAGGATTGATGACCTCTTCGATTATATCAAGGGATCACGGTGGTTCTCGAAGATAGACCTCAGGTCAGGCTATCATGAGCTCAGAGTTCGAGACGAGGATGTGCAGAAGACAGCCTTCAGATGTCGGTATGGACACTATGAGTTCTCGGTTATGCCATTCAGTGTAACCAATTCTCCAGCAGTGTTCATCGGCCTCATGAACAGGATCTTTCAGTCATACCTCGATCGATTTGTCGTAGTCTTCATCGATGACATTTTGATATGCTCGACAACTGAGGAGGAGAACGCCTACCACTTGTGGGTTATACTAGACACACTATGAGAGCACCAGCTTTATGGAAATCTCTCGAAGTGTCAGTTATGGATACGTGAGGTCCACTTCTTGGGGCACGTCATTTCTGAGGCGGGAGTTGCGGTGGATCCCGCGAAGATCGAGGCAATGCTAGCTTGGGAGCCACCCAGGAGCGTGACGGAGGTGCAGAGTTTCTTGGGACTAGATGGATACTACCGGAGATTCATGCCAGACTTCTCCAGATTTGCGGCACCACTCTCCGCTTTGACGAAGAAGGGGAAACTCTTTGTTTGGTCAAACAGATGTCAGCAGAGCTTCTAGGAGATGAGACAGAGATTGACCAGCGCACCTATCTTGAGGTTTCCTGAGGGGGGAGTAGGGTACGTAGTCTATTGCAATGCATCATGGACCAGACTCGAGTGTTTCCTGATGCAGGAGCGGGAAATGATCACCTATGGATCACGTCAGTTGAGGCCGCATGAGAAAAACTACGCTACCCATGACCTGGAGTTAGCAGTAGTGGTCTTCGCTCTGAAGACATGGCGACACTATCTGATGGGCGAGCGATTTATAGTCTTTTCTAAACATCAGAGTCTCAGGTACATCTTCTCTCAGAAGGTCCTAAACCTGAGACAGCGACGATGGCTCGAGCTCCTCCAGGGCTATGACTTTGAGATAGTCTATACTCCTGGGAAGAGGAATGTGGTAGCCGATTCTCTCAGCAGGAGGACGGGCATTCAGCTACTTGAGGAGGCGACAGAGAATCTAGCCGCTTTGCAGATATCCTTCGTGGATAGAGATGGGGTATCCTTCCATAAGCCTCTCACAATCACCCCTCCACTACTACAGCGGGTCAGAGAGGTACAGCGTGGGGACGCTGACTGTGAGACGCGACGTGCACAGATATCCTCAAGACAGGCACCTGATGGCTTCTCCTTTGGAGCAGAGCACGACATACTTTTCAGAGGACGTACCTTAGTACCCGTCGCTTTATTAGAGGAGTTGCTGAGAGAGTTTCACACTTCTCCTTTGGAGGTACATCCTGGAGTGGCGAAGATGTACTAGGACCTCAGAAGACAGCACTGGTGGCCAGGCATGAAGAAGGCTATGGTAGAGTTCGTTTCTCGATGCCTCACCTGCCAGTAGGTGAAGGCAGAGCATCAGGTACCAGCAGGCTTGGTACATCCCTTGGAGGTCCCGGAGTGGAAGTGGGATGGCATATCTATGGACTTCGTGACTGGACTTCCACACACTTCCAGAGGTCATGACTCCATCTGGGTGATTGTCGACCGACTCACCAAGTCGGCTCACTTCTTACCCATCAGAGAGCAGGGCTCAGTGGAGAGCTTGGGGTGTCTCTACATTCAAGAGATTGTACGGCTTCACGGTGTGCTATCATCTATCGTCTCTGATCGAGATGCTCGTTTTACTTCCCGGCTTTGGAAGGGGTTGCATGAGGTGTTCGGGACGAGGCTACGTCTGAGCACCGCCTTTCACCCTCAGATGGATGGTCAAACGGAGTGGACCATTCAAACTCTCGATGACATGCTCCGCGCATGTGTCCTCGACTTTGGTCGTAGCTTGGAGGACCACCTACCCTTGGTGGAGTTCGCGTACAACAACAGTTACCACTCCACCATAGGGATGGAACCATACGAGGCGTTGTACGGTAGACTTTGCAGATCCTCTTTGTGCTGGACAGACCCTGGGTAGTCAGCACTTGTGGGACCAGAGATGGTCCGGGCCACGACAGAGAAGGTCCAGGTCATCCAAGAGTAGATGAGGACAGATCACAGCCAGCAGAAGTTTTATGCCGGCAGGAGGCGGAGGCCGCTGGAGTTCAAGTATGGCGACCGTGTCTTCTTGCGTGTCTCACCTCGACGTGGATTACAGAGATTTGGCCGAGACAGCAAGTTGTCCCCATGCTTCATTGGACCATTCCAGGTCCTCAGCAGGATTGTCGAGGTGGCTTATCGCCTGGCTATACCACCTCAGTTGCACCGGGTGCACGACGTCTTCCACGTATCTCAGCTGAGGAGATACGTGCACTACCCGACACACATCATTGACCATGGGGAGCTGGACGTTGATGATGGGGCGACTTTTGCCGTGGTCCTGGTGGAGATCGAGGATCCACAGGAGTGGGTCCTACGTAGATGATCGATTCCTCTTGTGCGCATCATATGGCAGCACGGGAACCTCCAGGAGAGCAGTTGGGAGCGAGAGGCTCAGATGCATGCTCAGTACCCACATTTGTTTCCCTAGATTATGATGTATCTTTACGGGGACATAAATCCTTAAGGTGGGAGTGATGTGAAGACCCGTAAATTTCAAGGAAATTATTTTTTTAATTTTCTTTATAATTTTACAAGAACGCAGTTTCTGACGGCACATGATTCCAAGTCCCGGTGTGCCCGAAATCATTTTCCGAAGTTTGGCTCGGGTACGTTCAGTGAACGAATGATTGGGTTTTTCTAACTTTTGAACCGGTGCTCAGAATCAAATTCTGAGGGTACAGATGGAATCACAACGCCGGTATTTTCTTAGAAACCCCTCTTCCGGAGTTGCGTTTTCTCAGGTGTGGTTTTTAATTTTTGGACTTAATGTTAAGAAATAAAATAATTGGTACGACAAACTTTATTATATTTCACTTAAAGCCACTTGAAAGCCACTTAAAGCTTCTTAAGCTGAGTTGTTGCTGATAGGGTGCTATCCAAAAATATCTTACCCCCTTGGTAGGATATTTGTGAGGTGGGGCCCGCACGAGCCCCACCGTTTATTTTCTGCTAAGTAACGCCCCCGTGAAAACCCGTCATTATGAAAGTCAACTGACATGTTTTCTTAAATTCTTAACGCACCAATTAATTGGGCGGTTAACTTCGTTAAATTAATTCTATGAATTAATTTAATCGTTTCTTAACCTGTTACAATCTGTTGGCGTAATAATAAAATAAGACCAACGCACGACTTCTTGAGAATTACTCATTGAGAGGCTTTTGACAGAAATTTTGTGCCTTCATCCTCCTTCACGAAGAATGCGAAGAACACGAAGAATGCGAAGAAAGTCGTCACCCTCGGAGATCGACGACGCTTCTTCTGAGACTTTCTTCCCCACAACGATATCCGATCACCAACTGCTTGAGGTAGGAGATTTTGGGTTTCTTCTTTTAAATCTCTTTGTGGGTTATAACAACATCATTGATTTAATTAATATAATTAAATCTAGATCTTCTTGAACCTCGGAGTTCGTCAACGCGACACCGTATTCCGCGACGACACGACGCCCATCCGCGACGACGTGATGCCCTTCCGCAACGCGATGATCGCCTCCTTCCGCGAAGAACGCGTGCTCGACGACTACAGTGAGGTAGGGATTTTTATTTGAGAACAATCGTTAATTCCCGTGATTTTTTCTTTTAAAACAAAGAACCCGGATCAAGTTCAATTTTAATTATATTAAAATTGTGCCTTGCTTGTTATTCAAGTGTTGAATATTTTCTTCCCGATTTTTATCACCTAAGGCGGAGGGTGCGGGCCAAACAAACATGGTGAGACAACCCTCCGCAGTTCTTCGTTGATGTGCGGATTGGCGGACGACGACAAAACATGCCGCAGAGGTACTTCGTTGTATCCGTAGTGATGTACGGGACCCGGGAGGAGCTACGGTGCAGACGGAAATGAATGCAGACCATCGGAGCAACTCCGGTGGCCCGCGGAACCCACGGGCGGCGCCAACGGCCAGAGGCGGCGGCGCCCCGGCGTGATGCCAGACAGGGCCGCCGCGGCTGAAGCCGCGGCGGCGGCGGCCAGCGGACATGCGGCCGCGTGGGTCCGGCACACTCGGGACGCGGCTTTGCCGCGTCCGCTGATCCAGCGCGGCCACACGCGGGGCCGCGACACCTTCATCCTGCGGGGGCAGCGCCCCGCGGCTCCCTCGCTCGGCCGCTCGCCCGAGCCGAGCCGATCCGAGCCGACCGGCCGGGTCGAGCCCTGGCCGGGCCGGGTCGCGCCAAACCGGGTCGGGTTAACCCGGTTCGGGCCGACCCAGGTGGGTTGGGCTGGGTCGGTCTGGGCCCAGACCCCCCGTCTCCGGACATTTTCGGTCTTTTGCTCGTAACTTGAGCTACGAGCCTCTGAACGACGCGTCGTCAGCGGCGATGTGATCCTTGGATCGAGATGCTCGTTTTGGTATATCAAACTCAACGTTTCGGAATTCTTTTTTTTTTTCAGCCGGGTTGGTTCGTACACGAAACCAACCGGGCCCTCGGAGCGGAAACACTCATATCTTGAGCTTCGGACCTCCGATCGACGTGCCGTCGACTTCGTTGATTTCCTATAATTGAGAAAGATATTTTGGCATACTCCACCCGAGGATTGGACGCATGTGGAGTACGGTCGGGTTGGTTTTTCCTTAAAAACCAACCGGGCCCCTGGGACGAAAAAGCCAATAACTCTCAGACCAGGCGTCCGGTTAGCGCGTCGTCTGCGACGTTGAGTTCCTGTTGATGATACGGAATTTATGGATACATCAACTCTGGACTATGTGTCAGTTGATGTATCAGCCTCTTTGATCATGGAGCAGACCCTCCCGAATGAGCTTGCTGTGTGCGGGAACCATAGAGCTGGCTGCGACTGCTACTGTGACGACGACGACTATGCATAGATTCTTAGTGGATTCGACGATGACGACTACAGCACTCAACGATCCTGTGTGGATCAGTGCTACCTATCCTGTGTGGGTCTGATCCTGTGTGGGTCAGCGCTCAGCGGTTCTGTGTGAGCCAGCGCCTATAGGTCCTGTGTTTGCCCGATCCTGTATGGGTCTTTGCGGGGGTTAGTTACCTATCGATCCTTTGTGGGTCAAATCCTTTTTGGGTCATTGCGGGGCTTAGTATCTATCGATCCTTTGTGGTTCTGAAGACTTAGATGGATTAGTGATCATCTCTATCGTTATTTGAAGAAGTATACCCGTGTGAGCTGAAACTCTGTTTTACCTTCCTTTGTGGATTGTGTTGTGCTATCCTGTGTGGATTTACGTTTTACTTTCCTTTTTCGATTGTGTTGAGCTATCCTGTGTGGATTTCATGTTTTTCTTTCCTGTGTGGACTGGGTTTTACTTGAGCTCGGATGTTGGAGCCGAGCGAGAATTGATGACATAGGTATATGTATGGGCATATACCCAAGCAGTGTCGGATTATACTTCGTGATTGTATCATTCCTTTGAGGTTATCCTTTGTGGATTTTCGGAGACCTTTGGGGGTCTCAGGGTCCCTACTGAGTAGCTTATACTCACCCCTGCACGGGCTATGCCCGCACTACGTTGTGTTGGTTGCAGACGATAGACATCGCTGATCGTGGTGGAGGCTTGCGGAGCAGGACAGTACCTGGAGGTGGACCACTAGGCGGGACGTACCCGGAGTGGTTGGCTGGACCCGAGGAGCAGTGGTGGCCTTCTGTACCCACCCTTCAGGTGGGACTTCTTGTGGACGGCTCGACGTTGCGGCTTTACTTTTCAGTTGCTGTTTTTCCCCTTTCAGTTGTACTTTACAGTTGGGCTTGTATTTCCGGCCCCCTTTACTTTTCCGCACTTACTGTTGTACCAGCTTTTACTTATTGTTTACTTTTCCACTTGCTTACTCTGTAGTTCTTGTTTACTTTACAAAGGCAATGCCTTCCCTTTTTATTGGGATTTACGCCTTGGTGCTAGTCGCCAGCCCCTGGCCTATGGAAGGCAGGCTTGGGGTAGTCACGGTATGGGCCCCGAGGATGGGTCGTGACAAATAAATACTAATAAATACAAAGAGATACAAATAAAAACTAATAAATATTTATAAATAGTAATAAATAGTAATAACTAGTAATAAATACTAATAATTAGTAATAAATACTAATAAATAGAAATAAATACTAATAAATAGTAATAAATACTAGTAAATATTTATAAATACTAATAATTAGTAATAATTAGTAATAATTAGTATTAATTAGTAATAAATAGTAAAAAAGTAAAAAATCGTAAAAAATAGTTATAATTAGTAAAAAATAATAATAAATTGTAATAAATAGTAATAAAAAGTAATATATATTAATAAAAAGTAATAAAAAGTAATAAATAGTAATATATATTAATAATTCGTAATAAATTGATATAATTAGTAATAATTAGAAATAATTATAAATAATTAGTAATATTTAGTAATAATTAGGTATAATTAGGTATAATTAGTAAAAATTTGGAATAATTGGGAATAATTTGGAATAATTAGTAATAACAAGTATTAAACGTTAATAAAGAGTAATAAATAGAAATAAATAGTAATAAGTAGTAATAAATAGTAATAATTAGTAACAAATAGTAATAAATAGAAAAAAGTAGCAACAAATAGTAATAATTAGTAATCAATAGTAATAATTAGTAATAATTATTAGTAATAAGGAATAATTAACAATAAATAGTAATAATTAGGAATAATTTGGAATAAATTGTGATAATTAGTAATAATTATAAATAAATAAGCAATAATTAGTAATAAATAAGAATAAATTATAATAAATAATAATAAATAGAAATAAATAGGAATAAATAGTAATAATAAGTAATAATTAGCAATTATTTGTAATAAATAGTAATAATCAAAATTAATGGTTTATAATTAGTAATGATTAAAAGTTATTAGAAATAATTTGTAGAAATTAATAATAATTATTAATAATTTTGAATAATTAGGAATAATTAGAAATAAATTGGAATAATATAGAATAATTAAAAAATTGGAATAATTAGGAATAATTAGGTATAATTATGAATAATTAGGAATAATTATGAATAATTATGAATAATTAGGAATTATTATGAATATTTAAGAATAATTAGGAATAATTAGTAATTGTTTTTAATAATTTGTAATAACTAGTAATAATTAGTTATAATAAGTAATAATTAGTAATAATTATGAATAATTTGGAATAATAAGGAATAATTAGTAATAATTAATAAAAATAAGGAATAATTTTGAATAATTAGTAATAATTAGTAATAATTAGTAATAAATAAGAAAAATTAGGAATAAATTGTAATAATTAGGAATAACTAGGGATAATTTGGGATAAATTAGAATAAATAAGAATAAATAAGAATAAATAGGAATTAATAAGAATAACTAAAAATAAATTGGAATAAATAGGAATAAATAGTAATAAATAGAAATAAATAAGAATAAATTGGAATAAATTGCAATAATTAGCAATAATTAGAAATAATTATCAATAAATAGAAATAACTCCCTAAAATATGAATAATTACCAATAAATATAAATAAATATGAATAATTTGGAATAAATATGAATAATTACAAATAAATAAGAAAAATTGGCAATAAATAAGAATAAATAGCAATAAATAGGAATAATTACAAATAAATACCAATAAATAATATTAATTAGCAATAATAAAGAAAAATTAGAAATAATTAGGAATAAATAGCGATAATTAACAATAATTAAGAATGATTAGTAATAATTAGAAATTATTAGGAATAATTAGGAATAAAATCAATTGTAATAATTGTTATAACTTGGACCAATTTATAGAGGATTGAATGAACTCCATTTACACAATGACTCTTTTCTTTTCAACTCTTACTGAATCTAAAAATAATAAAATGTATGCTTCTACTTATGCATATCCAATCTCGTATGCCTGAGTTTGATTATTCATTCGTTTGACCACATTTTTCATAATATTATCAAGCGGTGATCATTTCATGAAGAAGATTCATGGACGAAAAGAGGGAACTTTGGTTTAAATGCTCATTTACTTGTATCTTTCTCACACTAAAATCACAATGAATAATCTTCTTAGAGGTAGGATTATACATTCTTGTATGCACGAGAATGAATATATTTAGTGATGAAGAGATTCTTTATTATGATTTTAGTGTGAGAATGTTTCCCGTAAACGAGCTGTTGGAAAAAGAGTAGCTGTCAACCCACTATAAATCATTTCATTCGTAATTAATGGTAATTGTTAAGAAGTAATTGTAATTATTTATAATCATTTTTTATAGTGTTTCTCTAAATTTTAATTGTTCAGTAATAGTAAAGATTTTATATTTTATTGAAAAATATAGAATAAGGAAGTCAATAAAAGTCATTATAAAATGATTTGTCTTGTTTAAATAAATACAAAAATCCAAACGGGTTTGGTTTAAAATGTGTATATATTGAATGTATTTAAAATTTCTTATCATTTAAATCAGAGAAACCTTAATTTTTTTCAGATGGGAAAATTTATTGTCCTTGTAAAAAATGTTCTCTAAGAACATTTGAAACATTTGAAAAGATCATTGGTCATCTCTCATGGTTCGGTTTTCAACCAGATTATGTTTTTCAGTATCAACATGTTTAATGTAGTTCTAGAGAAGATACTAATAAGTTTATTCCAGTTCCATTATGATTTGAAAATTTAGTAAATGACGTTGTAGGTCCATATGTTCCACACACTGAATCTCATGATGATATTGATTTATCTACTGAGTTAGAACCCTTAGAATTTTATGAGTTGTTGAGGTCTCTTGAGGATACAATATATATTGGTTCTAAGAAAATCAAATTAGAAGCGATTGAAAAATTTATGGCTATTAAATAAGACAATAATATACCAAATAACTATTTTGATAAGATATTTTCTTTGGTTAAAACACTATTACCTGATGGAAATATGATTCCTATAAATTAATATGAGAGTAGGAGGCTGGTTTATAATGTTAGCATTATATATTTGAATATTCATGCATGTGAAAATGATTGCATCTTATATTCTGGTGAAAATGAGTGTTGGATATTTGTCCAACATGTGGACAATCGAGGTAAAATGAAGCTCAATTGTGGATGACTGGATAGTTTTTTGTAAAATAGGTGAAATATTTCCCACTTATACCTTGGTTTCAGTGTTTATTTATGTCTAAAAACATTGCATCAATGTAGAGTAATTCTGTTAGTACATATTATGTTACTACGAAACAAGATTTCCGATTGAAAGCTGCATTTTTTTATGATTACTGAATTCCTTGCATATGGCATGCTATCTGGCTATAGTACACTTGGTCTGAAATATTTTCCTTACTATATGAATGATAACAAAGACTTTATTCTCGTCAATGGAATAAATCCTTTCAAATTTGATGGTCATCACATGTTTCTTCCAACTGATCATACATTTCAGAGGAACAAATATAATTTAAGAAAATTTACAATTAAAAGAGTTGAACCTCAATAAATGATCTCAGGTACATAGTTAAAATCAGTTGTATTTTCATTACTTCACATCACATTTGGTCCAATAGTAAACCAACATAAAATTTATGGTTTTGGGAAAGAACATAATTGGATAAAACAGAGCATTTTGGGATCTTCCATATTGGTTTAATTTGTTGGTAGGCCACATGTATGATGTCATGAAAATTGACATGAACTATTTTGATAATTTATTTCATATAGTTTTGTATACACAAGGTAAGACCAATGATAATGCAAAGGAATGATTCGATCTTGCTTAAATTTGTAGACGACCAGAACTTGAACTATTTTAAAATGATAGATAATAGAGGTTAATAAATCCAAAATTATCTCACACACTGTCAAAAAAGAGTCACTTATTATTTTGTCAATAGATTGCAGATTAGAGACTTCCCAATGGTTATACTTCCAATTTGGGCATATGTGGTAAGAATTGTCTTATTACCGGATTAAAAGTTCATGATTGTCATGTTATAATAGAAATACATATGCAATTTGGGTCATAAGTTCGTTGAATTCTATGATTTGGGATTATATAATTGACATATCATATTTTATTGAGAAATTTGTGTAGCAACAACAGAATATTATGCATTAAGTAAACTGAAATATGATGTTGTTTTCATTATATGTTAACTGGAAAAAAATTTCAAGTTGGCTTTCATTGACATAATGGAACATATGATATTACATTTTCCACATGAATCCAAATGTGGAGGTCCGGTATAGTTTCAATGGATGTACCCATTCAAGAGATGCATGTCGAAATTGAATAAAAAATTAAGTTACAAATCATCAGTTAATGGATCAATTGTTGAAGCTTATTTGTAGGAGGAAATTTCTTTTTTTGACAATCATTGTTTTGAATTTGAACATCCCTCAAAACCCAACTTCATGGGATGGAATAAAGGGAATGTTGATGATGAAATGGAAAATTTATTATCTGTTTTTAATTTTCCATAGGTTGGCTCCGGTGGAGTTCATGAACGATGGCATTCAGACAATGAACATAACAGAGGTCATAAATATGTTATTTTCAACCGTGATGAAATAACATCATTTGTACTGTGAGTGCTATCAATTATTCTATAATTTATGTTAATGTTTTTAAAAATATTTTACTTGTACGTTATATGATAATAATATCTATAAAAAGCATCCACAAACTACAACAGATGCTCTTGAATAATGATGATTTTTTTAATGGTTTCAAAAACTAGTATTAGAAATTATTGATGATTTTATATATCAATTCTATTTATTATTTATTATAATGATAATTGTTTCAAAAAATTTTAGGTGTCTCAACATACAGATAAAATTAATAAGCGACTGTGTATATTGAGTATCCCAACATCCAAAATGATTAAATGTTATAATTTCTATGTGGGGAATGGTTTTCAATTTCATACACGTGTATATGAGGAATAAAAAAACATTGAACAATAAAGTTTTATTGAGACTATCGCATCATAGAGAAACCTAACTTGTCTTTTATGGCATGGAAAATGAAATTATTGAATTGTGTTATCTTAGAAAAAATTACATAATAATGTTTAAATGTCGGCGGTTGGATACAGAGAGAGTCTTGTGTGTTAATCTAATTCATCGAATCATTGATATTAAATATAAAAGTCCTGTTACAGCAAATGAAACATTTTTACTGGCTCAATAGGCAAATAAAATATATTACGCAAAGTACTGCTCTTCTTCAAGAGACCAGAGTTATTGGTGGAGAATAATAAAAATGAAATCTCAAGAAAACCAGTTTACTCACACTGAATGTTGTTCTGATGAAGTAAATGGAAATGTAATTTCACCACAAGATACTAAAAAAAATATTTTTCACAAAGAGACATTAATATCAATGATGACACCCCGAAATTAACGGTCCATGGCGATGATGATGTTAATGTTGTTACAAATGAATTTGAAATGGAAGGAGATAATGAAACTGAAACTCATATGGGTATTGATGACACTGATTATGAATATGAAAACATTAAAATTGTTAGATAAGAAGATGATGATAAAGGTGATCATTGACATAGTTAAATACTTTTTATAATCATAAATTATATATATCTATATGTAATAGTTATTTTCAACTATATTCTAATAATAATCTTTTTGTGTTTAAGATTGACCCTAATCTACTTCTTGAGTTTTGAGAGTTTGAGCTACATTTGGATGTGAAGGATTTGGGATCATCTGACCATCAGCCAACTGGAGGTTCAGGGGGTACGTGGAGAGGGTGTGGTCTTGGGTAACTGATGATTCCTGACCCTATCCTCTAGTTAAGTCCACGTCATGGTTTTGATCCATGCACACGGGGTATGGTAACCTGGTTATTTTAGTTAGATTTCATTATTTAATTTATTTATTTAGTGATTGTTTCATTATTTGTACTTTTTTCTCAATTTTGCGCATGATGTTGTTGGAATAGGGAGTGCTACCTTGTATAATTTTTTTTCTCAGACATGGATCACATGGGAACATATTTTCATTGATGTTCAGCATGGAATGTCCAATCATTGGTTGGTATGTAAATAAATAGTTTTTATTTAGAAATTTATTTCATTAATAACTAGATATTATATTTTATTTATAGGGTTTATGGTATCCCATCGATGATAGCATGCTTCTCACTATCGATGAGGCATGGGAGGTGTCTATGCGTGATCATTGCCGTCAGTTTTTTCACAATTTGGGAAGAAATATCATTAAGAAAGCAGGAGTGTCAGTATTTGATTATTCATGTAGAGCCCACCAAGTAGAGTACATTTCATCTCATGTTTGGGATGGATTATATTCACACTGGTTGAGTGGTGGATTTCAGAGGAGATCTTCTTTGGGCCGGCAGAACCGGGGGAGACATGAGGTGACACATCGTACTGATAGTCGTACATTTAGTACACATAGAGAGTATCTAGTACGTATCTTTATTAAATATTTTATATATCATTAAATATAAATTGTTTATTTTATGTTCATACATGTAGTCGAGAAGCCTGATATTACCTTGTACGACGTTTATCGGAGGATGTACAGTGATCCAACCACCTGAGAGATTTGTGTTGATCCCCATCATTATATTGTGATCATTATTATTACCTTTTTAGTTTGAAAATTAACTGTATATAATATTTTCACAATTTTAATTTCAAATTGAATGCGAATGAGTCATATGAGGCTGCGATCTCTCAGACACACGCTGAGAGTCAGGCCGAGATAGATGATCATACTAGTGCCCACCGTTTCAATGCGGCGACATGGATGCAGGTGACCCAATATGCCTTTGAAAAGCGCCGAGTAGTTGTTATCAGTTCTTATTTGACACTGGGGACTTATTAATGTACTGCTACAATGTCGGCATCTAGCTAGAGTGGAGCTCATGGAGATGTATCAACTTCTGGCTCACAGTATTAGGAGCAGTTGGGGGCACAAACTCAGCTTATAGAGAGTTTGTAGAAGCAGTATGAAGAGTTGTTTCAGCAGTATGAGGAAGACATGCATCGAGGGAAGCAACATCCATAGAAGCAGATGGATTACATGCACCATCTGACTCATAGATTAGGGATTGTGTTTCCTCCACCATGTCTTCCAGCTCCTGCATCTCCCCCATAAGACTCTCCCCAAGTGATTTTTTTGATCTATTAAAAACATTTGAATTGAAATTTTTTTGTAAAATGAACTATTTATAGTTTTTGTCTTTTATAGTGGTGTGAATATTGAAATAAATTATTTTTTATATTTTTTATATTTTTAAAATTTGCTATTAATTATGATTATAATATTTTTAATGATTTTTTATATTACTAATAATAATAATATTTATATTTTAGGAATTTTTATATATTTTCTCAAATATTGAGAATTTTAATATTTTTTATTATTTTATTAATATTAATATCATTTTTTCCTTAATCATAATAATATTTATTTTGTTATTGTAATATGTATTAGAAAATACTAAGAATTTAAATACAATTTTTATTATTATTTTAATAATATTAATATTATATTTCCATTAATTATAATGATATTATTTTTTAATTTCATTAAGTATCCGTGACGGGGCCTTTTGTGAAGGATCCCCATCACAAATAGAATATATATATATATATAAATGTATATATATAGATATATTTAATCTTTTTTGCGATGGGTTACTTTTCCGTCACAAAAACGTTTTTGCGACGGGCCTGTCGAAATAGGTTTATAACATAATGTTATTTGCTACTAGACAATGGCATGTCGCAATAGGTCCTTGTATATATAACGTATATAATTGGAGATATCTTGGGGATGACACTGCTTCACATCACCAATTGTATTTTTTGCAACACGACCATCAAAAAAAATATTATTTGCGATACTGTTTTCTACAACGGGGTTTTTGTAATGGAGGCGCCTCGCAAAAACGTTTTTGCGACGGGATCCCGTTGCAAATAGCACTTCGCAAATAGCCGAAATTCTAGTAGTGTGTTGATTCCTTGAAAAACATGTAACATACAATATAAAAAATTTAAATTTTTTAAATTTTAATTTTTGAGTCGTTTATATAATAATAATATCATATATAAACGACTTATGACATTTTAACTCCCATTAATAAAAATTATTTACTTAAATTTTAATTTTCATGTGTTAACTATTTTTTTCATAGATGTTTTGGCTATGCAGTTATGTACCATGAACCTTGATCATTGTTCCATAATTTCTAGAATTTTAAAAATAATATAAATATATTCTATTTTAATTTAAAAAATATTTATAGTCATCCATAATATATATATATATATATAAACTGACTTAAATCGTTCGTAGAGATGGTAGGCCATAAGTATGCATGGACAATATTTTCACTCTTTAATTGATGGAATGAAATTAATGTAAAAAATAATTATTAATTAAAGATTATTTTTTAAATCTTATATATATTATATATTCTTTATATATATATTTATCTATATCAATATAATATGGAAAAATTTATCACATCGCTTATTGGATTTGGTAGTCTACACGTTCTAACAAGCGATTTTATCATATTCCAACTTTTTATAAGGTGAAAAAGTAGATATTATATTATAATTTAAGATGAATAATTATTTCATAAATAACATATATATTAATTATTTACATATTTATAATCATCCAAGTAATTTGGTTATGAAAAATGAATTACAACGCAATATGGAGATGGGAAGCTGTTTGTACACATTAGTGATCTAATTTTTTCATAGGATAGTAAAGTGATGGAAAATAGTTATCCCATGTTCATAATATAATATATGAATATTTATAATACTATATTTATTATTTTATTAACTGTGAAATATACTTAATTAAAGTATAAGAATAATTAAATTTTAAAGATTCGATGAAGATAATTACCTATTCTTATGTAATCTTCCGTTGGATCCATTTTATTACCCATAGAATGGCATTATAATAATCATAGAACCTCCAATTAATGGATATGGTATTTTTTATGATAAATATTTATGGTTTGGTTAACCTAGGATTCTTAGTAAGCTGTAAAAAAATAGAGGTTGTCTAATTATAATGGATGAGAGCAGCACTATTGGAATTACATGAAGTATTAAAATAAATTAAATTATATTCTCTAAAAATGGAATAAAATTTAGATAACTTGAATAAAATATTAGTGTCTGAAAAAATATTATTCTTAAACCAATTGGGCAAGTTTTAGTTATGCCTATACAGTTATCTATTAGTTTTAACCCCCCCCCCCCAACCCCTTTTATAGATTTCTGTGATAGCAATGTATTTACTATTTCGGGATCATGATATTTATTATAAATGAAAATTTATAGATAAATGGAACATGGTTTTTATTTTCAAACATATCCCATTTAAATATCCAAGGATGATTTTTTATGAATCCTGAATCATTTATTTGAATATTTTTTATAGTAAAATATTATTAATGTTATTTTTATAAATACATATAAAATTAAAATATAATATGTGTCTATATCATGTAAAACTAATCCAAAATGACATTTATTAGAAGATACTAAATTTTTTTTCTTAATATAATCATCCAATAAATTTTTATGTGTGTATGTATAATTTAAATTAATTTTTAACCCCTTTGTTCAAAAATTTTGTTCTTAACCTTCGTAATGAATTTTTTTCAACATAAAAAATTTATTATTAATGTAATATGATTAAAATGGGATCATTAATGGAAAATTTATAAAATATTAGACTATTTATCATCCTAATTGTCCTATATCAATATTTAAATGATTTCTAAATAGACTAATAGTGTATATTTATCATAAAATATTGTCAATGTCATTTTAAGAACAATTCACATAATTTTACATTAAAAACAACATGATCGTAAGGGAATTAGAATATAAGCCTTTGAAAATCTATAATATTTTATTTTTAGCTTTAAAATAATTTATAAAATACAACACACATGAACAATATTACTATTAGAGTTTTTAAAATTATTTACTAAATTTTTTTACTACTTATATATTCACTATGTCTGTGTAGTGTATTCATTTAAGTTAATTATTTTATAAATTAAAATTAAAAATAAATTAACATTATAGAAAAATTAATTTATATTAAAAAAAAATATTTGACCTAAATTATCAACTTTTTATCCTTATATAAAAAATTAATTTATATTAATGTAATCAAAGTTACATTTTTGAATTTATTTACTTAAAATAATATAAATGTCATTATCAAGCTAAAATGGCCCCAAAATTACACATATTTGAATTTTGGAGTTATATGGATGAATTTGGGTTCTAATTGAAACCTAATCTCATAGTTTTAACCATATTATACCCATTTTACCGTTATTTTGGTGACAAATATTTACCACATCTACTATTAATAATGACCATAATAAAAGGAAATTATTTCCAATATTTTTCCCTCATAAATTAAAATATTGTTTATATTTTTTATGATTAATTATATAGAAGTGACTAAAATAAAAATTAATATAAATTCATAAAAATTAAATAAAATAGTTTTTGAGAAATATGTATTTTAAGCATAAGAACTAAGTTATATTAAAATATAGAATATTTTTTTCCAAATAGAATTTATTTGATAAAATAATTGCATTTAACATTAAAATAAAATGAAAAATATAATATATTTCGTAAATTATTTTTTAATGACATTAATTTATATTATTTGAAAATTATGTATTTTTCAATATTCAATGAATAATCAATCAACTCAACAAAAATACCAAAACATCACCATATGTTAACAATGATATGTTGTTTAAAAAAATATTCTTAATTTTATAAAATAAAAATTATAAAATAGGTAGTAATTAATACTAATTTCCACAAGAAAAATAAAATGAAATCATTTTCAAATAAAAATTAATTTTCAAACATAAAATGTCATAAAAAATTTGAATTTATTTTCAATGAATTAATTAATAAATTTACATTAAGTTGGACAATTAAACATATATTTCATAATCTATATCTTCATATTCATACCAACCAATGTTATTTCTAGGTCCCATTTAAATAATAATTTTTTATAATATATCTCAATTCACTTCACACTAATTGTGGCATGTTAAGAAAGTTACAATGATTATTATTCATTTAAATTATATTCTTAGGATGTTAAATTATAACCTCTTCAATTATTGGTTCCCTAAAAATATTATCTTGGTTATAAATGTTTAAAAATAAGAATATACTATTATTGAAATCATACATCATACATAGCGATAACAAATCATCTTTGAAAAAGGGAGTTTGTGAAAGACAAATTTTAACTGAAATAACACATAACCATGTTCTATAATAGTGATAATAATGTGTGGGGGTTAAAATATTGTCATGGAGGATAAAACTAACTTCCATAGACTAATATAGAGTGAAAAAAAATTCATGACAAAGATAAAAAACAAAAAAACTATAAATCAGTAAGTGAGTAAATGACTGTCAATCCATAGAAAATGAATGTAAAATGTTAATATTTGTATTTTAATATATTTTTCCTTAAATTTAAGAATTCATTTTACATTATGATAATGAACACAAAATAATGTATATACACAATTTTTTTTTTGATAAGAATAATTTGTTCTATTGGTAGTGCTTTAATGAATTTATGCTCTATATCTTATTCTATAAAATAAAAAAATCATTCATATTTTTTTTATATAATTAATAAAAACAAAAAAATATTACAATATATCAAATATGGATAATACAATACATACCTGATGTTTAACATGATCTATTCCCAAAATATCTAACCTTATGGCTCATCCAAAAAATTGTTTATCCAAACCCAAAACCAAAAAATCTGAAATCATGACAAAATATTTATCCCCAAACAATGTAATGTATCACATAATGTCACATACCAAATATTTGAATACCTTGATCATATATTATCAATAATATGCAAAACATTTCCCAGAAATGACCTAAATCACAATATATCCAATACAATACCATATATGATTACACAATATAACAAAATATATATCCCTTGAATGAAATACTATAATTTAAGATAATATTTTCATTACCATAATCAAATAATGTTCCCCAAAAATATAGCGAGCTTCATATTAAATAAAATTAATCAATAATTCCCAAAATCACTATTCAATACCATGCTTATCTGTATAAAAAAAATCTAATCCTAAATTCAAATATCCCCGAACTACCTCAACATTAAATATTTTATTAACCTTTATTATTATAAATACCTTTCATAAAAAATTACAAAAATTCACATTTTTAACCCTTTAACTAAACATAATTAAAATATACTTCAGTTCAATAAGCCTTGGATTTCAAAATACAATTAAAATATACCCCTTTATAAAATTTGAAATTTGAATCATAACATAAATTTCATAAATCTCAATCTATTTATATTTAATTTTATGGGAAACAACAAAAATATCTCTATCCTCTTATATTTTACTCGTTGATTAATCATCTCCAACTCTATAGAATATAAATTTACTAATACATTATTCATAAGACCTTACAAATACTTATCCTAAGATTTCATCCTTTGAACATTTAAACAGGGAGTTTATTACTTGATTTCCTACTTCTCTATATTTATATCATATTTTCATCCCATTAAGACATTTACCCATCTACCTCATCTAAAATTATTAACATGTAAGATGTTTAATTCTATTAATTTTATGGTTATTATCCACAGAAGTTCATTAAAAATCAATATCTCACATATTATGTGTTCCAAGAAACTCACCTAAGTTGATATTTTTAATCATATAATGAAATTTCCAATTATGATTAAAAAAACATGTCTCATTCCATCTCCTATTTAATTTTGTTTATCCTGATTACAATCATTCCATTTTCCATCATATTCAGCATTATAATGGTTCCTTACAGATCCTTAAAATTACTAAATCAAAAAACCATATTATGTGAAATAATAATCATACTAGAAAATGAAATCACCATTATAATAATTTATAAGATGTATAAATATTGAAAAAAATTCAATATATGACACTGTAGGTCAAACCATGGTCATTAATGTTCATTATCTAATAATATTCTATATAATGGTTTATAATGATAATTTTAATTAACATAATAATATATCTCAGGTGTCTAAAATACTATTTTTAGTTAGGGAATAGTCACTTTAATTTCCATGTTACCTCCTAATTATTTACCAGTAAACACAAATTCTATTATCTGGGAGGTGTTAAATTCTCAGACCTCTAAAATTTCTAATAACATTAATCATATCATTCTAATTACCCATAGTCAAACATAGATGCCTTATTTATATTGAAACCTACTCATAATGGTGTTGTTAATTCCAAGAAAATTTACACTCACAACATTCAATTTTTTTATAATAATTTCAGCAGGTGAATTTCTTTTTATAAGCCATGGATTAATTCCTCGAGGATTACTCTTGTTTGGCATATTGTGTATAACAGAGTCCCCAATGATGTACGACATTAATCATTTGAGATTCAATGTTTCTCTAAATGTATCCTTTTTAACCAACATTGAGAAGATAATAACCATTATTTTCTATCTGGCACTATAGCTTCTACCCTATGTAATTATATTATTAACATTTGTGATTGCAGATGGATTATGATTGACTCTCTTATCTTGCAATTTAAACACTCTGCGGAAATTAAAACCTCTCCGCAAATTAAAAATATTTTCATATTTACTATTGTCGAGCTTCATCATGTTATTTAGTGTGATAGAAATTCCCTCATTCATAAAAATTTTCCATTCAATTTTAAATATAGGTCATATAAGGATCCATATTTCTATTAATGAAGCTGCCTCAGTTCAAAGGGCTTGCTTTGAAAACTCAGTAAAATAAATTGAGATTCGTCACATTCTGAGGATTTACAGTATCTACCATCATCCTAGGTATACATTTGAATTGTTATGGAAATCCTCGCTCCCACGTTGGATATATGTGAATTCGGAGGGTGCTTCTAAAGGTTTTCCTTGTCCCTCCAGTTGTAGTGGAATATTTATGGACCACCTTGGGCAATGCCTTAAATGTTTTTATGGTAGCTATAGAATTAACTCATCTCTATAAGTTGAAATTTTGAGTGTGATCCACACTATTTCCTTTACCAAACACCAAGTCTGGAACAATATTTGGATAAAAAGTTATTCTACCACAATTTTCGAGGCTATGTAGAATGAAGTGGTGTACATTGAATGGACGGTTATAACACAATGAATGAATTGTCTTAATTCACTCATGGATATCAGTTAAATTGTTACCCACACCTTCATTGAAGCCAATAGGATGGAGGATGGTCTCTTTAATAGGGGTGTTAACCCAGACATCACCTAGTTGGTGGACCTTCCTAATGATCTTCTTACTTTCTATGATAATGATTCTAAAAATATTATGTTGTTTATACATTTGTGACAACAACTTTTTTAATATAATTTTTTGTGTCTATGTAAAAAAAATGTCCACTCATTGTTTCATGATATTAATGTATATATAGTAAAACCAATAAATCAATACCTTATCTAATCATTTATGATATAGAAATTTAATTAATAATATGCTCATAGTTTGAATTATTGTTGTGTTCAATAATCATTTTATTAACAAATATGGATCCTTATGTTTCCCCTAAGGTCAATAATTAAACTATCCATAAAATTCATCATTAACACGGTTCATTATAGTTCCAGAATTTGATTAAAAACTAAAATATCTTAATATGAAAATAAGTAATCATTATGGAAATCCAAGGAATAATAAAAATCATTTATAGGATTCTAAATCATTATACATTATTTTTAATATATGAAACAACATGACTAAAAATGATTATTCACAGTAATTATCTAATCAAAACAATGATAATAATTGAAAAATATAATGTCAATTCAACTATAAATATACCTAGGTGAGTCAAACTAGGTGTGAATTAATGGAACACTCTCTTTACACCAAAATTATGTTCTAGTTATATTTGACCAACTCTTTTCATGGGTATTATATCTAGCTGAACGTATAGAAAAAATGTGTCAGCTTATAGTATCCGGATATAGATTTATTTCATGGAAAAAAACATAATCTAAAATACAATGAAACATTTATTATATTTTCCTACATTTAGAAATAACCTCATTGTTTACTATTATATTATATTCCATAATCTATCATTAACCACATCTTGTTCAAATGGATTATACTAAACATACTTTGATACCAATTATAAAGACCCCAACACTATTATCCTAGAGTTAGTTCCTTTATTATTTCATTGAAACTATATACAAGAGATCACATCTCAAAGGAACAAATATTTTTGTAGTCATCATGAACCTAATGCAAACATGCACACATATTTCCTTGGTAGAAAAATATAACAACATAGTAAAAGTAAAAAAATATGCATTATGGAACACATTGAAATATTATTTTATTATATCCTAGAAATAGGAAAAATTATGGTCGAGATAAAATTATTGTTAATGTTTACATAAAATAGATTCTATTAGGATGATTCTGATGGATTTAATGCCTACATTTGTTTTGAGTTGACTCTGAATTTCTTTCCAAAGATAAGTGATCACATGGAATTTCCCAATGACATATTATAATAACATTGGATTACAGGATCCGAGTTTGGGCCCATCCCACCAATTTGGGGGGAATTGTTTCTTACTTCAGGACCCTTTTATTGATTTAATACATGTTCATGAATCCTTTTCTAAAATCCCAAATACAAAACTGGAATACTTTATATTAAAAATTACTTTTAAGCATGTATGACCTTTTGAATCATCTGTATCTATCCTTGTTTCTTCATCATTGATGAAATTTTTATGTGTATGAGTTTCTCTATCGATGGTAAAATTTTATGAATGGGTTTTAGATTCTAACATTATTTATTGTCATGATGCTAGGTTTAAGACACTCAGTAGGAAGCATTGGAAATTATCATCATCCTAGAAGTCGGGATTTGTTCTGATGTTGGGATCATTCCCATGATATGGGATTCCTATATATCATAATGAAAGGAATTAAAACCTATATAATTAAATGAAACATAATGGGACACATCATACTTTTTATGCTCATGTTATTAGGACTAAATTGTAAAGATTAACATCACAGGACAAGGATATATAGGTGAATTGTTCCTAGTCATGGGCTGGTATGGGGCACAAGTTGATGTGTTTAGAGGGTTCTAGAAGAGATTTTTACTGTAAGGTCTTATGTGACCCTATAGAAAATAGGGCCTGGAGAAGAATATGGTAAATTTGGGGTCTTAAATTTGGACCTCAATGAGGATTACTATGTATACCATTTTGACGGTAATAATAGACTATGTAGTTCAAAAAGTTTGGTTCGTGCACCTACAGTGGAGGGACATGGTTGGTTCATCGAAAATTTATCCCTTTAAAAGTTTGTATTGTAGGGAGTATGTCCCATTGAGTTGGTGATAACATGGTTGGGGATTATACCAAATAAACGGCAACTGGTGAAGGTGAGTGGAAGATCTAGAATTTGAATCTCCTCAAAAGCCATGCATTTGATAGTGTGTATGACATGATCATTACTGACCTATAAACTTATTTGATTCATTATTAGTGGGAGAAACAATAGGAAGTTGAATATATATAAGACCACATAATATCCTCCATCTGCTAATGGATGGGGATGGGGAAAAATATACTAAAATGGGGTTTGTGTTCCCTTATCATCTTTTTTTCTCAATCCTCATGGTATTGATGGTAGTAGGGGTATGAAGTATTGAAACAAATACAAGAAGAAAACTCTAGGTGGGATTTACTTTTACTAATTTCATAGAAAATGAGATATGGATAAGGCACTAGCCCTTCGAAAATGGGAAGGAATGTGGTTCCCCATGCTATCTAAAATAGAAAGGTACCTAGATTTGCAACAATGGTTTGAGTCCTCATTAACAAGGGGATTTAAATTGTAATCAACCTAAGGACCTTACCAATTCGGTGGGATATGTGTGGGATAACATTTAAAAATAAAATGAACAATAAAATGGGTGCCATATTGATGAATCCTTTGACAAGATAAAGCATGACTAGAGGCCTATGTGGATGATACACTCAGCTAGATCCTAAAGGTTACCATATCAGTCCAAGAACTTCGTGGTAGTTTTTAAGTGAGACAGTTATATGGATAGTTCACTGAGGGGTTGTGGTATGTTATAACACTATATGGAATGAGGGTATTTAAAACTAGATGGTCCACACCGTATAGGGGTGGAGGTTCAAAAAGACTCTATCTTGAATACTATATGATATGTGGTATTGTGTTCCACAGTTGATTTATTATGAGGATAGTTGTCCTCAATGGGTTTCCAATATGGATGGTATATTTTGAGAGGTCATCCCTTTATAGGGTTTTTCATGTGTTCCATATCAATCAATGAGATACGTGTAAACTGATTACATACAGAAATAACCATCTCAAAATATTTATCTCTATTATATCATCTATCTTTATGTGGGGTTTTATATGGTTATGGATGTAACAATTTCTTGGGTTGCCCGAAATTATTAAAAAACTACCTCCTATGATGGGTTTTGGATTATGAGTGACCTGAATATAACACTTCACCCCAAAACCAAAATATCATTTTAGGGGGCTAAAATGTGACCCCTCACCCCAAAACGAAATTTTGCTTCTATGGGTCAAAAATGTGAATCCTTTTTCTATAAGTGAATTTTTTTTTTGTGGGAGATCAAAATAGAGACACCTTGCCCTGCAAAAAAAAATTCTTTTGGATGGGTGCTATGTATAGTGGTGACCCACGTGGTGGGAATGATATACAATAATGGTGTTCCATTCCCCATACAAGTATATAATGATTTTGAAATTAATTTATCTATTATATCCATTAAAAATGAAACAAAATCCCTCTTTTCTTCCATGTTATCTTTTTTCAATGCAAACACATTCCCCCCATCTGAATGGTGTCTCATAAACATGTAGAGAAGATGATTTTTTGGAGGAATTCAGTCCAATTGGAAAATTTTTAGGGAGCATGTTGACATAAATAAGAGACCATCCCTATAAATGGTGATAAAATCTGTTAAGTTATCAACTAATTTTCCACGTAGTGAAGATGATACTTTTTGTATGGTATGATTATGTGGAATAGAATACTTCTTTCATTTAGGAGTTTCCTTTAGGGAAAGACTTTCTGTGTATCAATGAATTGCCCCTAAAATGGAATCTTTCACAAAGTTTCCATTTTAAATTTCGTTTGACTTATTTATGCATAGTGATAAAATGTTTTTCAATGTGATTTATGTGCTTTAAAAACATTATATCATGTTATTAGGTTCAATATAATTTTTTATGCGGGTTTTCTTATGCATTTTTTAAGATTCTCTATATCGAAAATTTTATTTTAAAATTTTTTAGAAGATAAGAAATTGACCCTACCAAAGATAATCCCCCTCCTAATGAAAATGGTAATTCTATGGTTGAAAGTAGTGATTATAAAGAAAAAAAATACTAGATCAAACATAAAATATATTTAGCATGACTTATGGATGCTTGAGTTTGAGAGTATCCTATCTCAAATAGGCCACATTTTTATGGAATCATGTTTTCAAGAAAATTTCCTATACCAACACTATGTTAGAAAAACAAATCACTAGCAAGGACAATCATGTCTATTAACACAACTCAAGAAAAATACCATAGGAAATGGTTTTTTATCATAAAGACCTACTCTAAGGGGTTCTTTTTTAGTTACATCATTTTTTTAATTAGAGGAAATGGAATGAGCACTCGAATTTTACATCTATCATTATAAATATATTTTAAAGAAGTCAATGGATGATGAAATTCTAGTATGGTCATTGAAATGGGATCTTCTTCCTGGCTGTCCCTTTAGCATTGAATGGGGATGTACTTTTCGGTTCACCAAATTTGTGAAGAGTTCAAGGAAAAATTTATGGTCTTATGAAAGTATGGGATTGTTTGTGTGTCACACACATTATCTCATCAAAACTAATCCATCTTCCCTCACATTCTAAGATAATGAAGCTTGGATACCAATATTTTCCCTCTAGTGGGTG
The DNA here is from genome assembly GCA_963277665.1 of Viscum album. Classification (NCBI taxonomy): domain Eukaryota; kingdom Viridiplantae; phylum Streptophyta; class Magnoliopsida; order Santalales; family Viscaceae; genus Viscum; species Viscum album. The sequence continues at coordinate 1,065,214,396 of OY728137.1, forward strand.
GGTATGTCAGTATTTGTCTTTGGGATGATTATATGATAAAGGGAAACCCATCATAGGTGTTGTGTTTGATGTGTTTCTTAATTATTATTTAGTGTTAATTGACCCTAAGAGAACCCATTTCTTGTGAGGTAATTTCATTAAAAAGAATAGAACCTTTTCGAATTCAAGCCCTGCCTCAGGTTGGATGTCCATTTTTTGACGAGTGTCATGTTTTTTCTATCACAAATTGTCAGGGTCCTCATGAAAAGAGGTTTAGTTTCTTTTCTACTCATTGTACTCATAGACATGATCATGATTAATAGACAATTCATGAGGAATATCTCATTGATCAGTGGGGTTAGAAATTTTCCCTTCAGGATAATCTATTGGTTAGACTGAATGATATAAAGGAAATATTTTAAATTATATGGTTTATACTAGTGCATGACTCAAGTAGTTGTGTTAGAGTTGAAACCATTGTGAATAAATCCCTGTTCATGACCAAGAGATGTGTCAAACAGGAAGGCTGATTATTGGATCATATATATCATCTACTAGGATGAATTTTCACTAGGAGACTCCCTACAGTCATACATGCCACTTATAACACTTTTAGAAATGGGTAGCATCTGATATGGGGGTAATTAATTTAATAAGTCCTATTGAATACCAAATTCTCTATTCAGGATCTAAATATAGTGTATAAGTGAGGTGTAGTTGGGGTTTGGCTTAGTGGTAAGCACCCCGTAATACTACATGGAATATGGGGGTTCAAAACCCATGAGGCGCAGGGTACTGTAGTGGTACTGTAGCACTGACAGCACTGTTCATTAGCGGGTACTGTAGTGGCGGCAGGGCACTGTAGTGGCGGTGATACTGTGCGGTACTATAGCAGCATGTTACTATTCACAGAATTTGAATTGGCCTTTGAATTTGGGCCTACGAGCTATGTAATGGGCTACAAGCCCACTAGGCCTTCGGGATATGTAATGGGTTTCCCTCTACCCAGTTAAAAGAGGACTTTGCTTTGATTTAATAATAAAAATGAGGCTTCAGCCCCAACATTTAAAAAAAAAGAAATAGTGTATAAGTGAGGTCAGTCCATTAACATTGGGGTCAAGTGATGGGATGATCATGATCAATAATAATGATTGTTTTGTATACAACCTTATTTTTATCCTACTAGTACCAATTTAAATGGTGTATCTACTGATAATAAAATAAATGGGTTCCCTTTTTCCTTGAGGGAGGTTGATCTTGTTAAAAAAATTGATGTAAAATTGATCTATAAAGGGTATTCACCCAACCGTTTTTCATGTCAATTCCATTTTTTGGCAAATAGTTTTCGTTCATCAATTAACAATATTGATCAACAAAATAATATGATTTCCTCACATCATAGTTGGTTTTCTTTACACTGGAAGAAATGTTCTCTCAAATTTAACTTTCATTCAAATACATCAATCATGTGATTCATAATTCTTATTCAATTTACAGAATCCATTAATACCTAATGGAAAACTGGAAATGATAATTTCCATTATTAAGGTTCCTCCTATAGCTACATCAATATATGGTGAGAGTCATGCCAAACAAGTATATATGCTAGGAAATGGATTTTCACTGAGTAAATTCATCCTTTCTGAAATGAATTAGAAGTGGATGAAGAATTGAGGTTCAACGTCTTAGAAAAAACATTTCACCCCTTTGGCATAAGATAAAAATTCATCTTTCCATGTGAATGTCCCCCCATAGGATGTATATCCCATGGATTGTAGGTATATTAAAACATATTTCAATTCTATACCAATTAATGGTACTTGTGTCTTATTTCATGGAAGGAAATCATTTTTAATCATTATGGTGGCATATCTACAACATAGAAAAAAATTTATATGGATAATCCTGATTTAGTGGAATAATATATCTTGGTCATTAAAGCCTCCATTAATTCTATTGAATACCAATTAATATTTCTAGAGTGGGTACCTGAAATATTGACACCATATGAAAGATACATTAAAGATATTAATACTGGTTCATAGTGAACTAATGAGGTTGATTTTTTTCAATTCCACATGAACTCAATAGTATTCCATTTAAATGAAATTGGGGCTGCAAAAGCACCCCACTCCATGGGGAGTTGTATTAGAGATTCCACGGGAGCATGCATGTAAAATTTGATCCCACCCCAATATGTGGATGTAATCTTCTTTATTATCCATCAATGTCCTTGAATAACTTATAAAATCATTGAGTGAGTGGGATTCTCAGAGAAGTTCTATTTCATCTGAATAGATCTGGGATGTTATTAAAGCAGATGAAATTTATTTTCTTCGATAATGGTTTATTAATGCAACATAAAATATGTATTTTGAGAAAATACTAAAGAGGTTCATATGTATCATGGGGAAATGTATGCATTCATCTATCTAATCAATGATTGTATCAATTATTCTGACATAGTGTGGGAAATACTAGTGTTGAGGGAAGAAAGAGATAGTTCCTATGATGATGTAATATGATCTCTTATGTTGAATCTCTATTAATGTCACTCTAATATTCTAACTCTTACCCCCACATTTTTTAGAAGGTGTGGGGTGAGAAATTTCCAATTACTAATCTATAATATGTAGGGAGAATAACTGCTATTGAAATAGATGTTCCTATAGGTGAACAATTCATTAATGAAGGATCCCCTAAGGAAATTTAGCATATGCAGTCTCTGGTTTCTAACTTAACAAGAGTATTCACACCCCCTACTCCAACAACTATATTACCTGTGAGATTATATTCATTAGAAATCACAAGGCATAAGGAAGCATGGATGTTGGAAATTCATTATGATCGATCATTGTAAGTTGTCATTTAACTATTTTGACTAAAATTTTATGTTATGTGTATATTATTTTTAATGAGATATCCTTTCCAAGGGTTTTCATATGATCCATAAGTCAAGATTTTCTAAATGGTCAAAAGAATGTGTCCCCTTTTCCTATGCATCCAAAAGTGGTGGGAATGATTGTTTCAATCAAATCTAAACTAAATAGAAATATAGGAATAATAGGATAATTGCTGATATAGATGGAGAGAGAGTAAATTATCAATATTTGGGGCCAACTGACATCTTTTCTATGGATATCCCAATGGTGGGCGAAACATCAACATGGTCTCGAGAAGGGTTGAGTCCAATTTTTTCTCCAACTTTTCTAATGGTCATCCATGTGGTCTCATTAGCTATTAGTGACCTTTTAGAGGTAATTGACCTGATTGAACATGCACACATTGCATGTGCCTACCTAAAAGTGTTGTTTCCTAAATTTGACCCACAAAATTGATATTCAGTTCCAATAATACCTACCAGTGGGGTGATGATGAGTAAGGAGGTCGATGACTCAGTATATGAGGGTGATTATCTTGACATATTGACTATCTCATCTATTTTTTTCCAGGCACTAATTACTGGATTCATATTTCAGGCACATTGGAAAAAGAATCTGAGAACATAGTTTCTTAAAAATTATAATCGGTTGAGTTTACCATGACATCAACTAGTGCAGAACCAGATAATTTTGAAATGTTGATGACAATTAATCCGTTTTCCACCTGTTCCTAGAATACGTCATTCTCTATGAGATTTTTTCTAATTCACAAAATTATACCCTCGAAAATGTACATGTCACTTGGAAATCTAATGGAATGATATTTAGAAATTATTTCTCATGCTCATTAGTCAACTATTCCATCAAAATTGACCAAGTTACACAACATGAACCCCATGCTTTGTTATGAGGAGTTTGACTACAACACCATACATAACAATGTAAAAGAGTTAGTTTTCATATAAGAGAGGGGAATATAATTTGAATATCATCTCTCATCTATGGAATCTACGGCTCATTTTATTTCATCTATAAATATTTTTCTTAATGAGTCCTCTCGACATGATGAAGTAGTACCTGGATATCAAAGATGAGTTGGAGAACAAATGACCGTGGTAGAACAACTCTATAGAGAGATACATCATTATAATAAATAATTTTCTAGTGCTTAAGTAGTGTCTAATAAAGACGATAAGCTAATGATAGAGAAAGATAAGGTTGTTCTAGATTCTATTAAGAATTTAGAAACACTATAAGACAGTGTAGAAACTGAGGTTACATCATTTTCAAAGGCACCTCAAGTTGAAAAGTACACTGATCATGTAATGATTCATCTCTATAAATTCATTGAAAAAGAATTGGGTCAAAATTTACTCAATTATCTGGGAAGACATTGTGTTGTGGATTCTCCAATATCTCCATAATATATATAATGAAAATTTATGTATTATTAATCATTTATCCCCTTTTTCTAGATTTCCCTTATAATTTTAACAGTAGTAGTGGTGTTGGATTTCTTGTTACAGTATCAATGTATCAATATATTTATATTCCAATTATTGGAATGGTAAAATGTTCTACATTTTTCTTACATCATGTGAACTAGAGATATGAGACTAGACTTTTTCCTAGGACACCCTCGACAGGTTTTCAACATGATGCATGTTACATCTCTTTTCATTACTAGTTATGGTTCATTCCCTACTGAACAATGAAGCTTGTGTTTTAGGTTGAATATATTTGACAAATATTGTGAGAATAATAATCAAAAATTGGGATTATAAGCCATAATATGAATCCCCCAACATAGATCTGACTAGCATACAAGGAGAAGGGAATTTTATTCTTAGCGTGTGTCCATAATCTTGATAACATGTTTCAGAATATTCTATGCTATACAGGAAATGTGTTATTAATATTATTAGGTGTATATGGTTTTTATTTTAATGAAATCAAAATGGGTTAAGATCTCATTTGTATATAAGATATTGGATATAATAAAATAACCACTAGAGTTGTTTTTAATCACATGGGGTGGACTTATACTTCTATTGTTATAGTGATTCTGAAGGGACTATGTTTAAAATGCTTAATAAAGAAAATGAAACTCATTTATGCTAATTAGTGTGACCCCAAGGTCCTATAATCTCACTTGATTAATGATCAACAAGTGAAACAATAAGAAACATGGAAAATAATTTAAAACCACATTGGAATTTATGATAAGGGACATGAGTAGGAATGTTCACCTTAATTGGGTTTTGTGGAGGGACATGAATGGTGTTAGTGGAAACTCAAGGTTATGTTGGATAACCATGAACATAGAATCCTTGAGAAAGGATGGGACCCCTATATAGATCAAATTCTCACATATAGGAAGTGAAATTTAGAATTTCATCCAATTATGCTATTAGGATAATGTGAGTCTCCAAATCCAATACCTGATATAATAGTCTTGATCATTTCTAGAAATTCGGTATTCAACCATACTATTAATATTTAGGTAAGGATTATATACCATTTAAATTTTCATGGATTAAGATCTCATATAGGTAATGTCTCATATAGAACTAACCATGTGTCTTCTAGTATTATGCCATGATTCAAAGACTCATATGTTCAATAGTTTAGGTTCATGTGATGAGGAACATTCCACATAGTTTAATGTTTTATAACTCAGATGAGTTTTATACAGTTTAATTTACTTCGTAATGTGTCATTTTCCACACAATGTAACATCGTGTGGTGGGGATTAATTATTGTTTTATTTAATTGTTTCGTAGATTTGACAAAAATATTAGTGAATTCATATTCCACGGTGATCTGACCAAGAATGTTCCACCACCAATCAGGAAAGTAGAGGGAAGGTTGTAATATGTTATCTATAGAATCCAGGATATAAAATGTGATATGGTATATATTTTCAATGATTTACCACATAATATGTTCAAAAATCATTTTCTATTATAATATTTTATGTATTTCAGAAATAAAAGAGGTTTCTTCAAGAAATAAATGTTTCTCTAGTTAGCAGGCCTATTGGGGAAGAATTATATAGATACAAACTGGGGAATATTATTCATATTTAAAATAATAGTTTCCTATAGAATAATACATTCCATTATGAATGGATATAGAATATTTATGTAGATTCATATTACCCTCAAATATGTTTTTATATTTCTGAGGTTCCTCGGAATGGAAGAAGAATTTCATGTCAAAAAACACTCAAGAATTAGAGGAAATGATTACTATATAGATCTGATAGATTCGAATAGAAGGGTATTTTTTTATTTTGTTGATTGGATTGAAGCATATACTCTAGGGTTTTTTATATAAGTCATAAAAGAAATAATCAAAACACACATAGTTTTGGGAATGATTCCCCCACACAGATCAAATTTTCATGTGGAAATGGTGTTTTATTCTCTGAATACAAGATCATGAGAGGGTAGAGAATCAATAATGGAACCACTTATGTAGATCTAGTTCATATATATGATAGTGGGGTATTATTATATTCTATCAAGTCCATGATGTATGATCTGGGCATCATTATGTATCTTGTTAAAGAAATGTTAATGCCAGACATAGTTCTGGAGCCATGGTGTGGTGGGAGACCAGCACCCAGGATAGTGTTCCACTCAAGAATAGAATGAAATGTTGTGCAGTTTAATTTCATGAAACAAGGATATGGGAAAAATTTTATTAAATTATATGGAAATGGTTTTTGGTTAACCTTTTACGGTCATTCACTAAGGGACACATTAATCATGACATGAACTGATATACCTAGATCATATGGAAAACACTTTAACAAAACTCCTATGCCCATATAATCTATAATTAGTTTAAGAAAGATTATTGTAAAATGATTCTTTAAAAAAAAGTTTTTAAAATAAAGGACATCGGTATTTTGAGCTTGTGGAATCTAGGCGAAGATATTATATCATGGTGTCTCTATGTATCTAGTTTCGGCGAGAATCAAGCCCTATGTAGTTCTAGGAAACTGTGTAGTTCAATGTCACATTGAAAAAAAAATGAAGGTTACACAATTTCAAATAAATAATGGGTGATATAGAGAATACCATTCCAAGGATGTTCTGATATACGTTTGACATGAAGAATGAAATTGAAAACCATGATATTGGGGGTTTCATGAATCCTGAGAAGAGACATGGGGAATGTATATAAGAAGTGACTATAGACCATGTTGAAAAGGCAGTTTCCAACATGATGTTCTATGATATTATATAGATAAAATATTTTTCTCCTAAGAAAGAATGTTCCTATAGTTAATAGGATATTCTTTAGTGATTATTTAGAGTCATATGGGTCATATAATGTATAGTTAACACTAGGTGTCCTTGAGAATAAAAAATTCCATAACCAGTGGCCATGTAAGTATCATGGAGATCTAAAATTTCTGCTAATAAAGATTATGAAGTTTGTAACAAATGTTTCCATGAACAAAACAATCATTTGGATTGGTATTATATATGGGATGTGAAGTTCCCTACTTAAATCATTGTTTGTATGTGTGAGAGGAGTAATTTTATTTACTTCTTGGTTAGTACTAATATATATGTTCAAAGTGTCACTATATAACTCATTAAACTGATAATCTATCCACATACAGTTTTTGGATGGAGATGTTGTGGGTGACCGACACAAGGGGTTGGGTGGGATCTACTTACACATGAACTAAAATGTTATGTAGTTTTATTTCACACTAAACTGAGATAAACCACGAATATTAAGTATTGTGGTAAGGATGTTGTCATAAATTTTTAATTCACATGACTAAGATTTTATGATATGTAGTATAGAGTCTTACAAGTCGATCATTGGCATATTTTATTTTTAGGTCATACGTCAATGAGGTTATGTCAAGTGTTTAATAGAGCTGTTTTTAGGGCCAGATGTTTTCTATTTTATCATCTTGTGAAATGAACCAAATATATTCCTTTTAAGGTCATGAATATAGAACCAATAGTGCTATGTAGTTTTATATCATTTACAAAAGAAAAAACATATGTATTTATCAAAATAATTATTTCATGGGAAATTTTTTATTAGAATGGATGTAGTGAGTTCCTCAACCATTTTGATTAATGAGTAAGGTCGATTGGGATATAATATATGTATAATGTGAGTTCATTCCCATTTATCATCATGATTTGGTGATTTAATCCATGGTTTCATTCTAGTATTCGGAGGTAAAACAATTCTCCATGATGGAGTGGATAGAGATGAACGTTCTTGTTGATGGATCATGCAACTTGGTTCTAGGACATATCTAAAAGGTGCAAGGTATAAACCATTTTTCATCATGTTTTTATAACTCATAAAATCAATTAAATGATTATTAATCATGTGATAGTTATTCATATATATACATTATGAGGGGGGAAAATTTTATATCAATTGGAAACCCTACATATGTTCGGGAAACCATTCATTATGTGGTTACTTTAACAGTAGTGAAGGTTGTGGTTCAGTAAGATAACAAGGAGTGTATGATAGTTTCATGATAGTATTTCTTTTCTATATCCATAAATTTATACATAATGTTCAATATATTTTTATTTAAATACTTCATCAATTCATTTTTTCCACATTCTACTGGGATGAATGGTTAGAATCGATGTTCTACTCTTGGTACACCATCAATTAAAAATAAAAAGGTTCATGTTACTGTCAATCAGTATTGTGTGAAGGAAAATGAACCTACTGATGATGTTTAAATTTAAAAAATTGGTGGGACTTTTTTCAGAACATTCATAAGACATATCAATATTTACCATTTAAGAAAAATGAATATATTGGTAAAGATGTATTTGAAATGATTAATCCTAGTTATAGGGTAAAACCCTACAACTTCCATTCCCACATAGTGAATATCATTGTGTATTTATCTGTATGCAGCAACTCATGGGGTTGAGGGATGATGTTTAATTACTCTTGATATGAATGATACTTTTTTAATGAATTTTGTTTAATTATATGTTGATGAAGGATAGAAATATTGATGCCTCCTCTTTTAGTGAGATATCTAGGAATCATAATAATGAGAACCACAAGCACTAAAAAACAATTCATCCATGGTGGAAATATTGTCCTCTCTATAAATACATTTATGGAGAGTTCCATCGATTCTTTCCCTATAGATAACCTGTTGACAACTCAGGCTATCATAAAGAGTGAAATTTAAAACCTTTCATTAGATAAGATCTTTTCATACTCAGTCTTGTGGAAGGGCCCCATTTTAAAGATATTTCCATATGGGTGTCAACCACCAATTTGAATCATTATAAAATTAAAATGTAAAATTTATATCATTGATTTATTCTATGATACGTCGAAGAAATGATGATATTGTCCTTTGACAGGTGATACTGACATATGTTTTATCTCAATTCACATTTCCCAATGTTGTAGAAAAATTTTCTAATAAATAATCTAGATAATATTTATGAATGTGGTACTTAAATTAGTGTTTTCTTATAGGGAAACTCTTCAATCATCCATGGTCAAAATTAATATGGGGGTTCATTTCTTCTATCCCGAATGAGTAATCATCTTAATTTTCATAATTACAAATTCAAAATCATATTTTATTCTCAAGTGGGTCATCAGTATGTACAAATACATATCAAATACTATAACGATGGCTTGTTTATCAGCCTAACTATTAATTAAGTCTTATAGTAGGATAAAAGAGTATTGTATTATTCCCTTCGATTTTGAAATGAGTACAACTTCCAAATAGACTTTATTGTGAACGGGGTCAACCATTCCCTTTCTATTTAGGCTTTAAGATGCACCATAAACATACATTACCAAAAGTCTTGTATTGTTTTGAATTTAATTGATTTCCTTATTCGAAATTTTTTTACTCATAGATAGTTCATCAACATAGAGATGCTCATTCAAAAACAATTTATATATCCTTCCCTTTAATCACTTTCTATGTATGAAAAAGATTTAAAAATTTGTAGAATGACCTCAGATAATGCAAAATGTTTATTCAATAATGGATGATTATGTATTTATTTTATCATGCCATTTAGACAGATCAAATAGACTACATGGTGAAACAGATAACACCCTAATTTTTGAATTGAAAAAATTAACGCCAAACAGTTCTTATCAGTATCTGAATACTAATTCTCAGTGTCATACATGATGATACATAAATAATAATGGTTTTTTTAAATACTAACTAACATATTCAATTGGAGGATATCACACATTGACTGTTATAGAGATTTTATGTATGGGATCATCATCTTTCCTTTGACTAGCTGAATCATCACTTGCAGGATCAAGAGAAATTTTATGAACATATCAAATACATATTGTATGCTATGATTACACTAGATAATAACCCCTATATTAATCATCATGATAATGGGAAAACACTTTCCTGTATGATTTTTTATGAAGCATTGAATGTAATCAAGGTTCCCTTGTAGCTCTCTCAATGTTTTTAGGTTTCCTAGGGGTGGAATAATAGAAAATTGTTTATTATTCCCAGGGTCAATTTAAAATCAATGCGAAAATATGATGAAGATGAGAAATTTTCTTGAAGTATATCCATGTTTAAATTTGAAGGGATTCAACATTATAATTATTTTCCAATTTTTTTCGAATATGATTTTACAATCATTTATCCAGTAAAAAAATTTCTATCATTTTACCACAAAATCATCCACATAGAACTCGACTAATTTTTCCAGTAAGGTTTTGAAGATGTGGTTCATTTCACATTTATATCTAGTGCCAATATAATCTAAACCAAATAAGTCACCGAATAAAAAATAATAAATTGGGACCCATATGTTTTTTAATTTTTCATCTTCTAGGACCATTCAGATTTGATTATACCATGAATATACATCGATGAAGGAGTGGTCTTGACATACAGTTATTGTATCGATCCAAAGTTTGATAATTGGAAATGATAAATCAGCTTTTATACTGTTTCATTTGGGTTCTATGAAATCAATGATATCCCTAATATTTTATTTTATTTTTCCAATGGGGATAATGTTGGCATGCCATTTCGAATATTGGTCTTCCCTAAGGAAATTAGATTTTATGATTTTGTCAACATTAGATTCAACCATGGAATCCTAAGTTGGATGTTTCCTTTTGGATTCATTATTTTATTTGTGGGTATATCTTGGAAATCCAATTTGATGGGAGGAGACATCAGTATCAAGGCATAATGTTTCTTTATAATATTTAGAAAACACGTCTTGGTGATGTTTCATAAAAGAGTCATAAATTTCATGTCAATTGATTGACCTAGATGTAATCTTCAATGATGTTCATATAACCCTCATTGAACCTAGACTTTTCTATCATATTTCATCGATAGTGGTAGAGATTACTTCATAAAATACTAGATGAGCATGCCTTGAGTTTTTTCCTTACTTTTATTTCTTTCCATCTTATGATTCCTCAAATTCCTTGTAAGGATGGATGAGATATGAAGGTGAATCATTAATGATTGGGAATGATTAGGTTTTTGATTTCTAGACTCCAAATATGATATCATGTATTTTATATATTTCACAGACTAAAAAATGGTGTAATGAAGTTATGGGGATAATTTTAGATTATTTCCATTAAATGTATTTCTTACAATGGTAGTATTAAATATTTATTCAACATGTTATGGTTCTACTGATGTGGTTGATATCAGGAAGACTAATGAAAACATATTCAAATATGTGCTAATGTCTTCGACTTGATTGATAAGATTCATATATTCATCACCAAGGTTTTTAAATTTGTTAATTTATTTTATTTATAAACCAATTAGAGTCATAACCCTAGAGACACCATCATTTATGATATTCCTCCCATATCTTATATTGAATCGTTCATTAATATATTAATATTGATAAGAATCAAATTGATATTACAAACTATGTGACATCCCAATCATATCATTTTAATTATATTAGAGTAATTGATGATATGTGTAAGGGATCACTGTATAATAACACAACCAGGACCTTCCAAAAATGACATTTTAATTTCTATCTTACATTAAGAAAATGAACCCAAAGTTAGCAACCGAATTAGAAAACTATGATTTGAGGTCAGTGTTGTAGAGTGGATTCTTTTTTCATTTATCATATACATGAAACATTATAATGGGAGGGGGAAATTATTTTTAGTTTATCACATTCATCAAAGTGTTATAATATGAATGAGGTTGAATCTCAGTCCATTGTCAATGAAATATCAATGAATTTCAATGTCATATAATCCTCAACATAAATACAGGGTCATGATGTTTCATTCTATAATATAATCTATGAACTATTTATTGAAATAGATAAAAAAAATTACATTATACATGGTTAATATCTGCATGGTATACCTCAGCGGTAGAAACATCATATTCAAACTCTTAATGTAAAAACAGACACTCTATAAGTACTTCCAACAGATGCTTTCACATATTGAGAACATCAATAAATGAATGATTTTCTAGAAATGTTTCCAATAGCTTTATCATGTTGAAATTTTGCGAAATGGGTCTACATTTCCCAATGGGTAACTATTCCATAGAATGTATTTTTGCAGATGATGTGCCTATTGTTGATAAATCAGGTTTTTGAGAAGATGTTATGGGAATATTTTAGACCGTTGGACTGGGTTGCCTTCTCCTACCTAATTTCCTATACATGTCAGGTTATTACCTATTCATCAATTGGTCATTGAAAATAAACAAATAAAAATGACTATTTTACATCTTTAGGGGAGTTTTCCTAGTCCTTTTGGATTATTAAAGATATTTCCCACTTGTTTTTGTAACATATATTGATATAGTAGGGATGTGACTGCCATATGATTTTCATTTTCCACTGCACCTCGCTCTAATTTTTTATCCAAAAGAATAAATTTATGTATTCCGTATTTGATGTAGGAATATCATGTTCATTATAATACTCTTCATCAAATAATAGATTTATTAAATTAATGTCATTAATGGATATGATGATTAATTAATCAGCCAATTAGGATTCCATTTGATGGGTTGGTGTTCATTGGTCTATTTAGAGGGGAGGCACCCATTCTTATAAGACTGAAGATATGAAGTTTGAGATTGTAAAGTATAACATTAGATTAGTTTTGTGTTCATTATTTTCTATTTTCTTCCATACATCCAACCATTATTTTTCTTAGAATATTGTATTTAAAACGGTTGTGGAGTTGAATGAGTCCCTTCTACTATTGAAAAATCAATGAGGAATAAAATTGGTTGTTTTTACAATTCTCCAAGGATATCATGTGTTTTTTTATTATTTTTATAGGTATAAAATCAATAAAATTATACGAATTCCTACTAGTAACTTCGTTCCATTAACCTTCTTCATTCAAGAAGTGGTAGAAACACACGCTACCTATTTTGATTGTTTTTCCAGTTTTACATTTCAAGAATCAATGATCTTTTTTTAAAAATATTTGAAAATAAAAAAGTTCCCAAATGGTGTACCATAATATTTTTTGGAAAAAAAATAATTATTTTATACTTAAGGACAAGTTTATCATCTATTTTTGTTTTCTTTTGAGTTATAATGTTTTTTATAAGGAATCTAAGAAGTATCCATGAACCTGCTCAACTCAGAATGATTTGACAATAATTTTTTGATCATCGAAATGGGAGTGTTTAGGATCTATAATTTTATCCTGATAAAGTTTTTTTTGAATATTTTTCCACACTAGTGGGGTTTTCGCATGAGATGGTGTAAAATTTAGTATAGTAGTTGGTGCTAGAGTTGGATTTGGAGGAATGGTTATTCTTTCTTCTTTTCCTATATTCGTCACTAGGGATTTCTGCATTGATCTATATTTGTATCTAGTTCTCAATATAGATTCTTCTTATTTTATTTCAACTATAGAATGGAATTGAAAAAAACCCATATATTGTTTGAGAATAACTGGTGTTCACAACTCATCACCGACGTTTTCCTTGAAAAACCCAAGAAATAATCATATGGAAAATGTAAATTAATGTAGTATGTTTAACCCTTCCACCACATAATAAAGTTTCAGACTCTCTAATTACATGATATTTGTATATCGTGATGTCTGAGACTATTTTATCTGCCAGTGTTGAGGTTAGGTCATAATAAAATTACTATCAAAGGTATTAAAATTATTTGGCCAACCCAATGGGTAAACTAGTGTAATATATATAGGCTAGTCAATTCCATGTTTTTAAATAACAGTAATATTAAGATTCATGATTTTGTAAAAAAATTACCATCATGGGGAAACACCAAAATACATATTGCATTATATGTTGGTGTGGATCTCCTAAACCATTGAATTTTTGAAATGAAAGAATTCAAATATTAGGTGATGAATTTATCGCATCTACCAATTCATTGTCTGTTTAATTTTTTTTCAAAATAGATATCATTGTCTATCCACATATTCTAACAATCTTTCCAGTGATTCAATAGTTTCTAAAAGCCTTTTGGAGATAACCAACTGATCTGTAGTTATAATTGGGGGAAAAATAGATGAATCAATTTTTTTGGCCACATATGTAATTCTTCTTGGCTTGTATCATTGTAACTTGACTAACATTAGTTTGGTTCACTGGTCAATAATGGGTTGTCTCAGTATTCAACATTAAATGGTTCCATATAAACTGTTTTCATTTCCCCCACATTGAGTCTACATTATGAATATACATTCATTGATATTATGAAATCAACGTATAGGGATACATCATTTAGGGGAGTGATATAAGGTTCTGTTTGGAGAACATATCAATTGAGAATATTACTCATGAGTATTTTAGTATAAATCCTTCTCATTTCTATCATTTTTATGTAATACTAATAAAATAATTCCACATGTAAGAGGGGTTGAGCTCACATTGGTAAAATTTGAGATTTAATAGTATCCTTACACTTTTTATATTGATTATCTTTGAGGGAGAGGCAAGGGATCATTCAAATGCGTTTGAAAATTTTAAAAATACTCTATTTTTTGTACAAACACCTTCTGTGGTCATTTTAATGTGGACTATGTTTCGAATGGATATATCCTACTCATGATCTCCCTTATTGACCTAATGTTATGAATCATTTTCATAGGTGGGGTTAATGATGTTTACTAACATTGTATGTATTATGATAATTTCATTTGTCTTTAAATAAGGGGATAAAAGGTTGTGTCATGAGCATCCACTAGAGGAGATATGATTATGAGGTGAGATTTTGAAAAAAAAATTTCATTTTATTGACTATCAAGGAAACTCATCATTTGTTTCAAGGATCCCATTTAAGTAATCTAGTGAATGGTGAACAGATGTGAAATCTGGATAATTTTTTTTTTCCATTACTAATGATGAAACTAGACTACATGACTAGATGAACTGAAAAAAAACCAAAATTTTAAAATCCTTCAAATTCGGAAAAGAGTACATTTCATTAGAGAAGATGTCTAGGTAAAAATTCACCCAACCTAGTGGGGTGGGCATTCCCATATTCCACATTCACAACATTTTGGTCATGACTTTTTCAACATTGAAGGATATGTTAATAAAAACCTCGCCCTGCGGGCATGTGGTTATCTTATACAACTATATCTATAGTAACTACTTCTGCTCTTATGATATTTTTGTGAATTTTTCAAATATGGGTTTAGTTCCTTATCTGATTTTCACTATAGCAATGGAATTATTATCATAATTTCATTCTCTTTTGATTATATCCCCTCAAGAGGGAAACTTGCTTAAAATTGTTAGTTATGTGATGTAAGAGTCATTTGATAATTTTCTCTCTTCTAGACTAACATATTTGGGAGTTATTATGTTTCGATTCTTACTGATAAGGACATATGTTCAGAGTAGAACTTGTTTCTCGTAGTCAGACTAATAATATGACATTACATTGTTTTATTAAACCAGGAAACATTAATTACTAAAATCTGCAGAAGTACAAGTGCAAAGCCATGAAGGGAAATCGTCTAGCCAGAGTTGGTTGGATTCGAAAGGGCTGGAGGTCGCAAGAATATGGGCTGCGTTGTTCCCTTCTCTTTTGGTAAAGGAGAAGGTGCATAAAGAGAAGCATTGGAGAAGAGAGATAATTCTCATGATGATGATGCCAAAAGACTCGAGCCCACCTTCATTGTGGTTGATAGCATCGATTACGGTAAGGCATTCAGACTCAAAAATGATATCACTCCATCCACATTACAAGGCGAGCAACAAACCGGCAAGGATGGCCATAGCCTTAGCAAATGAAGGTTCCCAGAATTCCCGACGTGGTTCATGCTTTGCAGCAAGGATTTTCCCCAGATGATTACGGTCCAGGAGGCCGAGAGCAACAAGCCCATCCTTTGGGAGTGACGCGTCCATGTTAATCTTAAGAGTCCCTTCTGTTGGGGGATTCCAATGGGGGGGGGGGAGGGGAGCATAACATCTAGAATAAAGTGTCCATTGTGGTCTTTCCATCCTTCAATCCAGGAGGTGGCTCGTTCAATCCAGAATTCAGGGGGTTTGTGAGCTTGATGAAAAATAGCATCGTTGCACCAGACCCAAATAATCCATGCCTTAGTGAAAAGTGAACATGAAGAAGCCGAGGAAAGGGAGGAGCACCAATGCGTCAAATGATCGGGAAGGTCAGGGGCCGATGTCATGGAAGCGGCTAATGCTGGGCCCCATTTAGTCCAGATTTCCTTGCTCTCGGGCAGTGAATGATGGCGTGCAAAGGAGTTTTTGGGATGTTCGGGCAGAAGGGGAAAAAAGTAGAACTGGACATATGGCGATAAAAGTGGAGGCTCAGAGTTGGGAGAGTAACCGTGGAGATCTGCCACAGAAATTGGCGGACATTAGGGGGAACCTTGTGCCTCCATATAAAATTCCATGGTCCCTCATCCCGGCCATCTGAGTGGCTACCAAGGGCTTGTCTATAACTGGACCTCAACGTGTACTCTCCAGAGATGTCATTGATCCAGAAAAGCTGGTCGGGGCCTGCATCAGGGACCCATGGAATGCTAAGGATGATTCTTTGATCCCTTTCATTAAAGCAATCAATGATTTTTCCCATACACCACCCCTATCCCTGGTCAGTGAGGAGGCAGCTGACAGTGACATTTTCAAGTCCTGGTTGGACTACGGATGTATCCCACATACCATCCTTATTGTTAAGCCAAGGATCAGTCCAAATATTGACCGCTGAGCCCGACCCAATCCTCTAGCCTAGATCTATTTCTAGATGCTTTCCCCCCCCCGATGCTTCTCCAAAGGATGCTGGGTCGGGGACCAAGAGAGGAAGCAATGAAGTCCGTGTGGGTAAAGTACTTAGCCCAGAGAACCCATGCACAAATAGATGATGGACGGTTAAGAAGGCCCCATACATGCTTGGGAAACATTACATCATTGAAAAGACGTAGATTCCGAAAACCCATCCCTCCCTCTGATTTGGATTTGAAGAGCTTCTCCCAGGCCAACCTGTGGGGTCGATTCCTTCCATCATGCCTCCCCCACCAGAAATTGGTAGTGTGTGTGTGGATCTGGTCGACGATGAAATTTTGGAGCTTAAACAGTGACATAAAGCAGCTCGGGAAGGACCGGATAACGGCTTTGATGAGGGTCTCTTTGACCGTTTTAGAGATTCCATTGGGGGACCAGCGTAGAATTTGTTTCTCGATCCTATCCAAAAGAGATGTGATGATTTCTTTTTTGGATCAGCCAATCCCCGTGGGAAGCCCAAGGTACTTCTGATGCATCACAACCATATGTATACCAGCAGATGTGCAAAGCTCATCCCTCTTAGACAAATCCACCCCATCACTAAAAGAGATTTTAGAGTTTCCATGATTAATCGATTGGCCATACGCCCTCTCATATTGTTGGATCGCTTGGCTGATCACCCAGCATTCATTAATTTTTTCTCTAGAAAAAAGGAGACAGTTGTCAGCAAAGAAAATATGTGACACTGGTGGGCCAACACGACAGACCATTTCCCCATGAATAGAATTAGAGGCTTCAACACTATAAATAAGATTAGAAAACACATCATCCACCAGTATGAAGAGAAAAGTGGAGAGAGGGTCTCCCTAGAAGAGGCCTCAAGATGGGGTGAATCATCTCGTGAGCTCCCCGTTGACATTAATTTTGAAGGAGACAATCGAGATGCATTCAATGACCATATCTATCCATTTAGCACGAAAACCCATTTTCTGCATGACAACACGAATGAACTGCCATTCCACTCTATCGTAGGCCATGGTCATGTCCAGTTTCTAGGCAATGGTTCCTCTTTTCGCAGTAGAGAATGATTTCATGGAATGGAACACTTCGTGGGTCACAATCACATTATCAGTGATTAGTCTCTTGGCCACAAAAGTGCTCTGATTCTTAGAGATAATATCAGGAATCCATGGTCACAGCCTATTGATAAGTATCTTGGAGAAGATCTTGTAAGACTCATTACAAATGCTGATGGGTCTAAAATCCGGGATCGCTAGAGGTTTCCTGATCTTGGGGATAAGGACAAGGACAGTTTCATTGATGACAGCAATACTAGTAGTCCCAACACAGATATTTTTCATCATGTTGCAGATGTCGGGACCGATAATGTGCCAGTATTGATTAAAGAAAAGGCCATGAAACCCATCCGGTCCCATGGCCTTAGTGGGGTGAAGATGATTAATAGCCAGGGGAATCTCCTCATCTGTCACATCTTTCGTGAGTTATCTATTGATCCCATCGGTAATCACTGGACTGATACAATATTCCACCTCATCCGACATGAAGGAGGTTCTAGCAATGAAGTGGTTCTAGATATAGGATTTCAAGGCCTCGTGGATACCATTGGTGTCACAAACCTTGCATACATGTTGTCACAATTATAGATATTTGTTGATTGAGGATCAAGATGAAATTGAACACCACATGTTCACTCCATCATATGATTTAATTATTGCATGTGGATTCAATGATCATATGACTTAATTATTAAACACATAAAGACATGTGTGTTGAATGAATCCTTTCTATTTTCCAAATTTTATATATTTTACTGTTATGAGGGTCTCTAGATTGATTTAATAGTTCATTTCTTCTATTACAATGATGTGACTTGTATATTTATTGTACAGGAATACTTTTTGAAATTATTAATAGTGGCCTATATTTTCAAAAAAAAATTCATGCACACATTCTTATGACAATTCCTTTGGAATACTACATTGGTGAGTGGATAAAGGCTAGAAAATTATAGGTATATCATTCTTATCTAACAGTATCCTCATAAAATATATGTCTCATTTGTCTTACGAAAGAGTTTCGTCAACTAGATCAGACCAAAGTGAATATTTTACTATTTACTAATATTAAACAATGGGGCTAGTTAGGATTTATTCTTCCATATTGGTTGGAATGAAATCATATGTTGGATCATGGAATGATTTTTTCCTTGGGATATCTTCTATTGAGGAATAATTTCTCTTTTCATTGATCAGGAATCAAACATGAATGGACATATTCTCTCAAGATCATCTGAATTAGAGTTCTATCATAGAGTTTTTTTATCAACGGGAGGACCTTATTAATGAAATGAATTTTTGTTACAGTGAGGACCTTTGAAGAAAATTCCATACAGGGTAGGACTACTATCACATAATGATGTCTAACTACAGGGATATTATATGAAGTGTATACCCAGGGTGTGTCCTTTAGAGAGGATGGTAGTAATGGGATGACCGTGTTGTATTTTATCTTTTATATATGAGTAGGGTTACCATGAAACTAATCAGGATATGGGATCTTCTCATCAATCATATTTGGTACATGAAGTATACCATCATGCTGAGATGTACATGAGGGAACTCTGGGTCTAATGGTAGAAGAGGTTCAAGGAGGACCTATTCAATTACACATTCAATCTCCATAATTTGGTAATGGATGATTAAGAACCTAAGACACCATAGATAATCATTTGAGGGCTTCAAGAACAGTAGCATTTTGGAGTGAAATGTCATTGATTGACTCTATATTTTTTCTTCATCTTTGGTGAGATTTCATTTTAAATGATTTCTTCTGGGTTATTGGGGATACATTCTATGGGTGGTAGATTTTCTATATGGGGGATAGTTTGTGTAGCTCTTATGTCACTATCGTAATTTATTGACCGGTCTCTAGAATTTTGGTTGGAATATGTGCCTTTCATTGATTTTTCACTGGATTAGACTGATAACCATTAGTTGGAATGGGGGATGGGCATGAACCAGATGTCCATTTATCAATGTTTTTTCCATGACTCTCTTAGATGGGATATGGAATACATGTCTACTCCAATGTTAGCATAACATAATTTTAATGGTTCACTATAAATGAGAAGGAATGGTTGTGTATCAGACTAATTATCATCATCGATGTAATCATAATGTTCTGAAAAACATTTAGACTATGTAAAAAATAGATGATTTTACATCCATAATTACCTATATGTATGTGATTACTTCTATTGACGGAATGGGAATATATTCTAATTATATAGTTGGTGAAAATATGTATTCCATATCCTATCCACAATTTATTTCTGGGATATATTGACAATAATTAGGTGGAGGGGAATAGATATGGTTCTTCCCCCTATTTTTAGCTAGGATATACTGTCATGTTTCTTGATTGTTTTAAAACTATACTGGTAGAAATGGTGGATGTGGGAAGGTGATTGCGCATACCCGTGTACTTATTTGATATTTGGTTGGTAGGAATCTCTAGAGGTAATGTTGGTAGGGTTATATTTTGTGTTGACTATTCTCTTCAATTGATTAGATTTCCATAGTGCGTTGGATTGAAATGTATCATCTAGAGATCTGAGTGAATAACCCTCATCATGTTGAGGGAATGATGATATTGGAAATTATCAATGAAAAATTTGAGTAGGATCCCATTGTTGGGATTCCTGTGGGGTTGGAATGAGTTCTTTAGTGAAATCTTTGTCCGCAACATTGAGATAAGTGACGAACTTGTTGTTTCGCATTAAGGATATAATCCCAATGTAATTTACGGTGGCTATAGACACAGTCTTCTAATTTTCAATAAACCTATATTTGATGGTAAAATAGAGGGAAATCATTCCTTGGAGGTAATCATGCGCAACCATGTGGGTTGGTACATTATCATTACAATGGTACTCCCAAATGAGCATGTTTGAGACTTTATGTTGATGGTGATGGGTTAGTGACATTGTCCTCTTGTTTGATGAGTACCCTATTTGTGTGATTGTAAATGTGTATGATGTTGTAGGATGAAAGGATTTCATTAGATTTATGGGATATCTTATTAAAATTACTCGAATAAAAATGGAAAACACAAACATGTAAACAAAATCAAAGAAGAATCGCAATAAATGAATATAATCTTAATCAATTTCATTAGATCCATTATTGAAACTATTTATTTTTATTACAAAAGGATCATGGGACATGGGTGACAAAATTATCTTGGTTATAGTATCACATCAGGTTTACATTTTGTTTTTTTAATGGATGTCATGCTCACTACGGTTTCCAGTTTATACAGACCCTCTTTCTAATGTTAAACAGTCAATTGATTTTTTTCAATGAAATATTAGAAAATGTGTAGGCTAAGAGGATGGTAGGATGGGATCATCATAAAATTTAGGGGGAATTCTATCCAAATTTAGGAATCTTTTATAGATTAATGACATATTGGTGAATCCTTTATTAAATTTCAGATATAATATAGGCCACTCTTATATTAACAACTAATTATTATCTTGTATCTAAATTAGAATCATTTGTTTATATATGAGTTTATTCATTGATAGAGACATATTAAATTATATGAGGTTCTATGTCGATGGTACCGTTTTATGAATATATTATATATTTTTATATCATTTATTATCATAATTAATGTTTTAATTCAGATAGTATGAAACTCTAGAATTTATCACCGTCTAAGAAGATGGTATTTCTTTTAATGTTGAGATCATTACCATGATACAAGATTCCAATGTATACTTGTGAATGGAATCAAAAGCCATATATTTTAGAGACACTTATCATGAAAAAAACATACATTTTATGTTCATGTGATGGGGACCCACCCAAAAAGTCTCTCGTAATGTTACTAGGATATCTAGGGGAAAGGTTCCCAGTCTATGGTTTGTATGAGAATTATGTCACAGTATCTCGTGATACTTGGGAGAGATATAGCCTCCAAAGAAGGATGTGAACCAACTATGAATATACCCTTGATATGAATATGTTGAATTTTGTATGATGTATTTGGACATCAATGAGACGTCCTATATATCCCATTTGGACATGAATCAAAGCCCGTGTAGTCTGAAAATGATGGTGTATACAAATACGGATGAGGATCGTGGTGGATTCTTCATGAAAATGTCTGATTGATGTATTTTCCTATAGTGAGTTTGGGACTTTGAGGTAATTATAACATTGTTAAAGATTATACCAAATTGGAGTCCCATAGTGAGGGTAAGGGAAATATCCGAAAAGTGAATATCCTCTTAAGTTAGTTATTTTATCAGGTCAATATCATGATCATTACTAACCACTAGACCCATATGAGTTTGGATCATTGTGTGAATAAATAGGAAGCACAAGATTTGTAAAATTATATAATATCCTTTATCTTATGTGGATGAGGCTGGGAAGAGGAAAAAGATAATGGGATTTGATGTGAACATATCCTTCATTGTTTTCATGCCTCTTGGTTTTGGATGGATAGCGGGTTATGGCATCTTATAAGAAAGAATATGGGATTAATACATAAGGGATTCCCAATTATAAATTTTATGGAAGTTTATATAATTATAAATCACTATCCAACATCAGTTGGGAGGGAATGTGGTTCCCTCACTATCAAAAAACGGGGAGGTCTCTAAAAATACATCCAAGGTTGTTGTCCTAGTTACTGAGGGGCTATTAAATTGAGAACATAACTATGACCATACCAATTATTTAGGATTTTTTGGAGATCAATTTACGAGTGAATGAAAAAAATAATGGACGACACATTGAAGTATCCTTTTCTGCAATCATGCATTTCTGGTGGCCTTAGTGGATGATATTCTAATTTAGTTCCCAAAGGGGAACATACAGAGCCTAGCTCATCACAAGAGAGTTCGATGGAGATAGTTATTTATACAATTCATGGAGAGGCTGAGGTAGGGTAGAATGATACAAGGAAGGAGGGGACTGAAATGTAGAGTGTTCATCCCACATAGTGGTAAAGGCCCACAAAGACTACATCCCACATTCTGTTTTCTACAAGATGGGATGGTTCATAATTTATTTTTTATGGAGATGGATGACCATAATGGGTTTTCTATAATGATTATTTCTTAAGGGACACCTCCATTTTTCAACTACTTGGTGATATCACTTTCTAAAATTATGATATGGGGTATGTGATTACCTATTAAAATTGTTTTCTCGATTTTATTCTCTCTATTATATCATTGGTTATTAAGTTGGTTTTTTAGGGGTACATATCTAACCATTAACTATTTGATCAGAATTAAAAAAATTATTCCACCATTGAGGGATTTGGTTTTTTGGGCATCCTAATGATAACACTTTATCCCACAAAATAAATTTTGTTTACGGGATCCAAAAGGTGACTCTACACCCAATAACAAATCCATTTTTAGGGGGGGTTTTGTGAAAACATTCCCTAGAAATATAAATTTGAATACAGGTATGATAAAAATTGATGACTTTCCACATAAATGGAAATTTATTCGAGGGGGCACAATACGGAGTGGTGACCAATATAGCGAGCCTGAAATAATGAAAGGGGTTATTTTGTTTCATTGGTGTGTAGTATTTTTTAACATTATTCAACTCCTCTAGAATTTAAAAATTCATATAAAATCTTCTGTTATTTAATTAAATCTTTTTCAAACCAAAAATGAGTAAATAATGTATATTCGATTTGTAATGGTAAAAACATATTATGCATCCCATTTAATCAATAATATCAGCACATATAATAATATGGAATGAATAAATTGTCATAAAATATTCCCATATAAATTATCTAATAATATTGAAACATATCTATGAATAAAAAATATATTAAAATAATAACTCTAACTTAAAAACCAGATTTCAAAATGATGGAATGGACATTCCATACATATTATAATTCCCATAAATGCCTCATTCTATGACATCATATATAAATGGTTAAGGCCTCAGCCAATTTCACAAACTAGTTTGTCTCATCTGAACGATTGATGCATTGACGGGCTATCTATAATGGATCCCACCCATAACTAAATTTGTTTAGTGCATTAATCTAGTAAATGATAAGTATAATATAAACAAAATTCCTTATCACTCAAAAAATATCCACACAAGAAGAACGAACATATAGAATATCATTACTTTCCCATCTCAAACTAGATGTAAACTATACATAGAGTGAATAATGGTGGTATGAGTATAACATATTCCCATTAGAGAATAATTTTTGAAAATTGTAGTTTTCTATGACTAATATAAATAACATAAAAAGATTATTAAAAAATCCTATGAAATTAATGATTTCACTTTGAATATTACTTTTAGAAACATAATATTTCTGAAATATTAATAAATGAATTTTCTTTTATTATAACTAACTAAATTTTAAATGATGCTTCGAATAATTCACCTTTCATAATGGAAGGAAATTCATATCTTGTTTTAATTATTAAAACAAATATTCTATTCATAACTTCTATAAATGTAAATTGTTTAAATATTTACATGAAGATCCTTTTTAATATATTTATATTAAGTCAAAAGTGTGAAAATAATTTCTTCATTAAACAATTAGATAATAATAATAACATTTTATAAATTTTTTAAATAATAATATAGATCTAAGGAAAAAATATTTCCAACTAAATTGAAAATAATGTTAGTTCTAATTAAGTAATTATATCCACCTCTCTAGTACTTAAAATTATTAAAATGAAAGGAAGACATTAAATATCTACCAACAACCAATGGATAAGAAAATAGATGTGGTTTAAGATAGAAATATAACACAATTCTTCTGGTGGATTCATAAACATAAAAATTCCCATATAATTATTCTATTGTAAAATAAACCCTTCCTGGAATACTTCTATTTTTTATGGAATATATCTTTTTTCAATTAAATATAATTTCATTGAAATCGTGTGCTATATTCAACTCTGAGTCCTAACGAACTGCAATATAATATTTCTATTTCTATTTAACATGGTTATTATCACCTAACTGTTAAATCTGGAATTATGAATAGAAATAACCATATTTTAAATGTTATATATAATTATTTATATAAATAAAACATATTTATAAAAGTAAAATATTTTTGGTACCATCTTTATGTGTTTCAATAAAAAAATTCCGACTAAATTATTTTATTTCTTTTTTAAAACAATATTTGTATATTTTAATATTTTAAGTAAATTTATTTTACAACATTTGATTTTTTTTAATCAAGATGTAAAAATTACATTATGGATTTTTTTCATGATTTTTCTAAATAGAATAACTTTTTGATCAATAGTGAATTATATTAGTTTTTATTGAAAACTATATTTTCTTTTAAATATTTTATAACGCTAGATTTTGTATTAAAATGGTTTTAAATGTATATTTAGTTAAATATTATTATCATGATACAAATATAGTCCATTTTTACAAATTTCATTTTGTATTTTAATACAATGTCCTTTTAATCTTTTGAAACTTTTCTCTTTGGAAAACTAGTTTTTCATCACACTTACTTGGTAAATTTTAAATTAAATTATACCACCTCAATGAGTAAAATATTAATAAATTGATCCCATATTTGGAATTAAATAATTTTATATTTTTTAATATGTTTAACTTAATTTTCTACTATTGTTATTTTTAATGTTAGGATAAATTAATTATCGTGGTTAATGTGAAAATGGGTTACATGTGGGTTACACTAAAAATGAAAGGGGTAATATGACATATAAAAGTATAAAACGAATAATTTATGGCTATAATTAGACCTTATATATTATATTATATATATTGATCAATTTCGAATCCTTTTTTCAAGATAAATACATGTTTAAAAATTATTCTATTCCAAAATTACAAGTTTCTCCTCTCCCCCACTTATAAACGACAACACATTCTCCTCTCATATTCAAATTTCTTAAAAAAATTAGGACAAAAAATATATACCAAAATAACTAACCTAAATACCATAACTCAGCCTATAATACATTTATTATTATAAATCTATCATAGTAATTCAATTGGTGAAAACCAAAATAAGTTTTCCAAAGAAGAGTTTACATCATTAACTGAGTGTCCCATTTTATTTCATCCTCCTCCTCCTTAAAATATTATTATACCATGATGATATAATAAAATTATAATATTGAATATATTAATATATTTTTATATTATTTTCATTACCTAAAACCATCTCCACATCCCTCAAATGGGAATCAAAACTTATGATTGTTTGTATGGAGGACTATCTCCCAGCGAGCCAATACAATTCATTTTCAATACTCAGTTCTCACAGTTTGATATAATAATTTATATAATGATTATATATGATATATATGATATAATAATACTTCTGTAATCATAATATCATATATAAATTCTTAATTTCAATTCTGTAGAGAATATGATAATGTCGTTCACATGTATAGTAGACTACATTGTCACAAAGTGATGTGATTCATTTTTTCACTAACTCTTTTCATGGAAGGTATGGAGGATAATATTAAAAAATATATGTGATTTTTTGACATAAATATTATTCCATAATGTTAATATATTATTTACTTTTATATCACTTCATCTGTTAACATATGGAAACAATGTTCAGGCATACATATGACCTACCATCTCTATGAATAATGTATTTAATTATATATATTTAAATTTCATGGATTTCTATAAATACATATATGATGAATATATAAAATATAATTATCATTATTAAAATTATGTATATGATTTAACTACGATCACAATAAAAGGATCAATAATTCCAGACTAAACTATTGATGAAAAACAAAGCAATTATTACATGAAACATGATTTTAAAAAGGAATTATTGATAAAAATGTACCAATAATTCATAATTGAATCATATATGGAATGATATATATGATTTTTTATTATTGATCTATTATAATCTAATATATATTATAATGTAAGTTCTATCATTTTTATGTATGTTGAGACACAATTAAATGTAAATTTTCCTCTACTTTCCTTCTTTTGGAAATAAGATAAGTTATCCAACTATATTATTCTATGTGGTTAATATACCAAACAAGAATTATATATAATGAATATAATTCGTTTCATAGTATTGAATGCTTTAGTTTTTGTTAATATTTAATTTTTATTGTGATTTAAATATAAAAAATTGTTAATATATTTCATATAATATCCTCGTTTATCAGGATCATTTAAGATTATTTTTTCGATGAAAATTTACATTATTAATATCTCTATAATCTAATTTATTTTATTATAATATGTGTATTTAATTATAATACATATTTTTACCAAATTATTATCTCTTTATTGCCTCAAGAGTTTAAAATAATATTTTATTAATAATCTTATCTATTTATCTCTTCAATGAAATATTATTTTCATCCATATTCATGTTTAAACAAATGTTTTATATAAAATTATTAAACATACCATTATAGTGGTTATATTTATTTATAACCATGTATGAATTTTCTAAAAAAAATAAAAATAAATTCTTTTTATTTTCTCAATGACGTGCTTTGGAATTTTACCGAAAAATATTATTGAAATAATTGTTTTAAAGTTTACATCATGGACATAATTTTCCTCTATCACAGATACTCAATGTTTTAAATATTCTATTACATTATTTCAAGATTATTTCAAATAATATATTTTCATTAATAATTATAATTATTTTAGATATGAAATATGTTTTTCCAAAAAATATATTTTTTTACCTTAAGAATATTTCAATAATTTTTTTATGAAATTTATTTTAATCATCCAAAAAACATCTAGTGCTAATTTTGTTTTACATGTAATGTGATCTAATATTGCCATCCTTGTTTCTTTTCATGATGAATTATGTGTATGATGAATATATACATAAGAAATCCATTTCTTTTCCATTTATTGTTATGATTAACTATATATGAAACTCATTTCTTTTCCATGGGGTATCTTATGATGAAATTTAAATGAATCCCATTTCTTATCCACGGGGTATTCTATGATAAAATTCTTATGAAAAACAATTATTTTCTTGTGCTCTGATATTATTAATGTTTTATGATCTTGTTTCACATATTTTTATGTTTTTTATTATTTTATGGTAAATTCCTATATCTACCTTCGAAACATTAGTTATATATTGTAATATTATGAGAAAACGCAGGTTTGCAATGGGGAGTGAACCAAGTTAAACAATTGATTTTTATTATTATTATACTATTGGGAGTGAAACATACCTACTAAGATGGTTTGGGGATTGAACCCATTCCACTATGATATAATTTTTAATGATCATTGAATATTATGGTAAAGATTTTATATGCTTTTGTATATGTCACAATTCAGGTCTTGTACCATTTTTATGCTCTTATAGATCATGTTCTTTGATTCTATTGTGATTCACATCTTATGAAATTACAATCATTATTTCATGACCTAATATTTTGATCATTGATGTAAAGGGTATGGGTTGATAATTTTATGCTCATGTTTTTATAGACTTAAGCTCATGTTATGTATATGTATCTTCATTGTTTACCATTACTGAGAATCCGAGCAGGCCTTTTTTTATTATTCTTTTTTCTAGGTCATGAAGAAATGTATTATTTAATATTTTTTAAATAAGGGTTCTAGTTATAATTAACATAATGGGAGATAATTTATTTCACCTATGAACTAATTTTTTATGTTTCCAAAATAAAAGTAACTATATATTTTTGGTAATCACTTGTGTATTTGTTTATTGTAAATAATGTTTATAAAAAAGATGTAAAATCTATGTATGAAAAGAAAATATCATTATAGTTTGTATCATTGGATATGTTTATTTAATCTTTAGAAACTAGTATGATAAATATTTAATTTTTTAAGAAGGTGGTGTCTTGTTCAAAGACAAAAGCACAAATTATTGTACAAATAAAATAGAGTTACATGAGTTTGAAAGATGAAATACTTCTACAATCCATGTGATAAAGAGAAAATTAATAAATATGATGGTCATAGAGTTAGGTAATGTCATGGTTAACACCCTTATTATCAACACCATCTAAACCCATATTCACCTCATAATAGGAATGAGTAACAATATACCTGATCTCCAAATGTGAAAAGAATGTAGTTCATTTGACATGTTGTATGTGGCCGGGAAAAAGGCACCTCAACATTCCAAATATCCTATACAATTGTGGTAAAATCATTTTCAATCCAAATATTTTTCCAACTCTATTACTTAGAAATGGAAATGACATGATCACCATTATCATTTCAGCTACCAAAGATGTGGTGATTCTACTTCTATCAAATAATCATCTGAGACACTACCCAAGGTGGTTTATGAAAATTGCACCATAACTTGAGGGTCTTAGATTTATATAAGATTCACCACCAACATTCACAATAATAATACATGAGAGCGGTTCCTTCCAAAACACATCAAAAGTGCATCTAGGATGATGATATATTCTATCAATATGAAGTCATTTGATGATCATGAATTTTTAATTGTGTTGTCACTATTAGCCTTCTAAATCGAGGTACCTTCACAAATGGAAACCAAGGAACCTTATTTGACGCTCCTTGGGGAATTATTTGGTTAATTTAAATTTTCATTATGAACAAATATAAAGTATTTGAATATATGACGACCCTGAATAAAATAGGATAAACCAGAAGTGTAATTGATTTAAGAAATGTATCTTTATTTAGACGTCTTATAAATGATTTTTCAGGACTCTTTGATTCCAACAATTATAATTATTTCTTACATTATGATTTTTTGGTCTGAGTATATACGTGGATACTAAAGAAACTATGTTAATGTAGAATGTTATGAATGATCAATTATTTTTCTCATGAGAAACCAAATGTTATGGGAGATGGAATAGAATTTTTTTCTGTGCTTACTCAATATTCTCTAGCTATGAATTACCATTTACTTCAAAAACTGAAAATCAGAGAATAGAAATATATTGTTTATTTCAAGAGAAACATCCACCTTATTGTTTGGTTTGGATAACCCTATAGTTTATGAGAAATGGATTAGTTTCATTGAAATTCTATAATCCATTTTCTAATTTTTGGATCATAAAAAAAGTCTTTTTAGTCATTTATCATTTTTATAGAGATGTAGATAAATAGGAAATCTCATCAATAATATAATTTAAAATTATAAAAATGAATCCAAGGAGTGTAATGAGTATAAGAGATTATTTTAAAAAAAGTAGTTATCATAATTTATTTGTGTAAAAATAGAGAAAAATTTCATGAACTAAATAAATAAGTCTATGTATACCGTAATAAATATATTACAAGGATTCTGAGGTATGCTACTAAAATTATCCTCCACAATAAAAATAAGGTTGATAAATTTGTATTAGATTAAAATATAGTACTGTAAGAGTGATATCCATATAGTACATTAATAGATTTCACATAATTATTTGATTTTCTAAGAAGGACTGAAATAGATATTTGAGTTACCAATCAATCACATGTTTTTTATAAGAAAAGATTGATAAAGTATAAGGGAATCACTAAGACTCATGGAGAGAATAAAATTACAATTCTTTCTTGCGCAAAGTGTAGAAAAAAACATAGTGTAAAATGTTCTTAGGGGATTGGTAAATGTTTCATGTATTAAAGGTATGACCATTGGGAAATTTAATGTTGAATTTTTGGGAGGAAGTTTACTAATTATGTGAATAAAGATAAATATTTACATAATACACCACCCACACTCTAGTGTTTAAAATGTATGGTGTATGTGAACTATGCTAACTAGTTCGTAAATAAAAAGGATAATAATGATGATGATCAATGTTAAAAACATTTAAAAATGAGAGACGAGGGTAAATATTATGTGATTACTATTTTTGATGAGTGAGATAAGGACTTTCTGAAAGTTATAGGTGAGATTTACTCTAGAACCACTAATATCATATTTGAATTTGGATATACCAATAATATTATAAATGAATTATTTTATAAGGTTATCAAAATTACCCACAAATGTAATATGTATATTTACTAGTGATAAAACTTAATGGTACAAGGATGAAATATGATTAATATGCTTCTAATCCAATTGAATTTTGTGGGAATGAGTTTCCTGCAAATATTTTTATCTTTTATATGGATACATTTTATGTTATCCGAATAATATATTACATTTATCTACATAAAGTCCCCAAAAAGTTTACCCTAATGAATGTCACCTTTTACATTCCAAACCAACCTATGATATTCTATTAATGTGAGGATAAATATAAACTTTTGATTGAAATCACAACAATTTCATGGATTTTGAATCCTATTAGAAATGGGTATTTATATCATATGGTTGGAGAGAATATATAGATTCTTGATATTACTTTTGTTTGGGAGTTTCTTGATGTCTCTCAATAAAAGTCCCATCGTCTTCCACCACATCATGATGTTGAGTTTTCAATGGAATTCATACCCTATTCCAATCCTATTTTAAATAATCCTTACAGAATAGACCTAATTTATTTGTTGAAATTAAAAAATAAACTCTAGAATATTATGAAAATGGATTTCTTAGGAAAACTATGTCACTATAGGGTGAACCCATTCTGATTTTCAAAAATAATAATGGAACAATGCTACTTTTCTTTGATTATCAGGAGTTGAACAAGATAGTAATCAATAACAAGTATCTCCTGCCCTATATTGAGGATATATTTAATTAAATATGTTCAAATGGATAGTTTTTTATGATTGAACATAATTTTGGGTATCATAAATTGAGGTCCAAGAATGAGGATATACCAAATACAATATTTATACATAGTATAGACCCTATGAGTATATAGTGATGCCATTTGGACTTACTAATGGCTCTGATATATTCATAGAATTAATTAATAGATTTATTAGATATTACCTTAATCAATTTGTGGCAATATTTATAGATGATATAATTATATATTCGAAGATTAAGGAATATAATTGAGATCACTTGATAATTGTATAAAGACCCAAATGAATGATAATTTGTTTGAAAATTTTAAAAATGATGATTTTTCGGTATAAAAGGATTCATATATTGGTTATATAATTTCACGCTAGGGTATGTATATGTATCCATCAATGATATATGATATTGAATGTTGACCCTAACCAATCCCAATAACTATGGTATAAATGTTTCTTCATTTTTTATTATATTATATATTGTTTGTGGATAAATTTTAAAAACTATCTAATTTACTCACCATGTTAATTTGAAAGAATTTAATATTTCTTTGGATATATGTATTCCAGGAAAATTTAAAGGAAATAATAAAATATTACATCGTACACCTACGATTATGTTAACTTATAGTAGAAAAGTGTTTTTATTTTTATGTAATTCATCTAAAAATGTATTGGGGTGTCTTTTTATGTAAAATGACAATGTTGTAACATATAACTAACAACAATCAAAGGTTCTTGTTAAAAAAATACACAACTCATGATTTTGAGTTATCTATGGTAATTGTTTCATTAAATACATGGAGGTACTTTGTTTAAATGGAAATGTTTGTTCAATATACTTATTAAGAAATATTAATGTATATATTCACACATTAGGAGTTGATCATGAAACATTGTATATGGTTAGTGTTGATTACAGATTCTAGTTTCTCAATACATTACCATCTGATGAAATAAAACAATATAGATGATTCTTTTAGTAAAAAGGATTATTCTATATTAGCTATGAATATTATCAAAAAAAATATTCAATGTTTCTCGATTCTAAAAGGAATGATCAAGAAATACTAAACAAATGGGATAAATAATATCATTCTCAAATGAGTCTTTAAATATCTATCTATTAAAGGATTATAGAGGTATATAAGTATATTATAGATCTACATAATAAGTGAGAAATGTTCCAGAGTATAACCATAATTTTGATCAAATAATGAGGTTAATGGAAAATTTTTGTGTTAAACCAATACAATATTTATAGAAGGAATTGGTATAGGAGGCTTATATTTATTAGTTCTCAATTCATATTAGATGTGGGAAGAAGTATTGAGACGTTAAAAATAATTTATGTTGGGATGGAATGAAGAGATATTTTATAGATTTCATTTCTCGATGCTTGTTTTGTAAGAATGTTAAGGGTGAGAGGAAAAATCCAAGGGTATTATCTATCAATTACACATACTGAAGTAGAAATGGGAAAGCATCACCATATATTTTATTATTGGAAAACCTAATATATCTTAAGGATATAATTTTATATGGGTAGTAGTTTATGGCATTAAAATGTCATCACACATCATCACTATTATAGAACATATCTTTTGGATCAACATGCCTGGATATATATTAAAGAATTTGTAAAGTTATATGGAGAACCACAGTACATTGTGAATGATTGGAATTTTAGATTTACCTTAAATATGTAGATAAGTCGTAAGTAATCTCTTTATACATATTTGATTATCATAACTTCATATTATCTTTAAATAGATGTCCAGTCTAACCGAATAATTCAAACCCACAAGGATCACTTTATTTCATATTATTTTGATTTCAATAGTTTTTGGGGTTAACACCTTCATATAGTTTAGTTTTTATTCAACAATATCATTCAAATGATTATACATATGGACCCTTATAAAAAAATCTATAGAAATAAGTGTATCACATCAATATTTTGGAAGAAATTTAAGAAATAAATCTATTGGGAATAGAGATATCTAATGAAATGGAATAAGAGGTTTGAGGTAATAGATAACTAAAACGAGTAAAAAAAATTCGGCATAAAAGTAATGTTGATATTCATCGGTGTGATTTAGATTTGATGTTTGTGAAAATAAATTTCAAAGAATTATCCAAGGATTTTATTATGAGATTTTGGATTTAATAGAAACTAATCTGTAAGCATAGTAGTTCATTTGATAACTTTGAGCATATTTGGATGTTAGCCTATAGATTATTCCTTCCACCAAATAACTATCATGTTCATGATATGTTCCACGTATATATTTTGAGGATGTACATACCTATCCCTAAATGTATTCAAAACAAAGGAGTTGTGCATTTTTATTAAGATATTTTGTATGAGGAAAAACTGACAGATATTCTTGATTATATAGATCCATTTCACTGAAACAAGAACACTCACCAAGTGAATGTTTTCTAGGGATTCTACCAGTTTGAGGATGCTACATGGTATCCTGAGGATGTAATAAGATAATAGAATACTCAGTAATTTGTTCAAAATTGACAGACATCAGATGGTGAAATTAAAATGTATGGGAGAATAATGTAACACCCAAATATTTTATGTAATATATTTTTGATTAATTCTACTTTCTTCAATACCATGAGGAATAGTAAACACTGATTTATAATGAACAATAATATACTTTTTTTTATTAATATTTAACATGTTTCTAGGACTAATAGTAAAAATGTGTTCTTTGAATAAAAATAACTATATTTTAAAAATTAATTATAATATATTTAAAAATAGAAACCATATTCATATAAATGTAATTTAATTTTTGTAAACTCTTTAAATGTTTTTAAAATACAATTTTCTAAAAAAATATTTTATGGATTTTTGCAAAATAAAAATATTTTTTTAATATTTTTTATAAAATCTATTTCGAAAAAACAGTGGTTTTAATAAAAATGTTAAAAATGTAATACAACTAATTTTGGGTATTTTTTATAAAAATATTAATTTTTCATTGAGAAGTCAAAAATACGAGTTATTATTGAAAACTATTCTTTTGTTTACCTAATTTTTTGGTTAAAATTTGTTTTAATGTGGTATAAAATAAAAACCAATAAAATTATTCTCTAATAAAATTAATATATGTCTTTTTAATCAATTTCATATTTATTTCTTATATAAAATCTTTTTTAACTTTTGAACCATTTATCTTTAGAAAACTACTTTTTTATTACGTCAGGATGATTAAATGTATTTTAAATTATGAAAATTATGGGAATTAAAATAGTATAAATGGTTATAATATTTTAAATCTCCCTAATTTATATAATATAATAATCTCACTTTATTTTCAGACCATTCTGTGGAATAAAATTAGTAAAAATTAATTGCTGTGATGATGGTGAAAATGAGATTATTTGGGGTTAATGTAAAATGATAAGGGATACATGACCTAGAAATTTTCCAAAATCCATTTCATGGAATTATTTAAACCATATATATTATATTCTCGATAATGGTTCTATTTTTATCCGTTAATAATGATAAAAATGTGGTTTCACTTTTTACTTTTCAAAATTTTCAAGTGTGTCCTCTACACCACATGTAAATGGTCACCCTCTCTCATTTCCATTTCACACATCCAAAACCAATTTTTTTGTTAATACCCTCTAAATAATATCTATACATCCCACACCTAATCCTATAATCCTTTTTATGTTCAGAAATTCATATAAGCAAGGATTTTGGTGTAAACAAAAAAAAAATCCAGAGAAGAGCTAACACACTTAACCAAAATTTTATTTTATTTATTTATCCTCATCATTAAAATATTAATAAAACATTATTATATACTAAAATTAGTTTCAAAATTATACTGATATGTTTTTATGTTTAGGTAATGACCAAAAAACATCTCCTCCACTATCAAATTGTAAACAAAACTGTTGATTTTGTGTACAGAGGACTAACACATCACAAACTAAAGAAATTCAGTTTCCATCACCCTTCTCATGGTTTGATATAATAATTTATCCAATGATTATATATTATATTTATGATATAATAATACTTATTTAATTTTAATATCATATATAACTTCTTAATTTCCATTCTGTAGATAATACTATGACATTGTTTGTGTGAATGTCGGAGTACCACCTCACGAAGCGATGCGATTCATTAATTAATAATGACTTTCATTGATGTAAATAATGATATAATTACTAAATATAAATTATATATTTCACATATAAATTATTTTATTAATTTAATATATTATTTACCTTTCATTTTTTCATCCATTTAATTTTGGAAACATTTTTTACTCATACGGACGACATACCATCTCCAGAAATGATGTATTTAATTTTATATATCTAAAATTTATTTACTATTATAAATGCATATATACTAAATATTTATAATATTAATATCACTTTTAACATTTTGGAAATTTTTAACCATGATTAATGAAACAGTATTGAATATTAAGAAACAATACGAGCATAAAATACTGAGTAACTATTTCATGAAATGTGATTCAAACAAAGAATTATTGACAAATATGTAGAAAAATCTCATTAGAGAATCATATATGGAATGTTAAATTTTATTTTTTGTTTTTTAATATATATAATTTAAATTTATATTCAATATATAGGATTTTCTAACATGTTTGATGGATGTTGATACTTATGGTGAGTGATTTTTGCAATAAATTTTCTTCTTTGGGACAGAAGATATTTGTAGCACCTCTATTATTTTATGAGGTGTATTAACAATGATTTTATATTTATATCATCAATATAATTATCTTACTTATATTTAAAATTTTATTTTATTGAAATCAGTAATGATTTTTATGATTTATAGATACCAAAGCGGAAACATTTTTTTTACAATCTCATAGTTCATAGAAATAGTTTATGATCTTGTTTTTCATGATGAAATATTATTATCCATCTATAAAGAAAATAAATAATTTTATTCTACTATGTTCATTTATACAATATAAGATTCCCCTTTATTTTCCTCTCTTTATGTATATTATAGTTCAAAAAAATGTTTTTATGATAATTTTCTTATATATCACTCTTCAGTCGAAAATATTTTTCCTTTCATGAAACTTTTTTAAAAAATATATACTTTAATATTTACTTTTAAAAAATAACATAATATTTCTTAATTTAAACTAAACCCCTTCTTTACCTTTCAAAAAAGTTGTTAAACACATCTTCATTCCATTTTATGAATGATGTTCTTTTTATTTTTATGAAAAATATGAATGGAATATTTGTTTTCATGATAATTATATTAAAATATTTTTTTGCCATTATTACCACTAAATGTTATATATATTAAAATAGAGTTTTATAAGATTTTTTATTTAAATTCCTATATATAATATTGATTATTTTTTTATATGTTTTCAATATGATTTTTCAAAATGGAATTTGTGTAACATCATGTGTATTTATGAATATTTTTCAAATCAATTAAAATACCTTGATGGCTTGTGTTGCATGCTACACTATGTTATTATAGATCTATATGAAACACCATTTCAGTCATTTTCCACATGAGACAATGAGGTTATCTTGCGGTACAAAATACACTATGTTGTACTTGTGTTTCATAGAATAGAATGTTTCTTTAATAACTTTTGTTGCACACATGACCTAGGTTTACCGAACTATAATATATAATTAATATTATTCATTAACATTATTTTTTTCACGTTGTTATATGAAGGGAAGGAATGAATGTTATCAAATATCTGATTAAAATATAATTTTTGTACTTTTCTATTAGTAATAGATTGATTATAAATAACATAAGAGTCATTTAAAAGATAAGTAATTTTTTTCTGAAAATAATTTCTTTTCAAAAAGACGAGTTAATTTTGAATGGAATCCATAATTTTAAATTAAATTTTACCAATTTTATTAAATAAAATTCATTTTTTATATACTAATTTCATAAATATATTAAGTTTAATTGTTGATATTTTTATGATAGCTTCTATATTTTGATGAATATTGAAAAATTGTGCATTTAAATTGAAAACTACCTTTTCATCTACCTTATTTTTATTGTTAAATTATATTTTCAATTGATTAAATAGAATAGTTTTTACAATTATACATATATTAATCAAATTATGTTCATTATAATCAATTTCATTTTGAAATTGGAAATAAAAAACATTGTAAAATTTTGAACATTTTCAAATTAAAAACCCACTTTCTCATCCAATCTGTGGGATTAACAATAAAATAAATTCTGAAACTCATGTATATTAGATTTTTACAAATGTATTAAATTTTTTTAATAGTAATTATTTACATCTTAAAATTAGTCCAAAAAATTATTTTACTAAATTTATTAGTGTAAACATTTAAAAATAATTATTGAGATTAAGGAGAAAACGAGTTTACATAGTGATTAAACTTTGAATATAACGTGATTGAATTACCCAAAACATATCCAAAACCCTAGGAATAGTGACATGTATTCCCTTGAGACATTATTATATAATTTTATGTGCTTCAGGTACACGTTTCAAAGAAATTTACCGATACAATAAGTTATTTAATGAAAAAAAAATTATTAATTTCTTACAATTCAATTTCTATATAGATATGTGATAGGGAAAAAAAATGATAGATTATGTATATAATCATAAATATACATTATTTTTTCATATTATGATAATTTCTTATAAATTATAAGATAATAATTAGTTACTTAAAATGATTATGAAATTCCAAAACATTAATTATTTAGTGAATGCTTGTGTAAAATAAGGGATATTAAATATTGAAAAAGTGATGTAAATTGAATTAATTATTAGATAAAATTAATTTTTCAAACTAATATATCATTTTATATTTGTTTTAAATTAATATATTCAAATTAAATTATTTTATTGATATTTTAAATTCATATTAAATAAAAAATTTCAAATTTCAAATTAATATTATTTTTTATAAATGATATTTTATTAAATGATTAAGAATAAATAAGAATCATGTATTCTTCAATGTGAGTTTTAAAAATTTGATAAATATATTATATTCTCAATTAATTGACCAATTGACCTTTTATAATGAAAATTTTGAACCATAAGTAGTAAAATCACTATTATCACAATTATGGTAAAATCAGTGTTTGTTCACATTATGTGGGCTTCTTTTAAAATTAATTTTCAAAAGATATAGGATCAATATTTCACAAATTAGATTTTATATTTTATAATCAATATTTATAAATTATCTAATAACTCCCACATTAATCTAGTTCTAATGGATAAAAATTCTTATGTTAGAAAATTAGTTAACTTAATAAATACTAAAATTGTAAAAATAGGAAAACATATATGTTTAGAATGAAAATTATTTAAAAAATGTTTATTTTTTTATGGTGGATTCTTTTATGGACCATATAAACCCTTCCATAAACTATTATACAATTCTTAAGACATTTTATTTTTGTGATACCACCCGTTATTAAATACATTTTAGTATTTACAAGAATGTTAGTAACCCTCATCTATAAAACTACACTCTCTATCCCCCATTCATCACACCTCCCATGCCATTTTTATTGCCCATGATCTCCCCAAATAACTTCCAAAACTCACCCAAACATCATATAAGCCTTATCTCGGGTTTAAATCCAACCTTGTTAGTCTTTTATTGAAATCTAATAGGAGACAGCTGAAGAAGTTGTAACATTCATGAATGAATGTTTTGTTTTGTTTTTTCCTCAAACCCCTTAAATTATTTTTATAAAATTATTATATCATAAACTAAGAATCATAAATATACTAATAGTTTCTTCTCTATAGGATATTATCTAAAAGAACACATACTTCCATCATATGTCTTACAAAATCATCATTTGTTTGTATATTGGACGACAACTACACACTCTAATGTCATTCGTTATTCTATTACGACCTTTCGTGTTTGGAAAAAATGATGAAAACATAATTTATATATAATATATATGACATTTATGATGTATTTATTCTGTATGTATTATTATATAACACATATTTTCATTATTTTAATTTTGTGGGAATATGATAACATCGTTCGTGTGTACAGTATACGACAGCATTGTGAAGAGATGTTATTTGTTCATGAATTACATGGAATTTATTAATGGTGAACATAAAAATATATGTAATATGTATTAAATATTATTTCAACTTGAATGATAATATATATATATATATATCATATAATTTCTTTCATTAATTTTGACAAGAAAGTGAACACATTTTTCATCTGTACGTATGACATACCCTTTCAATGAAATATATATTTTGTTTCAACTCAATAACATCAATAGATTACTATAAATAAGCTTATAATTAATATATATTATATTTATATAATGGTTATATAAATTGATATTGTTTTAACAAATTTATTTTAAAGGACAAAGAATACCAAGTCAAAACATATATGAAAAACAAAGCGTTTATTACATGAAACATAATTTAACATGAAATTGTTTATTAATGGGTAATATAGATTCGAAAGTTAATAATATATTATATTATATATATTAATATTTTTCTGTGATTGAATTATAATAAACCAATATTTATAATATAAGAGGTTTTAATGAGTAAGATGTGAGTTAAGACTTATTTAATTTGATTTTAATCTCACATTTTACTTTTGTGAGACACATGCTATTTTCCCCACATTTTTATTCAATTTGGTTTATATAATACACAAGAATCTATTTTATGATTATTATAATGAAATATTATTGGTATTTAAATATCCATTTCATATTTTACCTTTCATGGTGTTTATGTTTCAATAGTTACCAAACCAATAATAAAATCTGTTTCATTTTTTTTCATTGAGACACATGTTATATTATTCAGCTATATTATTTTATGTTGGTTTTATAATGAATATTTGAAAAGTAATACCACGAATATACTTATTTTTATCATATCTTTTTCTTCATGTATTGTTATTATTTCATGGGGATTAAGATTAATTGTTTCTATAATGGTGATAATTCTATGTAACAATATCATTTTTTATCAATATTGTTTAGGATTATTCTTCCAATGATAAATTATTTTGATCTATCAATCACTAAGTATCATGAAATCTTTTCTTATCTATTTATTCATGATATATTTATGTAACTATACTATTTTAAACTTATTATTACTTCTGGTTATTAAATTTGTTTTATAAAAATCTAACATTGTATCTCTCATCTGTCAGAAATTCGTTTTGTTTCAAAAAATTGTTTTATATAACTGTTTTAAAAATATTTCTACTACACTCCAATAATTTTAAAAGAAATTTTTATCAATATATTTCCTTTTTAAAAAATGTTTTCAAAAGGAATCTTCATCTCATTTTCTGATCAAGGTTCTTTTGACTTCTACCGATATTATAAAATGAATCAGTGTCTTTTTGTATACATAATGTATAGAATTATCCATAATAATGGAAACTATATTCATTTATAATTATAGTATATTGTTTAAATAATATTTTCAGAAAAAAAATTTCATTATATATTTTCGAAATATTTTTATTTTCAATTTATTTTCAAATAATATAATTTTGAGAATAGTATAGGTTTTAAATTTTTTTAATTGATTGTAAACAACCCTTTATATGTTTCAATGGTTATTTTAACATTAAATTATTTAAAAGGTGTTTTATCGTTAAAAAATATTTTATATGGTTAAGAAAGAATTATTTTTAAATTTTCATGTTTATTTTCAATGAAATTGTTATTCAATAATTTTTACATTTTAAAAAGTGTTTTGAAAAGGAGAAATAATAATTTCCTCTTGAAATTTTTAATAAATTTTATATGATATATTTATAATTTTTCAATTTTATTTTCCAAGATTGTTATTTTGAATATTTTTTATGAAATTTAGTATCATATAAAATGTATTTTTACTTATAAAATGTTCCATGTGATATTTTGGAATACTTTTCTATCTTGGATTACATCCTTCGATATTGATTATGATTTATTGGGGATCTGCTCTAAGGGAACCATTCATATGTTTATGTATAAGATGAGATGTTTGTTATGAATCATATTTCTATTCCATGGGTTATACTATGATAAAATGATTCTGAAGCCTTATTCTTTTCATTTGTTATTACATGATGAAATGATTATGAGACATATATCTTCTTCATATGGCATTATTTGATGAAATTTTTAGAATACCAATTTAATACCATAGGTAATGATATTATGAATATTTATGATATGGTGGAACTAAAATGAATGATTTCGTTATGTGATATATTGGACCTATATCTACCTTGAATACATTAGTTAAATATTTATATATCTCATGAGATATACATGGCTGTAATATGGGGAGTGAACCTCAAATTATAAGGTAATTTTTTTATTATAATGGTTTGGGGAGTGAACCCATTAAACTATAATGAATGTGATGTGAATATAGAAAATGTTGTTTCATTCACAATAAGTCTATCCCACAATAAGTGAATAAATAAGTTTTTTAAATGATTCTTCTATATTATGGAATTATTTTATAACATTATTTATAGAAAAAAATCAATTAATTATGCTAATTTTATTCTCTCTTGGCTGATGTTAGTTTATTTACATGTCATTCAAGTATTATTAACAACCAATTTTTATACAATGACACATGATTATGATATTAGATATTCAATTTGTGGGTTTTATATTTCATTCTCATATTCTTATACATTTATTAGCGTGTTATGATCACCTATATTATTTATTTACCCTTACTGAGCATATAATATCACCATTTTATATGAATATTTCTCTATGTTATAAATTATAATTTTATGTAGTGGTACTAAATGAAAATATCATTATGGAAAAAATTGAATTTATTTTGTGAAATTAGTAAATTTTGTTCCATGTTTCCAAAGGAATTAATCTATTATTATTCTTGGGAATGTGTTTGTGTAAGGTAATTAATATTCATCTAAAAATATTTAATATCCATGTTTGTTAAGAAATGGTTGATAATGTATATTTAAAATGAATTTTTTAGTTAAAATTTTAAATGTAGGATGAGAAAAAATTTGTGAAAACACTAGGGATATTTTTATGCATATGTCTTGGGATGACTCTATGGATGTGACAATGTGTAAGAAAATGTTGTACAATTTTCATAAATGATAGAGAATGTGGTTTCATATAAATACATCCATTTTTGGATACTACAAGTGGATGTGGATTTAGAATAGATTTACATATGTGTAACAACCCTGAAAACACCTTATTGATATAGACTCATTATAGAACTAATGCATGGAAATGGGAATTGATGCACCCCTGGTTTGACACTCTCGTGGGATTTTCTTTGGAAATTCACAAACTCTTTATGAATCATCATGAATGACTTAGAAATAAGATGACTATAAATGACCTAGTTTGAAGTGAATTTTTTTTATATTAAATATGTTTTCATTATTTAAACATCTTATAAATGATTTTTCATGATTATGTGGTTTTTTAATATGATAATTTTATCTCGCATTATTCTTCTTGTTTTTTTCAATGGTTGGGTCAAGAAGTAAAAGGATTCATTTTGAATTTGAAAAACAATTTGATGATGAGTGGTCCAATGGAATGATGGCTGGAGTGGAGGAATTTCGAATTATGGCTATAAATTTTTTATTCACTGTGATTAAAAATGTATTCCTCAATGAACTCTCATACTCACTAAATAATTGAATGAAAGAGATCATGTATAATTTGGTAGTTGATACTACAGAGGAATGAAAATTCATTTTCTTATGTGTTGATAATGTGGGAATAAACACCTATGTGAATGTCTTATAGGTACATGAATATTTTTTTTACTTTTGAAAATGAGGTCATAATGCTTGTAACTACAAAGGGAAAATAAAATGTTCTAATAACACAATGTATTGGAATATTGGTTTTTATAATTTATTATCAATTGATGAATGTTTTAAGTATAGAATATATGGTCATTATCAAAGTATATTTTATTAAATTAATGTTTATGAAGAAAATAAGAAATTTGGGTTGAGTAATGGTTATATTTTGGATGATGAAGAGACTATGAATAATGTGTGGAAGGAATGAAGTGTTAAAGAAAAATACAATGAACATTAGATAATTATTTGAGAAGAATATGGGACGAAAGAATTATTAATGTATTAGAATTCAAATATTATGTTAAAATAATAATGAAATATATAAGTATTGTTAAATATAAGTTTATCATTAATGATTTCAAAGGTTATATTGAACGATTATTTAATTGAAATATGATATTCCTGGAAAATGCAGAGATATGTTAAAGATAACAATAAATATGTTCAACATCTTGAGATAATAATGTTGGTATAAGGAT
This sequence comes from Viscum album, assembly GCA_963277665.1. Lineage (NCBI taxonomy): Eukaryota > Viridiplantae > Streptophyta > Magnoliopsida > Santalales > Viscaceae > Viscum > Viscum album. The sequence goes on from OY728137.1 coordinate 1,065,258,671, forward strand.
ATGGTTAATTCTGATAATGTAGAATAGATAGTACTGATGACCACATAACTGATAAAGGATTTTTTTTACTATGTTGTTTATGCTATCATTAATGAAGTTTAAAACATTTTTGGATTTAAGGAATATATCTAATAATCTGTTTTCTATGTAATGAATAATGAAAAATGTATATTTTCATTAGGGTTTAATGGTAAATAATTTAGTTATAATGACTAAAGGGGATACATGATTAATTTAATCACAAATTTGATATGTGAAATTCAAGAGCAATTTTATGATATATGGGGGATCAATGTTATGCTAATTTTGATATTTTTTGATACCTTATTTCTATATTCATTGACTTTCATCTTCTAGAAGGGTCAAAAGGTTAACTATTTATACAATGAAATATATCGAACTTTCAAATAAGTTTTATGTATTAATGTTTTTCAATATGATGACGTATCCACATTGGATGACTTGTACTGACCATTTTTTGTGATGATAACTAAAATAGGAGAAATGGATTATCATTATTTATATGGATCTTATGATTCATTACTGCTTCATGAATAAAACATTCACCTTCATTTCTGGAGTAATATATAAATTGGAAATTGATCAATGTAAAACTACATGGTTGTAATGTTCTTATGTAATGAAATGAAATAAATTAAGTATATATTTTAGTGAAAATTCTTTATCTTTAGGAAAATGATATTGGAGTAAAAAAATATATCATCATTTTTTATAAGATCAATGACCATTATCATTACTCTTTAGCTTATGAAATTGTGCTAGTTAATGTTATATTGATCTAAAACATTCATTACATCAATATTCTATATCACTATCCATCAATATATGGTTATTATATTTCCCTTCTATGTCTATGTTTTCACATTCATCTAATATTATGTTATGTGGAATCCCAGTTATGTGTTACTTGGGTAATCATTATGTTTCCAACCGTACTTTTTTATGTTTTATTATAATTACTTTTTACAGTGTGTGTTTCTATGAAAGAAACATTAAAGTATTAAAAAATTTATTAACAAAATCATTTTTGATGTAGAAATTCATTTTCAGGGGGGTCAGATGCATCACTTTATGTTTTAATGAATTATTATTATTTGAATAAATTAAAATTCATCGATGAATTGAATTTCACAACACACTAATTTATAATTTATTAATATACAATTTAAGGTTAATGTTATTTTACATGAAACAATTATTTTAGATTTTGGTACATGTAAAACTTCATTTATAATTTGTTTCAAAAAACACCGAGCTTCATTGATAGCTTTCATTTCACACTTGTTAGAGTTTTACTGAATAATAATATACTATTATTTTATTTATTTAAAATGATAGTTAATTTATTATAGTTAGAATGGTGAGAATGAAAAACATTAAATAATGGATGAAAATATACATTTTTTACATATTAATTGGTTATTTATTGATTATAAATAAAATAATAATCATTTAAAAGAAAAATAAATGTGTCCTAAAAATTGTATCTTATCTGAAAATATGGTTAATAGAGCATAGCACACATAATTTAAAATTACATTTTATAAATTTATTAAATTTATTTCACAAAATAAACTTCATTTTTTGAAAGTGTAATATCAAAATTATCGTAGGCATAAATTTGGTATTTTTCTGTGAAGTTTCATTTTTTTGACGAATAGTAAAAAAATGTTGACTTTTAATTAAAATTTTCATTTTCATCTATATTATATATAAAGTCAAATTTTATTTTAAATTGTTATTAATGTATACATACTTGAAATATACATAAATTAATCTAATTAATATCATTTAAACCAATTTAATTTTGAAATTGGTTATAAAAAATATTATACATGTTCAAACAATATCACATTAAAAACCTACTTTCTCATTATTTATGTGGGATTATAATTAAATTACATTATTCCAAATTAATGAATTTATTTTTAAAAAATGGATTACATAAATAATATAATAACAATTTTAAATTTTTAGTAATGGAAAATTAATTTTTGACCAATGTGATTAACAAAAATAGTTAAAATTGAGTATAATGATTAAGGAAAAAATGAGTTTACATAGTTGTTTACAATATAATATAAGGGGTATTAATAAGACAAAATTAATCCAAAACACATTTTAAGGATTTATTTTTACCCATGTTAACTTGATCTATAATTATATGACATTTTGGGACACTTCTCTATTATCTTGAACCATATAATATATTAAGTAATCATAAAAAATGATTATTTCCTTAAAATAATTAAAAATTTCCAACATAGTAATTTTTAGTTAATAATTAACTAAATAAAATGATAGAGAATATATTGTAATTGAGATAAATTGAATGAAATATTGTCTACCATTAATTAGGTAGATGAATATATCAAGTTAAAAAGGATTGAACTTAATATATTCAAATTCCATTGTTTTCATGATATTGATAAATTCAAATTAATTAAATAATTTCTAAATTTAAATTAATGTTATTTTATAATAAATGATATTTTATGAAATTATATAAAATTTTAAAAATAAAATAAAATATTTTTCCATGTGATTTATACATGTTAATAAATAAAATTGATGTTAAATTATAAGAAAAATTAATTTTTATAATGAAATATTGACCTATAAATAGTAAACATTTTCGTAGTATTATAATAGTTAATGAAGTGTTTTTGTGCCTTATGTGTTCTTTAATAATAATTGATTTCCAAAAAATAATTTTATTTTATTTTATAAATTAGATTCCACATTTTAGAATAATTTATTTTCAATATTATAATATTACTCAATTTAATTTGATATAATGGATAAATTATATGGACAGAAAATTAGTTACCTTTAAATACCAAAATGATAAAAATAGTGAAATATATATGTTAAGGAAAAAAATTGTGAAAAATATTTTGTATGTGTTTTTGTTGTGTTTCACAACCACATGAATCCTTAACTCTATTTTAATTCAATTTTAAATCCACATTTGTTATGGGAGATCACCAAATAGTAAATACTATTGATTATTTCAAAGAATACCATTCTACCTAAATAATAAAATAGTACTCACTCTCTCCCATTCCATACACCTCTCAATACATTTTCCTCAACACATATCTACCCAAATAACATACCAATATTCTCCATCTAAGATTAGAAGTATTAATTTGGTCATTAATCAAATCAAGTATGTTTATTGTTGCAAACCAAAAGGTGAAACACAAAGAAGAGGTAACGTTCATCATTGGAAATTTTTATTTTATTTATTTCTCAAATGAAATAACTTTTTTATATAATTATTATATAATAACCACATTATTAAAATATATTGAGATATATTTATGTAATGGATTTTACCTATCACTACATATACTTCCGGCAAATGGGTTACAAAATCAACATTTGTATGTATGGTAGACTACCTCCTCACAATTAGATGTCATCTGTTTTTCCATTACCAGCATTCAAAGTTGGGAATAATGATATAAATAACATTTCTATAATATATATATATGATATTTAGGATATATTTATGCATATATAAATATTATTTATGAAATAACTTCTTGTTTTCAATTATGTGAGAACATGACGATGTCGTTCGTGCGTACGACGGACTACCGCCTCACGAAGTGATGTGATTATTTCATGCATTACAGGGAATATATTAATGATTTATTGAATAAAAATATTTTATATATATTATATAATATTTATATTTTAAATATAATCATTATATATATAATTTATTTTGTTTTATTCAATGCGATAATAAAATGAAAACAACATTCATGCATACGTAAAACCTATCATCTCCATTAACGGTGTTTATCATTTCCTATCTATAAATTTTATGGATTTATAGAAAAATGTTTAAAAAGAATATATATTATATTTATTTCATGTATATAATTCTTGATATCATAAAATAATGATCAAGGTAAGAGGACCAAGAATACCAAGTCAAAACATGTACAAAATGCAACGCTATTATTACTCGAAACATAACATCAATGTGGAATTGTTTATAAAAGTGTAATATAGTGAAATAATTAAATATTATATGGTAATATATATAAAAATGGTTTTATTATGTATATATATATATATATACTAAACTTATATTTATTAAAGATGTGGTTTTAACTAGTGTAATGATAATCAAGACTTATTGTAAGATATGTATGTCTCACATTTTACTTTTGCATGAAACATGCCCTATTCACCCCACATTATTCTATGTGGTGTTTATACTGAACATAGATTTATATTATTTTTATTCTCATAAAAGTAATATTTATTTAAATATACATTTCATTACTTCCCTTTGATGGGGTTTACTGTTGAAATGTTACCAAATTGATAAGGGAATTTCACCCCAATTTCCTTATTTGAGACACATGTTAAGTTATGAACCTATGTTCTATTACAACACATATAAAACAAAACTTTTTATTTTTATATCATTAATATAATTCAATTCATGATAAATTTTTCTTTAGGTAAATTTATTATTTCACGGATATTACGATTCGAGGTTACAAAAGTTTTAATAATTTTATGTTACTATCCCATCATTTGATGGGATTATTTATGATTATGCTTATAATGATACAATATTATGAAATATTTCACAATAATTCCCATTATTTTTACTCTAATATGTTTATTCATGATATTGTTATGTAATTAAACCATTTTCCAGACTTTTTAATCAAAATTAGTTGGAAAACAAATTATTAAAATATAAATTTATTTTCCTCCACGGTTAAAAATATGTTATCTTCTAAAATAATATTTTCAATTTTCTTTTTTCAAAAATGATATAATATTATACTATAATTTTTAAAATAATACTCTTCCCATGTTTTTTATTTTTTAAAAAAAATTAAGTAGAATCTTCTCGCCTTTTTTTGATCAAGGATCTTTTGACTTCTATAGATAATATGAATGAAATACATGACTTTATATATATATATATCAAGTATAAAATTATCAATTATCATGACCACTATATTCATTGAAAATTGATTAATATATTTTAAATATTATTTTCATAATAAATGGTTTCAAAAAAATTTAGGAATTAATTATATTTTAAATTTATTTTGAATGAATATAACTTGGAATATTTTTCATGTTTTGAAAAGTGTTTTAAATGATTTTTTAGGCTTACATTATATTTTTAAAATGTTATTTTCAATGAAAATTATTTCATTGATTCTTTATCTTTAAAAATTATTTAAAAAAATTGATGTAATTGTTTATATTATTTGAAGTTTATTTTCAAATAACATGGTTATCTAATGTTTTTTCATTCAAAAGAATATTTTTTAATGTTGACTGTATATTATAAAAATGAAATGTTTAAAAATAATTTTTAAATATTTAATTATATTTTTATAATTTTATTAGAAATATAATTTATTTTGAAAATGTTTTGTGAAAATTATTTTCAATTAATGGAAATTTTCCTAACGTAATGTTCCATGGAATCATTCATAATCATTATCCATCTAATATGAAATCCTTTTAAATAATTTATGATTTACTATAGATACGATCCATGGAAACCATTCTAATTATATCATTGAGTGGTTTATCTTTAAGAATAAAATTTTATTATGAATCCCATTTCTTTTTCATTTGTAATAACTTGATAAATTGGTTGTTAAACCCTCTTATTTTCATGGGTTATTCTATGATAAAATTATTATGAAACCTACCACATATTTCATATGATATGATAGGTTAAAATGTTTATTATAATCATTTCATTTCATGGGTTAGGATATGATGAATATTCATTATCTTGAAAATAATATCCATATGACTTCATTATGAGAATAGTGGGACCAATATCTCCCTATAATGCATTGGTAATGATTTATATATATCAAGATATAGAAATTGATGGAATGGGAACTGAACCAAATACTTTAGTGAAACATTCCCATTATGATTATTAATGGAGTGAATCCATTCCACTATAAGAAAAATTGTATGTCTAGGTATGGTGGTGTATCTCACCCAATAGGCTCACCTCCTTTGATGTTCTGTGATAAGTTGCACGAAATATCCTTGACTCATAGATAATGATTTTATATTCTAATGTGTATGATAAAACATATATTTCATGCAGATTTAATGTAGCCAAGGTTCATGTTCTTTTATTATGTAATCATTCATGTATTTTGAACTGTCATTATTTATCCCATAAGTCATGATTATGATCATTGATATGAAGGGTATGGTTTTCAAATGGTATTCTCATGATATCATGCCATTATATTCATGTTTTTATTATGTATCTCACTTATTTCACCTTAATTAAAATCTAAAATCATCCTTTAATAGGTTCCATTCACCCATGTTATGAATAATGGTTTTAAGGATTATTAAAAAAGGGAGATGATCTTTTTGGGAAACATTGAATATATTTCACTAGACTTGATAATTGTGTTGTATATCCCCATAGTCAAAAAATATAGCAATATTCATGAATTTTTTATAATGTAAGGAATATTCATCTAAAAAGATGAACAATACATGTATGTTAATCTCAGGTCTCTATAATGGTCATTTTTCTCAAGATTTGGTAATGCATTTTTTATAAATTTTGATTCAACAATGAAATTAACCATTGTTGTGGCTTCAGGTTTACTGAGTGTATGATCCGATTGTACCATCTTTATTCTTTCTCAGGATGGTTTTTGATTGCAATGAATAGATGTTTATGAACCCTAATAGTTACGTGGGTTATGTTATGATGAACTATATTTGTAACCAATTTCATTTGAATGGATTATTTTATATTGAAATGTATATTAAGCCCATTTATATTCCATGGGTAATGCTATGATATAATTCTGAGGAAACCTAATTAATTTCATGGGATCTATTATGATGATTGTTTTATGATCTTGTAAAACAAATTTATATAATTTTAATTACTTTGTGGTTGCAGCCAATAACTCATCCCAATTAATTGGGTAATGGTTGAAATAACTTGTAAAAAATTGGATTGGAATAGGGATTCAACCTTATTCATTAAGGGACTTTTTCCACTATAATAGTCAGGGGTGTGTACCTTGACTACTATGATTTTTTGTTCAATTAAACCATTAATATATTCTTATTTTTAAATGATCCTTGAATACTATATAAAATGTAACACCCTGAGATTTTATGAAAAATATTCTTTTTAATTTCACTAATGTATTGTGTTGTACGCTACACCAAAAGGAGCTTGCACAACACGCATCCTTGATTTTCCTTGCATTACACGTAATCGCGACCTTCCTCGATAGCGTGTGTAGTACTCAATAACAAGTTTCACTAAACAACAATACACTATTAAAATATTATTAAAACTAGCCGTTATGAATAGTAATAACCACTTTTTGAAATTTTGTATTTTTATTTTTAAAAATGGAATTCATTTTTGGATTCATTATATCGAAATTCGCTTAGGGTGAAATTTTGGTACTTTTCGGATAACTTTTATTTTCTGATGAATAGTGAAAATTAATAAATTTTAATTAAAAACAACTTTTTTAATCGAAATAATTAATAGTGATAAATTATTAATTTTAGTGGTTTTAAAGTATATTTAGAATATATTTTTACAATTTAATACAATTTTGTTCATTGGATGTAATTTCACATTTAAACCAGACATAAACAAGGGTCAATCTTTTGATAGATATTGTTTCTTAAAAACACGCTATTTGATTTAACAGAGGGATTTAATTATAAAATTAATTAATGCAACTTCTATGTTATGAATTTGGTAAAATAGACTTTATTTTTGAATTTGGAATATGAAATATAGCTTTGGATGAAATTTTGGCATTGTTCTGAAAAACATCAATTTTTGATGAATAGTGAAACTACTAAGTGGTAGTTAAAAAAACTGAATTTTTCATAAAACTTAATTTTACTGCTTCTGTGAATGGAATTTCAAAAATCCGTGAGACACGGTTGATGTCAGTAAGTAAAATGTGGTTCAATGAGATGAAAATTATTTTTGGTGAATAGTAACTTTTTACTTTTATTTACCACGGTTAAAAGTAAATAGGGTAATTAAGGGTAAGAATGATATTAATATTACCCTAACACATGTCCTAATTCTATTGGACAAGTGTATCTCGACCAAAAACAACCTTTAGTGTAAAATATTATAATTTAGGCCCACTTGGATTAGATTAGGAAATTTATTATTAATTTATTTAAAGAAGGGTTAAAATAGTTAAAATCAAAGTTTAATAAGTAAATCATTTTTAATATGGGGTTATACATAAGATAAATTCGACTATAAATATTCATTAGATAGATAAAAAGATTTCCTACATAATGATATTTTATTTATAATTTTTAGACATTAAATAATTTAATTTATTTATGACACAATGATGATGGAGTAATTATCTTATTAATGAAATATTGGCATAATTGAGGTTATAAACACCAAAATAAATGTAATTTGAGACTTTTTATGAATCCCACTACTTTTATAGGTTACTATGATATATTAGTGTTAATTTAAGAAACTTGGATTGAACATATAATTCTGTTATGACTTTCACAGAAATCATATATCAAATAGTGTCATAATTGACACAAAATAGTTTTTAAATCAAATATTATATTATTAATTGTTATTTTATTCCTAAAAATCTAATGGTCGCCCAAATGACTTATATAAGGATATATATATATTAATAATAAACAATTTGGGGTTCGTTTGGCATGTTATAGTAAGTGTATTAACCACATAGTGTAAGAAAACAAAAAGACACGGTAAAAGTTAAATTATTTAACTTAGAGTTAAATCTAATTGATAAGGTTAAAATAATTACCTAAACTTGTCTAAATCCTATTGGTTGATCGGATTTCGACCCATCCCCACTTTAGCTTCGAAATAAGACCCTTTGGAACCATTATAAACCGATTTTTACTTTAATATAATATAATATTTTGAGATATTCCTTAGGTGCCCCTCTCCTCCCTTATAAAAGGGCACCTCCTCCCCCTCCTTCTCACACAACTTTGAGCCTTAAATCTAGGCCAAACACTGCCAAAATCTCTTCTCCACTTCCCTAGTATCATCCTACAGGTCCTGGTCCTCTTCAAGGACCATCCTTAGTTCTTTAAGTGGGGGTTAAGAAAAGGCGCGTCAAAAAGAGGTAATATCCATTACCGATCTTTTTCAATTTCTTTCTTCTTCAACTTCTTCTTATTTAGTTGTTTCATGATAAAGTAATAACATCAGTATTTCTTATATACAGATATGTTATTATAAATATGAAACAACTCTAATTAACCTTCTATCCATCCTACGGAAAAAGGAAATCACCGCGTGTGCGTACGTACGGAATACCATCTCCACGCCGTGTTGTAATCTATTTTCCGCCACCACCATAATTGGATGGGAATAATGGTTTAATTAGTAACTATATATGATTATAATAAAGTGATATTGATACTGAAATAGTATACATACACTTCAACACAATTCCATAACCATGGGAACAATATCATCGCTCGTGCGTACGTACGGACTACCGTCTCCACGATGCGATGAGATTCATTCTCAATGTTTAACCATTCATGAATGATTATAAAGTATATATAATAAGTACTAATGAAATATATGACTTAATAATTATACTGGAATTATTTATATTTATATGTATGTCATCTACTTAATTCCATTCAATTCAATAAGGAAACGAAAACAGCGTTCATGCGTACGTACGGACTACCGTCTCCATGAACGGTGTATTTCTTTCCATTTACTGATTTATTATATATGTATATTATGAATATAGATATATAAATCATGTTTCATATTCTGGAATTAAGTAATCATGATCTAAGTAATCATATGAATAATTACAAGTTAAAAACACGAACGACAAATGAGACGATTTTACCCAAAACGCTACTTTAACATGAATTTACAAAAGAACGGGTAATATAAAGTCATAAGTGGACCATATATGATATAATAACAATGAATATGATTCTGGAATAAGTCAATAACACGATTTAAATCATTATATAGGAGGTTGGGACACTTACAAAGCAAGTCATACCTAAGGTAAGGGGAAATATCACAATCTCATTTTTATCCGAGATTGTTTATACTCTGGCATTTACTGGGGTTTATTTTATCATCCACATCCATGTTTCCTAAATATGTAATATTTATATCCTTATACAATAGTTTATAATATATTTTACCCTTCGGTGAATATTTAGAAAAGGACATGAAATGAATCTTTTTTCATTTTTCGTACGAGGTACTTTTTTGACTTTTCCGACAAAAGTATGAGAAGAATGATTTTTTAACTTATACGACATGAATGGATTTTTAAAATATTATTTCCAAGAAGATTACTTTACAAGTTTTCAAGTTTATTTTTAGTCAACTTCTTGTATTTTGAAGTCGAATGACATGTTATGAAAGGAAAAATGTTTTTTGAAGAAGAAAGGATATTTTCCTCAAGAATGGAGTTCAAGTATTTTATCAAAATTATTTTCCATCTAAGATAATAAAAGGGTTCTGTTTTTATCCCTATTATTACATGGATTTGATTATGTTGTGATGGAAATATTTTTATGAATTCCTTTATCTTATATGAATTGTTTTATGATGTCATGTTGTTTAAGAATTCCATTTTTATTACATGGGTTACACTAAGATGTATGGTTTATGATTATTTGGCACACATAAGAAAGGATTCATTATAAGATGGGCGAGACCTCTATCTCCCTCAAATGCATTGGGTAAAGATTTTATATCTCATGAGATAGACATGGCTGGAACAGTAGGTTATACCGGTTCAGTGAAACAGGACTGGAACGAGGGTCACTCGGTTCAGAAAGGGACTTTGTCCACTAAGATAGTCTTGGCAATGAGTATTGACTAACAAGAAATGATTCTCTATGATTATGTGTGTATTCCACAAAGTTTCATGTTTTATGTTATGATTATTGGGATTACATTTCACTTCTATGATTTATCCCATGTTATGATATTATGAGCTCTTTTTTTTGCAGGTTAAGATTTCCAAAAGCTATGTTCTTATGTATATGATGTGATTGATATTTCTTTTGTTTACCCTTACTGAGCATTTGAGCTCACCCTTTTATGTATTCTTTTCCCCAGGATATAAAGAAAGGTTTTAGGTATAAAAAAAAGAAGATCTTTATGGGAGATGTTGAAGATCTTTCACCACGATTAGAAGATTATATTCCGAGTTTCCAAAGACACTAAACTATTACGGTCCTTGTGTGTGTGTTTTGGTTATGTACTAAGTATTCCGCAAAAGTAATGTAATGTCCATGTAAGTCAAGCTTCGGGTCTCTATAGTTGGTATCAGAGGAAAGGTTTAGTCAACATTTGGAAACTAGGATGCGAGAACTTTAGTGAGATCCCTAGAGATATTTCTAAGGAATGTCTAGGGATGTCCCTAAGGATAAGTATACGTATAGGTTATAGTACTAGAACTATGCTAACAATTATATAATTAAACCTAAGATGTTAGATATTGAAGGTACTCCCCCTTTATTATGTTGTTTTCCCTAGCATGATTTTTTCCTCTCACACTATTCTTTTTGGGTTTTAGAAGATGGTTGGAACCCGAAGGAACCGTGTTGATCAATGCAATGGACAATGCAATGATTGTCCTCCTGAACAAACAAATGTTATGGGAGATGGAGTGCAAAATCTTATTGCTATACTTACACAAGCTATGAATCATTCTGGACTTCCAAATGAGCAGAGAAGGGAACAATATTCTATTGAGTCCATCATGAGGCAACGTCCACCTTATTTTAGTGGGTCTTCCGATCCACTTGTTGCTGAACAATGGATCAGTACCACTGAAAAGATATTTTCAGTTCTTCAATGTTCTGAACATGATAAAGTCATCTTAGCAGTATATCGTTTGGAAGGTGAAGCTGATCAATGGTGGAATCTTATCAAGAATACGAGGCAAAGAGATGAAATTGATTCCATGGAATGGGACGAGTTCAAGAACTTGTTTTTCAGTAAGTACTTCCCTCATATTCTTCGAACGAAGATGGAAAAGGAGTTTCTTGAGCTGAAACAGAAGGATTATGAATCTGTTGGTATATACGAAGTGAATTTTACAAGACTTGCAAGGTATGCATCTGGCATTATCATCCAACCTGAAAGTAAAGTTGATCTATTTTTCAGTGGCTTAAAACCAAGTCTTCGAAGGGCATTAGCTATAAAAGAAGTCAGTAGCTATTAAGAAATTGTGCGTTGTGCTATGAAGGTAGAAATGGAAGTTGGTGTTACATATCCATCTCATGGTTTTGAAAAGAAACGAAAGATGGAGTTCAAGGAGAAATCTCAGAATAATGGTGAAAAGAAAATGAATGTTTCCTTATGCACAATGTGTGGAAAGAAGCATGGTGGAGATTGTCTTAAAGGGACTTGAAAATGTTTTAAGTGTGGAAAAGAAGGTCATCGAGCAGCTGAGTGTCGAAGTAATGGAAAAAGGGTTTCTAATGATGTGAACAAAGCAAACACTGCAGAGAACGTACCACCAACACTTCAATGTTTCAAGTGAAAGGAGATGGGACATTATGCCAATAAATGCCCTAATCCAAGGGTTAGTGATGATCAACATGAGCAACCACTTAAGGAAAAGGACAAAGGGAGGTCACATGCGATCACTATTGGCGATGTTGAATATGACAACGATGTGGTGGAATGATTAAGTGTTTATGTAATGGGATTCCAAAATAGTGTTGTATATAGTATCGTTGAATATTGGAATATTTATGTATTGGTCTATTGTGGTTTTCAATAATTTTATGGTACCAGTAACCATGGAAAGTTATTGAGATATTTTTGGAAAAAGAATGATATGCGCACAATGAAGGGAAAACGAGAAAATTAAATATTTGACAGTATTCATGAGCTCATGATTGATATAAGGACTAAGTGATATCATGGTTTGAATATATAGAATTCTGAGGATTTTGGTATGTGGAAAGTGTTAACTTTTAACTGTATTCATGTTTTCACTATGGTTCGATGGATATTCAATAGAATACATGATTAAGGCCTTTGAATGTTTGGAATGTGACCAACAAAACATATCTTATGATATATGGGGATCAATGATGGTATTAAATCTCTGGTAATCGTTTTCACTATGTTACGAGAGTGGACTGCAGTATTATGGATAAGCCTAAAGATTGAAATGGATTATGTTGGACATAAGTGATTATTGTTTAAGGATAGAAGTTTTTTTCGATATTATTGATGGGATGTTATAGTAATGTAGTTCTGGAAAAAGGACAACCTGCAGGACGGGCGACAACCCATCGCTTCGGACAGGGCTGTGGGAATCGAACCCACAACCGAAGTGCGACTGGCCTTTATCGCCAACCACTGGCCTACAGGAAGTCCCTGTTTAGTAGAAACTAGTTTTATTATATTAAGTAGTATGATATATGAAGTATAAGTCCATTTTAGGAACCATATATGATTAATCTCACTATAGATCGACTTATGTATATACATTTTGCTAACCTTTTGAGACAGATGGAATGACCCGTCATTCTATCACATGACCTGCTAACACTTCACGAATAACAAATTCAACTTCATTTATTTATGTGATGAAGTATAAATTTATCAAGGCACGAACAACAGTGATATTGTACCAAAATAAAGTAAGTATTTATTCTAATTCAAACTCTTCAACTTTAGGGAAACGATCTTGAAAACCAAAAATGTTGTCCTAGTGCCCTTATATCCGATGAATCATATGGTACCCTAGATCGTCACAAATTTATGGCTTTGTGGTTTCTGGCTTTTCCATAGCCATGTTCTCTACCACTCTCCATCAGAACATGATGGTTAGATTTCTCTTCCATATCCATATTTTTACCTATGTGGAAACCCAACGATTAGTTTATTTGGGTAACCGTTACGTTTCATACTTTCGTTTTTAAAGATTGGTTTTGGTGGTCCTTTTTACGATGTGGATTTCTATTAAAGAAACTTTCGAATAGTAAACCATTTATAACACCGACGAATTTCGAGGGAGAAATTCATTTTAAGGGGGGTAGAATGTAACACCCCGAGATTTTATAAGAAATATTCTTTTTAATTTCACTAATGTCTTGTGTTGTACGCTACACCAAAAGGAGTTTTCACAACACGCTTCCTTGATTTCACTGTCATTACATGCAATCACGACCTTCCTCGATAGCATGTGTAGTACGCAATAATGATTTTCTCTAAACAACAATACGCTATTAAAATATAATTAAAACTAGCCGTTATGAATAATAATAACCACTTTTTGAAAAGTTTTATTTTTATTTTTCAAAATAGAAATCACTTTTGGATTCATAATATCGAAATTATCTTAGGGTTAAATTTTGGTACTTTTCGGATAACTTTTATTTTCTGATGAATAGTGAAAATTACTAAATTTTAATTAAAAAAAATTTTTTTAAACGAAATAATTAATAGTGATAAATTATTAATTTGAGTGGTTTTAAAGTATATTTAGAATAAATTTTTAAAATTTAATACAATGTTGGTCATTGGATGTAATTTCACATTTAAACCAGACATAAACAAGTGTCAATCTTTTGATAGATATTGTTTCTTAAAAACACACTATTTGTTTTAACAGCGGGATTTAATTATAAAATTAATTAATGCAACTTCTATGTTATGAATTTGGTAAAATAGACTTCATTTTTGAATTTGGAATATGAAATATAGCTTAGGATGAAATTTTGGAATTGTTCTGAAAAACATCAATTTTTGATGAATAGTGAAACTACTAAGTGGTAGTTAAAAAAACTGAATTTTTCATAAAACTTAATTTTACCGCTTCTGTGAATGGAAATTCAAAAATACGAGAGACATGGTTGATGTAAGTAAGTAAAATGTGGTTCAATGAGATGAAAATAATTATTGGTGAATAGTAACTTTTTACTTTTATTTACCACGGTTAAAAGTAAATAGGGTAATTAAGGGTAAGAATGATATTAATATTACCCTAACACATGTATTAATTCTATTGGACAAGTTTATCTCGACCAAAAACAACCTTATGTGTAAAATATTATCATTTAGGCCCACTTGGATTAGATTAGGATATTTATTATTAATTTATTTAAAGAAGGGTTAAAATAGTTAAAATCAAATTTTAATAAGTAAATCATTTTTAATATGGGGTTATACATAAGATAAATTCGACTATAAATATTCATTAGATAGATAAAAAGATTTCCTACATAATGATATTTTATCTATAATTTTTAGACATTAAATAATTTAATTTATTTATGACACAATGAAGATGCAGTAATTATCTTATTAATGAAATATTGACATAATTGATGTTACAAACACCAAAATAAATGTAATTTGATACTTTTTATGAATCCCACTAAATTTATAGGTTACTATGATATATTAGTGTTAATTTAATCAACTTCGTTTGAACATATAATTCTGTTATGACTTTCACAAAAATCATATATCAAATAGTGTCAAAATTGACACAAAATAGTTTTTAAATCAAATATTATATTATTAATTGTTATTTTATTCCAAAAAATCCAAGGATCAGCCAAATGACTTAGATAAGGATATATATATTAATAATAAACAATTTGGGGTTCGTTTGGCATGTTATAGTAAGTGTATTAACCACATAGTGTAAGAAAACAAAAAGACACGGTAAAAGTTAAATTATTTAACTTAGAGTTAAATCTAATTGATAAGGTTAAAATAGTAACCTAAAATTTTCTAAATCCTATTGTTTGATTGTATTTCGACCCATCCCCACTTTATCTTCGAAATAAGACCCTTTGTAACCATTATAAACCGATTTTGACTTTAATATAAAATAATATTTTGAGATATTCCTAAGGTGCCCCTCTCCTCCCTTATAAAAGGGCACCTCCTCCACCTCCTCCTCACACAACTTTGAGCCTTAAAGCCCGTCCAACCCCGGCAAAAATCTCTTCTCAACTTCCCTAGTATCATCCTAGAGGTCCTGGTATTCTTCAAAGACCATCCTTAGTTCTTTAAGTGGAGGTTAAGAAAAGGCGCGCCAAAAAGAGGTAATATCCATTACTGATCTTTTTCAATTTCTTTCTTCTTCAACTTCTTCTTCTATAGTTGTTTCATTATAAAGTAATAACATAAGTATTTCTTATATACTGATATGTTATTATAAATATGAAACAACTATAATTAACCATCTATCCATCCTACGGATAAAGGAAATCACCGCGCGTCCGTACGTACGGAATACCGTCTCCACGCCGTGGTGTAATCTATTTTCCACCACCACCTTAATTGGATGGGTATAATGGTTTAATGGGTAACTATATATGATTATCATAAAGTGATATTGATACTAAAATATTATACATACACTTTAACAAAATTCCATGACCATGGGAACGATATCATCGCTCGTGCGTACGTACGGACTACCGTCTCCATGACGCGATAAGATTCATTCTCAATGATTAACCATTCATGAATGATTATAAAGTATATATAATAAGTACTAATGAAATATATGACATAATAATAATATTGGAATTATTTATATTTATATGTATGTCATCTACTTAATTCCATTCAATTCAATAAGGAAACGAAAACAGCGTTCATGCGTACGTACGGACTACCGTCTCCATGAACGGTGTATTTCATTCCATTTACTGATTTATTATATATGTATATTCAGAATATATATATATAAATCATGTTTTATATTCTGGAATTAGGTAATCATGATCTAAGTAATCATATGAATAATTACAAGTTAAAAACACGAACGGCAAATGAGACGATTTTACCCAAAACGCTACTTTAACATGAATTTACAAAAGAATGGGTAATATAAAGTCATAAGTGGACCATATATGATATAATAACAATGAATATGATTCTAGAATAAGTCAATAACACGATTTAAATCATTATACAGGAGGTTGGGACACTTACAAAGCAAGTCAGACCTAAGGTAAGGGGAAATATCACAATCTCATTTTTATCCCAGATTGTTTATACTTTGGCATTTACTAGGGTGTATTTTATCATCCACATCCATGTTTCCTCAATATGTAATATTTATATCCTTATATAATAGTTTATAATCAATTATACCCTTCAGTGAATATTTAGTAAAGGATATGAAAGGAATCTTTTTTCATTTTTCGTACGAGGTACTTTTTTGACTTTTCCGACAAAAGTACGAGAAGAATGTTTTTTTAACTTATACGACATGAATGGATTTCTAAAACATTATTTCCAAGATGCTTCCTTTACATGTTTTACAGTTTATTTTTAGTCAAATTATTTTATTTTAAAGTCATATGACATGTTATGAAAGGAAAAATGTTTTTTGAAGAAGAAAGGATATTTTCCTCAAGAATGGAGTTCAAGTATTTTATCAAAATTATTTTCCATCTAAGATAATAAAAGGGTTCTGTTTTTATCCCTATTATTACATGGATTTGATTATGTTGTGATGGAAATATTTTTATGAATTCCTTTATCTTATATGAATTGTTTTATGATGTCATGTTGTTTAAGAATTCCATTTTTATTACATGGGTTACGCTAAGATGTATGGTTTATGATTATGTGGCACACATAGGAAAAAATTCATTATAAGATGGGTGGGACCTATATCTCCCTAAAATGCATTGGGTAAAGATTTTATATCTCATGAGATAGACATGGCTGGAATGGTAGGTTATACCGGTTCAGTGAAACAGGACTGGAACGAGGGTGACTCGGTTCAGAAAGGGACTTTGTCCACTAAGATAGTCTTGGAAATGAGTCTTGACTAACAAGAAATGATTATCTATGATTATGTGTGTATTCCACAAAGTTTCATGTTTTATGTTATGATTATTGGTATTACATTTCACTTCTATGATTTATCCCATGTTATGATATTATGAGCACTTTTTTTTGTAGGTTACGATTTCCAAAAGCTATGTTCTTATGTATATGATGTGATTGATATTTCTTTTGTTTACCCTTACTGAGCATTTGAGCTCACCCTTTTATGTTTTCTTTTCCCTAGGATATAAAGAAAGGTTTTAGGTATAAAAAAAAGATGATCTTTATGGGAGATGTTGAAGATCTTTCACCACGATTAGAAGATTATATTCCGAGTTTCCAAAGACACTAAACTATTACGATCCTTGTGTGTGTGTTTTTGTTATGTACTAAGTATTCCGCAAAAGTAATGTAATGTCCATGTAAGTCATGCTTCGGGTCTCTACATAAAATATTTAATATTCAAATGTTTATTCTACAATTCCATTTCATATGGAATTATTATGCTCTCAGGAATAATGTCATGTGAATTGCTAATCATTATTCAATGACCAAATATTTTGACCATTGATATGAAATTTATTGGTATAAAACGTTATTATCATGTTTTTAATACCCTTATGCTCATGTTATGTTTTTATATCACCCTATTTTACAATTACTATGTATTTGGTCTCACACATTCATATGTTTCATTTCCCTGTAGAATGAAAAAATTTATTATGTATTATTTTTCAAATATGGTTAATATTAATAAATAACATTCTTGTAGATATTGTAGTTCACCTATGAACATGTTTTTTATATTTCAATTTCTCCAATGTAAATATACATTTATGACCTCATATTTGTGTTTATGTAATGTTATTAATTTTTATAAAAAAAATTTTTATATCTATTTATCAAAATATTAGGTAATATTACATAACTCAAGCTAAGCTTTCTTCGAAAGAGCTATAACCTTTTGAATAAAAATATATGAATGAAATATATACCTGACTAATTTTGATACGTATAATTTCATATATGATCTACTTATTCAATTTCAACACCCATTTGATTAAATTTATTTATTAAAATCATTATTTTCATGTGTTAACTATTTCATCTGCATGGATTTTTTGGTTATGAAGTTCTAGGCCTTCTAATTTATCATGGTTCCATCATCATCAAAATTTTATTTATTATAATATTATCATATATATCTATTATATAAATACTTAGATTTATATATATAATATTGATATTGAAATATGAATTACATCATTCATGGAGATGGTAGGGTGTACATATGAATGAATACTATTTTCACCATTCGAATGATGGGAAAAAATATAAGTATAAATTTATCTTTCTAGGACAATATTCATATCATATATATCTTATATATTGATTAAATTTATTATTATTACCATCCACATAAAATAGAAATTAGAAATGAACCGCATCACTTCGTGGAGGTGGAGTCCACACATATGCATATGCAACATTATCATTTTACAATGGATAAGAAGGTAAGAAGTTATATATGATATTAGAATATAATATGACTTATTATATAATAAATGTAACTAATATTCATTATTTTCATCCATAAATCCATCAAAGTAATTTTGTGATGAAAAATCAATTACAATTCAACATGGAGTTGATAAGTCATTCGTACACTTGAAAAATGTTTGTGATTTAAATGTGATTGAAAAGACATTGAAAATGGTTATCCCAAAATCATAATAAAAATATCATAATTTTTATTATACTAGATATAATATTTTAGTATGGTTAAAACTTTATTATAGGAATTATAATCAGCAATAAATTTGAATGAGTTGGTAAAGATGAATACCTCTTCTTCGGTATACTTCTATTATATATAATTTTAAGGACCCGTGGAATGGTCATATAAGAATAATAGATCCTCTATTTCATGTATAGGGAAGTTTATAAGATAATTTTTTATGTTTTCACCAATATAGGATTTTAGATAACGTGTAAATATAGTGATAACATGTTTCCTTATAAATGTGAGGTGAGGGACACTCTTTAAGCTACATAAGGTATAAAATTAATATAAGTTAATTTGCTTATAAAAAAGTGTCAAAATTGACATAAACCCCAAAATAATATGATTATGGGTCCAAATGGTCTCATAAAATAGTATTTTTAAAATTATGTAGTAATATGTTAAACCTTATATCTTATTTTTAACCATTATTTAACCATTTTGACAATTACTATGACAAAGAAGTATTTTATTTATTAGGGGTAATGAAAGTTACTATAAACGTATCAACTAAACATCAATGGAAAATTATTTATATTTACAATAATATTCAACTCAATTTTCCTAATATAAAATTTTTAGTAAATTTAAATCATTTAATTAAAAATTTTGATTATAAAATTTTATTACTGTTAGTTTTTATAATACATTAAATATTATACGATAATATGATTCTAAATGATGTAATTTTTTCCAAAATGACTTTTATTAAAATATAAGGTGTTTATGGTCTTAATATAATAATAAAGTTGATTTTTTAATAGTTTATATATCATTTATAAACATATCATTTGGCTTAATCACATGGTTAACCATTTTTAACCTTAACCATGGTAATAACATTCTCAATATTAATTGTTTATATTTTACATTAAAAATGGATCATATATGGAAAATAGATAAATGTTTTGATAATTTATCATCCCAGTTTTCATATTTTTATATTTTCATGATTTTTAAATATGCTTAAGAAAATATATTTTACAAAAAATACTAATAACTTAATTTGATGAACTATTCACGTATTTTGACATTAAAATACAAAATTACTATAATAAAATTTGAATATAAACATTTAAAACATATATAATATGTTATATTTATCATAAAAATTCTTGTTACAATTTAAACCGACCGAACAGTATTACACATAATGTTTTAAAAATCATTTACCTAATTTGTTTACAGAATTCACAATCACTCTATGATTTTTAATGATAAATGGAATTATTTGAAAAAAATAGAATGGTTTACTATTCATTGAGAAAGAAATCATTTAAGGAAAATACCAAAATTTATAAATATGATAATTTTGATATGATGATTTCAAAATTTTTGTTAATTTTATAATCTAATAATTCTAAATGATTAAGAAACTAAATATAATTTTCACACACAAAATGGAATAAATTCATTTTTGAAGGGGAAAATAGTTTCTGAAGGATAAATGTACTTCAAAAAAATTAATGTTTTAAATAATAATAATTGATCAATAAATTTATATTTATTAGGACCATTATAATGTTTTTACATAATCACTTTACTCATATTCATAACTAAAAGTTAAATCGATTTATCAAATTAAAATAATTACATTTTTTCAAATATAACTGAATTCACAACAGGCTCGATGTTATGTGTTACAAAAACTATTGAGCTTATTGTTAATTTGAACTAAATTTTCTAGGTGTTACATTAGGACACCTTAAATGAATAGTTCCCTCACAATATTACCTCAGTTATCAAAAGTTCAATAATTTAAAATGACTTTGTAGAAAACAAACATCATATAGTTTGATAAAATTTGTTATTTTAAAAATGGATAACAGAATAGATAATGATTAAAAAAAATAACGCATTATCTAATTCACAAAATAAGTATAACATTTGTGGGAAGGTAAAATATCAAAATGAAGATGATAATACCTTACAATGACTAATTCATAGTGATATAGAAAATAGACATGGGATCTTCAATGACCATAAAATATAAAATATTGATGTGTTAAAAGACCATCAATTCATAAAAATTTAATGTAAAATAATAAGATTTTAATTTCAATATATTTTTCCTAAATTTAAGAGAACCATTTTATTATAGGATATAGAACATGAAAATTTGTGCCTAATTGATTTCATTCAATTTCATTAGAATAATTTCAAAATATTTTTTTCATAGAAGAATTTTAACTTCATCTCTCATTCCAGGAAGTGAATAATGAAGATAAATTTTTCATTCATAAATCACTAATGTTAAATTTTCACGGGTTTTATAATACATAATTTAATGTAAATTCTTTCATTTCTTCTCTAAATAATTTAAAACATGTTTTTCATAAGTTATCCAATATGTATAAATATATTACATTAATATTTATAACCCCAATAATAACCCCAAATATTGAAAAAATATCATTCCATAAATATTTATACTTATGAATCCTAAAAAATATGGCTAAAACATTAAAAAACAATAATAATAAAATATTTGATCAAACAATTATACCCATAAAAATGTACATTAAAATGTCACAAAAAAAACGTCAATAACATTATCTTATATTCCCTAAAATATTATAGAAATTTCCAAAAAAATATTTTATCACCATAAAATCACCAAATAAACATATATGGTTCCACAAGTAAACTAAATATTTATCCCTCCATTGAAATATTAATTTTGAAGATAATATTCCCTTTATATTAAAAATATAATTTTCCTAAAAAATATAGTTTGATCCTTCTAAAATAAAATTAATTACTTATTGACCAGATCTCTTTTGAATCCTATGGTAATTCATATAATGAAAGAGATATTGAAAAATTCTAAAAACCTATAGTTTCCATTGCATCAAATATAGTATTAACCCATAAAGTTATCTATACATTTTAGTATAAATTACTATATTTAGGATTTTATAAACATTCCATACAACATCATTAAAATAAATATTGTTAGAATAATCGATTGATGTCAATATTAAATTGATTAATATTAATCATCCTTATTTTTGAAACCCAATACATAGGTACGCCTATAAATTAACATCCTATATCAAATATGAGTGAAGATTTTTTGTTTTATTGCATAATATATAATTCATAAAATTATAAATAGGATTCATATCTCAAATGCCCTCAATCTATATATAATCATCTTTTTTAAGGTTGAATGCTAAAATAATTCATACATATTATATGTTACACAATGATTATTCAACCCTAACTATATAGAATATAAATTTTATAGTCCTTTATTCGCATGCCCTTTATAATAATTCTCTTGAGACTTCAACCTCTTAAATTAATAATTGATAGTTTATTTATAACTTTATACTTCTCCGCATGTAAAAAATATTCTAGTTATTTTAATACATTTCCCTAGGTGCCTCTTCTAATATTATTGACATGTTTGATGTTTAATACATTTTTGTGTTAGTAAAATCATCTAAGTTGATATTGAGAATCTTATAATGAGATATATGATTAGGAATAATTAAAAAGATTCATATTCCATCTACCATTTCATTTGGTTTGTCATGAGTACTATAATTCCATTGTCCATAAAATTTATATTTAACAAGGTTCCTCCTAGATCAATAAATTTACTAAAACAAAAAATCATAGTATAAACATTATTAATAATTTTTTAAAACTGCATAATTATGAAATTCATTAATAAAATATCAAAATATTGAAACCTTATCAATCTATGACACCATAGGTTTATCCTTGGTCATTCATGGTCGTTATCAGCTAACATATTTCATAATGGTTTATAATGATAATGTGAACTAACCCAAGAATATTCCTTGGGTGTGGATAACGATATTTGAAGTAAGTCCACTCCCAATATGATCCAGAATGATGGTTGATAAATATTCTACCAACCCTTTTTGGGGTTATTATCTATAGGTGAATCTGTGCCAAAACCTTATACAATTCTAGTATGTATAATGTTATGAATTTCTAGGAAAACCAAATAATCTATACCATACCAAAATTTTTATGATATATTTCTCAAATTAGAAATAAAATATATTTTAAAAAACATGGTTCTGTTCCCTATCCTATATTTTACCAAATAATATTTCTAATGTTTCTACTAAACCTGCTTTGATACCAACTGCAATGACCTGATCTCTAGGAGCCCATAGTCTATGCCTATATTATTACTTTGGAAATAGATACAAGAAATCTCATTCTAAGGGATTGAATAGTTTAATAGTCTTGAATAAGCTGATTAAAATATTCTTCTCATTTTTCATGTGTAATTAAATTTAACAACATTGTGAAAGTGAAAATTATAAATCCTTGGTCCCATTAAATGATTCCTCATTCAGATCCTTGGGAATATAAAAAAAATAAATGTTTGTTTTGATTATAATTTTGGGTTATGTAAAATAGAATACATCATTAGTAGATAAGGAATAATTAATATGGAAAAGTAAATAACTGAAAACACCTTCCATCTAATCAATAACTAGAGACAAATAAATAATCTAACTATAATAAATAATGTTTAAATATTATCATATAAATATTATTATAATCATGAAACTAATCCCAGAATATCATGACTATTCAAATAATTGCATGTTCATCAATAAATGATTTTAGGATGATGGGATGAATATTGTTGGATATCTTAATCATAATGTAGAGGGCTCATAGAAAGATATCTTTCATACATGGGTAAGGCCTCAACCAAATAACCAATCTAGTTTGTTTCATAATACATAAAAATTCATCGATGGGATATCTATAAATTGGATCCAACCATCCATTAACATTCCCAATGCATTAATCAGATTTATAAATATCACAACATATTCAACATGACTTAATAATCAATAAATGTTTGTATCTAAATAAAGAGAATACATAATATCAGTACCTTCCCTAGTCAAACTGAACATAAACCATTCAAATAATGAATAAGGATAATATCATTACAAAAAATCATCAGTATACAATAATTGAAATATTGTTTTTTTATGAATATAAATACCATAAAAGTTCATTAAATACATTCATGAAGGAAATAACCTTTTAAATTTGAAATATGCTTTCTAAAAAATTGTTGAATTTTAGGATAAGTAGTTTAATCCAAAAATAACCAATAAATATTTTCGATAATTATTATAATCATTGAGTTGTTATGATGGTAGATAATTTAATTCATGTCATATTTTTAAATGAAAATATGATGTTTTCACTTTCAGTAAAAGTTCCATGGTTAGAAAATAACTAGA
The DNA here is from genome assembly GCA_963277665.1 of Viscum album. Taxonomy (NCBI): domain Eukaryota; kingdom Viridiplantae; phylum Streptophyta; class Magnoliopsida; order Santalales; family Viscaceae; genus Viscum; species Viscum album. Next base: position 1,065,283,599 of record OY728137.1, read on the forward strand.
ATAATATTTTATTAAAATGATCATAAAAATTTGAACTAGGGAAAACAAATTTTTAATCTATAATTGGAAAATAGTATAATTTTTTTTGGAAAATATTTAAAATAAAATTTGTACATGGAATAATATATTTCTGATCGAATAGGAAATGTCAATTTTTATTAAAAAATTTAGGTCAATCACTTATGTTCATAGAATAATGAAACATAAAAAAATATAAAAACTATAAATAATTTTTTTATAAAATGGTTGGGTTTTAATATAGAAATATTAAATAGTTATCCCAATAGATAAATAAAAATAGTGTATCCTAAATATTGATGAGATTGTCAAATAAATCCTTATCGAATGCTAGAATTTCATCATGAACACTCTAAACTAATATATATTACATGTATATTTATTAAAATGTTATACCAAATTAATTTAAAAAATTATAATATCATATTATATTTTATTATAATATTTCACATCCAATTTAATAATTATTATTTATTAAAAATTTCATTTTCATGTGTAAATAGTAACATTTTTCATAGAAATATGTGTTCTTTAGTTGTGGGACTTTTGCATTGATCGTGGTTAAATCATCCCCAAAATTTTAATTATGATATAAATATTATTTATATTATTTATATAAATACATATATTCATCTATATAATATAGAGATATAAAAATGAATATCACCCTTCATGGAGATAGTTTGTTCTACACACGCATGAACATTGTTTTCATATTTCAACAAAAGGAATGAAAGAAAGGTATATAATAAGTAATCATTATAGGATAGTTATATTATCTTATATATCTTATAAATTCATTAAATATATCCTTATTTTCATAAAATTAATGTAGAAATGAAAAAACAGATCATATCGCTCCATGGAGGTTGTAGTCAACACATACACACAATAAATGTTATTATTTTCCAATGGAGTAGAATGTAACAAGGTATATAAGATATTATAATTTTTTAAAATTAATTATAGAAAAAATAACATATAATTCATTATTTATAACTTTAAAGCCATCCAAGTAATTTGTTTATTAAAAATGATTTAAAATGATACTTAGAGACAATAATACATATATACGCTCGAGCAATGTTTTTAGTTTCCATATAATAGAAAAAAGATAGAATATGGGTTTTTAATAATAAAAAAATAACATAAAATCATATTTATGTTATTTTATCTTTTATTTTAGGATGGATACAGTAGATTTAGAGGATGTATTTGAAGACACAAATTTTAATCACTCTGTAATGAAGATTACCTCTTTGTCATTATACATCCATTATAAACCATCCTAAGGACCCCTGAAAAAAGTATTTTAAGAATAATATCACTAATAAATAATGAATTGGTAGTCTGGGAAGAAAAATTTTCAAGGTTTTTTTGAGATATTTTATTAATAAGGTGTACAAACATATATGTCTGATATCGTTTTTTGTGTGAGGGGTGTTGAACTCATGGAATTACATAATGTATAAAATTAATATAAATCAATTTACATGTCAAAAATGATCAAAATTGTTATTATTCATTGTTAATATGGGTATTATTAGAATTAAAATCATAAAATTATATTTGTACATGTTTTGGTTATGTTTGTACCTTTATCAGATAGGTTTAACCCCATGTTATCCCTTTAAAAAATTACAATGATAAAAAAGTTTTTACTCATTACGAGTAAGGAAAGTTAATATAAAAAGAAATGTTATACATAAATGGACCATGTTTTAAACATTCAATCATATACCATATAGATTTAAAATTTTTATATTTTTAGTAACTTTAAATGCATTAATAATATTTTATTTATTATTAAATTTTAATAATCTCAATTTTTGGAAATACATGAAATATTACAATATAATAGGACTATAACTCTGGTAAAAAAATATCAAAATGGAATGGAATCTAATAATGGTAATATATGGTTTTAATATATTCATAAAATATTTTTTATATTTATGTATAATTTTAAACATTATCGTTTGGTTTAAAGCATTGGATAATAAATTTTTACCAGAATCATGGTGATGACATTTTAATGTTAATGGTTTATAATTTTACATGTATGTAGTAAATTTAATCCTAAATTGAATAGGGTTGAAATTTTAGACCATTTTTCATCCTAATAACCCTGTTTTAAGATTTTTTTTTCTTTTTATGGATTTTAATAATATATATTTAACATAACATGTTATTAATATCAATCAAATAACTATTCATATAATTTGAATTTCAATATGAAGTTAATGTAATTTAATTTTAATTTTACCCTTTAAAACATATATAATAGGTTTTATGTAAATTTATAATTTTTTGGGTCACATTAAATCATACAACAAATATTATTTTTTTAGTTTTCATCATCATTTTGTAAATTTTTTACTACTTGTAAAAGCATTGTTTCGAAGTTAAGTAAGAATTTTATGTAATTATTTAATTACATTGAATTAAAAACAAAACTTGAGGAAAAAAATAATATATATATAAAATAATCAATTAGAACTTAAATTATCCTCTATTTATCTATATATAAAAATTTCAGAACTTTTTAGGTATGGTGATTAAAATTTTTGGAATTGTCTTTACGTAAAATAATATAAATGCCATTATAAAAGGAATATATCAAATGAATCCATATAATTAATTTTTTTATTTATATGGGATAATATATCCTATAAAATAAAATAAGTGCATGTTTTGGAATGACTTTGAGAACTTTTAAAATAGTTTTAAGCATATTTTACCCATTTTAACCTTACCAATGTGACTAATATTTACCATATATACTATTCCTAATGGAAAAATATGGAATAAATTTTCCAAATTTGATCATAATCATTCCAAATGTGATATCCATTTTCCAAGATTTAATAACTATAAATGAAAAAAATACAATTGTGTATAACCTCTATTATAATTTCATCTTTCTGGTACTACTATTGAATTATCACCCATTAGATATATTGACAATGAGATTTCATCTCATTACAGCCATTCCATAAGACATTATAAATCAATAAAATCACAAATTTTTTAATGTAAATAATATATAGTATTCATATAGGATAAATTTGTGTCTGGATTCTAGATAGTATATGTTCTTTTCGATCAAATGGATATAGAGCTAATCACCGTAAAGAATTTTGGTTATGTTGCAACTCAATCCTCACTCTGGTGAAAAATGAGTTGGTTTAAGATATCCCCCCTCACTAGACACTCATGGAGGATGTTATTTTGATAGCTTACATGATCTTTGAGAACCTTGTTGAAGGTTTTCCAAACCATTACATTGTTATCCTGCCATTTAAAAATATTTAACTCAATTATTATCATTTTAATAACAAAACCAATTGAAATATTCTTCTCCACTATCATATATTTATCTATTTGAAAAAGAAAATTTGTTATTAAATTGAGAATACCCCATGGTTTTATGTTCATTTTTGGGATATTACCCCATATAGAAACATTATTTCATCAAATGGGGAAGTATTCGTTTTTTATATTTCTATCATACATATATCTGTTGTTATACTTTTCCATGATTAAGTAATAAGTTCTATAGGGAATTATATAATATTTATTGTTAAATCGTACGGTAAATGTTATGTTTTTAATTAGTGATGGGTGGGGATTGATATATATATATATATATATTTATTTATATATCCCCTAATGCATTATTAGGCCACACAAGACACATTTACTATTGGTAGGGGCATATTCCATACCTATTAATATATGATTTCAGGGAACATGGACCTATAAAAGTGATTATTATGTGTGACATTATTCATTCCACAATCATGATGTCAGTAAATATTATCCATGCTTTTATTTTTTTGGATATATTATACCTTTTGTTTCATTTGATTATGGTGTTATTTTGAAAATTTATTTCTTTTTTGAATTTTTATTTATGAAATGATTATGTTATGAAAAATTCTGTAATATACAACCCATTATTGGCCATTTGTTCTAACCATTTTTGGTTTTCACTTCCCCATGAAACCAAGAACAAAGTTATATACAATTCAGAAGGATCTAATAAAATTCATAATAATGTTCTCATTGTGTTTTTATGCATTATATTATGATATCATGTTTAATTTAAAAATTATATATGTATTTAGTCTTGTAAGACTAGTAATTATTTGGACCATTCAATAAATCTGGCATTTTTTACTATTAATGTAATATAACTATCGTATCTATGTTTCTAGAGTGTGGGAGGTTTCAAGATGGAAGTCATAAATCCGTTAATAAAAATGATCAACATCACATTACTTATAATGATAGTTTTTGAGGATGATACAATATTTTCTTATTATAAGAAGCTTGTTTGTAAATATTTCTATACTCAAGTAATTTAAAAAAATTAAATTTCCCTTATTGGGACGTTAAATTTTTCATGGGATTATAACTCACTAAACCTAATGACTATATTTTTATTTAAAGAAAATATAGTAAATAGATTTTAAAATAGTATGTGGTGGTGAATCCAGGAGGTGTATCTACTCAAATTCACATTAGTGGAAAACATTACAATTCTAATGATTAAAATGTTGTGAATAAGAATGATTATAAGAAGCTAATAGAAAGTCAGTTTATCTGACATCATCAAGTTTTTACATAGTCTCTTATAACTCGATCCCATTTTGTAAATAAATTAGAAGGGTTATCATCTATTTTCATCTAATAAAATCATAAAATACATTTCAAATGTTACAACACCATCCCTTGTAACATAGAGCCGATGTCTTACAGTACAACATTAGAATAAAATACATAGAATCACATCCTAAAGAACTGAATATTTTATTAGTCATGGTAAACTAGATAAATATATGGTTCTCATATTAAATTTGAAAAAAAATTACAAAATATTTTTTTCTTGAATAATGTTATTAAATCATAAATTACATTACATATTAATAATAGAACAGTTCATGGATTCTTAGGGACAATAAAAATAACAGTGAGCTCAAATTCTCAATAAGTGTTAAGTACATCAGGGGATATCATGATTCAAAAATAAAAATAAAAATGGAACAAAAAATAATATAACAGACATCCTATTTATATAAAATTAATATCATGATATATAATGAATATTGAATATGGAAAGGAAAATAACTAAATGCACATTCCATTTAATAAAAAAATAATTATGAAATATATATAGAGATAATATTACTAAGAATATATTAGAAAAATAATAACTGAATTCTTATTGAATGAAATGATTGATAATTGGACATCATGTTCCCATGAAGAGAATACATCATATATAAATTATGTTCATAATATATTTTAAAATTATAGGTTGAACCTTGTTTACTTTTTTCTTAGGGATTCAACACATGATACTACTGATGCCTCCATGAGAAATATAATTCCGGGGCCCACCCATCACTATAGGTCCAACGTATTCCTCACAAATTAAATTCTTGATTTAGTTCTTAAAAAATATCGTCATCAGAAAATATTATTATTGATTAAAGAAAACGTATTTATCAATATTTCCCAAGATAAACTAAAAACATTCGATATAAATTACCATATGTAAAAATGGTATTTAGTTTATGAAATATACATATCCATGTTACAACGAATGTGGATAAACCCTAATGTAAACAATATCCATTATAAATAAATCATAATTCATGTTAAAACAAAAAATATGTAGTAGATAACCAACTTAATGTGACTATGTGAATATTTACAAATATGTATCAGTGAAATGTAAACTCATAAAAAATCCCTTACAATGATCACAACGTTAAAGATAGAATTATTCAATGAATATATTATATGTATCAAATTAAAATAAAAAAAATTAAGTATAAATACCATAAAATATAATCAAAATTCATTATACAGATTATCCTATAATATCAAATTCAAATTAATAAGAAATATAACCCAATGAAAATAATTTTTCATGTCAAAATATATACCAAATGGTAACATCCATGTTGAATACCCTTGGAATAATTAATTCAAATAAAAATTTAAAATCCCATTAATTATTAAGGAATAATTATATTACATGTCCACGATGTATTATCTATGCCATATAAAATAAATTAAATGCACAATAATAAAATATGTCTCAATGAAGATAAATTGAGGTGGAGTCCCTTACCTCAGAGTTCCATTGGGTTGAAAAATGTTTAACATCTTTTATAATGGTTTTAGTCATTTTATTAATTTATATCCGAACAATATTCATATTTATAATATCATATATAAACCTCTTATAACATATTATCATATGTTCGTTATAAATAATTTATTGTTTTTATTGTTTCAGGCGTTAATTTATTTGTTAACTCATTCATATTTTCTCATGAATGTTTTGGTTATGTGGTATAGGATATATAATCGTAATATCTATAATAATTATCTTTTCGTAGTTATAATATTTATAAATAAATTATTCCTTTATGAAAAATAATGAAATATGGTTATCAGAAATGAATCATGTTATGATCCTGGAGACTGTATGTCGTATGTATGCATGAGTAATGTATCCATTTTTCAATGGTCATTATGGAAAAGAGGTATGTATAATTTTATCAATGAAAAAGTATAATAATATAATAGATATAATGTCATTCCATTAAATATACATATTAATATAATCCATTTGGATTGACGATGATAATAGAATCATATTACTTCATGAATGCTGTATTACACACGTACATTAAGGACATTATCATCTTATATTGAGTGAAATGAAGAAAAAATGAAATATTATATATTTTAAAAATGATAAATATTTTATTATTATCATATATATTCACTAGCTATATCCTTATTTCCTTGACAGTAATTTTTTACTGAAAAATTTATCACATCACTTCACGAGGTGGTAGTATGTCGTACACATGAGAGCCTTTATCTTATCGCATATGGAATGAATATAAAATATTTATATATTATATATTGACTTGAGAGGTATAATTATGAAATTAATATATATATATATATATAATATCGGTCATCATACCCTACCAAGAGATGTGTTGATGGATATTGTGTCACATGGGTTCGTGAGGTGATAGTTTGTCTTACAAAAGAGTGGAATCAACATTTCCCATTTGATGGAAGAGGAGATGGATATAAGTTAATACCATAACAAAAACATATATCATTTCATCAGATATATTTAGGTTATTATTTATTTATATATTAATAATATTTTAAGGATGTGTAAGATGAAATATAAAACACATGGTTAAGAAATCTTTCTCTGCTCAGACAATCTCTTTAGAATTATACTGAAAGTATCACTGGAATTTCCTTTTTTCCATAAACAAAGAAATATTGGATGAGGATATATAATTTTTTAAGTTATTTTTAATGAAATTTTTGAACTATAATGGTTTTAATTTATGAAGAAGTGAAAAAATATGGTTATATTTTTATAAGTGTGGTGAGTGGCACAATTGGAATTTACAGAAATAAAAAGGACTATACACATATTTTCCATTCCAAAAGGGTCTAAAATGGAGTATTCTAAAGAATTTAAAATTATAAGGTATAAATATGGATATAAAATATATTTTAGGAATATTTTTAGATCATTTTAAAACTTATGGTTTTTAGTTTCACACCTCAATAAACTCATTTATACTTTAATAATGGTATTTAATTTGTACTGTTTTCAAAATTCATTACAGTCAACAGTTTATTTATACTTATTAGAAGAAAAAAATATTCTTATTCCAAATATTTAATCCATTTAAAAAACATAAATTCAAAGAAGTGGAAAAAATAAATTTAATACAAAATTCATTGACGATACAAAAAAAGAGGGTTTTCAGGAAGAAAATTCTCACATGTAATGAAGGTTTTAATATTACAATTCAACATGAAAAGTTTCTAAATAAACTAATATATATATATTATAATATTATATAACTAAATTATCATTAAACTCAATTTAAATATTATTATATACTTTTTAATTATTTAAATAAAAAAGTAACATTTTTGGGAAAAGCATTAGTTACCACTATTCATCAAAAAATGTATCATTTCTGAAAAATCCAAAAAATGATGTTTATGATATTTTTTAAAATTTTATTCTAAAAATTAATTTCATTTTATGAAATAAATTTTATAAAAGTGGAAAACAAATAATTTCAAATTATGAGCGCAATGTCTAAATACACATTCATTTAAAAAAAATACATACTTATAGAAAAAATATTGTTTTTTCTTAATTGATTATTATTTAATTTATAATCAATATATATCCATTTTATTTTTTAAAAAAATTTATAAACCACATAAATTTTAAAATTTATTTATTTCAATTCATAACCACCTATTTTACAACTAAGTAATAATGGTATACTATATTACGATACATTTAGATTTGGGGTTTCATGTTACACAATCCATCAAATAACATAACATTAAATAAATATATTTCATAGGTTGTTTTATCTCTTTGTATCATGTGACATATGTAGGATCGAAATAGAATATGAGATGCTCAATATACAAGAGGGGGGGTGAATTGTATACTTTAAAAATTCCTTTGGAACCTTTAAAGTTAGTTATGAATAACTAGAGTTTCCTTAATAAAAGGAAAGAACTAAGTTTAACAAAGTTAAACTAAGTAAATTCACAACACCTCTAACACCGAACTAAACTTGGAAAGAGATTCCAAAAGTAGGTTCCGGAAATATGGTTCCGGAAATTGAAACTTAACAAAATTTACAATATGAGATTCTACCTTAAAGCGTATAGAATCTAAACTGATCAGAGTAAGTAAGGAAGTATAAGAAAATTATACTTTCCTTAAGATACAAAATGCAGCGGAATAAAACAAGTAGAAGAACTACTAGTAACAAGATGATAGTCTTTTAACCCAAAGAGAAGGGTATCCAACAACCTTGGATAAAGGTCCCTTGATTTATACTTTCAAGCAAGTCTGTCTTACCCACACCAGGGTAAGCCCTCGATACGAAGATCGGTGTCTCTGTCTTGCTATCCCCGCAAGCCCTCAACTTCAAGGTAGTTGGCAACCTCTGTCTTTCTCAGCAAGAAAGCCCTCGATCTTTAAGGTAGTCGGCACCTCTGTCTTTCTCAGCAAGAAAGCCCTCGATCTTTAAGGTAGTCGGCACCTCTGTCTTCCTATCCCCGGAAGCCCTCGAATGTAATCACCAACATTCGGAGTCGCACGAAGCTTTGAGAGTTAATAAGAGACTCTCTCTCTAGAAATCACTTCAACAGCATGTATGCACAAAGTCAAAAATGTTCATCCATCCGTTGTGAGCTTTTTCAAATGAGCTCCTATTTATAGGTGAGGTCGGCTCCTTCTCCAACGGTCATATTTCCCATAAAGTTAGGAGGGACCTGTACACGTGTCACTTAGACAACGGTTAGTTTATAACAAAATGGACGACATCGTTTTATAACAAAGTAAGTGTAACAGAATGCACGACATCGTTTTAAACTCTAACATAAAAGTTCGGAATAGAAATTTCGGAGTGAAAGTTCGGAGTGAATAAATTCAGAGTGTATAAAACAATGATAATCAGATTCTGTTTAATGAGTGAATTCGGAATGAGAATTCGGAATAGGAATTCGGAATAGGAATTCGTCATCAGAATTCGTAATGAGAATTCAGAATGAGATTTCTTCATTAGAATTCGTAATGGGAATTCTTCATTGGAATTCGTAATGAGAATTCGTAATGAGAATTCTTCATTAGAATTCGTAATGCGAATTCTTCTTCAGAATTCGTAATGAGAATTCGGAATGAGATTTCTTCATTAGAATTCGTAATGGGAATTCTTCATTGGAATTCGTATCCTGAATCTGGAATAGAACTTAGTCAGAATTCATAACCGGAATTCGGAGTGAAACTTCCTTATAGTTCTTGTCCAGAATCCAAACCCTAAAACAGAATGCTTTTTATCAGTTTTAATGATTCCGAGAAAGTGAATCCGAATTTCATACTTAAGAAAAATATTAATGAAAATATGATAAGGATAATTTTTCTTATAAAAGCGATTTTCCTTAAGAAAGCATTTTTCCTTATAAAAGCGATTTTCCTTAAGAAAGCATTTTTCCTTACAAAAGCAATTTTCCTTAAAGATAAGGTGTTTGTGATTTTCAAAACAAGAAGGAATGGAAAAGTCATAAGGAAAACCTTATTGACTCAACAATCTCCCCCTTTTTGGAAAGCACAAACATCCTTACGAAAAAGCTATTCTAAGAAGAAAGAAACATATTAAAGCTTATCTCCCTTGGTTTAAGAATATAGATGAATACGACTAACTCCCCCTTAGGCTTTGAATCTCTAAGGATCGTATTCATATTTCCGGAGTGATGTTTCTTTAATAAAAACTCCCCCTTAAACAAACTCTTATTAGAGTTCTTTCTCCTTGGGTATTTTCCTTTCTCCCCCTTTGATAAGCACTTATTAGATTTCCTCTTTTTCTTAAGGATCTTTTCCTTCTCCCCCTTTGTGATTTTCAAAAAGAATTTCGAGGGAATGGAAAAAATAACAAAGTACCTGAAAGAATTAGTAACAACAACAAAACAGAACAACAAGCACGATTCTCATTAAATTTGAAATGTCAGCAACAAAAACAGATTACAACAAAAAGATCGGATTGGTCATTTGGGATCTTTCTCTTTCGAAATCAGCCCATTGAGAATAGTCTTGATCTTCTTGAGATCCTTATGATCTTCCTCTGCTTGCTTTTCTAAGACAACTATTCTTGCTGACTGAGCTTGAATGATTTCTTCCTGAGCCTTCAACTTTTCTTCCTGAGCTTCCATTTTCTCTTCCTGAGACTTTATCCTTTCTAGAAAATTGATCCGATGATCCCTTTCAAATTTCCAACTTTGATTAACAGAGTTGAGCTTTCCATTCAGATCTCTTACTTCCTGACTCCGAATGTTCTTTTCCTCTGCCAATTTCTCATCGAATGATGCAGTCATCTCATGAAACTTCTTGTCCTCGGTTTGAAATGCATCCTTGACATTCTCCTGAAACTCATCCAGCAACCTCATCTCTTCCACATTCTTCTTCGACCAGCTAGTCATCCTTTTGCAAGAACTTTTATGGGCTTCGTAACCAATGAAGAAATTTTTGAACTGGGCTTCTATCTCAACACACTTATCCATTACCATGGATACGGAATCTGTTTTCTGATTCAGCGTATGTTGGAGCATCTGGCACCGAGAATCAATACTGGAGAAGGTCGGAATGGTTCCCACCAACTTCTTCAAGGATTGAACAACAAAATCGTGCCCCAACGAAGATGATTCCGAATCTGACATCTTGCTAGGAGAATTTTCTTCTTCAATAAGCTCCAACTTCCTCTTTGAAGAACTACCAGATTCCTTCCTCATACTCTTTTCTGAACTCGGGGTATCAGCAATAACTTGTTTCCCCTTATCTTTTTCCAGAATAGAAATCTGTTCCGGAGATTTCTTCTCACTGTCAGAAACTTGAACAACCAAATCTTCCTCATCAACAACTTCTATATTTTCTTTCTGAGCAGCATCAAGTAATAATTGTTCTTCTTTTCCATGATAAGAAACTTCTTCCTCTCCTTCCTTTCCTTCTATTACTGGAGTAACTAGTTTTGAAGATTCGGCTTCAGAAGTTCGGAGCGACAGGTGTTCCGAAGGAGTTCCCTTATATTCGTCTACTTGTTTGAGCACATCTCCTGTCTCGCCACTACCTTCAGCAACCTCTTCAGCTTGTTCCACTTGTTCAACTTCGTCAGCATTCTTAGCAGCAGCCTCTTTCGGATCATCGATATTTCTTCCTGGAGTCTCAGGTAGAGAGTCCAAAGAAAAAGTTCTCGGAACGGGAATGGTTGCTGAAACCATTTCATTAAACTTCAACAAGGCTTGCACAGCCTCAGCTTCTGACAACTTCTTCTTCAGCTTCTTTTCCTTAGCTTGCTTCTCGAGCTCATCAGCAGCCTTTTCTTTCAGAGCCTTAGCCTCTGCGGGATCCAATCCGAACTGCGGATCTCCTTCCTTCCTCTTTTCCTTGTCAGCTCTCCACTTCGCTGCAACCTCATCAGTAAATGTCTTCTTCTTCTTAGGCTTAGGAGGTGCGGAATGGACTTCCTTAGACTTAGGTTCCTGAGCTTCACCTACCACTTCTTTCAGCTTCCTCTTCCTTACCGGCTTAGGCGATTCCGGATCAGCCACTTTCGGAGTCACTTCTTCTTGAGGAGGAAGATCAATAAACATGCCAGACTTCTTGTCAAATGCTATATTCATCCTTTTAAGAGTTGCATCACTGAGCAACATGATCTTGCAAACTTTCGGTTTAGAACTGCAAGCAACCTTGAAGGACTCAAGGCACCGAACTATCAGCTTCGACAAAATTGCCGGATACATTACTATCTGAGCTCTCAGATTCCCTTTCTTTAAATTCTCAAGATTAAGAAGGATATGCTTCATCAGGTTGAACTTCCTTTGATTTATCAAGAAATCTAAGATGTATATCTCACTCTTCTTCAAGCTGTCCTTGTCTCCTTTTCTCGGTACAATAAGCCCTTGCACCCATAACTCCAGAATCCGGAAGTTTGTAGATAGGGTTGCAATTTTCGAAGCCTTATCATCATCCAGTCCGAGAATTTCTAAGGCTTTCTCCTTGTTGAAACTACCCAAGGAGTCTGGCAGAACATGCGAGATAAACTCAGCTTCCCCTTCATAATTCAACCCTACCAAGCTTGCAGCCTTGGTGTAAGATAGCTTATAAGTCTTGCCATACGATTTGAAGGAAAATTTTTCTCTATTGAATTCCACAAAGAAAGCAACCGACTCATAAAACTCAACAAGCAAGTCTGGGTAAACTTCATCTTGGTTGCCGGTTTTTGATATTGCAACATCTTCCCAGCCATTGAGCTTGATATTCTTTGATATAATAGAATCATAGTTGCTGAAGAAATTTGGATGCACTAACCGTTCTCTGTAGACTAACCACTGAGAAATGGGCTTGGTTGAAGACATCTCTTGAGAAGCTAACTCTGCAGACATTCGGATTAGAAGTCTCTGAGAAGTTCGGAACTGAGAAGACTGAAGTTCGGAACTGGAAAACTGTAGTTCGGAACAGCCTTAAATCAGAGAGACAGAGCTTCAGCACGCAAGAGCTTGAGATCGATGTGGGACGAGAAAATAGGGTCCCCTTTATATAGGCTTTGGGATGACGGTTCAACTTCCTCGGTTGATCTAACGGTTTAGAATGATCTGAGATCAGATCTGACGGTTGAGAGGTTGAATCCGATCTTTTTGAGGTTTTATTAAAACAGAATTCAAGAAATTCAAAAAAAAAAACCGAAAACAAACTATAAGAAAATGCCAGCAAGTAAAATATGATTACGAAAACTTCAGTAAGGAAGTCATACCTTTCGGATTAGCTTAGGAAAGTTATTCGTAATGGGTAATGTAAAGACGACTACGAAAAACTCAATACGAAAAACCTAATATGAAAAACTCAATACGAAAAACTCAATACGAAAAACTCAATACGAAAAACTTCAAAAAAAAACTTGTTATGGAAGATTCAATACGAAAGTTTTTCCATTATGAAAATACCAGTACGAAAATTTTCCATTCCGGAAATTTTCAATACGAATACTTTTATTCAAGAAGTATTTTGTATGGAAATATCCATTCTGGAAAATTGTAGTTCCGGAAGTTCCATTCCGGAAAGTTTCGTTCCGAAAATTTTAAAAACAAATTTTGAAAAACTTTGTTAAATAAACAAACAAATGTACTCCCCCTAAGAAAAGGAGTTTATTACTGTGAGGAGATTTTTCCAACAGAAAGTTAATTAAGGAAGATTACCTTACGGTTATCATTCCTAACTTCTGTTTAATATATTCAAATCTATCAGAAGGTAAAGATTTTGTGAAAATATCAGCAAGTTGATCTTGCGTTCCGATAAACTGAAGAATAATATCTCCTTTAAGTGTGTGATCCCTAAGAAAGTGATGCCTAATATCTATGTGTTTTGCACAGGAGTGATGTGCAGGGTTTTTACTTAGGGCAATGGCACTTGTGTTATCACACAAAATTTGAGTTTTAGTAAAACTCAAGCCATAGTCTGTGAGTGTGTGTTGCATCCACAACACTTGTGCACAACAACTTCCAGCTGCTACATATTCAGCTTCAGCAGTGGAGAGTGCAACAGAATGTTGCTTCTTGCATGACCAAGAAACTAATGAATCTCCTAAGAAATGACAAGTTCCGGATGTACTTTTTCTATCCATTCTACAACCACCAAAGTCAGCATCAGAAAAGCTTTTTAGAACAAAATCATTTCCAGAAGTATAAAATAATCCTAGATCCATGGTTCCCTTAAGGTAGCGAAATTTTTTTTTAACTGCCTTTAAGTGAGATTCCTTAGGATTGGATTGATATCTTGCACATAAGCATACTGAAAACATTAAGTCTGGTCGACTAGCAGTTAAGTAAAGTAGACTACCAATCATACCTCTAAAAGATGTTTGATCTACTGGTTTCCCAGCTTCATCAAGATCTAAAGAGTTTGAGGTACCAATAGGAGTACTTATACTCTTCGTGTTGTCATAACCATACTTTTTAAGAAGATCTTTAATATACTTATGTTGGGATATGTAGGTTCCTTCTGGTTTTTGAGAAATTTGAAAACCAAGGAAAAATGTTAACTCACCCATCATACTCATTTCAAACTCAGATTTCATTAGACTAGCAAAAGAATCAGTCAAATATTGCTGAGTTGAACCAAATATAATGTCATCAACATAAATTTGAACAATCAAAACATTTTTCTTATCTTTCTTTATAAAAAGGGTTGGATCTGCATTTCCCTTAACATAGTTATTTTGAAGCAAAAATCCAGTGAGTCTATCATACCATGCTCTTGGGGCTTGTTTAAGGCCATACAAAGCTTTGGTAAGTCTAAAAACATGATCAGGATGTTTTGTATCTTCAAAGCCAGGAGGTTGTTCAACAAAAACTTCCTCTTGAACATAACCGTTAAGAAAAGCACATTTCACATCCATTTGAAATAGTTTGAAATTAAAGAATGCTGCAAAGGCAAGTAGAATACGAATAGATTCAAGTCTAGCTACTGGAGCATAGGTTTCTTCATAGTCTATTCCTTCTTGCTGATTATAGCCTTTAGCAACAAGTCTAGCTTTATTTCTAACAATGACTCCATTTTCATCACATTTGTTTCTGAAGACCCATTTTACTCCAATAACAGAAGTTTCCTTAGGTCTTTCAACCAAGGTCCAGACTTTATTCCTTTCGAATTCATTTAGCTCATCTTGCATTGCTTTGATCCAATCATCATCACCTAAAGCTTCATCAGTGCTATTAGGTTCTAGTTGGGAAATAAATGCTAGATGTTCTACTTCATTTCTTAAGGAACTTCTAGTCCTTACAGGTTGATTTACATCACCAATGATACTATCACTGGGATGATTCTTAAGAAACATCTGATTTGGGTTTTGTAAAACCTGTTCATCAACATAAGGTAGAAAGTCTTCTGGGGTAAATGTTTCAGAAGTATCTTCTAGAACAATTTCCTTATCAGAAGGTTCTTCTAACAAAGGTTGACAATCAGTTTTTGAAAACACATCCGAAGATGTAAGTTGGGAGGTTTTAAAAACAAAAGGATCTGACTCATCAAATTTCACATGTACTGTTTCCTCAACAGTACAAGTATTTTTATTAAAAACTCTATAAGCCTTAGAGGTTGTGGAATATCCTAAGAAAATTCCTTCGTCTGATTTTGGTGCGAATTTATGTAAGTTATCTTTAGTATTCAAAATGAATACTTTGCAACCAAAAACCTTGAAGTAGGAAAGTCTAGGTTTTCTACCATTCCATAACTCATAAGGAGTTTTATTAAGAAAAGGTCTAATCAAAACTCGATTTATAGTATAACAAGCAGTACTTACAGCTTCAGCCCAGAAATGTCTAGCAATAGAATATTCACTCAACATGGTTCTAGTTATTTCTTGAAGAATTCGATTTCTTCTTTCAACTACACCATTCTGTTGAGGAGTTCTAGGTGCTGAAAAGTTGTGAGTAATACCTTTCTTACTACAAAAAGTTTCAAAATCAGAATTTTGAAATTCTCCTCCATGATCACTATGAATAGTTTTCAATGGAAGGTTTTTCTCATTTTTAACTTGAGCTCTAAAACTTTTGAAATAAGAAAAAACTTCAGATTTCCTTGCTAGAAAATAGACCCAAGTAAATCTAGTGTAATCATCAACTAGAACAAACACATAGTATTTGCCTCCAATGCTTCCAGTTTGTGTTGGACCAAAAAGATCCATGTGCACCAACTGTAATGCATCGGTTGTTGAGACTTCACTGATTGACTTAAAACTAGATTTATGTTGCTTGCCATATTGACAAGGATCACAAACTTTAGAAGAATCAAATCTAAGCTCCGGTAGATCCTTAACTAGTTTCTTCTTAGAGCGTTTACATAGGTTTCTAAGATTACAGTGTCCTAGTCTTCTATGCCATAACCAATAATGATCTTCCATTGCACTTAGGCAAGGTAAATCTTGGCTTCTTAGGTCTTCTAAGTTTAAGGTGTAAACATTCTCTTGCCTGTTGGCTGAGAGAATAAATTCTTCCTTGGAATTGTGAACTAAGCATTTATCATTCCTAAAATTCACAAGGTAACCTTCATCACATAACTGACTTATGCTAATGAGGTTGTGCTTAAGACCTTTAGCAAAAAGAACATTTGAAATCAAAGTTTTACCTAAAAGAACAATATTACCAATACCAACAATCTCTCCCTTAGCATTGTCTCTGAAAGTTACCTTTCCTCCTTTCGTTTTGATAATATTTTCAAAGAAGCTTTTGTTACCAGTCATGTGCCGGGAACATCCACTATCCATGTACCAAACATTGTTGCTGGAACTTTCTTTATTTTCCTGAAATTAAGAACAAAGTTAGACTTTCGGAATCCAAACTTGCTTGGATCCGAGATTTCCAGACAATAAAATCTTAGGTACCCACATTTTCTTAGAAAAATAAGCTTTATGAAAACCTAAGGATTGGGTTTTGTTTAAGGAACAATTTCTTGCCCAGTGACCACCACATTGACACTTAGTACAAAATGGGGCACTTTGAGGAACAAAATAATTGTTGCTGAAAACAGGTTTTGCATGGGTATAACCAAATCCGGATTTATTTCTTAAAGGTCGTATTTGAGAATACATCTTATCAAAATTTTCCTTACCATGGGTAAAGTTTGATAAGCACTTCTTTAAGGAAAAAATTTCGGACTTGAGTTTTACAACCAAGTTTTTATCTTTAAAATCATTAGTTTTGGAACTAGAGTTAGGCTCAAAAACTTTTTTATTAGAAATTACTTTTTCTAATTCTTTAGAAAGTTTATTCTTCTCAGAACTTACTTCCTCAAGATTTTTTGAAATACTTTCAAAATCAGCATTTTTCTTATCAAGATCTTTAGAAAGATCTGATATCTCTTTAGTAAGAATAGAATTCCTAGAATTTGCCTTATCAAGTTTCTTGTTGAGTTTTGAATTCTCAATCTCAAGAAGTTCAGCAAATCTAGAGACTTATTCAAAAGTAGGTAAAGTATTTTCCTCATCAGAAGATGATTCTTCATCAGAAGAGTTATAATACTTACTATCATTAGGATTTAAGGAAACATTGGTCAAAGATTCAGCATTTCGTACCTTAGCCATAAGACAATGATTATCAATAGGTAATCTGGATATAAGACCAAGATTCTTCTGTCCTGAAGATTCATATTCAGAAGATTCATCTGAAGAGTCACCACCACTGGCACTCCAGGTGTCATTAGCTTTCAAAACTTTCTTAGCTTTGGCTTTGTAATATTTCTTCATGTTCCTGTCTGAATGCCTTTCCTTTCTTTCTTTCTTTCTGAGCATAGGGAAATCTGGTCTAATATGTCCAGCTCTCTTACATTCATAACAAGTAACTTCTCCATCTTTCTTATCTTTCCTATCCTTCTTCTTATACTTGGATTGAAAGTTTCTCTGTCCAGCTATCTTGTTCATCCTTCGAGCAAGATTGGCTAATTCATTTTCTGAAACTTCACTTCCACTAGATTCGGATTGGAAAATGACTTTCTTCGATTTGGATCTGGTTACTCTCTCAGGAGTCTTAGCTTTCATCTGATTCGAAGTTGTAGTAAAAGCAACAGTACCATTTCCATTCTTCTTCTTGATGTTGTCAGCATCTCTCTTCATTCTAGTCTCATGTTGTAGAAGAGTTCCAAATAATTCATCAAGAGTAATTTGAGTAACCTTCCTGTTCTCATCTATAGCTGTTCTCTTGGATTCCCACTCATTGGGCATAATGTCAATTATCTTGTCCACAAGAGCTTCATCATCTAAACCTTTCTCTTCCATAGACTGTAGACTGTTGACGATTGTCATAAATCTTTGTTGTACTTTACAGATAGGTTCTCCATAAGGAAAATTAAAGCCATGATATTCAGCTCTAAGCATAGCCCTCCTAGTCTCAATCACTTTAGAAGTCCCAAAATGAGTAACCTCTAACTTCTTCCATATACAATTAGCTGCTTCACAAGAAGAAATTTGGCTATATATATTTCTAGTCATTGAACATAATAAAGTGTTGCGTACCTTGTAGTTGAGTTGATATTCTTGCTTCTCCTGGTTAGTAAAGGTTCTGACTTCCTTGTCAGGAATTTTATAATCACCAGTAAGCATGACAAAGTTATCTACTCCAGTATTGATAACAAACGTCTTCATACGATCTCTCCAGTATTCATAATCATTACCATCGAAGATTGGTGGCCTTGTAGGATTCAAATTGTCTATCGAACCAACATTCATTCCTGCCATACTTGAAAATAACTTGGAAACAAACTTGTTAATAACAAAAATTCAGAATCAAAAAGTTCGGAATAGGAAAAGTTCGGAATGGATAATCCGGAATGAAAAAGTTCGGAATTGAAAAGTGAGCAAGAAAAACTTGAACGTGAGTACAAGTATTTCAGTAACCTTGGCTCTGATACCAAATGTAAGAATGGTATAGAGTAAGAGGTTTCCAACCTCTGATACCAATTGTAGGATCGAAATAGAATATGAGATGCTCAATATACAAGAGGGGGGGTGAATTGTATACTTTAAAAATTCCTTTGGAACCTTTAAAGTTAGTTATGAATAACTAGAGTTTCCTTAAGAAAAGGAAAGAACTAAGTTTAACAAAGTTAAACTAAGTAAATTCACAACACCTCTAACACCGAACTAAACTTGGAAAGAGATTCCAAAAGTAGGTTCCGGAAATATGGTTCCGGAAATTGAAACTTAACAAAATTTACAATATGAGATTCTACCTTAAAGCGTATAGAATCTAAACTGATCAGAGTAAGTAAGGAAGTATAAGAAAATTATACTTTCCTTAAGATACAAAATGCAGCGGAATAAAACAAGTAGAAGAACTACTAGTAACAAGATGATAGTCTTTTAACCCAAAGAGAAGGGTATCCAACAACCTTGGATAAAGGTCCCTTGATTTATACTTTCAAGCAAGTCTGTCTTACCCACACCAGGGTAAGCCCTCGATACGAAGATCGGTGTCTCTGTCTTGCTATCCCCGCAAGCCCTCAACTTCAAGGTAGTTGGCAACCTCTGTCTTTCTCAGCAAGAAATCCCTCGATCTTTAAGGTAGTCGGCACCTCTGTCTTTCTCAGCAAGAAAGCCCTCGATCTTTAAGGTAGTCGGCACCTCTGTCTTCCTATCCCCGGAAGCCCTCGAATGTAATCACCAACATTCGGAGTCGCACGAAGCTTTGAGAGTTAATAAGAGACTCTCTCTCTAGAAATCACTTCAACAGCATGTATGCACAAAGTCCAAAATGTTCATCCATCCGTTGTGAGCTTTTTCAAATGAGCTCCTATTTATAGGTGTGGTCGGCTCCTTCTCCAACGGTCATATTTCCCTTAAAGTTAGGAGGGACCTGTACACGTGTCACTTAGACAACGGTTAGTTTATAACAAAATGGACGACATCGTTTTATAACAAAGTAAGTGTAACAGAATGCACGACATCGTTTTAAACTCTAACATAAAAGTTCAGAATAGAAATTTCGGAGTGAAAGTTCGGAGTGAATAAATTCAGAGTGTATAAAACAATGATAATCAGATTCTGTTTAATGAGTGAATTCGGAATGAGAATTCGGAATAGGAATTCGGAATAGGAATTCGTCATCAGAATTCGTAATGAGAATTCAGAATGAGATTTCTTCATTAGAATTCGTAATGGGAATTCTTCATTGGAATTCGTAATGAGAATTCGTAATGAGAATTCTTCATTAGAATTCGTAATGCGAATTCTTCTTCAGAATTCGTAATGAGAATTCGGAATGAGATTTCTTCATTAGAATTCGTAATGGGAATTCTTCATTGGAATTCGTATCCTGAATCTGGAATAGAACTTAGTCAGAATTCATAACCGGAATTCGGAGTGAAACTTCCTTATAGTTCTTGTCCAGAATCCAAACCCTAAAACAGAATGCTTTTTATCAGTTTTAATGATTCCGAGAAAGTGAATCCAAATTTCATACTTAAGAAAAATATTAATGAAAATATGATAAGGATAATTTTTCTTATAAAAGCGATTTTCCTTAAGAAAGCATTTTTCCTTATAAAAGCGATTTTCCTTAAGAAAGCATTTTTCCTTACAAAAGCAATTTTCCTTAAAGATAAGGTGTTTGTGATTTTCAAAACAAGAAGGAATGGAAAAGTCATAAGGAAAACCTTATTGACTCAACAACATATTTTATTGAATAATATTTTATTCTTTTATAATCATAGGTTGTTACATTCTCCCCATCTTAAAAAAAATTCCTTGCAATTTAATATTGTACTCTGATATGAAGGGTTTTCTATTCGAAGATTCCATTGTTGAAAACCCACATTGTAGAAAGGGTTAATGAAAAATAATCTTAATAAGTGATAATATGAATTAAAAATTACAAATGTAATGATGCATAAATAGGTTTTAAATGTAAGAGAGCATTGGTTGAGTATGAATATATGGACATAGAAGGAAATTATTAATAATTATAGAGAATGATAGAGGGATTTTATTATAAGAATCTTAATGATAAATAAAATTTTAAGGACTTGAAAATCATAAATCTGTAATGATTACAAATACCATTTGATTCATTGGATATGAAGTTAATATGATAAATTTGTTGTTTCACGATCCTTTTCCATAAAGTTGATGAATTCTTTTACTATATAAGAATATAATAAAAAATAATTACTTGATACACTCTAATTTTAAAATAACAATTACATCCTTTGGTTGTAGTTTGATCAATTCCATTTTTATTTATTTCTATAAGAATTTAATATCCATGAATGTATTTTTTAGGCCTTATGCAGTAAAATTAACTTTTAACGAACAATAACGTCCATAATGGAGTGACAAGTATATCCATATGTATGTAATTTTTTTCTAAAACCTATATATTTATCACATGTTATCTAATATAAAACCTTCATATTTAAAACTCAACAGGAAAACCATTGGTTCATCATTAATATTTATTTTACAAATCATTTATTAAAAACAAATGACATATTAACAAGAGCATCATGTCGGTAAGTTATATTTGTTAAACCCATATCATCCTTCAGTTGTGGGTTTAAGCACAGTGGCCTTTCCAAAAATTAAATATTTTTACCTAACATGTGGGTTTTCATTTTTCAAAAAACATATTAATATAATTACTATAACATTACAAAATTTTAATATTATGTGTCAAAATCAAAGAATAGATTAACCATAAGAGTTACCAAAACCTTTGAACTTATGCCCTACATAGTAAGGGAATTCTTGCATAAATAACTTTCTCACTATAACATAACCAAAACCATGGTGTTTTATTACCATAAATGTTTCCCAACATATCCTTAATCATTGTAAACAACGGTCACATAAAACATAAAATGTTTGTTTAAGGAAGTGATCTTATGATCAATCATAATATCATAAACCCATAATGGTATCTATGACTATAATTTTAATGAAGATGACATGATTTTCATTGACCATCACGGAATTTAATTTTTTTAAACATTATAAAAACTAGAATGGGTAGTAATTAAGATGATTTCCCCACAAATAATGTTTATGGAATTGTGTGGCCAAAAAAATGACAAAATGAAAACTAAAAGTGGAGATGATGAATGAGTTAGTGACCGAAACTAATGTGAATGATGGAGAATTAGATAGTCATAATTAGATTAAACTAATTTTATGTGCTTGATTTAAAATTACATAATTCATCCAATGACATAATTAAATGTGTATAGAATCACATATTTTTTTATGTGATCTACAAATTTTAGTGAACTCTACTAAAATTAATCAGTAGACCAAATCTGAGGAAGGTAAATGTTCAGTGATGAGACCGAGTGAGATCATCATTTTCCAATTTTCATTACATTATATGATGCTCAAAGGAAATTGATTCACTATTTCCTTCTATCATAACATTGAATATAATTAAAAAATCATCAAGAGACAAAAATTTGATCACTATAAGATAGATAAGCACTGAAAAAATTATGAAAACTAAATCAAAAGATATATATTTATGAGTTTAGATCAATATGTGACTCTTCAAAAATTTTATGTACGCATTTTTGTAGAAGATATAACAAGAATATATTCGAGAATGAATATCTAAAATAAAAAGAAAATAAAAGGAGGAAGAGGAAACAAGGTTCTTTATTTTATTCACCATCTTCCTTGAACTCCCACAGCAACAATTCATGCATCAAGAGTGTTTCCACAATAACTCCTACTCCCAACTCCAAAATACAATCCCATGCTCTACCATCATCACATTCATGAATCCTCAAATGTGTTTGTGTCATTTTTTGTCAATAAAAATATAGAATTCATTTCTAGGGTTCAATAGTGATTGAAAAATTGGATAACTAAGTCCATTACATTCTGTCACAAATACTGACAATTTAAAATTATATATCAACAAATGTGAGATGTAAATACAAAATCCATAATTTATAATAATCCACAATTCATTCACCATCACCAATTAATCCATATTTTATTCCTAACACCTACATAGAAAATGATCTATTCACCTCAACATGAATATTCAAAATCATAAATTAAAAAAATCATGAATAGATCATAAAATAAAATTTATTGGATGTTACATCATCTATGAAATCCATAAAAAAATGTTCATGAAGATGCATTCTCCAGTAAAGGCTATAATATACTTTTTCTCAATAGTGATCCTTCATTGAGGCATGTAATTGAACAGAGGGAACAAAATTTTGACCAAAACCACCACTACAATGGGGGAGAAAACGAAAATCCATTCAATCTATCCAGATAAAATGAACAAACACTAATTTTCAACAAAAAGGTTCTTCTTTGACAAATATTTTTAGTGTAGACATATCTTCTTCATTCAATTGCATTGATGCTGCTGGATGACATGTGATTAGATTCTCAATTTTAATGCAGAAACAATCATATTCAACAGTCAATTCTTCTTTTAAATACATCTATGAAAAAACTCCAAATTCATCAAAGAAAAACATCAATCATATTGCATGGAAAACCAAGATCTGTGTTAGTAAAAATGAATATCAGGAAGAAACAAAACCCCATGGCATCATGATCATTAAAATAATGATCACAGATAAATCAGATTCACCAATTTCAAAAAACATGATGAAAAGTATTGATTTTCATATTCAAATCACATTTATAGTTAGTAATAACTAGATTTATTTTATATTTTCCTTGTTCGGGGAGATCAGAATGGTCACAATTACATGAAAATTATTATTCAACAAGAAACTATAAGAATCATTCCCTCTTGAACATGTCCAAGGTCTTGGTGTTTGGCTCAACAACATATGAATAGTGGTTCAGTGAGTTTTTTTTGGATTTCAGATTCCAATATCTCAGATTCTATCCATCTTCAAGATTCATCAACTTTCATGGGGAACAATGGTGGGTACCCAGATAAATGTCTATGTGGATTCCTATGGAATCACTATGTGATGATAAAATTTTATAAATGGGGGTTTGAATTTTTTTTTACAAAATATGATTGTGTTTGAACTAATTTAAAAAATTGGTCTGGAGATGTTTCACACTTATATTATAATTATTATAAAGGATGCATGAACTCCTTTTGTTTATATATATATATAAACAATTCACCAGAATTTATATTTTATTTAATAGAAAATATAACAACTATTATGAAATACTGGATTATGTCATAAACCATCACCCAGGGATCCCTTTTATAATATGGCTTGTCTTGGAAATCATTCTCCATTTCTGATGTGGGATTTAGGTTCTCCCTTTCATGCAAAGAACATTATTGATTTTCTGATGTGGGGTTCTGTTTCAAGTATGTGGATTTGAAATACTATTAAATAAAATCTATAAGACCAATATAAATAAATCAAAAACATGGATTAAACATATATGAAATAGTGGAAAATAAAAATAAATACGTAAAAAAGGTGCATAAAATATAATATATAATCTTTCAAAACCACCAACATGAATCTTAAAAATAGTTCATGAAGGTTACATTGAATTCATTTAATATAAAAACTATATGGACAATATTAATGAAAAATAAATCATTTATTATTCAAAAAAAAATAGTTGAAATGAAAAATATTTCATCTAAAATGTTGAATAAAAATAATTTATAAGATTTCAATGATAACAACATGAAACATAAAAATGTTTCAAGTACGTGACCTTGAAAACGTATAAAATATAAACACTAAGACCATTATAAATGAATATTAAAACATGGATTAAACATATAAGAAATATTTAATGATTAATTAGTTGATTAGTAATATAATAATTAATTATATAATTCTTAGTAAATTAGTAATGTCATTGATAATTATATTATAATTAATTAGTAAAAGAGTTGTTATTTATATAATAATTAATTAGTTAATTCATAAAATAATTATTAATTATACTATATATAAGGATCCGTCCTTAAAGCATAAATAACATTGAATTAAATTAATAATTCACATTGAGGATCTTTTCTGGTTTAGAGTTTTAGAGAGTTAGGCCATAACTATTACATTGAAAAATATTACAAAGAAAATACTTCAACCCAGTTTCCATTTTTTCATAAAATAAAAACTTTTGAAAAAAAGAGTCATGTCTAGTTCCATGATTTAGAAAGCATGACTTTTCCATGATCCCATACTTGACCCTATTAATCATTAATTATAGTGAAAAAATTTCAGAACTTGGGATGAGAATAAAAATCTCAGTAAGGGATACACAAAAAAAGAAAACTGTTAGTTTTTCAAAACAACAGGTAAACCATGAATACATTATCATAAGTAAAATTTTTCACCTTTATGAAGTAGTAAATACTATTCAATGAATAAAAGATCATTACATACCCTTTTGTTAACAAAAGGTTACCAGAAAACCCATATAAAGAATACATATGATAAAAAGGTATCTTTGGACATAAACATACTTAAATGGAATAACCATACAGTCGACTTCCACATATATCACTAAATGTAATACCCATACGGCCGACTTCCATACCCATTTCATTGGAGGTTATAATGTAACCGCCCATCCTGGTATTCACCGAACCAGATTTCATTTGGTGTATCATGTAACCACCTGTCAATTATCCATGTAACATTATAAAAGCATAACACATAAAATATTGCAAATAAAAATATTTCACTAATAACATTTAATTTACAATTACAAGAAATAATTTCAAGATATTGAAACAATCAATCCATTTCAAAAACTATTTTCACTACTATAAACACCCAAAAACAGAATAAGGAATTTACTTTTTATTTTAGAAAACATTAAGGCTTATAAAGGTAGGTAAATAACGATTACGACGACGGAGAGGTCATCGTCGCCGCAAACGTTAAAAAAATTATGTTTGTCGTTTAGTAAAATGATTTGTAGAAAAATATTCCCATTGATTGAATGTAAAAGTCCAAGGGTTTTACTATACACCGTGTAAATGAATAAGGTATATATATTATCGACATATACCTTAATGAAATGAGATTGAGACAAAGTCCCTTACCTTATGTCTGACTTGACTCGATCTTTCTTTATTCTCATAAATAATAAACTAAAGGTAATTTATAATTTCTTAAGAACCTTTTTCAAGTTTATTATTCCTTTTATATCACATATTACCATGTTATAAACATTATGTAATCATTTATGTTAATAATGTTCGTTTTCTCGATATTTTGTACTTGAGTAAAAAATTAACACCTTATATTTAAAAGTTGTCCATGTGGTCAGAGGTTAATAATATCCAGAATGATATTCATGATTTGTATATCATATATATCATATATATCTAGAATGTACATGTATTTATAATAGAACATAACATTTATAGGAAAGAAACGAAATGCACCGCTCATGGAGACGGTAAGCTGTACATACGCATGAACGCTACATCCATTTCAATTTCATATTTAATGGAATTAAAACATAATGATACAAAGTAGTATTATGATTCCAGTATTTTTTCATATATATTATCATGTAATCTATCTTTTATACATACCACATAGGGTATGAACGAGTCATAAATCTTTGAGGTGGCGGTACTCCACACTTCCTCAAATGAAATTATCGCGTTCACGAATAATGGAAACCATAATGGTATGCTATAAATGGAAATTACAGAAGCATATAAAAAACATAAAAATAAAATATATCCTATATATATATATTTCTATCATAATGGATACCATGAGAGGCGGCTGGAGATATTTGAACAATCATCGTTTCGTGAGGCGTTTGTTTTCCATCCACATAAAAATTATGTTCTTCATCTATTAGATGGAGGTGTGTGTAAGTGTAGTTCGAATCGTTCTCCTAAAAACATCCTTATATATTTAGGATATTGTTGTTGTTACAAAAGAATATAATAAAAAGATTTTAGGGGTTGGAGAAGTAAAATAAAAGAAAACAATTTAAGAGAAATTGTTACCTTTAATTTCGGTAACTCCCTTTAGTTTGAACCAAATGACCTATTTAATTGAATTATTCCTAAATTAATTCATCTAGAAGTAGTAGAGGTATTTAGGGAACTTAATTGTGTAGAGTTTGGATGTGCCAAAAGGTTTGAGAGGTCTGAGGAATTGGTTAGAAGTGGTATACTTTTATAAGGGGGAGGAGGGGCACTTTAAGAAAGTGTGATAATGTTATTTTATTATATAATGATATTCAGTTTATAAAGGTCCAATAGTAGAAGCTAAGATGACTCATATTATAAATAAAATCATCCAATGATAATTGTACATGTTTTAGATAATATTTTAATAATTATAATCTTATTTATTTAAATCATTTATTAATGAGATAAATAATACATCATTATTGTCTCATAGATAATTTAATTAATGTGATGCCTAAATATTATAAAACAATTAACATGATGTAAGAATTATTTTTATATTTACAATGAATATTTATAGTCAAAATTATTACTTATATAACACCATATAAAAATTAATTACTAAAAGATTTTTTTAAGTCAATTTAACCATTAAATTAAATTTATTTATGTAAAGTGTCATTATAATTCATAAGTGGCACCATGGGGTTCCAAATTTGACCCAATGATGCCCATGGTCGGATATTTATCATCCAATAGAATTAGTACACATTTAAGGGAAATTTTATTTTATTATTATATTATTTTTTACCCTTTTTTACTTGATTAACCCTTTAACCATTGTAATAAAGTATTTACTAATGTAAATATTTAAAATGTAAAAAATAAATGTTTCCTATTTAATAATTTTAGACATCCTGATTCCAAATATTTAATCCATTTTTCCAAATTCAAAACACAGAAGTGGTAGAAATTAATTCAAAATTAAATCCCGCTGTCAAAACAAAAATCGTGTTTTTATGAAGTAATAACTATCCAAAGATTAGTAATTGTTTATGTCCAATTTTAAAGTGATATTATTTCCAATGACCAACATTTGATTAAATGGTAAAAATAAATTTTAATTACACTTTGAAACCAATTAAAAACATAATCTTACCATATACGTAAATTATATTAAAAGGCAAATTTGAATTAAAAAACAGTATTTTTACTATTCATTAAAAAATGAACATTATCAGAAAAATACCAAAAAAATTACCCAAAGTAAAATTTGATATCCCCATTCTAAAGAAGGATTGAATTTGTAAAATATAATGTATTAATGTGACCAAATTATATTTAAAGAGGGTTCTCCATTAAAAGGCAGTAAATCAACCATTTATTGTAAATTATGCTTAAAATTAGATTCATTCACATTTTAAGTCTCTAAATTTTATTGGATAAATGTAAATACATTTAAAAAACATGTATGATAATATTTTAGTTAGTTTCGTTCATTCCTTCCAATAAAATGGCATCGATTTTACTACTATTTAATATAACAATATTATATTATTAGTGTACAATGTATGGTTTCAAAGAAACTCGTTGTTGCGTATCGGGTATGCTATGGAACATAGAAACCCTTTTAAAGTAAAATTAATATTTAATTTTCAAATATTAATAAATATTAAATATGTCTTATTTTTTATTTAACTGGGATGTTACATCCTTCCACCCTTTTGGAAATTTCTTCCTCACAATTTTACATATCCAAATTAGTGGGGGTTTTAATCCCTCATAGAATTTTCGGATTTCCACGTTGCCTCTTCAACCATATGGTTTTTCCACAAAAACATTACATGGTGAAATAAATTATTCTGCAACACTTTGTCTCTACCATCACGGATTTGAAATGTTTGTTCCTCATAAGAGAGATTCTCTTACAACTAAATGATATCTCAGCTCAAAACATGATATGGATCTCGCATATACTTTCTCAAATTAGAAAAAAGAAAAACATTGTGTACTAGGGAAAAACATGGAGGTAAAGTCTCTATGTACGCAACTGATCCAACTTTCTACAAGATTTCATAAGGTCCAATGAACTTCAGACTCAACTTTCCCTTCTTACAAAAACACATAACACTTTTCCATGGAGAAATTTTGATAAATACATGATCACCTACCTCAAAAGAAAGATCATTCCTCCGGTTATCTACATAAATTCTCGATCTTTTTTTAGCTGTTCTCATGTGATTCTGAATCAACTAAACTTTCTTTGTCATCCCTTATAACAATTCTAGTCCCATCATATTCTTTTCACCAACATCATCCCAAAAAGATGGAGTTCGACAACACTTGCAATATAATTCCACAAAT
Source organism: Viscum album (assembly GCA_963277665.1). NCBI lineage: Eukaryota > Viridiplantae > Streptophyta > Magnoliopsida > Santalales > Viscaceae > Viscum > Viscum album. The sequence continues at coordinate 1,065,312,972 of OY728137.1, forward strand.
AGAGCCATTTGTATTCTAGAATGAAAACTGTTATTATATAAAAATTCAACCAAAGAAAAATGTTGGTCCAAACGTCCCTGGTAATCTAGTGAACAAGCACGTAGCATATCTTCCATGGTCTGAATTGTTCATTCTGACTGCCCATATGATTGCTGATGAAAAGCTGTACTAAAATTTAATTTAGTACCCAACGACTTCTGAAGGTATTTCCAAAAGTTAGAAGTAAACTTGTCATCACAATCAGATACAATGGAGAGGGGAACTCCATTCAACCAGCCTGTGTCTTTAATATATAATCGAGAAAGTTGATCTAGAGACAATGTATCTCGAACAGGAAAGAAATGAGATGATTTAGTCAATCAATCAACTATAACCCAGATTTCATTATTACCTCGAGATGTATTTGGTAACACTGCAACGAAGTCCATGGATATATTTTCTCATTTCCATTGTGGCACCGGTAGAGGCTGAAAAATCCCATTCGGTAATTTCCGCTCTTCTTTAACCTTCTGACATGTCAGACACATCATAGTAAAATCGACAATATCTTTTTTTCATTCCATCCCACCAGTAATACTGCCGAAGATCATTGTAAATCGTAGTACTATCAGGATGAACTGAAAATGGAGAACTATGAGTTTCACATAACTACTCATTCTTCAACATTGAATCACATGGAACATATAATATCTTTACAAATCTCAAAACACAATAATTATCAATGTTACATTAAGGAAACATATCCTTCTGAACCAACTCTACCTTTTTATATAACTCACATTCTTCATTCTTCTCTTGCTTTATTCTGTCTGATAGAGATGATTTCATTGACACATGATACAAAACAGATGAATTTCCTGCACCAACAACTTCTATGCCAAAGTTCATCAAATCAAATACCAAAGGATCTTGTTTCAAATATATCATAATTAATGATGCATTACTCTTTCTAATCAAAGTATCAACCACTTTATTTTATTTTCCTGGATGGTAATGGATTTTGGATTTATAATCCTTGATTAATTCTAACCATCTCCTATGTCTCATGTTTAGTTCTTTTTGAGTGAATATATACTTCAAACTTTTGTAATCAGTATATATTTCACACTTCACTACATACATATGATGCCTCCAAATTTTTAAAGGAAAAACAATAGTATCTAATTCCAAATCATGTGTAGGGTAATTTAACTCATGGGGTTACAAATGACATGAAGCATAAGCAATTACCTTATCATTCTACATTTGGACACAACCATGTCCTTTCAATAAAGCATCACTTTAGGTAACAAACTCACCATTTCTGGATGGAAGTGCCAAAGATGGAGCATTCACCATTCTTCTTTTCAATTCCTAAAAACAATCATCACATTCTTTTCTCCAAATAAAATTAACACATTTTCGTGTAAACATAGTAATTAGACTAGATAACCATGCAAAATTTTCAAAAAACCTTCAATAATAATATTCCAATCTAATAAAAATACGATTCTCTGTTATATTGGTGGGTCTAGTTCATTCTTCAACAACTTTTGTTTTTTATAGGATCAATAGTTATACCATTGTTTTGATACAATGTGTCCATGGAAAGAAATTTTATGTAACCAAAACTATCAATTACAGAATTTCCCAAATAGTTACTTTTCTTTTAAGGTTTTCAAGAAAATCATTAAATGACATTCATGTTCTTCATTTCTTTTTGAGTAAACCAAAATATCATCAATAAACACAAACACCATTTATCACCTGATTCAACTGAGCCATCACTGTAGTAAACTACTCCATTATGATTCCGAAAATCTCTGGTTACTGATTCAGAAGGTCATTCTCCTCTGAATGACATCCCAGATAAATTGCTCTGTTTCCTTTAGAAAAAACCATTCTCAACATAGAAATATCTTAGGTGAAGCAACATGGTAATCTGTAAATGCAATATGATTTTTATATTAACATAAATTACTTTATGGATATTAATTTAAAAATACCCTAAATCCTAATGTTATCTAAACCAACCTCTGATACCAACTATAAGGACACAACTTTTAACATTACATAACATTGAATTAAATGAATAATTCACATGGAGGATCTTTTCAGGATTAGAGTTTTAGAGACTTAGGCTATAACTATTACATTGCAAAATATTACAACGTAGACACTTCTACTCAGTTACAATATTTTAATAAAATAAAAACAATTGAAAAAATATTCATGTCTAGTTCCATGTTTTAGACAGCATGATGTTTCCTTGATCACATCCTTGACCATATTCATCTTTAAGTCAAATGAAAAGATTTCAAAATTTTGGATGAGCATAAAAACATCAGTAATGGATACACAAAGAAGGAAAACTATTAGTTTTTCAAAACAATAGGAAAACCATGAATATTTTATCATAAGTAATAATTTTCACCTGTATGATGTAGTAAATTCTCTTAACTGAAAAAATATCATTACTTACCCTTTTGTAACCAAAATATTAGCATAAAACCCATATAAAGAACACATAACATATAAAGGTTACTTGGGACAAAAACATATTAAATTGAATAACCATACGGTCAACTTCCACACATATCACTAAATGGAATAGCCATTTGGCTGACTTCTATACCCAATGTGTTAAAGGATATAATGTAACCACCCGTCCTGGTATTCACAGCACTACCCATCATTTGGTTTATCATGTAACCACCCGTCATATTTCAAAGTGCCATTATGAAATCATAACACAAAAAATATTGCAAATATAAACATTTCCCTAATAACATTTAATTTTCAATAACCAGAAATAATTTCAAGATATTGAAATAAACAATCCATTCAAAAATCTATTTTCACTACCAAAATTCCCAAAAACAGAATATGGGATTTTCATTTCATTTTTGAAAACATTAAGGCATATAGAGGAAGCCGCATAATGATTACGGTTGCAGAGATGTCATTGTCACCGCAAATGTTATAAAAATCCATTTGTCATTTTGTAAAACGCTTTGTAAAAAAGTATTCTCATTGAATTAAAGTAAATTTCAAAGGGTTTTACTATATACCATGTAAAATAAGAAGGTATATATATTATTGTAATATTCCTAAATGAAAGGAAATTGAGACGAAGTCCCATACCCTGTGTCCGACTTGAATCGATCATTCTTTAATCTCCTGAATAATAAACTAATGTTAATTTCTACTTGAATAAGAACCCTTTTCTGGTTTATTATTACTTTTATATCACTTATTACCATGATATAATCATTATGTAATCATTTATGTTAATAATTTTCATTTTGTTTATATTTGGTATTTTAGTCAAAAATGAACACCTTATATTTACAAGTTGTCCATGTGGTCAAAGGATCGTTATATCCAGAATGATATTCAAGATTTGGATATCATATATATCATATATATCCAGATTATACATGTATTTATAACAGTACATAACATTTAGATGTAAGAAATGAAATACACTGTTCATGGAGACGGTAAGCCATACGTACGCTTGAACGCTACTCCCATTTCAATTTCATATTTAATGGAATTAAAGCATAATGAAACATAATAGTATTATAATTCCTGTATTTTATCATATACAATATCATTAAATTTCTCCTTTATACGTACCACATATGGTATGAATGAGTCATATCACTTTGAGGGGGTTGTAGTCCGCACTTCCTCAAATGAAATTAGTGCGTTTACCCATAATGGAAACCATAAGAAAATGTTATAAATGGAAATTACATAAGAATAAAGAAGACATAAAAATAATATATATCATAAATAAATACAGTCCCATCATAATGGCCACCATGAGAGGCGGTTGGAGATATTTGAACAATCATTATTTCGTGAGGTGTTAATTTCCATCCATAGAAACATTATGTTCTTCATTCATTATATGGAGGTGTGTGTAATTGTAGTTCAAATCCTTCTCATAAAAACATCATAGTATTTTGAAGATACTGGTGTTGTTAAAAAATGGAATAAAAAGAGTATAGGGGTTGGAGAAGTAAAATAAAATAAAACAATTTAAGAGAAACTTTTACCATTATTTTGGGTAACTCCCTTTGGTTTGAACCAAAGGACTTCTTGAAGTTCCTTCTTCTTAAGGTAAGGCTTCTTAGGAGGAGGATAGAGATGTAGGGAGATTAATTTGGTAGCGGATGGATGATCCAAAAGGCTTGATATGTGTGAGGAATTGGTTAAAAGTGGTCTTCTTTTATAAGGGGGAGGAGGGGCTCTTTAGTAAAGTGTGATAATATTATTTTATTATATAATGATATTCGGTTTATGAAAGTGAAAAAATCATTAAAGTAGAAGATAAGAAGACTTATATTGGAAATTAAATCATCCAATCCAAATTGAACATGTTTTGGATATTATTTTAATCATTATAATCTTATTTATTTAAATTATTTATTAATAAGGTAAATACTACATCATTATTGTGTCAAAATAATTTAATTAATGTGATGTATAAAAATTAAAAAAAAAACCATGATGTAGGAAATATTTTTAGCTTTACAATGAATATTAATAGTTAAAAAAATTACTTATATAACACCTTATAAAAATTATTTACTATAAGATTTGTGTTTATTTCATTTTTTTTACTTTAAATTAATTTATCTAAAGTGACATTATCATTCATAAGTGGCTCCATGGGTTCCAAAATCAACCCAAAGATGTCCATGGTCGAATATATATCAACCAATAGGATTAGTACACGTTTTAGGGTAATTTTATATTATTATTATATTATTTTTTCTCTTATTTACCTGATTTACCTTTTAACCACGGTAAATAAAATATTTACTGACGTAAATATTTAAATTTTATAAAAATAAAAGTTACATATTTACAAAATTTAGACCTCCTAATTCCAAATATGGAATCCATTTTTCCAAATTCAAAACACAGAGTTGGTAGAAATTAATTAAATATTAATTCCCGCTATCAACATGAAAAGCATGTTTTTAAGAAATAATAACTATCAAAAGATTAACACTTGTTTATGACCAATTTCAAAGGAAAATTAATTCCAAGGGCCAACATTGGATTAAATGTTATAAATATATTTTAATTACACTTTAAACCCAATTAAAAAGATAATATATCCATATACATAAATTATATTAAAAGGCAATTTTGAATTAAAATACCGTATTTATCACTATTCATTATAAATGAACTTTATCAGAAAAATACCAAAAAAAATTACCCAAAGTAAAATATGATGTCCCCATTCTAAATATGGATTGTATTTTGTCAAATATAATGTATTAAAGTGAACAAAACTATATTTAAAGAGGGTTCTCCATTAAAAGGTTGTAAATCGACCATTTAATGTAAATTATGCCTAAAATTAGATTCATTAACATTTTAAGCCTCTAAATTTTATTGGATTAATGTAAATACATTTACCCGACATGGATAATCATATTTTAGTTAGTTTTGTTCATTCCCGCCAATACAATGGCTATGAGTTAACTACCATTTAATATAATAATATTATATTATTATTGTGCAATGTAAGATTTCAAAGAAACCCGTAGTTGTGTATTGGGTATGCTATCAAACATAGAAACCACATTAAAGTAAAATTAATATCTAATTCAAAAATATTAATAAATATGATATTGTCTTGTTCTTTATTTAGCTGGGATGTTACATTATATTTAATTAATTAGTTAATAATATAATTATTAATAATATAATAATAGAATATTTAATTAGTAATATAATTATTAATTATATAATAATTTTTTAGTCAATTAGTATGTTAGTAAAATAACTATTAATTTTATAAATAATTAATTATTTAACTACTAAAATAAATTTTTATTATAATTAGAAATAAATAATTTTCTAAAAAACTAATTATATTACTAACTAAATATTAATTTATTTTATCATTAATAAATAATTTTTATATAATTAATAAATAATAATTATTAATTTAATATTATATATTAAAAATTATATTGTTAATTAACAAATTAATTATTATATTATTAATAATTACATATTATGATTACTAATTATATTAATAATTGCAATTAATAATTAGTTTACTAACTAACAAATTAATAATTATATTACATATTAACTAATTAATTAGTATATAATTAATAATTATATTACTAATTAACTAAATAATTATTATATAATTACTAATTATATTACTAATTAACTAATTATTTATTATATAATTAATAATTAAAAATTATTAATTAAGAATTATAAATAGTAATTAAATTTTTAATTATAATAAATAATTATATTAATAAAAAACTAATAAATTATTATAACATTACTAATTAATAATTATTAATTAATAATTATGTTGAATAATTATACTCAATAATTATATTATTAATTAATTAAGTAGTTAATTAATTATTGTATAATTAATACTTATATTTCTAATTAACTAATTAATGAATATTATTATATTAATAATTAAGTACTTAATTATTATATATTAGTAAATAGTAATAATAATTAATAATTATATTACTAATTCACTAATTAATTATTATATAATTAATAAATACAAATTACAATTAATAATAATATTACTAGTTATAATTAATAATTTTATTACTAATTAAATAATTAATTTTTATATAATTTATAATTATATTACAAATTAACAAATTATTTATTATATAATTAATAATTACTATGTAATAATTAATAATTATAATGAATAATAATAAATAATAATTAAATTAAAAATTAACTGATTAATTATTATATAATATATAATAAATATTTTTAATTAATTATTATATTACTAATTAACTAATCAATCATTCAATAATTATAATTAATAATTAATAAATAATAAATAATAAATACAATGAAGAATTATAAATAATAGCTATATTACTAATTAACTAATTAATTAAAAATTAATATTTATATTAATAATTAAATAGTTAATTATTATATAATTATTTTACATATTAATTAATTAGTTAATATATAATTAGTAAATAATAATTATATTACAAATTAAAAAATTATATATTATATAAGAAATAATTATATTTATAATTAATAATTAAATTTACTATTAATAATTATAATTATAATTAATAATTATATTACTAATTAAATAATTAATTATTATATAATAACAAATAAATAATTATATAAATAATGAAGTTAATAATTAATAATTAATAACTAATAATTAATAATTACTAATTAATAATTAAAAATTAAAAATTAATGATTAATAATTAGTAAATAATATTTAATAATTAATATTTAATAATTATAATGAATAATTATTATTAATAATTATATTTATAATTAACTAATTAATTATAAATTAATAATTATATTTCTAATTAACCGATTAATTTATATATAATAATTAATTATAATTAGTAATATATTAATTAATTATAATTAGTAAGGTAATTATTAATTATAATGTGTAATTAATAATTATATCAAAATTAATTTTTTAATTACCAATATCGTTACTAATTATTAATTATTAATTATTAATAAGTAATTATATAATAATTATTTAGTTATGTAGTAATATAATTATTATTTATAAATAATAATTATTAATTATCTAATAAAATGTTTTTTATTAGTAATTTAACTATTTATTATATAATTAATAATTATTAGTTCTAATTAAAAATTATATTATTAATTAACTAATTAATTATTATATAATTAATTATTAACTATTTCTTATATGTTTAATCCATGTTTTAAGCCCCATTAATATTGGTCTTATAGTTTGTATTTTATATTATATCAAACCCACGTACTTGAAATATTTTTATATTTCAAGTTGGTGGTTTTGAGAGCTTATAAATTATTTTTCATCAATATTTAAAAATAAATATTTTTATTTTTAAGTATTTCATATATGTGTAATGCATGTTTTACATTTCATTTATATTTGTCTTATTGTTTGTATTTTATACTTTTTTAATCCATCAAACATAAAATATTTTTAGGTTTCATATTGGTCATTTTTAATGTTTTTAAATTACATTTCATCAATATTTTTCACAAAATTATTTTAATTTCAACTATTTCTTATACGTTTAATCCTTGATTGAAATTTCATTTATATTGGTCTTATAGTTTTCATTTTATAGTCATTTAAATCCACACACTTGAAACAGAATCTCACATCGGAAAATGAAGAATGTCCGGTGTAGGAAAGGGAGAACCCGAATCCCATATCAGAAATGAAGAATGATTTCCAGGGAAAGCCCTCTTATAAAAGGGTTCCATGGGTGAGTTTATCTGTCCATAATCAAGATAGTTGTAATGGAAGTACTGGTAGATATTAAATAGTAGATAAATTCTGCGGATATTTTTTTATTTAAATATATATAAACTGAACAAAACAAAAATAATAAATAAATTATTTAAAAAATAATAATTTAAAATAAAAATTTGTGTATGATGTGTGAACCTCTTTAAATATTCGAGGTGAAGGAAGAAGTGGGAATGGGGTTCATGCTTCTCTAGACCCATTTTTAAAAATACCTCGAACTCTATCCCTTTTTGTAAATAAAATAAAATACTCCATTTTTAAAAATTATCCCCAACATGAGATGCACCATGAATTTGATACATGAGGGTTAATATAAATTTGGGGCACCCTAATTAGGTTTGTGGCTACCCTCCTATTATTAAAATCAATAAGAAATTTATTAAAATAATTAAAAACATGTTTAAACATTTAAATAAATGAAATTTATAATAATAAAATTTTAAAATCAATAAATGATTGAAAATTAACAACATTTAATTAATTTATAGGTTAATAAAAAATTAAAATAATTATATAGTAATAATTAAAATAAATTAATTAAAACATAAAAGAGACCAATTCTTAAATTATATAGGGAAATAGAGTTAAAAGGTAAATATTAAATAACAAAATATAAATAATAAAAATTGAAAAACAAATAAAAAACACTAAATGAGGAACAAAATATCAAATATAGTGACATTAAAAGAGAAAAAAATAACATTTGATAAAATAAAGATGACATTAATTAATAAATAATGAATAGAATGAAAAACTATAAATTAGAATAGTGAATAAAACAATTAAATTAATTTATTCTTCACCATTACCACTACACTAAAACATTAAAAAATTTCATTATTAACCAAATTAATTTAAATTCAGCATTAAATACAGAGTAAAACCTCCCAAAATGATGTTGTAAAATGAAATGAATGAAGGACATATGAAATTCCCCCACGCTGAAGATGTTTCATTTCCTATAGCACCCTTTCGTCACATTTTATTATAGTAAATTGATCTCAAAATGGAAAAGATAAAATTCTACTAATAATTTATTTTTATATTGATTTTCTCTCATGTATTATTCAGGTAGTAAAAATCAATTCGCCATAAAATTAAAATTATTATATGAATAACGGTTTCTATTTTACAAATACTGATTTAAATTTGAATATTTTATTGATAATTTTAGAGACATTAATTTTCCTCCAAATAAAATTCCAAACATCTATTTACCTCCAGGGGAACCGAATCACAAAATATAAGGAGGATTTCAAAATAAACTGACCATTGAATGTGGTGAAGTGATAATATGTGGGTCAAATAAATAATTCAGTCTATACTTTTTTGAATACAGAATAAAAAGAATGAATGAATGAGTTCTACCGAGATTTGGATTTTTATTCCATAATCCATTTGGATGCATATCATATGATTTAAATTCAAATGAGTTTGTTAAATGAAAATAACAATCATATGAATTTTTCATATGATATTACTGAAAGCCATTTTTTCAATAGGGAAAGAGAAATTATTTAAATAATTAAATTTAGGTCATAATAATGAATAAACTCATTAATGTGTCTTACCAACCTTAAAATTGGAGAAAAATTTCAAATTTATAAAAAATTCATAACTGATGCTTAAAAGCATATAATTTAAAAATTTTGGAATTACATAAGGGGTTTTCATGGGTGCTCAATGAATTATAGTTTATCACATTAAAATGTCTCTCCCTCACACATAAAACACAACAAAGTCCCTAATTTTTAAATTAAGGTGGAATTAAAATCTTAACAGTTTGTGTTTAAAAATATATTCAATTGCATAGTGAATGTGTCATGATCAAAGAACACATGATATCTCAAAAATTATTATTTCACATAAAAATATACACAAAATTACCAGAAATCCATTTTTAGAGAAAATATATTTGACATTGAAAAGGAAATCTAAAAATGGTGTTTGTTGTTACATTTTAAATTCAATATTTATTTTCAAATGATCATAGAAAATTGTACACAAATAATATTTTTCAGTGCATGTAACACATGTAACAGATTAAAAAAACAACAATTACTTATAGATTATACAAAAATATAAATTATAAATCCCTTATTTTCATAATCATTTAAAAGCATCCCACAAAGAAAGCACAATCTTTTCTTAAAAAAAATTCAAGAATAAAAAAACGAAGAATTGGAACTAATACTCCCCTAGTGAGAAGAATAATTACATGAATTTCTACGTGGGACACTACCCATTTTCACTTGTGTAAGTCACCATATAATTTCAAATTTTTATCTTCAAAATTTTAATAATAAAAGCATTAAATTCTAGAATTGGATGTTCAAAACAAGATAAAACAATAGTTTGCGTATAAACATTAACATCAAGTATTTCTACCTTGTTTGTCATTTTTGTACTTGAAAAAAAAATTGACTAAAATTTGGATGTAAATTATTTATCACCACTATACAAAAAACCGAGATTAAAAAATTAATTCATTAATTCATTATTGATTTTTTTTTAAAATGACATGTTTTTTGGCATGTGTGACATTTATTTTTGAAACCTCTTATACCCATGAGCCTCAAAGTGGAGAAACAATGAAATTGGAATATACACCTCCCCTATATTTTATTTACAACATGTATTAGTAATATAAACTCTTTATAGTATAAGGGAGGAAAAATGAAACCTGGAAGCTCAATAGTAGTGGAAGAAATTACTAAAATAAAAAACCACATGATAGAATGTGTTGCCACTAATTTCTAATATATAAAATGTAAGATTTTACTAAAATATAAAAAATGAAAAACAATGAAATTAATTAAAACAATGAAAATCCTATGATAACACCCAATGGAGTATGTTATTTTTAATATCTAATATATAAAAACCTTTAGTTTATCTTCTATCACAAGGTGTATATGGTTTCATTCTTATAAACCAAGACATGTGCTTCATCCTAGTGCGCTTCATCACACACTAGTTCACTGTAGAAATATAAATTTATTTTACTTTCAAAAAATATTCATAAATGTAAAAATATATATCCATTTACTCTTTGTATACAGTTTCATGGTCTATGTGTGAGGTATATGAGATAATAAAATAAGGAGCCTTAGTGGAATGTAGGAACACTTCTTTTATATTTTTGGCCACCATATATGTGGCTTGAAAACCATCACCTTCAAAACTCACAAGGATGTCATAAAATTCAGATAAATCATTAAATTATGTATAAGGAATGATGAATTTAAAAATAGTCTCATTGAAATAAAATTTAAATTGAAAATTATCCTCTTCTACAATGTAATTATCCCCTACTAACAAGTTGTGAGTTTTTGTTCAATTAACCATGGTTATCATGGGTATATATCCATGGTTTTACGAAAAAATTATCCTTAACCTTCCCATTAAAAAATAATTAGTAATGGAATCATCTATGGGGTATAATAGGGTGTACTCAACTAGTTTACCTTTTTCAGTTGTGGATAATCCTTTAGAAAATTCCTTACATAAAAACTAATTGCAACGAAATGTTGAAATTGTTTGATTATTTGAATAATATCCAGCAACTTCAATTCTTCGGGATTCTCATTTGAATTACCTAACATTATTTTGAAAATTAGGGGTAGACCGGGCCATGTTATAACTAACAACCTTGAGAAGAGGTTTATCATGTTTAATAGAAAATGTTTCATGAATATTTAAAATTATTCTAGAATCATATTCCACTTGTTTCTCATCTATGAAATCACAATCAGCTACCCTAGTTTGTAATTCATTATATAAATGAGTTTTTAAAAATGATCAAATAAATGAAACTAATCCTTTACCAAAGAAAAATCAACAAACCAAGACATACAAAATAAATTTGTATAATTGCCTTTGTATGAACCTATTCATGAAAAATAAATCTTGGAAAAAATTTGGTACAAGAATAGAGGGAAAAAAATTTGTTAATTCTACTTTGATGGATTAAATTTAAGAAATTCTATCATTGGAAAGTTGAATCCCTTTGAAAATTGTTTATAAGGTCACTATTAACAATTATTTTAAACTTATATTCATGAGATTTAATCTAATATAAATACTCCTAAACCACATTAAAATATTGTTTTGAAAATAAAATAATTATTTTCTAGTGTAGCCAACACCAAAAAATATATATAATAAAAAAAATTGGAGATGATTAATAATTAGTAAATAATATTTAATAATTAATATTTAATAATTATAATGAATAATTATTATTAATAATTATATTTCTAATTAACTAATTAATTATAAATTAATAATTATATTACTAATTAGCCGATTAATTTTTATATAATAATTAATTATAATTAGAAATATATTAATAAATTATAATTACAAAGGTAATTATTAATTATAATGTGTAATTAATAATTATATCAAAATTAAATTTTTAATTACCAATATCATTACTAATTATTAAATATTAGTTATTAATAAGTAATTATATAATAATTAATTAGTTATGTAGTAATATAATTATTATTTATAAATAATAATTATTAATTATCTAATAAATTTTTTTTATTAGTAATCTAACTATTTATTATATAATTATTAATTATTAGTTCTAATTAAAAATTATATTATTAATTAACTAATTAATTATTATATAATTAATTATTAACTATTGCTTATATGTTTCATCCATGTTTTAAGTCCCATTAATATTGGTCTTATAGTTTGTATTTTATAATATCTCAAACCCACGTACTTGAAATAATTTTATGTTTTAAGTTGGTCATTTTGAGAGCTTATAAATTATTTTTCATCAATATTTAAAAATAAATATTTTTATTTTTAAGTATTTCTTATATGTATAATCCATGTTTTACATTTCATTTATATTTGTCTTATTGTTTGGATTTTATAGTTTTTCAATCCATCAAACATAAAATATCTTTAGGTTTCATATTGGTCATTTTTAATGTTTATAAATTACATTTTATCAATATTTTTCACAAAATTATTTTTATTTTCAACTTTTTCTTATACGTTTAATCCTTGTTTGAAATTTCATTTATATTGGTCTTATAGTTTTCATTTTATAGTCATTTAAATCCACACACTTGAAACAGAAGCTCACATCGGAAAATGCTGAATGTCCGGTGAAGGAAAGGGAGAACCTGAATCCCATATCAGAAATGCGGAATGATTTCCTGGGAAAGCCCTCTTATAAAAGGGTTTCATGGGTGAGTTTATCTGTCCATAATCAAGATATTTGTAATGGAAGTACTGGTAGATATTAAATAGTAGATAAATTCTGTGGATATTTTTTTATATAAATATATATAAACTGAACAAAACAAAAATAATAAATAAATTATTTAACAAATAATAATTTAAAATAAAAAATTTGTGTATGATGTGTGAACCTCTTTAAATATTTGAGGTGAAGGAAGAAGTGGGAATGGGGTTCATGCTTCTCCAGACCCATTTTTAAACATAGCTCGAACTATATCCCATTTTGTAAACAAAATAAAATACTCCATTTTTAAAAAATATCCCCAACATGAGATGCACCATGAATTTGGATACATGAGGGTTAATATAAATTTATGGCACCCTAATTAGATTTGTGGCTACCCTGCTATTATTAAAATCAATAAGAAATTTATTAAAATAATTAAAAACATGTTTAATCATTTAAATAAATGATATTTATAAAAATAAAATTTTCAAATCAATAAATGATTTAAATTTAACAAGCTTTAAATAATTTATAGGTTAATAAAAAATTAAAAAAATTATATAGAAATAATTAAAATAAATTAATTAAAACATAAAAGAGACCAATTCTTAAATTATATAGGGAAATAGAGTTAAAAGGTAAATATTAAATAACAAAATATAAATAATAAAAATTGAAAAAGAAATAAAAAACACTAAACGAGGAACTAAATATAAAATATAGAGACATTAAAAGAGAAAAAAATAACATTTGATAAAATAAAGATGACATTAATTAAAAAATAATGAATAGAATGAAAAACTGTAAATTCAAATAGTGAATAAAACTATTAAATTAATTTATTCTTCAACATTACCACTACAGTAAAACATTAAAAAATGTCATTATTAACCAAATTTATTTAAATTCAGCATTAAATACAGAGTAAAACCTACCAAAATGATGTTTTAAAATGAAATAAATTAAGGTCATATGAAATTCCCCCACGCTGAAGATGTTTCATTTCCTATAGCACCCTTTCGTCACATTTAATTATAGTAAATTGATCTCAAAATGGAAAAGATAAAATTCTACTAATAATTGATTTTTATATTGATTTTCTCTCATGGATTATTCAGGTAGTAAAAATCAATTCGCCATAAAATTAAATTTATTATATGAATAATTGTTTCTATTTTACAAATACTGATTTAAATTTGAATATTTTATTGATAATTTAAGAGACATTAGTTTTCTTCCAAATAAAATTCCAAACATCTATTTACCACCAGGGGAACTGAATCACAAAATATAAGGCATATTTCTAAATAAACTGACCATTGAATGAGGTGAAGTGATAATATTTGGGTCAAATAAATAATTCATTCTATACTTTTTTGAATACAGAATGAAAAGAATGAGTTCTACCGAGATTTGGATTTTTATTCCATAATCCATTTGGATGCATATCATATGATTTAAATTCAAATGATTTTTTTAAATGAAAATAACAATCATATGAATTTGTCAAATGATATTACTGAAAGCCATTTTTTCTATAGGGAAAGAGAAATTAGTTAAATAATTAAATCTAGGTCATATTAATGAATAAACTCTTTAATGTGACTTAACAACCTTAAAATTGGAGAAAAATTTCAAATTTATAAAACATTCATAACTGATGCTTAAAAGAATATAATTTAAAAAAATTGGAATTACTTAAGGGTTATTCATGGGTGATCAATGAATTACAGTTTATCACATTAAAATGTCTCTCCCTCACACTTAAAAAACAACAAAGTCCCCAATTTTTAAATTAAGGTGGAATTAAAATCTTAACAGTTTTTGTTTAAAAATATATTCAATTGCATAGTGAATGTGTCATGTTCAAAGAACACATGATATCTCAAAAATTATTTTTTCACAAAAAAACATACACAAAATTACCATAAATCCATTTTTAGAGAAATATATTTGACATTGAAAAGGAAATCTAAAAATAGTGTATGTTGTCACATTTTAAATTCAATATTTATTTTCAAATGATCATAGAAATTGTACACAAATAATATTTTTCAGTGCACGTAACACATATAACAGATTAAAAAAACAAAAATTGCTAATAGATTTTACAAAAATATAAAATATAAATCCCATATTTTAATAATCATTTAAAAACATCCCACAAAGATAGCATAATATTTTCCTGAAAAAAAAATCAAGAATAAAAAAAAGAAGAATTATAACTAATACTCCCCTAGTGAGAAGAATAATTACATAAATTTCTACGTGGGACACTACCCATTTTCACTTGTGTAAGTCACCATATAATTTCAAATTTTTATCTTCTAAATTTTAAAAATAAAAGCATTAAATTCTAGAATTGGATGTTCAAAACAAGATAAAACCATAGTTTGCGTATAAAAATTAACATCAAGTATTTCTACCTTGTTTGTCATTTTGGTACTTGAAAAAAAGTTTTGACAACAATTTGGATGTAAATTATTTATCACCACTATACAAAACCCGAGATTAAATAATTAATTCATTAATTCATTGTTGATTTTTTTAAAAATGAAATGTTTTTTGGCATGTGTGACATTTATTTTTGCAACCTCTTATACCCATGAGCCTCAAAGTGGAGAAACAATGAAATTGGAATATACACCACCCCTATATTTTATTTACAACATGTATTAGTAATATAAACTCATTATAGTATAAGGGAGGAAAAATGTAACCTGGAAGCTCAATTGTAGTTGAAGAAATTACTAATATAAAAAACCACATGATAGAATGTGTTGCCACTAATTTATAATATATAAAATTTAAGATTTTACTAAAATATAAAAAATGAAAAACAATGAAATGAATTAAAACAATGAAAATCCTACGATAACACCCAATGGAGTATGTTATTTTTACTATCTAATATATAAAAACCTTTAGTTTATCTTCTATCATAAGGTGTATATGGTTTCATTCTTATAAACCAAGACATGTGCTTCATCCTAGTGTGCTTCATCACACACTAGCTCACAAGGATTCATCAAATTCAGATAAATCATTAAATTATATATAAGGAATGATGCATTTAAAAAGTGTCTCATTGAAATAAAATTTAAATTGAAAATTTTCCTCTTCTACAATGTAATTATCCCCTACTAAGAAGTTGTGAGTTTTAGTTCAATTAACCATGGTTATCATGGGTATATATCCATGGTTTTAATAAAAAATTATCCTTAATCTTCCCATTTAAATAAAAAAATTAGTAATGGAATCATCTAAGGGATATAATAGGGTGTACTCAACTAGTTTACCTTTTTTAGTTGTGGATAATCCTATAGAAAATTCCTTACATAAAAACTAATTGCAACGAAATGGTGAAATTGTTTGATTATTAGAATAATATCCAGCAACTTCAATTCTTCGGGATTATAATTTGAATTACCTAACATTATTTTGAAAATTAGGGGTAGACCGGGCCATGTTAGAACTAACAACCTTGAGAAGAGGTTTATCATGTTTAATAGAAAATGTTTCATGAATATTTAAAATTATTCTAGAATCATATTCCACTTGTTTCTCATCTATGAAATCATAATCAGCTACCCTAGTTTGTAATTCATTATATAAATGAGTATTTAAAATGATCAAATAAATGAAACTAATCCTTTACCAAAGAAAAACCGACAAACCAAAACATACAAAATAAATTTCTATAATTGTCTTTGTATGAACCTATTCATGAAAAATAAATCTTGGAAAAAAATTTGGTACAAGAATAGAGTGAACAAAATCTGTTAATTCTACTTCGATGGATTAAATTTAAGAAATTCTATCATTGGAATGTTGAATACCTTTGAAAAATGTTTATAAGGTCACTATTAATAATTATTTTGAACTTAGATTCGTGAGATTTAATCTACTAGAAATAATCCTAAACAACATTAAAATAATGTTTTGAAAATAAAAGAATTATTTTCTAAAGGATCTTAAAAGTAAGAGTTAAACCATCATCATCCTTATATCGAGTTATATGAAAGAGTTTTAAAAATTATTTCTCCATTGAAGCCTAATAAGATGTTTGTTACAATGTTTTTTTATGACTTCTTATTAAGTTTTTTTGTTATGATTTTTTTTCAATTTATATATTTTCATGTTTTTCTATTTTTTATTGGATTCATGTCTCCTCCACTGAAACAGCGTCCAAATTTGAAAAGATTTTCCTAGAATATGGTATAGTTTAATTATTTTAATACATTCTATATACATTAATAATTAGTAAGAAATACTATCATATCCACAGTGATGTCATAAAGAAATGTGTAGCCAACACCAAAAAATATATAATAAAAAAAGTGGAGAAGATTAATGTTATGGTGGATGTGAAAGAAGAGATATGGGTGACATGCAGGATGAAAATAAATAGACGACAATTGGATTGTCTTGAATATATAAAAAATTAGTTTCTGTTATTAGTATAAATTAATGAAATTATAAAAATTTAATAATTGAAGTTCTGTAGAATCATCCAACAATCATTCTATTTATCTATATAATGAAGTTAACTCTCTTAAAATATATCGGTTAACAAAATTTCAGGAATCAATATTTTTACTAATGTAAATGTGATATGTCATCCTTTTATAATTTCTAGTAATTTGGATAATACACAATGGTTATGTATTCATTGCCATCTCATATAGGTGATTAGAATATTGTTAAAAAAATTCACATCATATACAAAAATGATGTTCACTATTAGAAAGGAAAGTATTATACTAATTATAAAAACTATATAAAAACATAAAACATTATTATTTTAGTTTAATATAAAATTTTTATAAAAACAGTATGTATAAATTTTCACAAATTCATAAAAAATAATAAAACCAAGAAAGTACATATTTTTCAACAATAGAAAAACATGCAGAATAAGAAACAAGATTCTCTATCAAAGTTAGTATATTCATAGAACTCCCTCTCCTTCGATTTCTATGTCAAGAGTGTTTATAACGTTGCTTCATTACCCAGATCCATAATCTACTCACATATACATCTCATGTCTCAATATTTCACCCTTGAATGTGTTCTGTGAGTCCAATACATTGTATAAAAATAAGTACATTGTTTCCCTACATCATTCGGTGGATAATTTTTTTATTTAATTCCTTGACATTTGGTAACTCTGAATATAATTTTAGAATTTATTGTAAACATAGCCGACTACATGAATAGGTTTTCTATTGAAATAAATTCACAAATTTAAAAAAAAAATACATTTGTTCACCAGCATAAAAAATTCATATTAGATATCTTCTAAATACGTAGACAGAAAATGGTCACATTATCCACATAATAAACATTCCAATCCACAACGAACCAAAATAAAATAATGATGAACCAAAACTTTTTAGAAGTCTCTTCATCTATTAAATCCATTAAAATCTTAATCGATAACATTAGATCACATGTCATAAATTAAATAGAAAGGTTCTCAATGATGAGGTTTCGTTGAGGAGTTTTGATGAATATGTGGTACACGTTTCCAACCAAATTCACATCTACAATGCAGGAGTAAACCAAAACCCATTCAATCTCACTAGAAACAAACAAAAAATAGTAAATTACAGAAAAATAGTTCTTCTTTGACATGGATCATTAGTATTTCCTTGAATTCTTCATTTAAATGAATCAATTCCATAGGATGAAAAAACCATAGCTTCTCTATTTTTTGGTATAGACAATCAGATTCAATTTCATATTCATTGTTCAAATGCATCAAATCAGAATAAAAATAATAATTAAATGAACTATAAAATCATACTTCTTGGATAACCTAAATTGGAATAAGAAAACATGCAATCATCCACTAAAATAATAGGGCTTAAAAATCATTAACTTGAACTAACACTAATATAATCAGATTAAGGCTTCAGCTAACCCTCATCGTACTCATGTCAATATGGAATAATTTGGATTCCATGACTACATCATAAAATGTCACAACATTATTTCTCGTTCTTTACCCATAATATAATGATCTTAAACATCATGGTCACGACCAGATAGGGTTCACCATTTTCAGAAAACATTGTGAAATTCGTTGTTCACCATCTTAAATCACAATTTCTATTCATAATCGTCCGATATAACATGTTATTTCTTGATTTATAGGGTACATAATATGTAATTTGACATGAATAATATTATTCAACAATTATTCCTTGGAAAAATTTTCTTTTGAACTCATCCAGAATCATGGTGTTTGACACAACATAATTTGAATAGAGGTTCATTGACTTCATGTGATTCAAACAAAATATCTCATAAATTATTTTCATCTTGATTTTATCTTCCCACTTCTCGTATTCTATCTTTCTTCATGTTCACCAACTTGCTTCTAGACTACAGGTGCGTACTCTGAGAATCAGGTATGTGGATCCCCATGGAATCACCAACATGAGCTGCACTGTGAATTTTGATATGTGAGGGTTACTATAAAATTTTATTACATAAACCGTTCTATACTAGGTTACATGGTACACACAGTGAATATGGTTACGATAATGTTAATAAGAAATCAGGTACGTGTCATTATTTTCAATTCCCCTAGAAAGTACAGATGAAATCCTCAATGTGATTAATGTGGAGTTTTCTTCAAAATGGCAATTGAGCAACTTAGTAAATTGTTTATGTGTTTATGATGATACTGTAAAATTAAATAAAATTTCTATCTATAATAAAATCCTGAAAGAAAAAAAAATTGGACCAATTAAAAAAATATGTTAACATTTAATTAAAAATAATTCATGATAATTATTTTCTAAAGTTAATAAATCATTTAAAATTAAGAAACATGACATTAAAAAAATTATAAGAAATAAAAATAATTAAATGGTGGTAAATAAATTAAGTGAAATGAAATTTTAGATTAACCAATTGTTAATTTATTTAGAGAAATAATATTAACAATTAAATGTTAAATAATAAAAATAAAAATACTTAAATGAAAAGGAAAAATAAATAAGAATCACTCAATATAGAATTAGATATTAATCCATGAAACATAAAAATATAAAAAACATTTAATAAAATAAAAGAAATGTTAATTAATATATATTTAAAAAATGAGAAATTATTATTTTAAAAACTAAATAAAACAATAAAATTAATTAATTCTTTATTATTAAAAATTTACTATAACATAAACAACAACTGATATTTTACCAAATTACATTCTAGTCAGCATTAAATACCTAGTAAAATCACCAAAAAGGATTTGAAAAAATTGTATTGAATAAAGAGTACATCAAAAAACATATATTATTCTAAAATTTATCACAATCCCTTGATGTTTCAATATTATTATAACCCAAATACCATAGGAAAAAAGGATTCTACACTTTAATTATTGGTTCATGTTATATAAATACATCAACCATTTTTTTAACATAGTTCTTTCCTTGATATTGGGGATAACCTTTATAAGAGTGCATTGACATAAATAATTCCTAGTTTCCCAAAAATAAAAAAATGACCTATTAATGGATCCTGAGGATGAGAACTATTTCCATCTATAATACTCTTTATTTTCCATTGATAATTACTTTCATATTTCCATAATTTTCCATACATAAAACACAATCACATCCCACCAAGGCACATTCCTAGTAGCCTCTTCTTACATTTATAACATGATAGAAATTGATCTTTCTTTCTTGTATGGTCTACACCATTCAATAAATTAGAAAAATCCATCACATTCTACATAATGGATTCTGAGAGTTAGTAAATGTATAATTAGTTAATTATATATTGGGATAACTAATTAGTCAAATTCACATTATCTTTTTATCCAGTCATCATCCTATTTTGTTTCTCATAGTCATTGGAGTTTCCTTCATGTCCAATGTCAAGACATTTCCTTTAGGTTACATCCATTAAATAAAACCAAAATACATATGGGGTGGAAAAATTATCATTACGGGAAAACCATATAATTATTCAAATGATGTCAAGATCATGATAAATTATTTTTAATATAAGACACATTTTTTTTAACTTATGTGATCAATTATCATCATCACTTCGAATATGTTATAATGGGTTGATACAAAAATGTGAATTATCCAAATAATATATCAAGGAGTTTCAAACCATGTATCCTATATGGCCTATTTTTATGAATCATGTTATGATTTGGTCAAACCCAATGTTCCCTTTTCAGTGATATTTCCCCTTGTTAAAAATGTTTATAATCCAATTCCACATGTAGTATCATGTCCGGAATGCATTTATAGAAATAAGGAAATAATTTCTACATTAACAAAACATTATAATGTAATTCTATAGATATAATAAATATACATCATAAGGATATGATTTCTAATATATGTTTTCCTTAATCTAGTTCCAAATGATTCTAATAAACACCCTATGATACCAAATATAATGAACCCTACCCCAATAAACATGAGCAGTTTTTCTAAATTACTACATTTTCATAACAAACAATGAATCACATCAAAAAATTACTGAATATTTTAGTAGTCCTTCTAAAATAAAGACAAATATTAGTACTATATTATATTCAAATCAAGAATTATATTTATTTCAATAATAATGTTATTCCAAATAGAATATCCTTGCATATCAATCATAGTACACTTCAAGAATTCCTGGGAATGAAAAAACTAAGGGTGAGCTCATAAAATCTATACGGGATATGTAAAATAAAATATATCATGAATAAATAATAATAACCAATAAGAAATGTTAAATAATATAACACACATAACATTTTAATAAATTTACTATCATTATATGATAAGGAATAATTAATATGGAATAGATGATAACTGAAAAAACATTCCATTTAGTCAATAAAAGGAGAATAAAAGATATCCAAAAATAATTTCATTTTAAAAATATCATGGAAAATAATAATGGAATTATTAATAATGGGAATTCTAATTCATATGACACCATGTTCTTAGAAACATGAAACTCTTCATTTCTACACCTCTCATAAGATCGTTTAAAACTACATGTATAAACTCATTTAATGCATTCTTATTAACTCTCCTATATAGGATAATGATGCTTCAAGGGGTATATAATTTCGGTATCATCACATCACTACAAGTATAATGTATTCCTTATATATTGAAGGATCAATTTTATTAATTCAATATCATGAAATGTTAATATTGAGTATGTAATATAGATTTTTCAACAATTACTTTGATAAAAAAAGAAATTCTATGTAGAACTACATATGTAAAAATTGTATACGATTTAGGAAATATTCATATCCATTGTAACATCCTGTTACTCTTCTAAAATTTACATTTTAAACCTTTTATTTTATACATCTTCATTATCTAGGAAGGGTCGAGATAGAATTGGGAGGATACATGTACTGGTGAAGTTAGAGTTTTGTTGGATTCTCAGTATAAAAATTATTCATTCTGCGGGCTTCCATATATTTACATGTACTGTAATGTGGTTACCTGAGGTATAATTTATTAATTTATAATAATTTTTTAAATATAAGGTGTCAGGTGATTCAGAGATTTTGGGAATTGTTAATTATGTGACATGAAACTGGGTTGCATGTAATGTAATGTTCAGAATATTGTTTTCAAACAGTTTACTTAACTAAAATTTATATTTCCTTCTTTTCATATTTCTTGTCTCAACCCAAGAGCATTCCCCATGTATTTTTGGATCCCATTAAACCATATTGGTTGTTTCTTTCAACAATCTATCGTTTTTGCAAATGTAGTGTGACTTTGTGGGTATGATTTCACATTATATCATTATATATTTCAATTTCTATCATTGGGGGGTTGATAGATCATATAAGGACTGATGGATCTAATCCCTATGTCTTTGAATCTTCTATTTAGGTCAAGTTCCTAGATATTTTGTGAATTCATTCTTGTATGTGGGATTAATTGTGGTATTTTGGTTTCCATGAGAATAGTATCTTATTCTAAATTGATGCTCATTTTTTATTAATCTTAAATTTCCTGATTATTTATTTTGATTTATTTATCTATTAAAAATGATATTTCTTTAATTTATTTATTCAAAAACAATTCTATTGAATTGTTTTTTTAGAAATTAACAATTGGCTTGAAAATGGGAACCCTCATTCTAATTACATTGAATTGGGGTGTGATTGGGAAATCGATTGAATATTGTAGAGGTTTAAATGGGTAAAATTAAATCTTGAATGTGATAAAAATTTATTCAATTAAATTGTTAAATTAATTGTGGAAATATAATTGTGAAATTAGACTTCTGAATTGACTTCCAATTCCTATTTGTGGATGAAATGACTTAAATTGTTTTGGATATAAACCTTTGGGATTTATTATTTAAAAAAGAATGTTTTGATTAAAAACCCATTTTGGTTTTAAATATAAAATTGACATTTTTAACTGGTGGAATTAGATTTAGTTATATATTAATAATTATTAAATCAAATTGCCCATCATTATTTTGTACTAGAGCACATGAAATACTAGGTAGTTGGTGAGTTATTTATGACAAACATGCTAGGATGGGAATGCCCTAGCACTAGATTGAACCATTAGAAAACTAACGAAATATATCTATGAACATATTATTCCCCAATGGAACAAAGGTGATTCCACTATTTACAGTACTGAGGGATGTGTGTACACATTGCTATTATTATCACTTGAGAGTGTAAAGATCGCAAATTCTAGAACTATCGTACCTCTTAGAGGCTGAACACATTTCACACTTGTTTATATATGATAAATAAATATACACCATTTTTTTTGAACAAAATTACATGCCTTCTAATATATATAAACATCTTCTGTATAATATTTTTTATTTATGCTATTAGTTTAATGAATTTAAATAATTTAAAATATATTCCCTCCTTTGAAATTTAAAGCATTATTTATTTAAATATGAATTTAAAATGCCAAACCAATTTATTTGAAAATTGAAATCTCTTAATTTTGTTCATTAAATATTGAAATCTATGATGGAATCCTTAGTATGGCCTTAATAGGATGTTATCTCACACCATACATGTGCCTTCAGGTGTTTGAGTATTATCTCCTTATTAGTACAAGGATAGGTAATTCACTGCTTGGAGGTGGTTATATATGCGGATCAGTGTACATGGAGAGTTTAATACATTGAGAATTTGGATGTTCTTTCAGTTTTATTGAATTTTATTTAGTAGTTTGTGTCATTATAAACATATTTTAAATCTGGTACACTACCCTCGGTGGTGTTATTATTATATTCAAACTACCATGTTTATATGATTCTATAACGTTTGTGGATAAATTATTCCTACATTCATTCTTTTATGATTCCAGGTAATATTTTCCAACCTGTGGGGATCAAGAATTCCATCAATCCATGTCTAGGCACACTTAGTTATTGGGTTTCCAAGGTACAAGTTTTGGTTCGTGAAAAAGTGGCATCTGATCTCTAGGCTGAGCTTTTATCATGAAGTTCGTATGAATTTGTGTATTCTTTTCAGGATATAGTTGGTCGATTCAATTGTGTGCCTTAACATCTCTCATCACAATGAAGCTTATGTTACTAGTGGTGGTTTGGGAAGAGTATATTTCTTATTCATTCTGTTCTATTCCTTGTATTTGATTTGGAAAGATTGAAATCAAAAACTTATTTTCTATTTGTTGGGATTAATTTTCCCTTGATACACAACCTGATTTTTAATATTACGTCTTTCTCACTGTCTAATGTTATTGTGTAGCATCATTCCTCTGAGAAGATGCATGAATATGATCCAAGAGGAAGATACCACTGATCCTCCATGAGAAAATACTCCTGTTGACTAAAATCTAGTTGAGGTGATTGTGTGTACTATCCATGCTCTGGGAATTTCACCCCCACATGTTCGCATTCATGCTCTTATTTTGGAAACACCAAGGGATGATCTATTAAATCATTCATAACAATTATTTTACCACAATACAAAAATGGTCAAGGGATCAAATGATCCTCAAGTGGCTAAGGAATGGTTGAGCATGATTGAGAATGATTCTCTTGGTTCTTAAAGATAATAGATGAAATCATGGTGATGTGTTCCACCTTACTATATGAAGGAACGATCAGGAGATGGTGGGACAAGATTGTGAGATTGAAGAACCATCAGGTATTATAGAATAAATATTTCATTGTTCTTTCAACTAATTATTTCATTCCAAATTTGATAGTTTTGGACTATGATATAGAGTTTTACAATCTTGATCTTGCTGATAGAACCTGATAGAGTATGGAAATCATTTTTCTGAGATATTGTAGTTTTCACATGAAAAAATATCAAATGATAAGATAAAAACTCAATGGTTTGAGGTTAGAATTCAATAAGAGGGTTGTTATTATGTTTTTTTTTGCTAAAGCGTCCTTCTTATTTTGATGTTATAGATAGAGTACAGGTGGTTGAAATGGACCTGGTTCTAATATCTAGGTTATTGGGAGTTTCTTTATCTCTTACTACCAGTGGGGGTTACATTAAAGGAATACATATCCATGAAGATTCATATGGTGGTTCTAGACAAAACGGTCACTCTAGTCCTCCAATAATACCTAGTATAGGTCCTATGATTTTCAGCCAATGAGGAAATATAAGGAATTCATAGGGGTTCTTCACCACAACACCTATGAATTATGGTCCCTACAGACAATTGGGTCACATATAGTGGGTTTTTAATTTCTTTTCCACTGTTTATAGTGGAATGGGACTATCATATCCTTCAAAAACATTGGGGGAAATAAGATCATTCACGTACAAAAGGGTGATTTCCATAAGTATCATGAACGAATCTTCTTCACATAGTGTATAAATCTCCAAATGAAGTAGATACGAGTCTAGCCATTGTGAGAGGTACCATCACTATAGCTTCATCATTAGTGACTGATTTATTAAACACTAGTGAATCTCATTAATTTTTTCAAACCTATATTGTTAAAATAAAAAATTCCTTATATGAATCTTTTATATTATTCCATGGATATTACCACACCCCTTGGTATGATGAAATTGATGGGTCTCCACAAACACGCTTGTGTTTGATCTCTATAATATGTTGAGATATCTTGGAGTTTCCTAGTTCTCGGCATGAATCCAATTGATATTGTTTTTGGGATAGATTTAATTATTTCTAAAACATCTAAAAATTTATATTTTAAATGTATACTTTACTACACCGAATGGTGTGTGATGTGTCTTTCATGGAAAATGGGACCCAAGGTTGAGCAGAGACAAAAATTCATATTTGGAGTTAGGGAATGTAATATTTCTATTCTCCTTTGATATAGAGTGAGAATATTTGAGAGGTGAACTTCCTCCGTGGTTCATCATGCTTTCCTGACGTATTTCCTTCAGACTTCTATTGTTTCCCACTAGTAATGATGTTTGAGTTTTATATTTATTTAGATCCTAGTACATAACCACCTTCTATTCCCTCTTACAGGATGGCACCAATACAAATGAAACATATGAAGGCTCAATTGGACAATCTTCTAGAGAAATGATTTATAAGACATAGTGTGTCACCAAAGGCAACGTCATTCCTCTTTGCTATGAAAGCTGGTGGTTCACTTATCTTACCTATTGATTATAGAACCAAAAACATGTGACAGTAAAGAAAACGAATCTATTTTCATGGATAGATGATCTATCTAATCAATTGAAAGTGGAAAATTGGTTCTTGATGATTGATCTTCAATTTGGAGACCATCAATTGAAAAGAACATAACCTGACATTCAAAAAAAACACTTTTTGGAGATGGTATGGCCATTATGAGTACCTTTTCATTCCATTTCTTCTTACTAATTCACCAATATGATTTATTGATTAAATAAATAAGATTATCCATGAGTATCTAGATACCACTATTGTGGTATTTTTTGATTAAAACCTTGTTTCCTCTAATCCAAGGAGGATCAAGAGAATTATCTGAGAATATACCTATGTTCCCTGAGAAATCACTGAATATATTCCATGATTTTGAAATGTGATTTATGGTTTGGAGAAGTGTATTTCTTAGGAAACATGGTGTCAAAACATGGGATATTAGTTTATCTTGAGATAGTAAAAGATGTTATGACATGGTAACTACCATTGAATGTTTTCAATATTCAGATATTCTTGGGTAAAGATGGGTACTATCTCCAGTTGATGGTGGTATTATCAATGAATATTTCTTCAATTAATTCTCTAACATGGAAGGGATTTATGTTTTCTTATAATGAAACATTTCATAATTCTTTTTTTTGAGCTGAAACGTCTTTTGACTATTACTCCAGTGTTCAATGTACCTGAGGGAGAGAATGATATTTGGCCTTCTATGATTCCTCATGTTTAGGTTTGGGATGTATTATTATGTATAGTTATCCTGTTGTTACATATATATCTTATTATCTTTGGATAAATGTGATTAATTATCCCAAATGTGACCTTTAACTTTCATTTGTGATAAAGGCTCTTAAGAGTTGGTGGCACTAAATTTATGAAGAAAGATTTATGGTATATTCAGACAACAATAGCATGAGTTGTATCATATCTCATAGTGTTTGGAGTCTCCGAAATAGGAATAGAGTGGAATACCTACAATATTTTTTATTTAGACATTACATATACCATGGGGAAAGAGAGTTCTACTGCAGATACTATGAGAGAGAAACATTCGACCTAGTCAGTGAAAGAATCATCAGAATTTTGGGACTTGATGGATCTCTTTTCACAGTTTCATATAAGAGTCTAGGAATCAGGGGTTGAGGTTTCCTTTTCTAGGGTTCAGTTTAAATATACCCATCTAAATATAATTCTTTAATAATGAAAACATGATGATTAATTATTTAGTATTATATACTCTCATTATGGTGGGGGAGATAGTCATTGAGTGTCCATTCCTTGAAGAGTCCATTATGATCTAACAAAATATTTTTTTTCTGTTATCAATAAAGAAATATGTCATGGGGGATTGTCATATTTTATAGTGGGTAGTGCAATCAAAACCATGAATATGTTCTATGATATGTGGTGAAAATTATAGTGTCCAGGTATGAGATAAGGAATTAAATAATTTTTCTATCTTTGTTATTTATTCCATAAAGTTATGACCAAACAATGTAATCCATTGGGATTTCTTCAGCAACATCCAGTACCTACATGGAAGTGGGAGGATATATCCTTCGAAATTGTGGTAGGATTCCATGTAATAAAATAAATAATAATGGAATATGCATTGTGATCGACAAGATATCAAAATCCGGTCACGTTTAACCCATCCATGACACAACAATATCAGCTTACCGCTTGTGTTCATTACTTTGGTGCAGTTTGGGATAATAATCTTTGTATGGTTTTGTTTTTTGTATAGTAATTTTTACCCTCATGGGATCAAAATGGCTCCTTTTGAGGCCCTTTTTGGACATCCTTGTAGATCTCGTTTGTCTTGGACAGAGACAAGGGACTATTCCATGGTTGGAACAATATTGGTTCAAGAAGTGACAACAAAGATTCAGTAGATTATTTAAAGAATTTTGATGGAACATATCTAATATTAGTCTTATGCTAATAATCATCATATACCATTCTATTTCATAGTTTATGACTACGTATTCATGAATGTTTCACCTGGGTTGAGTCATCAAAGACTTGGGAGGATATGGAAATGTGCTCTTCAATTTTGCGGGACCTTTTTAAGGATTCTGAAGAGGTGACGAATGTTTCTCACCATTTATAACATTCTACACAAATGAAATTAATTCATAACATATTCTATGTATTACACCTCCAAAAGGATATATCTATCCTATATTGTGTTTTGAGTTAGTGTGATCGTGAAGTGGAAACTGATTTATCCATGACTAAAAAACTTGCCAAGATGGTTGATTCTAAAACCAAGTACTTCGTGGGAGGGTGATATATTTTTTCTCTGTGCCATGGAAGCCCAATTTTAATTATCATGAGACATGGGAGTGTGGGGAACTGATGGGAGAGAAGATAACTCAACGTTTTGATATGGATGATTCTTCAGAGGAATTCTAGGGATAAAAAGTTTTTATGGTAGAGAGGTTGTAACATCCCAGTAATTTTCGGACATGCATGCCTTAATCCATTTCATGGATTTCTTTTTCTTTATCTTAGATGGTCTGAGAATTAATTTATATGATTCCAATAATGTTAATTTATAGAGTTTTTGGATTCTCAACATTAAAAATTTTGGTTCTACATCCCATTGGAGATTTACACAACACGTAATGTGTATACATGATGTGAATGATCTAAAATATTAATAAATATGTTTTAATAAAAGGAGATAGATTTTTTTGATGATTTTATGAATTCTCAATTATAGGACATGTAATTGGGTTAAACTTATTGCAATACCCTGACTGTTGTTATTGATATGGCTGCTCGGATAAAATTCTTATTTTATTATTTCAAAATTTCTTTTCTCCTGACCCAAGTTATTTACTATGAATTTTTGGAGACCTTAAACCCTTTAGTGTCATTTCTTTCTTCATTCTTCCATAGTTACAAATGTAGTGTTCCTTTCCAGGTAAGAATTCCCTCTATCACATATTCTCTTTTCCTTTCTCTTTATGGGGTTTGATAGACTATCTAGGAACCGATGGATCTAAGACTCATGTTTTTGAATCATGTCTTTAGGTTGAGTTTACAGATAATTGACGTCTTCATTCTTGTTAGTTGGTTATGTTGAGGGATTTGTGTTATCAGGAGAAAGGTAGTTCATTTCATCTTGATTGTATATTTTTATTAATCTAAAATTGATTTATTGTTGATTTAATTTCACTTGCATTTATAAATGAATTTTGGCTCAATTATTTGATTAAAAACCCAATTCAAGTGAATTGGGGTGTTTTTAGAAAT
Organism: Viscum album; assembly: GCA_963277665.1. NCBI lineage: Eukaryota > Viridiplantae > Streptophyta > Magnoliopsida > Santalales > Viscaceae > Viscum > Viscum album. Next base: position 1,065,343,426 of record OY728137.1, read on the forward strand.
TGAATTTTGGTTTGAAAATAGGATAACCCCCCATTCCATTGAATTAGGGAGTTATTGTAAAATTGATGGAAAATTGTTGATATTTAATTTGTAGAATTTAATTATTGAAATTTATAAAAATTGTTTCAATTATGTTTTCAATTTTAATTTTGGTAATTGTATTTTGAAATTGGATTTTTTTAATTGATTTAATATTCTTATATGTTAATGCAATAGATTAAAAAGCGTTCTGGAAATAAAAATCTTGGTTTTATCTTGGAAAAGGAATGTTTTGATTAAGATCCCGTTTTGGTTTTAAATGGAAAATTGGAATTTTTTAAATCGGAGAATGAGAAATAATTTTTCTTAAGTAGTCTTAAAAAAAAATTTCATCATTCTTTTTACTAGAGCGCATGAATTCATAGGTAGTAACTGATTTATTTCCGAAGAAAATTTTGATGAGAATTCCCTATAACTATATTAATGATTTGAAACACTAAATGAATACTTATTATCACATATTATTTCCTTTTTGGACATCAAGGATTCATGTCCTCATGGTGTTGAGGGACGTGTGACACACTGTAGTTATTATCACTTGAGAGTGTGAGGATCCCATAACCTGGAACTATATTACCTCTTGGAAGATGACCATGTATCTTGCTTGTTAATATATGAGATATAAATTTTTTCCAATGATTTTGAACTATTTTACATTCCCTATGATTTATAAAAAAATATTTAATATAAAAGTGGTTATATTATCCACTTGTTTAAAAAATTTCAATCATTTGAAAAGTAGTCAATCTATTGAAATGTAACACCTGATTTGTTTCAAGATAATTTTGAAATCCCAAACCCATTTATTTAAAAATTGAATGAATTTAATTTGGTTAATTAGATTTAATAATCTATGATAGAATCCTTGGTGAGAACCTACATGGATTTTAGCTCACACCCTACTCGTGCCTGTAGGAGTTTGTAGATTATCTCGTTTCAGGTTCAACCGAGTGTAATTCTGCCCTTGGAGGTGGTTATATCTATTGATCTATGGACCTGGATAGTTTTTTTCATTAGTACATGGGATATTCATTATGTTTTATGGTACCTTTCTATATAACTTTAAATTATTTTACACATGTTTGACTTCTGTTACGCTTCTCCAAGTAGATTTTTTCATATACGAATATTGTCTGGCTTATATTATTATATAATATTAGTAGAATAATAATTCCTAATTTCATTTTTTTATGATTCCAGGTGGTAGTTTCCAAACAGTGAGGATCATGAACTCCCTTCAGGCCATGTTTGGGCTGACTCAATTATTTCATTACCAGGGTACCCAAATTAGTTCGTGAAATCCATGATACAAAAAATGTGTATAAACAAGTATTGAAAAGTCAAAATCATGAGGAAATAGTTTTTTATGTTAAATAATTTAATGAGTTAATTTATACAACAAATTAATGTGAAGAGGTTCATATTAAAAAATACGCCATAATGAAATAGATATATAGAAAAAATTCCCTATAATGATCACAACGATCAAGTGAGAATTTGTAAATGAATCCATTATGTGTATAAAATGTAAATCCAAATATAATAGTTTTAAATAAATAATAATATAATAAAAATTCATTATACATTTAATCATTGAATATCAAATTAAAATGATGATGTAATACAACCCATTGAAAAGAAATTAAGCTATCAATTTCGTTACCACGTTGTTACATTAATTAGAAATCAACGTAGACGAAATAATAAAAAATGAAATTTAAAATATCATGAATTATTTAAGAATAATGATATTACATGAAAAATTGGATATATTTACATTATAGAAAACAAATTGGTGCACAAAAATAAAATATGTATCATCGAAGAAAATATGAGATGAAGTCCCTTACCTCAGGCTTCTTCATGGTTCAATGAGATTCAACCTCCAATAAAATTATTTTAATAATCATTTAAATTTATAACACAACAATATTAATATATATATAATATAATATATGATGCTATTACAACATTATATCACCATTTCAATATTAATATTTCATTATTTTCCTTGTTTAATGTGTTAATTGCCTTGTTTTATCATGTGTGTCTTATCATGGATGTTTTGTTTTTGGTATATTATGTAGATTGATAATATACAACGTAATAATAATGTAATAATTATTATATTTACACATAAATTTTAATTTTAATTCCAATTGTGAGATAAGTTTTTGATACATTAATTACATTACGACCATATAGATTATGGGTCATATGTACACATGAGTAACATTTCCTTTTTTCAATGATCATTGTGGAAATAAGTTATGTAATATTTGAAAATATGGAATGATAATAATTTCTTAAATATTATATTATTTCCATTAATATACTTATTTATATCATCGATGTGGATCTATGATGAAAAGAGTGTCACATTACTTTGTGATGACTATATTCCACTTGAAAATGAATAACATTATCATATTTATTTGAGTGAAAAGTGATGAAATAAAATGACATATTATCATTTAATAATGATAAATATTTAAATAATATGAAAAATATTACATTAATATCACATATATTTCTTATATTTATCCTTATTACTTACCACATGAATCGTTAGTGAAAAAAAATTACATTACTTCATGAGACAGTAGTGCATCATACACAGGAGAGATGTTATCATTTCCCTAATGGGATGGAATGTATATTTTTTTACATATTATAAAATTAATCCATATGTATAATTATGTTTTTAATATAACATATATACATTTTATCCACCATAACACCCAATTGTGATATGTTTTGATAGAAAACATGTCACATCGATTTGGGATGCAGTAGTCCTCCACACACACGAGCGAAATTAATGTTTCCCCTTTTTGGGAAGAGAATATGTATATAGGTCATGAACATAACATAATATAATATAAATATATTTTAGATACTGGTGTTATGATATTATAAAAAATGATGAATATTTTGAGGATGTGGAATAATAAATAAAAAGACTCATTGTTAGGAATGTTACCTCTTCTCAGAAAACCTCTTTAAGATTATAAAAAAACTAATTGTAAAATGTATTTATTAAAAAACCAATTGTTATAGGGCGTTTAAATTAAATTTTGGAATTTTTTTTGAAGGTATCATCCAAAATAATTTTTTTTGAATGTGTGAAGAAAATAGAAGAGGGTGGCCTTTTTTATGTGAGGTGAGTGGCACATTTATCATTTTTGAAAGGAAAAAATTGTAACCATGTTTTTCACATTCCACATGGTTCCAAAATGTTAAATTCACAATAATTTGAAATTATAATTTCTACATATGGCCTTAAAAAATAGATACTTTTTAGGTAATTATAATCATTTTCATTTCAGTTTAACCCCTAATAAACTTATTTTTACCAAAAATGTGGTTATTAATTTCTATTGTTATCACTATTAGTTATTCCCAAAATTAAATTGATTTTATAAAAATCAATAAAATATTTTGATTCAATATATGGATTCTGTTTTACCTTATTTAATTCATATAACTGTAGAAAATAAATTTAAAACAGAATCTGTATACACGATGGAGAATCTGGTTTGTTAGAATATAATTATCTTAATTATTGAAGAATTTAATAAAAATATCAATATGAAATTGATTTGAATAAACTAAATTTTATTTATTCAAATTTAATTGAACAAATTTTTCATAAATAAAGTAAAATGTAATTTTCCCTTGGGATTTATTTAAATTAAAATTCAATTTTCAGTAAAAATCTATTTTATCATAATTAATCATAAAATTATTTATTTTATAAAAATAAAAACAATTACCAAAAATATAATGTTGATATTATTAATTCAGAAATAAATTTACTTTTATTATATAATTTTACTAAAAAGGGTAAAAATTAGTTTTAAATTATGTTAGTAGATTTACTAAATTATATTTTAGAAAAAATAAAATTTTTTGAGAATGTTTTATTTATTTAAACAAATTATTATTTTATTTTACAATAAATATATATTGATTAAATTTATTTTTTACATTTATAAACCATATATTTATTATAATTTATTTTTTAGAATTCATAAGTTACAATTTTAAGGGTAGGTTATAATGGTATTCTATATTATGGTTCTTTTAGGGTTGGGGTGGTATTTTCCTCATACTATCAATGAAATTAAATTTGGGTAAATATATGTTTGTGAGTTTTTTATGCTCATAATTTAATATAACACACAATTTTGAATGAAATTTGTTTATTTTATAATTTATAGGTGTTAAATCAAATACTTTTGAAAATACGTTTTTTTATTAAAGAAGGAATGAGAATAGACCCTAAAAGGGAATACATATACTGATTTGACAGGAAATGATTTTGATAATAAATCAAAATTTGTAGGAGTGTTATTAATTGATGAAAACTTCATAGCATGGAATTCATAGAAAAAATCAACAGTGATATTTTTTTCAAAAAACTGATGAATTTTTTGTTCCATCATTGGTAGCTAAAAAATGATTTCAATGAAAACTCATTTTGAATAAATCATTGTTCAACATATAAACACATTAGTTATTGGATGGGATAATCAATGTGGTATAAATATTTCAAAGTATCCATTATATCATTATTATTTTATATACATTATTATAATATATTATTTTGTAAAGGAGAAGTGGGACAATGGGATCCTAAATATTGAATATTTTCCATCCATGGAACAATTTTCTGATATTTTTACAAATCCCCTCACCAAAATGTTTTTTTGAAAGGTATTGGAGAAAAATGTGATAGAATCCTTAACCCAAACTATGAGGTATGAAGTAATTTTATTTTCCACATATATTTTTTTATGTTTAAATTATTGAAGAGAGTTTTTTGTTAGGGGTTAAAATATTTCTTCCTCTATGTAAAATATTTTAATATGTGTGTTGAGATATTATCAAAATATTATATAAAATATAATATAATTTCATGTTTTTATAATAAAATAGAATTAAAATTTTGAGATGATATATTTTTTGGATAACATTGATTTCTGAATTGTTCACTCTTATTTTATATATCAATAAATCTCTCATATAATTAAATATTAATAATTTTTTAATCATTACTATAATAAAGATGAGTGTGTCTATAATACTTTTTCAAGTCAGTTTTATTTTCATTGAGTGGAGTGGAATCAATATGGATTAATGGAAACAAATAAAAAGTAGGATATTATTGAACCCTCTTATATATGATGTTATATTTATTGATAATATAGGATTCATGTAATGATGGATGAGATGTTAATCAATTTTACAGTCATATTTTTTCGGAATTCATAATACCTATAACTTTTTGGTTGGGGTTTTTAATGAATTGGTCCAAGGGAGATATTAGAGAAATATTCATATAGAATACCTCCTTGTAGATGTGAAAAGGTTTTGTCCATTGTGAACTAAGTACGCATGATAGTATATCTGTTGATGAAGTCTATTTGGATGATGTTTTTATTTTATTTTTTAAAGTGTTTTTGAATCCCCAATTTTTATTTTGGGATGTTATAATATGTTATAGTAAAATCATTAATTCTTATTTTAGATCAGCAAATATTTCTATGTGTATGACTAGAATAGTTATAGTTGGCTTTAGAAGAGCAACATGCATTATTGAAAGAGTGAAGTAAACATTGGAAGAATAAATCCCAATTATAGGGGAGCAAAAAAAGACATCCAATTTTTCCTTTATAGACTTAATAAGAGTTAAGGGTGAGTTCATGATTCTTATTGTGACTCTTTTTTGAAAAATGAAAAAAAAGGTTTGAGTATATGTGACTGATTTTAAACCTCATAAAAGTGAAAATGTACTTTTTATGTGTAATTGGAATATTATACAAGTTAAATGAAACATAAAATAGTAAATGAATAAAATTATATGATATCATTTATTTAGAATTTCTGATATATCTAGAATTACTTTTTGAAAAGAAAATAATTCAGATAATTCATTATTTTTTTCATCATCAAACTAACATCCTAATCACACAAGTAAACTATGATTTTATTTTAAAAGTTTTCCAAAACACAATGTGTAAAGGAATGTGTAAATAATTAATGGTTTCTTGTATATATATAAATATGAAGTGAACTATTTTCTATATTATTTTTATTTGTTTTAAAAGATGGGATATTCAAACATTGGTAGAATAAAACAACGAAATTCTTAATGATATTTAATATAAATACATTAACATGAAAATTTTATGAGAATAAATTTTTGTATTATCCTACTACAATTCAACATGTTTTTAAAATTCTATGTAGAAAAATATTCAAGGAAATATTAGATGAATATAAAAGTGCATGAAAAAAGTTGTCTAAATTTCAAAATAATGTCTGATAGTTATAAAAATAAAAAATTATTCAAATGATAAAAACCAATTTAGATTTGTCAAGTATCATGTTTTAGTCTATTTTTTTATCTATGATGATATTACATTAAATAAGAAGAAATGTCTATAGATTTTTTAAAATTTAAAAAAAGTGAATCACCCAATATAATTGTTTTTCATTTTCATTTGTATCCATTCTGTGAGTCACAGATTTAAAGATAATACCTTCTTGGTTGTACTCCACATGGTTATTCAAGTGGAAACTGTGATCACATCTTTTTTGGGATCATGTCAAGGTTGTGGAAGAACATTTTTAATTGTGAAAATTATAAAAATATGTAGTTTTCTATTTTTTCCCCATGATTTGTGTTTAGTTAATATATAGTGAACTATTCCTATTATTTATCATTCTTAAAATGTTTATTTAAGGTAAAACGTAAAAGGATGTCAATTCAACCCCCCCCCCACATAAATAATTATATTTATTCAAAATCAAATATTTATTACATGATAAAATGTTTTTATGAGGATACCAGGAACAACTCTATGACCTAGCGATGGAAATGGTTACCTATTATCCAATTAACCATCCCTAACCAAACCACATAAATTGAGTTAAATAAAAAATTAATTTTGCCGGCTAGGTTTTAAATTAAAATCATTATTACCAATTAGGTTGGGTTTGGGTATCCCTTATAGGATATGCAAACCTCAATATATTTAAAAAAACACAATTCTAGTACATATTAAATAATAAAAACATCTAAAAATGATTATATTACACATTGACGTGTTGTACCATCTTTATAATTTACTATGAGAGATGATATTATATTTTATGATGATTTACCAAAATGAAAATTTTATCAGATCAAATACCACCCCTCAATAATATTATTAAAAATGTGCACTCTTAATAGATGTGATTGATCTACACCAAAATAATGGAACTTCCACATTTGTACACTACCCACATACTTTTCATGTGAATTTTACCTACAACAATCAAATGTTTCCTCACCACAAGTAAGGTCTCTACATGGATTTATCAATGTTATGGAATCTTTATCCTCCTATATTCGTGGTTGTATCCTTTAAATTATATCTTGAGTGCATTTTTTATGAATTGTTCAAAGTATTTAAACTATATTTTTTTATAAAATATGTTTATATACATCATGACACCATATATATGAATTTGATGTTCAAATAAATGTAAAGAATAAATAGACAAACCCATATACATTACTATAATTGATATTGAGATAAAATCCCATAGGTAAAAAAGAATAGCTCCACCACTTGATAATACTACAAAAATTCATAGGGAATATGTGGAAATAAAATCATTTGTCCGATCATTTGTATCACCTCACATCACCGACTACAAAAAACCCTGAGATTCTTATAAGAAACTACAAATTCAACCAGTTCAAGTAGAGAAAGATAATATTTATCATCTTATCATCTATTTTCACAATACATTGGTATAAATAACACTATTATAACATTATGAAATGTGAATACTATTGTTAATAATATTAGAAAATATTATTAAATTTATATTTAAAATTGTATTATCTTAAAAAACATTTTATAAATTAGTAATTAAAAAAATGGTATGTTAAATGGGATTGATTTTATAGAGGGAATCAAATATATTGGTATTTATTATATTTTGATATTCATAAATAGGTGTTAATTAGGTTCAGTTTTAATTTTTTTTTCAAAGGTTGGGGCGAAGCCTCATTTTTATTATTAAATCAAAGGAAAGTCCTCTTTTTAACTGGGTAGAGGGAAACCCATTACATAGCCTGAAGGCCCAGTGGGCTTGTAGCCCATTACATAGCCCGTAGGCCCAAATTCTAAGGCTAATTCACATTCTATTAATAGTAACCTGCTACTATAGTACCACACAGTATCGTCGCCACTACAGTGCCCTGCCGCCGCTAAAGTACCCGCTGATGAACAGTTCCTCTGCTGCTACAGTACCTCTACAGTACTGCTACAGTAATCTGCGCCCCATGGGGTGTGAACCCCCATTTTCCATGTAGTATTACGGGGTTCTTACCACTAAGCCAAACCCCAACTAGAGGTTCAGTTTTAATTTTTTATATTCTTAAAATGGTATTAATTATAACATCTTGACCTGGATACCACTAAACCTCACCCCAAGACAGTGGGTCACATGGCCTCATGCATATCTCCTTAAACCCCAGAGAATGTTGACTAGTAGTTAGGGCCTTTGGTTTTTCCATGGGAAGACTACGCCCTCATGTCTGATTTTAACACAATGGTAGAAATCAAACAGATCAATAGAAAAAATTAGATAAATAACTAGACAAAATATTAATATCCTATATAGAGGTATATAATAGTTACATAAGTAATATCATATATAGTGATGTCTCTTGTCATGTCTCTAAAAAACATCTAAAATTTTTATGTTGGCCATAGTACAATACATTTTTAAAATTATATAAATTTATAAAAAGATTTTTCTCTGGCTAGCTTCATGATACTAGATCAATATCACGACCCCTGATCCAAACCATGGAATAATTTCAAGAAACAACCTATCAGTGCTATACCGAGTCCCTATCTACATCCATGTTGTCCAGCTGGTTACCCAATGGTGGCTTGAATAGGGTATGAGAAAACACTCTGTCGTACACCACAAATGATGTTTATATAGAGTCTAGGCTATGAAATTTAAGCTAATGTTTTGTTCATGTATATTCCATGTATAATAGTAATAGAAGTGAAATTACCATATAAAGAGTTATAAATGTAAGTGCAAATGTCGATCAAACAAGGATCCAAGCAAAACAACGGTCAATCTCCATTAACAAGAAAGATTCAAAGAAAAAAATAACCACCATGACCATGTCATGCAACTAGGTGTGTGAAGTCAACCATGACCACACGATACAACCAAGAGTATCATATAAACCATGAAAACACATTATAGTATAAATCATCTAACATGGACATGTTATATAATGTAATGTGTTATAACCCTCATGGCCAAAATGAAGCTATAAAAGGACAAATCATCACCATCGAGTCCCAAGTGTATGTTGATGGAAACATGGTTAGACTTGGTTGGGGTCAATGGATCATGTCAAAATAATATTTCCTCTACGAGCCTAAGAGTTTCAGATCCAAGGAATAGCAAGGCCCATGTAACCCTGCAGAATCAAGACACAAGGATAAATCTCAACCAATGGATAAATTATCGCTATTAAGAGACATGATATTGCAATCCATGGAAACCAATGGAATCATGATCAATGGTATTCCATCTAAGGAATCCACTACCATTAAATTCCTTTAATTCATTAAAAAACAAAAAATTTGTTACATTTCATGGGTTTACAATCTTGTATAACTATTTAGTTTAAAATAGTTGATCAATTAACATCTTGTATAACATGGAAAGGGATGAAGAACTTTTCAAAATCATCTAAAATAATTAAATTAATTTTATAAATGGATTATTCTAACTAAGAAACCACAAACACATTCCATAGTTTGTATATCATAGTTAAAAGTTAAGGGAACACCCCATGTTTTTCCTAGGGTGTGGAAACAAAATCCAACAAAATTAAAGGAATGGGTGGTCGTCCCTAACATATTATAATACTTTCAATTATATAATTCAACTCATTTTCATGGAAATGCCAAAAATTCTCAAATTCTAGAACATGGAAACATTCATTAAAAACACAAAACCCAGAAAGAATTGTATATACCACCTAACATTATTATATAGTAGAGTTCTCATATAGTGTCATCTTATGATACCATCCATATAAGATGAATATGATGAATGAATGAAGAACATGGAAATAAGGCATATTATATTGCACTTGAATAACTCTATCTATACTATGATGAATTATTAATGACACAAGATGAGTGGATAATATACCCACACAAACCCAATTAGAATGAAGACATTTGATTTTTTGTTTATAAGGATAAATGAGATCAAAGGATTTTAATTATACTATAAATGATCTCTCCCAATGTGTGGGAAGTCCAATAAATGAATAAATAATTAGATTTTAGGTTTTAAATATTTTAAGGGAAAAATGTTGATTTTTCCTCAAAATAATTTGATTCCTAGTTTTATAGGTAGGTTGGGAAAACTGTGCGCCAACTGTGTGCCCATAATTTCATCCAGGGTCACCTCACACTGTTTCGTGCCCATGGTTTGACTAATCGTGCACAAACCATGTCTCATCCCACTATCGAATGTCAGTATAAAATCATGAGAGTTTGACCCTCGATATGCATGGATTCCTAAAATATGAATACACTTAAAGTCTAATATATAGGAGTTGAATAGATACAAAAATTGTGCAGCCTACCCTGCAGGGTTTATACAAATCATTACGCATGCCCTGTTTTTTTAAGAAAAGATGAGTTTAGGTATTTTAATAATCCCCAAACAACCCAAAAAATCTTGTTTTCTCTAATGGAATTCCCATTAGGCCGTGTACAATCATTTAAAAAAATATGCATACCTAATAAGAAAAAATGATATCTTATAATCATTCCCCTTAAATAAATGAATCCCTTAACTTCACTCTTTAGGGTGGTCATGTTTTTTTTGTGAAAAACAACACCCACAAAATATGTACATTGCCTTCATGTGCCGAGGTCTTGTCCATAAAATGTACACTCATCCACAAAACCTATACGTGATGAAAAGACTGACCACAGAGAACATTTATTCTCCTATCAACAAAAGAAATAGGATGAAACTCAAAGGAGGAATCAACCTATTATTGAACAATCTCTATTTAGAAAGTATGTGATTTATCCAAATAATAAGAATGTAGATGAGATGCATGGAAGAAATCATGTATTTCCTAACAACTTGAATATAACTTCTACTGATTGGCTACTGGGAAATATCTAACTAGAGTCTCGAATGACTAGAAATATTATAGGGAAAGCATATCAATCCTCCTGATCCTTCTATGTCATAGCCTCAATGAGATATGTAAAATGACTTGATCCTGGAACGTGAACTGTAAATGTCACTGATGGTGACCAGTTTAATATTTATGTTGATACTGTGTAGTCTCCAACCACTTCTTATATATTGAACATGCTCAAAATTCTCCTACATAAGACACAATCCTTGAAAAGCTACCTCTCCAGCCTTTAACCAGCACAATGATGATTAGAATATCTAACCATACAGAGAATCCTATTGTTTCATCTGTGTAGTTTCGAAATAGATATTTTTTAGGAGAAATCAAAAAGGTGTATATGCCCCTCCCAATATCCAAAAAAACAAAAAACAAGATCGACTCATTTTATCCATCATTTGTATCATACTTTATCACTGGACATCATTATGAGCGTGGTTGGTCATGATTTAAAGAAGTTATGTTTCGTGAACCCTTTAAAAAATATACATGAAAAGATACGTAAAATGAGCATCCCTATCAGAATATGAAGTGTGTGGGACCCCCATAAAGTTGTAATATCACATAAATATATAACCTCTCTTGCTTATCAAATGGTAAGGTCATCATGATCAGCAGGAAATGAGAAACCATCATGAGCCTATCATCATCAACCCTAATGAAATCATTACCTCAAGGAATAAATGGAAATCCGGTCATGAAATCCAATACAACAACATCCCTCTTTATCTTCGGAATGGGTAACTGCAATAAAATTCTACTATGTCACTGTTGTTTTACCTTCACCTACTAATAGGTGGAACTCCTCCTAAAAAAACGGCTACATAATGATTCATACCCAACCACTAGTACATATAGCGTAAGTCATAATTCATCTTTGTGATGTCTATGTGTACTTCCCATAAATAATCATGAAAATACTTCATCAGCTCTTCACGTATATCCATTTCAACCCATACCCAGCCACAGATACACAAAATTTCATTCTCTCAATCATTACAACTAGAAGGAAGGTCCCCCACACACACTTTATTGTAGGAATATACCATCAGAATCTAAATGATTCATCATTTTAATTATTTACATAATAGTAGAGGTCATTTCCAAAGAAGGAATAATGATATTACCCTGAATATAAACCATATTCAAGTTTATCTCTAAAAAATTCTATAAAATTCAATTCTCTACTAGCTTCCTAAAATTCATGTATCTATATCCACCACATTAGTTGATCATAATCTACTTTACCTTTAGTAGGTGTATAGGAAAGTTGAAAACCAAAGTATTACAGGTACTCAACCACCCTTTTCCGAATATGATTCAATTTACAGTGTATAAAAATGTAATTTTAGATTTTTTAGTATTAGTACACCACAAAACCCTTTCCCTTTATGTAATTTCTCCAATAGGTCAAAGAATAAAAAATGTGGCTAACTCGATATCATTATTTGAGTGATTCTTCTCATATGGCCTCAACTAATGAGACATGTATTCCATGAATCACTACCCCTACAGAAGAAAAACTCATATCCTAATACATGATGCATCCTCAAAATAAGTTTATCTCCTTCAAAACTCTAGAATATTTGGATTACTGTTGTATCCAATCTCTATTTTTACTCCATAAAACGTGTCTACATATCCTAAAAAATTGACTAAAAAGTCTGAATCCACAACTGAATATCTTGTGGACCTCCATACACATAAAACATAGTATAATTCTACTTCTAGAACACATTTTTCAACTCTTCCATATACAAGCCAAGCTCCATTGTTCCTTAGGAGGTATGCATATAACATATAAACCCTGACGTAACTATATCTTAGCACCTATGTCTGACATAAATGATGGTTATATATCTATCAATATTAGAGGAACTACTGGTTGACCATGGACTACCCCTTCCAGTTCATTGTCTCTTCCACCCTCCTAGCATTCAACTAGAGTTTGTCATGGTCGTCTGTCTCTACAATTCCAAACACAAACTTCTTAAAATATTGAAAGAACATTTTCCATATAATAGAATAGGTCATGGAAAATCCTTCCTATAAATATGATGTAACCATCTTATAACTCTTAAATCAATATCATGGTAAAAAGAAAAAAATTGTAATATCATTAGTTACACATGCTAATTCCCACCCAAAATCCGGGTCATAGTTATGTTCCTGGTTTCACAGTTTGAATTTTCATTTGAATTAATAATCATTTCAAATTTATATTTTAAATCGAAGAACCAAATAGTGTGTCACCTAAGATTCATAAGGTCTCGTACACCTCATGAACTGAAATATGGAATCTGCTTAATTCATATTATAACATGTTCCATTCCATGTGTCTGAAGGTCCATGACTTAACAATCCATGATTAGAATCATTCGGTGTCTATTGTAGCCTAATCTAGAAAATTCATCTTAGGTTATGAAAGGATCTCTAAAGACAAACCATTTTTATCAAATCCCTGATTGATCATCAATCAAAAAATAGGGATATCACACATGGTACATATAAAAAAATCATGTAGTCAGGCAATGTATCTTATATAAAATTGCATATTCCCAGGAATGTGAATTTTGTAATGTTCCTAAAATGATTCCTAGGTAACATTCCCTCACATACAAGGGTAATAATATATAGATCCATAGTCACATTAAATGATTGTATCACTATTAAAGTGCATAACAAAGTGGTAGAATAAATTCAGCATTAATAGACAAAATCCATAAGAAAAAAACAATTTCCATGGGTGATATTTAAGTGTTTCCATATACATAGGTTAGATACTCCCATGCACACCACATCAAAAAATAAAAATATCACCCTAATACCTTTTATATAATTTAAAAATAGTATGGAAGGAATTTAAATCCTCTGATACCACATTGTAACATCGTGAATTGTATACCACTAAATGGTCTCTATGTCGGTGGGTCACATGTCATCAAGGGTATCTCCCTAAATAAGAGAAGACTATGAAATGTTTGGAGGGCCTAGGACGTGTCTATGGAAATAATATTCCCTCATTTCATAGTGTAACATAGTTTTATCAATCCTTAATTTCAAAAATATATTCCGATATATAACTTGAAAAAACATATACATCCAAGAAATGATTATATATTAACGGAAAAAGTGGTCTCGTATAAAATAACATTTCATTTCATATATCTAAAAACAACCAAAAATTTTATATAGGTGACAATAGAAAACACATATATAAATACCAATGAACTATAAAAAACTATATTTGACATGCATCATGATTATAGCTCTGTCCCACTACCCTGTTTCTAACCATGGAACAAACTCAAGTATCGAATTGTGGATGCTTTCCCAGGCCCCTACCTGTATCCATATAGTACGTCTGGGTACACAACCTCACCCAAACTCGGGTGTATGAAAACACCCAGTAGAACCCCTCCAATGGATTCTATAAAAAATTGAGGAAGTGAAATTCAATCTAAAATAGTGTGAAAATATATGAAAGGTATAACATTAATACAAGTTAAATTCCACTGGAAAATGTGAACATTTATCTGAATCTATCAAGAACATAAGTATTACTAAAAAACAAGGGTCATGAACCTATGAAAAGGAAGTTGTAATGAAAAACAATGAATAACCACCCAGACCATGAAATACAACCATACGTGTCATGTCATCCATGACCACTCCATACAACCAAAAATATTATATCAACAATTATCACACTATATATTGTAAATCAACCATCATGTAGGTTGTGTATAATATAATGAGTCAAACCACAAGTGGATGGATCAAATATATAGATGAACAAGGCATCCTTGTTGACTCCTAGGATCATCTCATTGGAAAATCAGTTTGACTAGGGTGGGGTCCATAGAGAAAGTCGTGATACTATATATACTAATATCACTATAAAGCAGGATCCAAGGGATATAACGGCCCATGTAATCCTAGAGAATGAATAACCAATGAGAAATCTCATCAAAATTATCTAATACCTCTAGCATAATCAATAGTAGAATAGTCCATGGATGTTAATGGAATCAGGATTGAAGGTATACTAACCAAGGCATCCATTAAAAATCAATTCATTTAATTCATTAACCAATTAAAATTTTATTAAATTCTATGAGTTTACCCAATCGTATAATAATTCACATTTAAGCAGTTAAAAATTACACATTATCTATGAAATTGAAAATGTTGAAAACCATCTCCTAATTATTAAAAAAATTTATATTCAACTTTTAAATGGATTTATATAACTACTAAAGATCACACACACCCCATGGGTGATATAACTAAGTGGGAAGTCAAATGCACACCCCATGGGTGGTGTAGGTTGGGGAAATGACCTCCAATAAACTCAACGAAACCAGAGTTCATCCCTAACTGCTTCCAATAAATTCAATTCAATTGTTCAATTAATTTTTGGGGATACTAAAGAAATTATAGTGTGTTGATATATGGAAACTATACCTGTACAACACTAAAACATATTGGAATGGAATAGAACCCCAATCGTAGGACCATAATAGAGTGATCATCCAATGCCATCTTCTGATTCAATTAATTTCAGAAGAAAAACAAGGAATGGATTAAGAACATGGGAATATAAAATTTAATTTTTCACCTTAATAACTTCATTGATAACAAAACGAATGACTAAGAATATAATATGATTAAAAAATTACCAACATGAATCCAACAATATTGATGACATTCTATTACGAGTTTTGAAGGAGAATCATGATAAAAGAATATAAATTATACTTCAAATGATATCTCCTTACTCGATGTATGTAAACCATTGGATGAAATAATTTGGTATTATGTTTGTCGAAAATTTAGGGAAAAAAAGGTTATTTTGGAAAAACAATTTGAGCCACACTATTCGTCAAATAGTGTATGAACCGAGCATCCTTCAATACTTCAAGGGGAACCTAAAATTGTTTTTTGCACATGGTTTTCCTATCCTTATATAAACCATGTTTCGGCCCACTTGAAAAGGTATTCATAAAATTGCATTGACGTGGTCCTTTAATTTAATGGTTTCCTACAACCGTTTGGGCTCCTGAATCACATTGTCAGGGAATGGAATGATTAAACAATCTATATGTCTTTCCCTACATGGTCTCTGCCAATTATACGACCTGCCCTTTCTTAAAAATGGCCACTTCTGATATGTGAACAACAATTAGACACCCCAAAACACCTTTGATTTTAATGTGAATTTACATTAGGCTATAAAGAATCATTTAAAATGAAAAAATATATTATTACAATACAATAAATAGGATCTTAAATTAATCTATTTTGTTTTCATAGTTTTTAGTCGTGTTTGTGTTTTAGAGCATGATTTTCTATATGGTCTTGTCTCTCTAAAATCCTTATTGAGTCCCCACCTAGTTTGAATGTAATACTTGCTCCACCAAACATATCCCACCATCGATAGACTAGGTGTCAGTGACTAACCCAAAGATAGAATACAAAATCATGATAACTATTTTTATAGATAATATAATAAAATTAAGATATGTATATCAAATGAAAAAACATTAACAATATTCAACTACAAAATAAAACCATGAAACTTTCTAGAAAAAAATGATAATGAAGATATTCATGAAATTTCAATAAAACCTCATTCAATCCTCATAGTATAATTTTTTTAATTAATATACAGAGGTATTTACAAGTAAAAAATAAGGAATTGAAAAATTACTTGATTAGTACAAGAATATCCTTATATAAAACTATATAGAATATATATAGTCACACAAGAACAAAGTATCATCCAATTCATAAGATATTGTTATCAATCATGGAAAAACATTCATCATTATATCCATAAACAGAAAAACATGATAGTTGAATTGTTGGAGTGATTATAACACTAGTTACTAGGATACATAATTTACTAGAAAACAATTATTATCAAAAACCACATATAATAATAATTATTATTCTAAAAAAATAAATGCAAAAGTAATAAATATGCAAAAATAATCCACCTACATGTCATGACAATGATAAGACACTAACTTAATGTACCACAATTATATTTTTTATACTCACTATACCCACAATTATCACTTATAAAAACATAATATTGAGAGGTGACACATGAATAAAAATGTTATTAAAAGGAACACATATAGATAATTAAGAAATAATAAATCACAATGTATAAAAAATGTTATACTCTGATTATAGATATGTATGCATGAATTGGGAAACACCAAGGGAAATGCATTGACATGAGAGTGTTATGCTGCATAGATAGAGGACACATACTCCATTAATAAGGGGAGTTCCTAACCCCATATGTCATGTAATGGAACAAAACCTTAGAAATATTAGGATTTAATATTATAATATATAACTCAAGGCCTAATATGGATTACATATTCCCCATCGATAATGTTAGAGATAATTTGAGTACCTTACACCATATATCATCCTAAGAGACTCGTTTTTGAAATTGAAACCTATATCCTTGTGTTATGGTCTCCCCAAAAAACCAATAGTTTTAATTACATATTATTGAATTATCATAAGAATAATATAAAAATACTATGGGAACATCTTGTATTTTGTTAGAGAATAAAATCTCTAAGTCCCAAGAGGGGTTGAATTGAGTTCATGAAATTTTCTTTATCTTTGAAAACTACCCTTTTTAATGTAATCTTTGTTTTGATATTTTCATAACACATTAAATCATTAAGAATGTAATCCGAAATAAAAAAAATCAAACTCATGAAAATTATAGTGATTTTTGAAACATAAATCCCCTAATATGCCCCAATAACACTCAAATCCTAGAGATTTGAGTTTTTCACTAGAAATAGTTATTTTCTAGAGATTTCAAGTCCTTTTACTAGGGACTTCCTAACTGAGTGGAAGTTGGAAAAATTTGGTAAAAATAAGGATCTATTATTAGAATCATGCATGGATTTAAATTTCAACATCCTTCAATACATATTTTTATAAAGACCCTTATGAAATAGTTCAAGAAGCTCAAACCTCCATAAGTGATAATGAAAAATAAAATATTACAAATGCATATCATAGTAGATATATGAAACTGAAAAAAAATAATTATATACTAGGATAGATTATTAGTGTGAAATGTTGATTGATGGGAGTCTTATAAAATACAATAATTAAAATGTGTATAGACAAACTGTATAATAATTTAAAATTTCCTCTTCAATCATGAAACATAGTAGTATTGTGTCATACTTTAGAGTAAATTAGTGATAATAAATTACTCTATTCTGGTTTATTGTCTATATATTCTCCATGTGTATAATATATTATTTGAATAATCTATTAAAATTTTTATTTATATAATTCTTAAAGAGGTCCCTAAAATAAATTCAAGGAATTATATTCTTGATATGATTTTCTAGAAAAAACATCAGTAATTGGACCGAGCATTAAATTATTCGGGTACTATCTTCTTCTCTTAATATGTGAAAACATTTTATGATTGATTTTACTATAAATAAGGTATATAATATTTAATTCATGCATATAAGAACTAAATAACACTTAATGTAGTCCAACAATAATAAATATATATGTTTAAGAACTATTTAGACGTGTCCAGCTAAACACGTGCTCAAATTCCACAGATTTAAATTAACATAGCCAAATTAATCACTTATATTTATTTATCACATTTATTAATTTGAAATATCCAAATGAATCACATATATCTCTATAAAAAATACGAATTCATCATTTATCCAATTTATTATTCAACTACGGTATGTTGTTGATTCACGTAGTGGTTTCATCGATGTATTTATTTTCCATTTAGGTGATTCGTCAACATATGCAATTTTTATGCACATGATTTCATGATGAAGTTAATCAATGTAGGGGTTTCCTTTACATAGTCAATTAATATAACTAATTTCATTATGTAGCTGGTTATCCATGTGGTTGATTTCCTCACATGTTTGGTTTCTTATAATTAGTAAAATTTAAGTAGAATAATAATAATAATTACAGAATCAATTTCTGAATGGATTGAATGAAAATAAAACATAATGAACACATTGAAAAGAAAAATTATAAGAAATATATTATGGGTTTTTGAGTTCATAAAAACACATAGTAATTGAGAAATGTTGTAACAAAATTTGTAGTCCAATAATATCCCACATGATGTGATCAAAAAACCCATTAAACAATAAAAATGAAATTTTAAAGGATTTAATGTTTTTTCATAATATATATATATATATGGTTAAAAATTATGTGTTAATAATTTTTTACCGCTATTGAATTATCAAGACATCTCCACCTTTCACAAACCTCTCTACTATTTTGTTACATTAACAAGGATGTGTATGGAAAGGAAAATGACATTAAATTTTGACCATGGGATTAGTAATAGATTATTTATAGCAATAAAACATAATTATAATTGTAGAATGACTAAAATATAAAATTATAATCATGTAAAACATTCTGAAAGATGAAAAAAAATTAATTAAAAAATTCAGTATAAAATAAATTAATTCAAAATAATCGATTAAGAACCAAATATAAGATAGAATAAATTAAATGAAAATAATAAATTTGAGGCACATAAAAGAGAAAAAATAGCTATTTTTATAGTGATGAAATATTTTACAAAAATTTCAAAGAAATAACAAAAAAATACCTCAGTTAGATGACCCTTATTTGGGGATTATACCAAAATCAAGAGGTTTAGATGAAGGTTTCTTAAAGGTTAAAGAGGATTCCATGTAAATTGTAGGTTAAATGAATAGTTGATGAACTACTAACCCAGTCTACATAGAAGACCTAAAATCTATCCAAAATCATGATATATCCCATCATCTTTGACCAGTTGTAATCAAAACCTTCCCAATATTACTAGAAGTAATAATGAAATAATAAAAAATATGCCCTATTTTATTATTTTAATGTGATAAACATGAAACATCATTGAAAGAGAGTTCAATAAAAAGAGGCATATTATATTTTCATTAATATTTCTTATAGATGTGATATGGTTAAAGAATAAAATCCTCCTTCTTCCAGGAACATCTATAGGTATTCAGATGAGGTAGACTGAGAGTTCTGATAACTCATAGAGATAGGAAATTATCATAACACAATACTATTAAATTTATATTTTCTAACTTGTAGAATTATCAGATATAAAACATGCATGTATGTGTATGTAGAAAATCAAGGATAAACCATTATTGAGTATCCCTTTAAATGTTTCAAAATAGATTGTATAGAATATTTGAGAATATTGGTCCATAATAACAGAATTCTAAGGAAAAAATGAAGCAATTAGATGTTATTAACGTATTTTGGAACAAATGTGTTCTATTGATTATTAAAATATTATTAGTTTAGAATATAATGATTTTATATTTTTATATACATAGTCTAGATTATCGATTATTACTCAAAAACCACTTGAAGTGTAGTGGAGGGTGTGGATATATATATGCACTAAAATCAGATGACATTAGAGAATTGGAAGTAATAAATGTTTTAGGTGAAACTTGAGAAATATCCATAGGTTACACTATATGGGTATATATTCGGATTATATAGACAACAAGAATCATTCTCGGATCATTCTATAGAATAACATGGGACTCCTCTTTTAGGTTAGAGGTTGAATCCTATTCTCAAGAGTATGTATGATGATATAATACACCTTCATGAGTCTTTGATAAGATTTGATCTAAATATTAAATTTTTCTGTTGATTTTACTAATTTAGTAATAAATCACATCATATTTTTTCTTTATAAAATCCATCATATCTTCTATGTGATCACAAAAATATTCTTATTCTTGGGAAAATAATTTTTCTTGAACCAAAAAAGAACAAACACCAGATCTTCTGATAGCTTCCTCAGTCTCATGAAACTCATTTTACATTTCCATTATGAATTATTTCATAATAATGGGTATAAAAATTTCACTCTTCAAATATTGGATTTGAGAAGCTACTGAATTAATATCTGATAACACATATCAAATCCGTGAGAACAGATCTAAAGATGGTGCAGTTGTAGTTGGTAAGGTAGTTGGTTGAAACATCTTAATGTACTCGATCTATATCACTAATAAAAATAGTTTGGTTGTTTGGACTCTACTTCAGCATAGTCCCAAAACATTGTTTCTCATTATGAGCATCCAATGAATGATCAGACAGAGTTTTGGGCATGTTATAAACCATATCCTTCTGATTTGTCACCATCACTCCTAGTAAAATGTCCTTATGTTTAGTGGTACAAAAATTAATAATATAACCCCCATGATATTTCATAGTCTCAACTTCTCAAGTCCCAATGTAGGATTTATAGGAAGAATTGGAGAACAGTTTTTTATAATGTCTATCAAGGATCCCATGATCCAAAACACCTTCTCAAAATCAACAGTAGATTCTGAATTTTAGTTGAGATTTATGATATGTTCCATAAACTATATTATATCATACATCAAATAAAATTAATTCCCATTAACATTATCAAACTCCATCACCATAGCTACTACAAGATTTTGTATGTGCTTTTCATGATATGATATTTCCGAACATTTTCTCATAGATGAATCTTCCTCTTGATCAAGAGAATGAGATGGAACAACCACCATGGTATGTAAAATAACACCAACATAATACACAATTATACCTCATCAAAATATCTAATAATATTATGTTATATATATGTTATTTGATGAAGTAATATGTGATCCAATTAAGGTTAAAAAATATATTTAGTATCCAGAACACTTGGAATAGTTTTTTCTCGGCATACTTATTGAGACCTATCTTTTATATCAGCATCTGGAAGAAATGATTCTACTTATACAACAACACTACTAGAAAAATATCCATGATTCTAAGTAGATTCTTTATCTACTAGTCTATACTATATCATGGGACTTTATTTTCTAGGTACAATTCACCCATATAACTCTCAAGTATGAACCCTCTCAACTGGTGTTGAATCCCTAACTGGTGAGGTAGTGGATGGAACCCCATGTGTTAGTGTTGGTGTTTCTTTATCTTCCCGTCCAACATGTTTTTTATAATTTTATTCCATATCATAGTTTTAACCCGATGTTTTATACAATATAACCTTAATAGTATTACTTTTTTGACACTTCAAAAATTATCCCTCATTGAGATCAACATCTTTATTATTCAACAGTAAGGAGATAATCCATCCATATTGGTAATAGTTCGACATTTCTTTTTGTTTGAAATGGAGATATATAATTCAAAACTAATATCGAGGGGGACTCACCTTTTAATTGATTATGATGACATATAAGAGATACACGTCCAAAAAAACACATTTTCATTCTCTATATCTATTTAAACAATCCCTTCCTCGATAAACTGAGAGAGAACATTCCATTTTGGATTGAAATCCATCAAAACCATGTTTTGAAAATTAGATATTCCAAACAATAGCATGAAAAATTCTGTAGGTTTAAGTGTACATTCTCATATTAAAATCCACAAAAATATAAACTCACCCTCACAAGAAAAATGTAGAACATTACCCATTTCCTTTGATGAATCCTACAAACCTTTTCCATTCACATTCATTGAATGTGCATCCTACGGTTCACTGAACAGGAACCTAGAATTTCATATAAACTTATTATATTCTTCCACAAGAATAAATCTTTATTTATCATTATTAAAGATAAATAACCATAATTATAATTGAATTAAATTTTTTATTCATCTTATTACCTTTTATCAAATTCATATTAACTTCCATCCTAGATAACACCGTGTGCAACACACCATGAATCTCTAGATTCTTAAAATAACAATAATCAACTCTATCTTCTTGATTCTACTTCTAAAACATAGAAAATAAGTCGGAGGTTGAGAGAGTTTCATGTAATGGTTTGGATTTTGGATTAGAATGGACATCGATAAAATCGGATATATGTGATACATGATTTATATTTAGGTATGGTAATTTTTTTTTCAGAGTGTTACATATCTCAATAGTTTTAGGGTTCAATCTAACATGAAAATAATGAAAAAATAAGAAAAAATAGAATATATTTATTTAAAAATAAATTCACTTTTAGTTTCCATAATTAATAAAAATACTATGAAATTAAATATAAATGAATAAAATAAAAAATAAAGCCGATAATAAACAATATAAAATGAATAAAAATAATTTAAATTAAAATAACTCTAATTAATACATTATAATGTCAAATCATTCACAATCAAGGGGATTACTAAAATTTTATTATAATTTATTCTTCTTATATATGAAATCAATAGTGAGATCCCCCTTTTGAGTGTGATCTCATAAAAAATGATGAATTAGATCGATAGGATTTATTCTTTAATGGTTTTCATAAACCATTGAAATAATTATAGATCTAGGTATATCACATTTAATTTATTCTTGATTGTAATTGAATCCAAATTCCATTAAGTTTTATCAAAAAAAACCATTAAATAAACTACCTATAACAATGTATTCTACTTCAGTGATATAGAAATTAAATGATTTATTTTTTATTTTACAAGAATAGCATTGATTTTCATCGAAAATGAATGGTTCCTAAGGTAATATTTATATCAAGTCTACATAAACAAATACCGACATTAGAATAAGAATTCAATTAAAAATAATGTGTTTCTGGAAAATTATCGAAAGGGAGATTATTCATTTAAAAAACCACGAATTTCTTTTAATTGATATCAAATGAAATTCCTTATGATTGGAATACAATATTTCTCATAAGTATACTAGAAAAATTATTTCTAGTTTACTATAAATTAAATATTGTACAATCTTAAATATTCCACTATCTATATCTTTTTTCCAATTGGTTTCACAGCACCATCAAAATTACTTTTTTCATTTCAACTTAATATAATTCCATGTAATTTAATATTTTCAAGTCAAAAACTCGAAAGGATTTCATGTATTTATTTATTTTTATTAAAAAAATTCACAATTTCTTTTAGATAAATCTATAATCCATGAAATTAAATTAACTCACCGATCAAGATCATTACAACATTTTCATGAGTTTGAGAAATTCATTACACATTTTTGTATTTATATGACCAAAAATCACAACATAAAAATATGTAAAATCTAAATGAATATATATATAATATGATTTCTTAAAAAATTTTGGATTATAAACATTATTGAAAATTCATTTGATAAAATAAAATTACTCAAGCATTAATATTAAGATATAGGTTCTTGTTTAAGGCCATATTGAGAATTGGTATGTTTATAAATTAAATTGGAATATGTGTATTTTCAAAACCAATAGGTTATTCAACAACAAAAATCCTCTAGAATTAAACCATTTAAAAATATTGATTTTATATCCATCTGGTATACTTTGAAATTCATGGTTGATGCATAATCTAAGAGAATCTAAATGGATTCTAATATTTCTACAATTGAAAATGTGTCCTCATAGACTATACCTTACCATTTTTTATAAAAATTTCCACATGTATATTATTATTCATAGTGATCACTCCATGATTATCCGATTTTTTTTTAAAAATCAATTTTTTTAAAAACTGGATAGTTTATGGGTCTATTAACAAAATCCCAATCTGTGTTCCTCATGAACTGGTTTAACTCATCATGCATTTATAAAACAATATTATAATAAATTATTTATTATTCTATGGTTTTAGGTTTTATTTGATTTAAATTGGTATAAAATTAAAAATACACTACATGTAACTCCCCATGCTACCATAATACATTTCCCTTTTAATAATGCAATAGCTTGATTGTACGCATCTTCAAGATTCTTACACATCGCGAACAATCAATGTAGCTGTTATGAATATTAATACCCACTTTTTAAAATTGTATAAATTTTATCATTCAAAATGGACATCATTTTGGGATCCATTGAATCGAAATTATCTTAGGGTGACTTTTTTGTCTTTTTCTGAAAACATTCATTTTTTCATGAATAGTGAAATTTACAAAATTTTAATTAAAAACATATTTTTAGTCAAAATCATTAATAGTGATAAATTATTCATTTAAATGGTTTGGTAGTATAATTAGATTATATTTTTATCATTTAATACAATGTAAAAAATTATAAGTAATTTCACATTAAAATTTTACATAAACAAGTGTCTATTTTTTTATAGTTATTATTTCATAAAAACACGCTTTTTGTTTTGACAACGGGAAATAATATAACATTAATTTCTACCAATTCTATGTTTTAAATTTAGAAAAATGGATTATATATTTGGAATCGAAAGTTCCAAATTGTGTAAATAGGTATCTTTTATTTTTAGATATTTTTAATAATAACTTCAGTAATTATTTTATTAACCATGGATAAAGGGTAAATCCGGTAAATAAGGGTAAAAATAATATAATAATAATATTAAATTACCCTAAAACGTGTCCTAACCCTATTGGATGATACAGTTTCGACCATGGGAATCTTTGGGTCGATTTTGGGACCCCATGGAGCCACTTGTATGTGATAATGACACTTTATATTAATTAAGTTAAAGTAAATAAAAAAAGGACTTAAGCATATATCTTAAAAAAACAATTTTTACCTAGGGTTATATGTGTTATAATATCGACTATAAATATTCATTAGAAATATAAAATGATTTCCTGCATAATGGTATTTTATTTATAATTTTTGGACATTGAATAGTTAAATTTATTTATGACACAATGATGATGCAGTGTTTTTTAATAATTGAATAAAATAATTGGTATTATAAATGTTAAAGTAAATATAATATGAATGTTTTGATGCCATACACGAATTTTATTGGTTAAGATGACATGTTTGGATTGATTAAATGAATTTGGTATGAATTAATAAAGTTGATAAGACTTTAAAAAACCAATTATTAAATAGTGTAAAAATTGACAAAAAAAAGTTTTTAAAACAAATATTATATTGTTAATTGGTATAATATTCCTAAAAATATATGTATCGGCCAAAAAACTTATATTATGATATTTATGTCATTAATGAACCACTTGGGGTTCTCTTTTCACTTTATTGTATGTTTATTAACCAAATAATATGAAAATACAAAGAGACATGGTAAATGTCAAACTAATTAATTAAGAGTTAAATCTAAATGATAAGGTTAATAATGTGACCCAAAACTATCTAAAACCTACTGTTTGAGTAAATTACGACCCATAGAAAACTTATCCTCGAAAAAAAATCAGTTTTTGGACATTATAAACTGAATATGATTTTATTATAAAATGATATTTTATGTTTTTCCTAAGGTTCCCTTCACCATTTTATAAAAGGGAACCCCCCCTTCTCTCTAATTCAAACCATCGAAGCCTTTTTTTTTCGGCCAACCCCTACCCAAATACACTCTAAACAATACTCCCTTCATCCTAGAGGCCCTCCTTTAGTCAGAAATCCAACTTAAAGATCTATTTTGATCAAATAAAAAGGAAGAACCTGAAAAAGAGGTAAATATCTCACCACCTCTTTCAAGTCCCTTTCTTCTTCCACATCCATTATCCTAGTTTTATCCATTCTAAAATTATAACTCCAGTATCTTATAAATAATTTTATTTTATTATAAATATTTTAAAACCCAATTCATTATTCAATCCATCCATGGATTGACATATCATCATATGTGCTTACGTACGACTTATAGTCTCTACGTCATAGTATAATTCTTAATCAATACATTATTATTTGAATGGGTATAATATTGATGTGTAATTAATGTAAATAATAAATATAACAAGATAATTATTCTGTATATATGATATACCATCCAATTATATATTATTTTAATATCAAAATAATGATACTGTCGCTCGTGCGTGTTTACGGATTGTCGTCTCCATGAACGCGATGAGATTCATTCCCCATCATATCCATTAAAGACTAATTTTTATTTTATCATTAAATGTAATATTTAAAGACTTTATATAATTCTAGATATGAATAATAAACATACTATCTAAAACAAATATGACTCACAAAACAATGAATATAAAGGAAAATGAATCTGTTAACACCTGAAACAATGATAATACTACGATATTATTAACGAAGCAACGTTAAAAGATCATATATGATATCATATTAATGTATATGATTCTTGTATAATTTAATAACAATTATTACACCATTATAAAAGAGGTTAACCTACCCTCATCCAAGGAAAATTACAAGGTAAGGGGTTTCTTATCTCACTTTTAATTCTATGAGATTTCCATTGTTCACCACTTATTTATTTCATGTGGTGTATTGTGTACTGACATTTGATATATATTATCATGATTATTTTTATATTCAAAATATTTTGTGATTAATATGGTTTTTATTGAATATTTTCCATACGACTCAATTTATTACAACAAGGTAAGGGTTAATTTCACAATCACTTCATTATCCGAGGTTTTTTATACGTAATTATCTATTGGGACCTCTTTATCATCCACATCCATGTTTCTTAAAAATGTATTTGAAATTTTTTTTACTTTTTACTAGACTATGGGTTAAATTCATTTATATCCTTGTTTTACATTTAATAAAATGGTCTAAAATGAATATTTTTATTGTTTTCCAATAAAGGTAATTTTGACCTTTTCGGCAAAAGTATCGTAAGAATGTTTGTTTTTCTTATACGGTGGGAGAGGCTATTTTTTACCGTTATAACATCATCAAATATTCCACTACAATATTATAAGTATATTAAATGTTTTCTTTAAAATTATGCATCTTTTAAATGATTTCAAAAAAAATAGATATTTCTCTCAAATAGTTTTGATTTCATCTATGTCAACATCCTTTGATGGATTTTAAGATTATTTGAAGTTTATTTATTATAATACTATACTTCCATATTGTATTGATGGTTTTGTGATATGTTTGATTGTGGATGTGTTATTATTATACCATTCATGGTTTTTGAACAATGTATTGACATTTCATATGCTAGTTTTAATATGAATGATTACGTTATGTTTAAACCTGTTCACACGAGGAATGAATTGGACTTAGTAAGTGGCAGGTGGAGCCTGGTATAGCTTCTCAATGCATCGGTAGGTCTCATGAGACAAACTATTATCTTATAACTAGGCCTTGACAAAATCTTAATTGTATTCCTGGCATAAGACCTTAACTATGTGGTTATGATAGTCTTGGATTATGCATTCCTTCATTATGAAAGTGGTTATTGATATTTCATGTGATTATTCGACTATTAGAATATCCATGTGAATAATTAAATGGAACAAATTCATTTTATTTTTTCCTTATTATGCTGAAGTTCATGTTAAAAAGGATTTTGTTTTAGTTATATATATCCTTAAATCATTATGGTTATTTATGAATGTTTCCGCAATTTTGTTATCCTTACGTAGCATCAGGGCTCACCCCTTTCTATGTTTTATTTTTTCCAGGATGTGAAGAAGTATTTTATGACCGACCTGTAGGGATATTCTGAGGGGATAAGAGTGTGGACTATGGAGACTATGTTGTTGTAGTGTTCACTTGATCATGTAATGTAAGTCATATGAATGTATCTAGTGTTTCCCAGGCTATTAAACTAATCGGTCTTTCGAGACTTGATCTTTTGAGATAATGAAAATGTTATGTAATAATGCACCAACTCTAGGTAACTGGGGTCAGGGAATTACACTACACCCCTTCTAGTCAAAATATTTTAGTCTATGTATCTTATAATAGTTTATAAGGGATATTTTTTCATGGTTATATTAATCATAGAATCAAATTTTTACGTTCACAAGTATCCAAACATTCAGGTTCTAGACCACCTATTTAATGTTCCACGTCTTCCTTTATATTTTGAAAAGGTGGTTTGGGTCTAATGTTTTTAAAAGTCTCACAAATCTCATCCACATTATTCATTTTTTAATCAAGACGATTACATTTATAAAATTTCAAATGAGTTTAATCTTCAAAAATCATTTAACTTTTCTTAAAAACTATAGAATCCCTAGAATTTGTATAATATCCAATAAATATTCCTTCAAAAATATTTAAATAATATTTACCAAGATTATTAATTGTGATTAAAATATAATCTTTTCTTCAAATTACATTGAGGTAGCCATATTTTTTATATTTTTTTATTCCATATCTCATATTTGTTTTTCTTCAAAATAATGATAATTAAAATTTTTTTATGAATGAACATGTTGTATTTATAGCTTCGTATGAAAAATACTGTAGTTAGGTTATTATTTCCTAACAAAATCCTTGAAATGCCTTGCATGTTATTATTCATCTTACAAATAAAAACATTTTGTTGATGTGTCATGGGGGGTATAGAATGTGTGTATGATTCCATGTTTTGAATAATAATAATTGAAATCATTTTTTTTAAATTATATTTGAATGAAATTCTAAAAAAGTCACATATTTATCTTTTTAATCCTATTTATAAATACTTATACACTCCAATAAATTATCACTCCAAAAACTCAAATATAAGACCCATTTATATCAAAATTAATCATTATCTAACACATTAATAAAATATTTTTCACCTAAGATTTATATTCTAGATGGTCTAAAAAAATTGTGGAAAAGCTCTAGAGTGCTAGTAGTAAAGCCATTTCTAATTGATTTAAAATATGGCTTGATTTTCTTGATCATTTGGCATGCATCAAGTAGTTTCTCATTGACCAGTTTATGTTAAGGAAAACATGAAACTATCATTCACTTATAAATGTATCTAAGTGAATAAACAGTATAATGTCATATTTTTCTATGCTATATCCGTGATTCATTTATTTCAGAAAGTTTACAGTTCACATTTTTTCTACACAATGAATTAATATCTAGATTATTGATTTTCTTATATCTAGGTTCCTTAAATTTACTAATTTTATATTTTATAATAGAAAAATAATTATTTGAAAAAATATTATAATAACCATCATAAAAAATGTTAGGAAATACTTTTCAAATAATTTATTTATCTATCTACACCATGTAAATTATTGTTGAGGGTATAGATAATATTTCCATCTCATATGACACCTATAATAATTCCCCAAACATTTCCACCAAAAGAGTTGTAACCTATAACAATATTGCATCAGGAGTGGAAAATAGAAAAATATATACTCATATTCTGCGAGAATCCATTTTCCACATACTGTAGCTCATTTATGGTCTGGAAACATTATCCTTACAAAAAAATGAAAAAATAAATGATTTTGATAAACATATTTTATTGGGACCTACATTTTTAACAACTAAAGATCTAGAAAACAAAATTGCCTTTTTTTATAAAAATCCACCATAGAATTTTGGAAACCATTTTGGAATACTTCCATTTTTTAATACTCAAAAGTTAGTATTTATTGAACAATAACTACAATCATAGTTCCTTATTAATCAATGGTGAAAATTAATATTTTGATAAGTATTTAGTTTTAGAACTAGGCACAAAATATTTTTTATAAAAAATTTTATTTTTAACATATATTCCATTTACGAAATTATTTTTACAGACATTATTATTACATAGAATTTGAATCATGTAGTTTTCAATCATTTTTTATGGTTGTACGAGATTCAGGAATGGGAGTTTCCACCCTCAGTGATGGAATCATTGTTTGGTTCATTGTCATCCCTCACTTACTGGGTATTAAAAATTGTTTCCCCATCCGACACTACATCAAGGTCTTAAATTTTTTGTGACCCATTGAGTCCCACTGTTTCTCTCAACCTAAAGGTTATTCTGTCTAATCGCACCTCGTCCACACCTCACTTCATTACAAATCGTTCAGTTAGATCTGATTATTTTCCACAGGAATAACAGCTTTTTTCTCAAACCCACAACCCTATAGATACACTAAAGAACTACATATCAGATGGTCTTAATTATTTTCCAGTTCTACCTAAAAGATCCAACAATGTGCGAAAATGAGTTTCCTAACCCTGTCCAGTTCCGGCTCTATTTTCATGATGTGAAGATGCACTTCATCGATATACTGATAGTGTGAATACAAACTATGGAGATTTTTGGATCCCATCTAGTCAAAAGGAAAATTTTTCATTGCAGGATGTTAGGATGGGCCCAATTATATCTGGTATTAATGATTTTCCAACTCAATATTATGTTTCTTATTTAATAAATATAACTACAAGACCAAAATTGAATGGATTTAGATCTCTGGCTGTGTTCAAAGATCCATGTCATGGTAGGACTCTCCAAAAAGGATCATCAGCTCACATTAAATCTAACCCTACAATTATTTTTGAGAGACTGACAATTTGGGATAACACTTTGATTTACTGTGTTTTTTCCCTAAAGGTGAAAACCCCTAGATGCTTGAACATTTGATTCATCAAACCATGATTTTAGGGGTTTCCCTATTTAGAAATATTTCTCTATTGGTCGACGATTTTTATCATTTTCAGTTTACTTTATATGACATGAAGCTTCATTCCTCATGAATTAGGACCCATCTCTTGAAACGATGTGGGATTTACATATATTAATGGAAATTTTACATTAATGTATCAAGTGGAATAAATGACTTTTTTCAGGTCTGAGTAATTCTTCATGGGATCAATTGATTCCTTTGGCATCTGATGACATTGTATGACATTACTACAGCAATTGGGACTCTTATTCATCTCAACAAGAAGACTGAAGATATTCAATTTAGTCATTTTCCATTATTTTTGTTGTGGATTAACATATATTCACATTAATTGACAATGTAACTCTCTCTAAAGCTTCAGATAACATTTAAATTGATGTTGAATATGAAAAAACCTCTTTCTACAATGACTGTTTTGATTATGGACAATCTTTGGAGACATTTTGGTTGAAAATTTCATGTGAGGAGTGTAGAATTAGGGTTCCTTGAGAAAACTGTACCAATGAAAGTCATGGATAAATGATAAATCATTGTCAAAGCCCATCATTCAAGGTGGTGATGCACTCATGGAACTTATTTCCACTGTGGATGATGTGATGATTTCTAGGAAATCAGAATCTCAGGTGTCTATATTTAAACGAAATGGTATTTTGGTGGATGTAAATTCGGGGAGGTCTCATGGTGGACCCTCAGTTCTTTGAGATGTTTTTGGTAAAGATATTACTTTAGATAGGGAAATTCCAACACAAACTATAGGATTGATGATCCCTAATCACTCTCAGTTTGATGACTCTTACCAGACTGATGCACAACAATGTTTTGACAATAACCAAGAAACTTAGTCTCCCATTCAATCTTATGAATTATCAATAAAATGGGGGAATGTTTCATAGGATGAAATGGGGCATGATACCCCTACTAAGGCATTGATTAGTGGTTGGTGTGATTCTTTCAATGTGGTAATCTTGAGTGGAAAGGAAAAGAAGACTTATGGTGAAGGATTCACCTCTTTCTATCAAAGTGGAGACCACACAAGGATTATTCCATCCTTTATAGAATTATGTATTCCATGTCATCTTTAATAATTCTCAGGATTTTGGACATAGACATTCATATGAATTTTAATCCAGATAAACATCAATCTAAGTGTAAGGACGCTGGTGAATTTGATTATGGAAATGATATGTCATATTATGATATATAGGAATGTTTCTAGGTGGATGAAGACATTTCAACTTGTTTGATCTCATCCTCCTCTTATATGTACATTTTATTTCTTCTTAATAAATTTTAAGAAGAGTATCTTCTTACTTTACATATTGGGTAGTTTTCAACTTTTTTGAAAATAATTGAAACAAAATTAATATATTTAAATTTTTTTTTTAGGATTTAATTCATGTATCCATGTTCAATACATGTTGTAATAAATTTTCCAAGTGTAATTTTAAAATAAATTTTATTTATTATTTATGTCCTCTGTTTCCTAAAAAGAAACTATATAAGTGTTATTAAGAGATTTATCTCTCTTTTTTAGGTGTTCATAATTTTCTTGAAGAATAGTATTATATTAATTTATTTCATCGAAAGTGAAATTTAATTTTCTTATATGATATTCATTAATAGAATAATTAAAATAATTCCCCTGATCTTATTTTACTATAAAATATATATTTTCATTCTTATTTGATTTTTTGGATATAGAATATTAGATGGAATCACAATTGTAGTCTTGAAATGTGTTACATTTCAATTTCATGGGTTTCATGGAATTCTTGATACAATCAACCTTAATTAAAAATATTTCTCAAAAATATTCTTATCATGTAGTTGATAGAAGTCATATATGATGATATCAAGATTCTTAAACCTACAGTAAATGACTTCATTATAGTTTCCCTCAGGCTTCATATACTTGTTTTGGAGTTTTCTAAATCATAATTTATTTCTATAATTTTTTTTGAAATCCCTTGAAAACTGATCAAGCTCAGCATTTTATTCAATATTTCTTCAGATATCCTCTTACCTATATAATTCAAATATTTATATACTATTTTTCCTCTTATAAAATTATGAATAAGAAAACATCAAGGAAATAGTTTTCATTTTTACAAGATTATACTCACCCAAATCCGATTCTATTTCTTCTTCATACATCATAAGTGTATAAATATCTTCTTTTATTTTGAAATCGTTTTCATCTATAGAAAACCATATTGTTGTTGCAATGACTCTCCAATTGGGTGGTAGAATTATGAGGATTTTAAAAGGATTATTTAATTCTGGAAAACTTCTTCTATAATAAGAAACATTATTTATAACCTTAGTAATTATTCCGTTATATTAATATATACTTTCTCTTCTAACCATTCTGAATGTATAAAAATCAATATTGTATGTATTTTATAAAATATATCTGAAATTGTTTGTTCAGTTATAAGACATTGATTTTGTAGCCCACATTTCATAAGTTGTTCCATATTGTGAAACTTGTTTGAACTTATTAAGAACTAGTCAACATATGATGGTATTCATGTCTTTGTAATTTAGGAAATATAATTTTTTATTTTCATCATCCCGTGTTTCCAGTTCACTATAAGTTATATCATATGTATTTGAGAAATTTAAATAAACCATAATAACAAGGTTCTTCCAGTAGATTGTCATCTCTGACATCTAGAAACAATATTTTAATCCAATTATGTATGGAGATCTAACCAAAAAAATCATTCCCTATTATTAATCATAACTTATATATTGAAAAAGATCATAATACATTATCATTTTTTGAAAATAAATCAAAACATACTTCTTTAGATAATAATTTGTTATTAGAGAAAAACTACTATTTTCCAAAGTGGGAGGAGTGAATTAAGATATTGAAATCATCCTGGAATAGGAAACCACCCTCATTATGGTATGATAAGTTTTGATCTTCTAATATCACATGAATATACATGAAATGTAATCAAAGATAAAAATGATCAAAAGAGATTTATAGTTTTTCATTGAAAAAAAATCACCATGTCTACTCCACCAATTCAGAACATAAATATCTTTTTAATTATTACTAGCAGCAGTCCTTTTATTAGTGACTACCAGTTCTTTTTCTAGGGGATGTATGAATGAGTACAAGTAACCACCGCTGGGAAAAAAGGGATCTGTAATTGGTATCTTATATGGAATTACCAAAAATTATCCCGCAAATTTATTTTTCCATGAACCATTACAACATAGTACAAGATGTAAAAAATTTAAATAGTGAGAGATAAAAATAAAATATTATAAATTCATCCCATAGTGGAAATATACAAATAATAATAAAGTATATATCTCTTGAACAAATGATCAGTGTGAAATATAGCTCATTAAGATCCATCTATAATATACAAATTCGAATCTTTATAACACTACTCTGTAATACTTGAAAACATTTCCTTCTTTCATGAAACAGACCTGTAGAACACATACTATGAGATTGAGTGAGAGTTCAAAAAGGATATTATTATTGTTACTTATCTATATACTATCTACGTGTTAATTCTGTTCTAAATTTAATATTCCATTATAACATCACTTTATATTGAAATTATTGATATCCATAAATTCTAGAAAAATAATTAATTTCTAGATGTCATTTTCTTTAAAATCTCCTAACAACAATACTTATCATTAAATTATTCTTGTACATTATTATTCTCTCAATTCATGCAAAAAATTTATAATTTATTTTACTATAAAATATTAATTAAATAATCAATTCATGCATGAAAACATTTAATTATTGTTAAATTACACCAGTTGTAATAATTATTTTGGATATAGAACAACATGGTCACCTAAAGAGGATCACATAGCGAAATTCCCCCAATTTGAATTCATGTTGGTAAAATAATCACATAGCATTCTTCCTCATGAAGATGAATTTTATATAGCTTAATTAATCATGTATCTATTTGAAATCATGCATCCAAATTTAACAAATATCCAATTATTGTAGTAGATTAATCAATATAGATTATTCATGTAGATATTTCCCTAACCTATCTATTTCCTCATGTACAAAATTCATCAACATAGATGATTTTTGTATAGATAGTTTTTGGTGTAGCAAATTAAAATAGGAATTTATAATAAATAGATTAATTACTTAATTTATTACCTTATGTATCCAATTTATTACCTCAGATATATGATTTCACATACATAGTAATATTAATAAAAAAAATCTAGAATTTTAGAAATAACAACAAAAAAACATATCTGATGTTAAAACAAAATGAACACCCACCAAAAGAAAAAAAATTAAAAAATTAGGAATATTTTTTGAAATAATAAAAAAATAATCTACATGGTATAAGTTTGAACTAAATTAGTATTCCAACACATGTCAAGGTATTTCAATTTATGTTTCCATTAGAAATAATTAGTCGTGTCATTAAAATTCAATAACTATTTCTTGGGGGAAAATGGTTACAATATTTATCAAATATAAATGAAGTGAATATATTCCTATATCATACCCTTGATATTTTTTTGTTGGACAATAAGTCATCCTAACAATGAGTAGATTATATTATTAAAAAAAATTAACAGTAGTCAACGTATATAGGAAAAATGAGGATAAAATAACTAAACCATTGTTATATGATAATTAAATAACTATGGTTTCATATATGACATGTGGAGAACCCCAAAATATCCTAAACTAAATCATAATGTACATTATACACCAATAGTATAGAGTAAGTGAAATTAGTGTTTAACACACAAACCATTAATAGAAATGTGTAAAAAAATAAAGACCATGGCATGGTCGTTTATGCCATGACATGGCCTATAATAGGATATACTACATTATGGTGAATTTCACCACATCATGGTTTTTTATATGGAAACATATGTCTTTTTAGGCAACCTATCATTATTCTGTCTTCTCTAATGTTATGATATCATATTTAGGATTAAATTATGTAATAATGATTTGAGTATTTTGATCATACAAATAATTTGTTGAAACATTATAATATTAATAAAAAATTAGTAAAGAGCTAAAAATATTATAAATCATAAAAATTTTAAAAATAATTTCATTATATATAGAATGATTCTTAAAAACCATGTTGTATCCCTATATGGATCTATATATAGGTATATTATTATTGATTTATATAGCATCATAATTTTTTAAAACTCATATTGGTGAATCTCTATTTCTCTCTCATCTCAATCAAAATATAATTCACTCTTTGAAAAAATGGGTTTATAAAAAATTAATGAATAGGGGACCGTTCCCAAGAATGAAGAGATCTGAAAAACCTTTTGAAAACATAAAATAAAGGTTCTCATTTCCTACTTCATAACGATCATTATCAATATCATATCCATGATCATGGATACATTGGATCAATAGAGATAAGGTGTTATGTTTTTTTTATTTTCTATATTATAATATGAATGGAATATCACATGTAATAATTGGTTTTGGATGATATTTCCCATTTTATTTAGATAAATTTCATCCCCTAAAAAACTCATCAATGGTATTAGAGCCTCTTATATTTTTTTATATTATTTTTTGGTATGATTAAAAAGATGGAAAAATGTTATATTCGATATAAATGACATGTTTTATAAAATAATTATAAGGATTTTATTGTTTTATTAACTATAAATTCTATTGGGAAAAAATTCATGTAGTTATATAAATTTAATAATACCATGTCATGGTTTAAAAATATATTAAGAAAAATACATTATTAAAATAGTTTATCTTTTCTTGATATCATTACTAATATATATTCGATGGTTATAAGAATTGTATTTCCACTGTGTGGAAACACCATGTCATGATAGATGTCTATATTTCATAATTTATGGAATAACAATGGAATTGGAACAATTTTTCTCTATCTAAAATGACTATGGTTTTTGTGTGTACATAGAATAAGAACGAACAGGTTATAAGAAAAATGATCATGTTATTTCCCTAAATAAATTTTTTCATCATGTATCTACCACACCATAGTCTTTATCCAAATGGAAATATCTTTTGCTTTGGAAGTAGTTTTTATATGTGGGTAGACTACAAAATAGTTTATATACAAAACGACAATGATTTATATAACTTGGGCCTGTATTAAATCTGAGTGTTCCATAGACCATATAAAAAGTTTTTGTAGTTGAGATAAAAGACTATATTTGTATTACATAACGAATAATTTAAAATTTAATTATAAATTATAATATAATGAAAATTCTGGAGGTGTCTATATTGATTGATGTATTTTTTGTAAAGTTGAATATAAAATGTCTATATTAAATGATAAAATATTAAAATATTTTTTACGTAAAATTAATATTTACAATATGAAATTTTTATATTACTATAAAAGTTTTCCAAAAAATGACATTTTAAAGAAAAAAAAGAGTTTATATTTAATTTTAAATACATGAAATATATTAAAGAAATTATATTAAAATTAATGTGAAATATTTGTGTTTATTTATTTTTTGTTATTTCAATAAATCAATTTAAAATATTTATTTTTTTCCTATTTCATTATTTATGAGTTGTAAATAAATTTTATATCTTACACCATGATTTAGTTTTTTCATTTTTTATGTTTATTCTTTATTAAATTGATAAATTTAAATATTATATGTTATTAATAGTCATATGTTTTAGTTTAATGTGTTATGATACTTTTTAAAAATGGCATATCATCTATTTATGGATTTCATGCTATGTATCATAATTAATTTAGATTTATGATGCATTGACACTATATTGGTCATGATTTATGATATTTAATTAAAACATTTATTATAGTTTATATAAATTATGTGTTAAAATAATGATGTGATTAAGGGAACTATTGGGAAAGTCCCTTGTGTAGTAGGCATATGGGTTGAACAACACACTATATTATGAGCTTTTTTCGGTACATTTGGGGGAT
This sequence comes from Viscum album, assembly GCA_963277665.1. Classification (NCBI taxonomy): domain Eukaryota; kingdom Viridiplantae; phylum Streptophyta; class Magnoliopsida; order Santalales; family Viscaceae; genus Viscum; species Viscum album. The sequence continues at coordinate 1,065,382,094 of OY728137.1, forward strand.
AAATCATATAACACAACAATGTCTATTGTATATATTGTTCATTTAACATAATTATAATACGTTACATGAAAATTATTCATGTACCTTAAGCATGTGATACAATAGAATATGTGAAAATATCAATAGATTTTAATTTGGGTTAGTGACCAATGTTATTGGTTGTGTAAATATTTTCTCATTAAAATGTTTTTACTATATTGCATTTGAATAATGAATAATAATTCAAATAAAACCATTACAAGAATGAATAAAGGTAAATGTAATACATTTGATAGTACTGGGAGAGTAGAGTTCCTATTAAAATTATAAGTTCTTGATTCATTAAAAATCAAACACTTTTGATCAACATGATAATATTAATGGGATGATATTTTCATTTCTGGGTTCCCATGGATTATTATATTTGATAATGGTTTGATATAGTTGTCCCCAACCATTCGGTTCCTATTCATTTAATGTGATTGGGTAAAAAAATTCATAGGATACCATAATGGGAATGATTCTAAAGTAAAAGAGTGGACATAATACATTTGATTTATTTAATATAAGTTATGTTATCAGCCATCCATGTTTTATATAGGATATAACTAACATGATTATATATATGATATAATAATGAATTTTATTACCTTATTAGCTGGGATAAGTTATGATGAAATATATATCTCATCCAATAAATGTATACGATAAAATTGTAAAAGGGAGTAGTCATTATAGGTGGAGAAGATTTTATAGAATTCAATATTAATTGAATATAAAACATTATTACCATATGAGGAAACCTTCTATTCTACATAAAAACTATATAATTATCACAAAACAAGATGTTGAGTACAATTTTTTAATTAGTGAATATTGATAAATGAAATTTAATAAGAGTTTACAAGAACATAAGAATCATTATTTAGAAACTATAAAAAACATGTCATAAATACCACACCTTCTATTTTAAAATGGTTATATTTTTAAAAATGAGTATCCAGATTTTCATGAGGAAAAAATAAGGGTTAACGTTAGGATTTAATGGAATTTTTTTAATGAAATAATACTACATGAATATTTTTTTTTCAATTATTTAACTCATTATGATTAAGAGTATTAATGATTAGGTGAGGATAATATCATTATTTTTTTATTAATATGTCTATGGATTGAAATCTAAAATTACATCTAGAAGGTTCATCTGGTTTAATTTAAATTATAAAATGGATGAGTATAATAAAATTTTAACCAATATCCAAAAAATATTTATAGTTATTGTGTAGGGTTTGAGATATCTAATATTAACTGTTTTTTATATATTATAAAGGGTTCAGGTTTGTGAGGGAAGAAGGGTATTGGATTTTCTAACTATTAGCCATGGTCCTTGAAATATAAATGTGTTTTCCAGATAGAGGGGAAGTGTTCTTATATGAGATAGAATTTTACAAAAAAACCTCAAATGGATTCAGGAAACTCGATAGATATTTCACAGACCAAATTAACTTCATAGAAAACATTCATTTTAATTGTGATCGATATGTGATGTCGAACAGACATTTTACAATAGATATAATTATACATGAGTCTGAAAGAAAGGTAATAATTCATAGATATTTTTTTGTTAAAATAATGTAAATATTTATTATTACTATGTATATTTAAATTAATAATTGAATTTTAATATTAAATATATCTAAATAGAGTATGAGTTTTTTTATTTCCCTCAGTTGATAGGAGATGTTCTTTAAAAACATAGAGATGTTATAAATAACATATGATGTTAGTTTTTATATACATGGAATATTATTCATCACATTATATAACATGCTCAACTATATGATTTGGATAAGAGTATATTTATCTATATCAAACGAGTTTATCAAATAAATGTATTAAAATGTGAGGGATATGATCCAACCATTGAATGGTGTCATATGATTAAAAATAAAAAATTATCATCAGAATATTTATCTAAAACATATTATTAATTATAAGATATTGGTAATAAAATTATATTTTTCAAATATTCATAGTAAATAGCTTAAATGATATTTCCTAACAATTTTTTTTATGTATCATAGTATAATTTTTAGGCATAATATAGTTTTAAATATGTTTCTGTGATTATATTTGAACTTAATAAAGTTTAAATTATGACAACTAATATCCAAATTTTAGAGAACTCCATTTCTGAAAAGTGATTATAAATTTTTAGTAGTGAATGAATTTAATGTAATGAGTTACATTGAATTACCAAAAAATATATCATAGATGATTTTAATTATAGTTATTTTGATGTGACCTATAGAATATTTATTGTCAGTTTTCTTTTTGGTTAGTCATGGTTTTGAATAATTAGAGCTTCTTGAGATGTTTAAAAATTTATATTGATCTTTTTAGATGATTTAAGGTTCTTAAATATTACTTCATTAAGTTATATGTATTTTAACTAATTATTTATATAAATGACTGGATTTTAGACATAGTTATGGGGACCCATAATTGGTGATTCACATTATATATTCAATGATATTTTCCTAAATTTAATGGGATCCACATGTTGATTGATTCACAAAATCCATCAGGATGGTGCTCTATGTGAGTGGATCTACACCATATATATTGATTGATGTAAATGGATTCACATCATGTACGGGTATCAATTCCATGTATGAAAATTAGTAAAAGGGTGGTGGATGATATATAAATATTCATATATGAGTGGATGATGTTAGTTAATCTAGTTTGGTAGATTAACATAAGCGTATTTACATAAGTGCATATATTTTCATTAAATGGTTGGTGCGATCCAAAATTTTAATTTTATGAAAAATTAAAACAACATGATTATAGAAAGAATCGTTATTATATCAAATATAATATTTAATATGTGATTTATGATATTTAATTCAGTAAATCTCAATAGGTGAAATCATCTCAATTTTCACTAAAATTTAATGTTCTCTTTATCTAAATATTTATCTATGGTGAAAAATATGAGTTTATTCGTGAATAATCTCTATAAAATTTATATTTATTTTTAATTTATGTGACATTGTAATTTTATATCTTATATATAATCACATTTAATTAATCAAGATATGATTCTAATTGAGGATTGAAATGCCTGAATGATCATAATGTTGATTTTTTATTCATTGTGATGTGACATGTTGTCAATTTCATAATCTAACTATAGAATATGAGAACTGAATCTATTCGATTGAAATATTAGAGATATGTATTCCTGTAATTAATAAAAACAATATTTGTGAATTACATTTCAGAAAATCCAGCTACAAGTGTTTTATAAATGATTTTTTTACTATTTGAACTTGAAAAATGAATAAAATTGTAGTTGAGGTGTGTTTCTAAATATATATTGTTTTTTAAGATAATGAGATTATTTTAGTGATCAATGTGCAATTTTTTTATCCCAACCAAATCATTATAAGAATAGTATCATATGGTATAATGTTTTTGAGATAACTCTCAAGAAGAATTGGCATGAAATTAATTGTTATTATTAAATAAAATTATATAATTTTTTGTTTTATAAATTATGGTGCATAACCAAAAACGTAAGTAATATATATTATATAATGAGAAGAATTTTGTATTGAAAATCACTTGAGAAACTTATTTTTGATGTGTGTATGGTGCCAAATTTTTAGAGGGAATCATTTATATATATTTTAGCTTGATCATTTAGTGAATAATTTGTTTTTGGAACTTGTTAACTAGATCAAAAAAGATTCTCTATTCTGTGAGCAATTTTTCTTTGTATATGTCTTTTTCTTGTGGTGAAATATCAATATATATTGTTGCTGATGAACCATTATATCTAAAAAGATATGTCTCATTATATTTTCAGTATAATTGTATTAATAGTGTGAAATTGTATTGTCCAATTTGATATTGGATAAGCGTAGTGAAATAATATTCACATTCTTATTAGAATGAATTCATTTTTTAGTAAAGAATCCATAAAATTTTAGACTAAAAATATTGATAATGAGTAATAATTACTAGGACATGAACTTTGTAAAAATACTATGTTGTCTTCTATTTCATTTTATAATAGTGTTAGTTAAGATAAAATATTAAAATATGAGTGGATGATATATTAATAAGACATTAAGGTTGATTTAAAAATTCATAAAATAAAAGTGTCCACTGATTCACCCCACTGCTTCTCATGGAGAACAATAATCCAATGAACATAAACTGGTATGAATGTAAGGTTGAAATATAAGATTTAATAAGGTGATAAGAATTTATAAACTCATTTATATTAAAAATATTATTTTCTACTTTTTATGCAATGAACTATAATATTTGGAAGATTGGGGTGTTGACCACTCTATTGTATCTTGGACAGGAAGGGAGACAAGTAGTGAATCAGAGGTTTCTATCCATTTAGAAGGATTCTCTAATGAATTTTTATATGAAAATAAATATATACGATGATGGTAATGAAAATAATGCTATAATTATGTCATTTTCAAGGATGGTTTATAGAAAATTCATGTGGTAGCCACTTAGAAGGTACTGTAGTAGGCACTGTAGCAGTTAATGTTCAGTACTCTAGCAGCTGGGACTATTCATCCTTTTGGGCCTTTGGGCCAATGGTTTGGTCCTTGGGTCCTTTAAGGCATTCTGGACAGCCAAGGCCTTTGGACCAGTTGATTCACAAGGAATTTGTTCTTCCTTAAGGCCTTTGGGACACCCCATGGCCGTCAGGCCACATGAATGAAAATTTACCAGTTAGACTACATGAAACCAAGCTTCAGATGAGGACTCATAACAGGCACATTCACTTGAGTACAGCTAATCAGATTTGGAAAAATGAGTGGGTATGGCATTTCCATCAGTACTAGGACTACCCATCATTTCAATGGACAGCTAGCTGACCAGTCCTGTGAAGGTGGAGTGCTTATATCCTGACATATTCTTGGGAAAACCAGTTCCAACTGTCTTTTCTGGGTGATTCTCTCTAAGGCCTACAGGTCATATAATTTTCTCTAAGCCTTCAGGCCTTGTAAGGGTTCCACCTCAAACCTTTATAGGTGTATAAATCAAAATAATTAAATAATTAAGGCCTTCGGGCCATTCCAACAAGCTAAAAGATGGATTAAACCGCAAATTTCAAAAATAAAATGAGAAATTTCGAAGGTAAGTTTAATACTAATATATCATCTATAGATGATTTATAATACCTTTCCCTTCATGAGTTCATTAATATTATCATTTCATATAAAATGATAAAAATAATATCCATAAAAAATAATATCAATGATGGAATTGAATTTAAGGTCATGTAGATGATGAAAATCAGAGAATATGATGACATCGTGGACTCCGGTGGATCTATGAATGAATAGTAAGTTGAATAATATCAACGAATCATTTTAAAATTATCAAATATGATTAATAGGTTAAAGTGGATGAACAAAGGAAAACTTCTACCTACATTCTAGAAATAACATGGGATTTCCATGATTAATATAATCTATTTTAAGATAAAGAGTGATAATTTTTATACAGAAGATAATGAAAATATTCAAAGAAAGAAGTGTCAAAATATATCAAAAGATGTATCCAAAATAGGATGAATAAAAAATATATTTTCTATAAAATAGAGAGGAAATATGATGTGCAAAGGGACTAACGCTAATAATTTATGTAGTAGTGAATTATAAAATTCACCTAGTGAGAAATATACAAATTTCATTGAGAAATTATGAAATGTAATTGATAAATTAAGATGAGCTAAAGGTGAATGTGATCAAACTGAAGTAGAATAAATACTGAACGATAAACTAGATTATTTTCATAGGTAAAATACCAAGATCATGAAACCTAAAAATAATTTATAAAATATAATTTAAATAAAAAAATAGAGATGAATTATTTTTTTATGAGGGAATTAGTTCACAGTAATGAAAACAAGATGATAATGTTAAATGATTTGGGACAAGAAAAAGTGGTGGAGGATCATGAATCCAAAAATTCTCTAAAAGAAAACTATTTTTATATGTTACCATATAACTTCCTTTTATTAGATAATGAGTTGATGAATATTAAGTATTTCATTAAAAAGTATATTTATTTAATGAATGAATCCATTAAATTGTTTTTAAGCGATTTTAAAAATAGTTTGTCTATATATGTACCAAAAAAATTGTTATTAATATTTAATTTATTAATATTGTTGGTTTAGACTATAAATATATTCAATTATAGACCAATAAAATTGAGGATAAAAATTATCTCATATCATTATATGATATAAGGTACATTGGATAATATTTAACTCACAAATAGAAGTAAATAAGAAAACCCATTTATTTAATAAAAACAAAAACATGGATAACAATTTTGGTAGAATTGTTTTGGTCCTAAAAGATTTATATATGAAGGTTATTTCTTGTTTTTTAGTGTTTGTTCATATGTACTACACACGTTGGTACATTGTGTTACTGGATAGAAAGAGTCTTGATATATGGTAGAGTTATTTAGAGAAGATGAAATTATAATCTTAGAGATGATAGGTAGTGAAGAAAAGTATTTCAAAATTTCAGACACAAAAATTTATTTTAGTTTCTTAAATAAATTTCTGATAAGTGTGAAAAATTTTGTCATTATGTAGATAATTTTATGACATGATTTATTGGATAGGTTTCCCATGGTATGAAAGGAAATATAATTTAGAAACTAAATGACGAAAAACAATGTCCCATTAAATTTCACTGAATTCCATCAATAGAAAAAAGGCATGGTTTCTAGGTAGTAGGTATTATAATAACATGGAATTCAATACAATGGTTTTATATATTATTGATAAATAAGAAAATTGATTATTGGCATTTAGTAATGATTGTTCTCAAAATGTCTGAGAAGTTGGGTCAGTTACGATTGAAATTAAAAATGTAAAATCAAAATGATGTTTTATACGTGGAATGGTTGAAGTAAAGCCATTTGAGTATTAGTTATCTCTTCCATAATGTACATGAGATTTTTTTCAATAAAAACTCATGTATAATTGAAATATTAATGTATGGTAGGATAAAATCTCAAAAAAATGGATATATATATTTAATTAGTTCTCTAACAAATTCATGTTATTTGTATTCAAAATATGAGAATATTCTATGGAATAAAACACTAGGTCATATTGAACAAATATATAAGGGAAAAATTAAATAAAATGATGTTTTATGGGATTTTCCCAATCTGAAAAAAGAGAACAACAATGTTTTTTTAACCATTCAAAAATTAAAAATGACAAATAAATATCATAAAAAGATAGGAATTCATTCTACCAAAATAGTAGAACTAATTGACACCAATTTTTATTCTCAAATAACAAATAAAATTATAAGAGGTGGTTTATATTTTATTTAATTTATATAATATTTCACTAGAATGATAAATGTGATGTTAAATAAGCATGAGTCATAATCTGTTAAAATATTTAAAAAATTTTATACATAGGATTATTAATTGGTTGAACTCTTTATTTAGAATTTGAATTAATATAATGGAATTTAATCTGTTTTTAATTAATTTGGAAGATATAAATCTAAACATGACATTAAAAAACAATACATCAAACATTATACTCCTCAATTTGATGGTTCTATTGAGAGGAAAAATATAATTATTGTTGAAAAAGGAAGGACAACACAAGTTACAAGAAAATCAAAAAATATTTTCAGAGATAATATATTTTTAATAATTCACATATTTAAAATAAATTATTTTTGAGATCTAAGATACAATTTAATCTTTATGGGATTTATTAGGAGGATCTTCTAACTATCATGTAGTTTGAAGTACTTAGCAGCCCATTATTTTTAAAGATAAAAAATAATAAAGTGGTAATGATTGAGTACATTGTAGATGAAATACTATTTAAGGGATTCAAATCAAATGGTAGGTTCTCGAATAATAGTTTTCATATGTTAGTTAACATTTCTGATGCTAAATATTTTGAAAACTATTGCACCTCAGGTCAATTAGTTGAAGCGGATATTGGAATTTCTATTGAAGAAAGAATGAGAATTTAACAAAATGGTGACAAAGACTATTAAATTGCACTAAATATTAATAATATATATCGATAAGATACTAGTGATAATATGATGATTATTTAATTCATTAAAATATGTTTTTTATGGTAATGAAACATTTTAAATTATAAAATATTTTTTTTGTAAAAAAAGTTTCAGTGTAAATAAGAAGAAGACTCATAATCTAAAACAATGAACTATTACTTCTTAGAGTAAACCTATAACAATAGATAAATATTTTTAAAATGAATAATTGATTCAATTAATGAATGAAAAGATCAATTTAGTTGACAAAAAATGAAATAGGGAACTGGTATCTTGGTTAACTAATAAAAATATCATTAGAATAAAGTGGGTGTTCAGAAATATGATGAATTATGAATAATATGTGATGAGAAAAAAATATGTTTTGGTCATCAATGATTACAATCAAATAAAATATATTTATTTTAAAAAAATAGTATCTATTTTAGAGGAACTTTTATTTATAATAATATTTTATCAAGGAAATCTTACTAGCATTATAATGTTTATGAAATGGTTATAAAATAATAAATTATAAATCGTGAACTTTATGAAAATGTATTTTAAGAATTATAAGTGTTTTATTAAGGATTATTACAGTATAATATTCAATGGAAAAAAATAATTATATATCTTAATGAATTATCTATTTCTTGGAGGTCAAAACATGATGGTTGTATTAGACATATGGAATTTTAAAAAGAAAAATTTGATCTTAGTTTATATACGATGAAGTTAACCCAGAGAAACTTGATTTTCACCATTTATATTAATGTAATAATATTTTATATTGACATGGATTAATCTTGTGGGGAATTTTCTATGTTCATGAAAGATATTTTTTACTGTAAATTATGGGTATCATGATATATAATATAGTATTAATGTTTTAAAAAATAAAATTTGATATTTTTATCTCAAGAAAAATAGTCTAGAGATTTATTGATTTTTGTTAATGTAATAGACATGATAATTTTCAACTCACAATTTAGTTGGATTTTTTTAAATTGTTGATGATGGAGTCAAGGTTAATCAAATAGATATCCTAGATTCATTGGATGTTTTTTGTACATGTCAACATCATGGCCTGAAAATGATCATATAGTGACCGTGTGTTATATATTTAAAAGTGATCTATTAGACACATATATTATTTTATTAGAAAGTAACTAAGGTATGTTGATTTAACACTAGACTATGGCTGTTTATATAAGAACATTTCATATTAATTTATTGGATGATTGATATATATAAATTTTTAAGATGATTATATTTATTTTATCCAATCTAGGTGGAACATTATTTCTTTATGGGGGATATGTGAGATAGTACAATAAGAATCAGAACTCAATGACACTGAACATTGTTTAATTTGCCTATGTTACTACTATTATTTCATGTACACGGGTTTTATCCTTGCCGGTGAAACTAACACAATTTAATATTTACTCTGATGTAAAATTTAGGATACTTTATGACAATTATAATGCAATAGTTATTTCCTTAAATCATGTTAATTCATAAAAATCCAAGAACAAAGATATAATATATCTTTTAAATAATGAAAAATATCCAATAAGGATTGTGGTTTTTATAATTGAGGATAAAAATCCATGTTTTTTCATCCCCTTTCATATAATAATATATGAAAGACCCTCAATAATACATATAAAATTTCATTCAAATGGGTTGAAAATAATGGAATCACTCTTTATCAAAGGGGGGTGGGAAACATTTCAATAGGGGGTGTTGAAACTATATGTTTGAATCTAAATCTATGGTTGATACTAAAAGAAATTGATATTATAGCGTCAGACGTTCATATATGGAATTAGGGAGATTCCATGTAGGTATCATGATATAATGACTTATCCTTGACATATGTAATACACTCAAATATCTAGTAATGTGTTGCAAAAATATTCTCATCAGATATAGGATATTAATCAATAAATATCAAGGAATTTGAGAGATTGGAATATAATGATTTTAATGGAGTTTCAAAAAAATCCAAAGGGATCATTAATGTTCCCCCTGATTTTTTATGGGTTTTATATGTTTTCAATCATGGTTGAGAATCATTATTGGATGTTGAGGGATTTTAGATATTGTTTCGAAAGTGTTTGGGAACGTTTGAGGAGACCTGATATGATTTCATAAAGATCTATGTATTTTATATAAGTCTATAAATCTCTAATAGTCTATAAATGTGGCAAGGTGGTCTATATTTGTCGATTCATGTAAGGGATTATGTGATAATGGATTATATGTAAAGGGATACACATGTTAGGGGACAAATGTAAGATGATCTATATATGTAAAGAGATCACAATATATAAATTCACACTGTAGGGTTTCCACGGGGCTGAATAACACATATTCATTGAATAATAAGTGATTTAAAATCCAAAGAATTTAAGATAACAAGGCATATGATAAAGTAAAATTGTGTATAAAATAATATAATGGAATAAAATTGAAAACACATAAGTAAATTAAACTAAATATTTCATTACTATGTATTTAAATTCATTAAAAATTGTTGATAATGATTACAAGAGTGGTATATGTATTCTTCTAGGCTTAAGATGTGTCCATTGTGTTCATTTATGTTTTTCCATAAAAAAATTTCCCTTCACCCATGGTATTATTCTATCACATCATGCTAAGAAAGAAGAAGATTATAGTGACTGGATCAAGAAGCATCAACCAAGAATAATGAACTCAATTCACAATTTCATCATATGGAATTATAAATCTATATTTTATGATATTTAGGTACTTTTCATATTTACCCATGTGTTAAAATTCATGAGTTAATTACTTGGTCAATTCATAAGTCTTAGGCATTACTCTTACCATAGTACAACTAACTTTAACATCTCTTTGATGAAAACAAAAATATATGATGATCAAGATTCATATCCAAGCATCTCACATAAGACATTTTACAACCACATATTCTTTAAACATATTATTTTGGAAAAATAATTTAACTTGAAATACAGAAAAAATAAAATTCATCTCATGAAATATTTTCTTTATGTATTACTTTTTTTGATCTTCCAGTTTAACTAAATACTTTTAACCATAAATTTTATCTTATATAATAACTTATGATATCATATCTATAAATATCATTTAGATATTTTACAAAAAAACAATGGGATGTATATTGATAACATTATTATGAAAAACAATACATATATATATACCACATTTTGAAAACCGACCAAAAACATTATAGAATAGTTATAAAACACTTTTATCATATCTCTCAATGTAGAAATAAATCATCATTTAGTAAACCACAAAGTGTGAACCCATGATTCATTATATTTTTGGAAATAAAAAAAATCAATATGTCAAAAAATTTAAGATAAGAGAATCCCCAAGATAATAATAAATTCTATTGAGGATATAATGGTGTACATAATGATCTATATCAAATTCATGTACCATTATATCTTTATCTGCATGTTCATAAAACATGCATGAATGAACTATTAGGAATTTCCTTTTAGAAGACATCAAGTGACCTTGAGACATGTAATATGTCAATACCATATAGATTACCGTATATTTTAGATTCTCTTTGTATATACGGACCTAGTCATTGAATACATCAAAAGTCATTCACTTTTATAGATAATCACATTACATGTACCTCATCCAAATAGATAAGACTATCAAATGTCCTATTTATTCATCGTTGTACACTCACTATTATATCTCAATCATGGTTGAATATTCTAAAATTGTAATATGAGATAAAAAATATCATCTTTATTGATATCTATTGGATGAAATTTCCAATAACATACCCATACAATCTCAGATTAACATAGTTTATTTTTAATTGAGTAAGAAATTAATTAAATAATAATGGTTCTCATTGTTGATATCTCTCCAACCTCAGGTAAGGGTACAACATTGTGAATCATGAACCTATAGTATAAAAAACATCATGTATGACACTATTTATGGTATTCTATGTGGTTCATATATGGTATACAATGAATATTATCCTTTTGTGTGCCTCAAAAGTATATTTTGTATCTTTATACATGAAATCCACTAACTCTAACCTTATCACATCACCATAACCTATAATCATCCATAAATAACATCAGTTGTTTATTAATAAATGTCATAATTCGAGAGGTCGATTATTTTCTCACTTAATGAAATATATTATAATGTATATATATATCTTCAACAAATATGAAATAATGACAAATTTTAGATATTCTTTAATATGATAAATTTTAAATACGTAAAATATTGTAATAATAAATAAATCAAAAAAATAAATACATTTTTATCATATCATATATGATATACTTTGAAATATGTTTTATGTAAACTAACATTCATGGGCTTTGAAAAAAAATTACATCTGTATGCAATTCCTTATATATACCTATGTCACCATTTGATAAAAACCTCCCACTAAAAACATATGTAACCAATATCTATGAAAAAATAACGTTTTAAAAATGTTGTGACCCAGGAATAACATTTATGACATTTAACTTCTTGAAAATATTCTAACTCATTTACTTCACAAAAAATGGTACAATATCGTGTTTTGTGGTCTTCATAGTACCCTTAATTGAAAAATAATAATTATTGGAAACCATGAAATAAAATTATTTCCTTCAAATATTTTATAAATAATGTATCTATTTTCGTGTTTACCACTATATAACATCATAAAATCAATTTGGATAAAGTGATGTGCACTTTTCTATTGTAACGAAATAATATTCTTAACATTTTCACTGAAATCACAGCTTAAAAATATTTTATGAAATCAAGTGTAAATTATTTATCAATTGATTATAATAACACTTAAGGAATAGTGATATTCACCTTGTTCTAAAAAATAAATGTAAATATTTTCATTTTTACCAACCATCACATATCCTAATCTCTTTAGTTTATTTTTTATAAAATAAATTTAATAATATACTAGTAAAATAATTTATTTTATAACATTGAAATTTCCAAATTTATTAAACTCTCAATAGCCTCTTAGATTCTATATCGTTTTTTGAATATCATAGAATTTTACAATTACTTATATATTTTCATAAAAATACACATTTCATGTTACTAGGAATACATAACAATTGAATTATTATTTCACACATAGGGTATTATATATATTTGTTACATTTTTTCCATTTTCTCATCAAATTGGTTGCATATAACATCACTATACCTGCACTCCTGAATCTTGTCTGGAAATCAGGAAATTAAAATTTCTTAATATGATGTCCACAATTTTGACCCAATTTATATCTAATCCATGCAACATCAAAATAGAAAACATGATGACTTTTAAACTCTATGGACTTTTATGTTTAGAGTTTTATAGAAATAAAGAATACTTCTGCATAAAAAATTCACATGACCTTAAAGGATAATTTACCCAAGTTAACCCTACTTTTACGTATTTACTCTAATACATCATTATCATCCATATAAAATATCATCCAAACATAACCTGTTCAAAATCATTAATTAAACCCCGAAGGAATGGAATCATAAGAAGGGTGATCTCAAATGTTCAGCATGATTAAACATTGGAATTAACAATTTAATTTCATTAGTGATCATTATAATTCTATATGGTTATGATGACATAATCCAAGTGCATGAGAGAATTATAAAGGAACTCATACCAATCAATTTCAACATAATAAAATAAGAAAACCAATAATATTAAAGAGTCATTAGAATAAATAATTATGATCCATGTGATAACATTCTTGTTCATGAGAAAACCTGTAAACCCCTAAAAATCAATTGAAACCATTTTTGGTAACTTGGAACATCAAAACCATAAAACCCTTTCAGAATTTATTAAATTGGAATAAAAAATAGTATACATTATGTATAATCATTACCCAATTTATTTGAATGCTATCTGGGCACACCAGTCATTTAAGTTATTATAATTTATCTCAAGGCTATCCGGGGCACCCCATGTTAAACTGAAATGGTATTCCCTGATTCAATCTGGGCACCCCATATTAAGCTATAATAGACATAAAATTCCCAATATGGGCTACCCCTTGTTAAGCATTAATTTTATTATCTGTCTCTATTTGGACCACATAGTATTTATAATGTAATGCCCAAAAACATAAATATAAATAAATTAAAATTAGATATCATTGTAAAACTCATATACATAATCATTGTTATTTTATAACCTTATCCACCCAAGGAAATGTGATGGGTTACATATAAATTTATTTGAAACATGATTAGTCATTGAAAAAGAAACTTCTTCCATAATAATCTCTTTGAAAAAAAGAATTATCCATATAGAGAAATAGTGAAATTTTATTCATAAAAAATATCCCCCTTTTAAGGTATGTAAAAAATGAGGTTTTTTAATTTGATTAAGTGAAATAAAATTAAAATATCATCAAACAAAATTTGGATGAATAAATCCTATTCATTTAGAAAATAACTATTAAAACAAATTTTATTTTAGAAATAATTTAATCTTAAAAAAATTTGGAGGCATATGATGATGTCTTTAAAAATAATTTAAAACCTCTCTTGATTAAAATATCATGTCGGCATTGAAAAAAAATTACAATATTTTTAAACCATATTTAGAAAACATAGATTTGTAAGAAAACAGATTTCCCATTGAAGAGAGAAATGATGTTAGATTTTCATAAAAGTACTTCATAAAAGTTTTTAAGTAACAAAGTGTGGAAAATATACAATTACATTAAAATATAATAAATAAAAATAAGATATTAAATTTCATCAGAATTTTATTATTTTAACAATGGATACATAATCATATGTAATCTCAATAAATAATGAGATTGTATAAAAAAATATTACTAATTTGGTATATTTGAATGATAATACACGTGAAATAATATCATATATAATATAATTAAAAATATTAGATTCGTGAAAAAACATCTCATAATGTTATAATATAGACCTCATAAATGAAGGTAGTGTATGGCATAACATACATCACAAAGAAGGAAAATTGAGGCAAAAATATCATAACACATTAACATCACTGAATCAATAAACCCCTTGAAATATAGATATTGAAATGGTAATTAAAGTAACCAAAAATTTATAGATATGATTCATTAAATACATTCATTTTACATATATACACCATAAAACAAAAAAAGTCGCGTATATCCATTCATCTCATAGAAATGAAAGTTAAAAGAGAAAAAACACTACCTCGTGCTTCATTTCGATATAATGTTATTTACCATATTTAATTGTTGATGAATAAATGTTATTACAGTATTAATGAACCTTATTTTTATTTTAAATATCATATATAATTTTTAATAACTTTTTATTAACTATTTTTTAACCAATCCATGTTAAAGTTACGTTTTAGGTAATAACTACATTTTTTGGTATATGTATTGTTTTTCTATTATTGGTCCACTAACATAAATAATTATTTATAAAATGTAAATGATAATATAAATATAATATATTTTCATTATATATTTATTTATATTAATCCATAATATTTAGGGATATGAAATTAAATACAACATTTATGGAGACGGTGGTTTGTACGCACACAAGAACATTATTTCCATTTTCATGTCATCTTGAATGAATGGATATTTTATGATATATATATAAATATATATTATCATTCTAGAATAATAATTATGTAATATATATATATATGTATAATATTTTTATTTACCCCATCTTTAGAACATTTCATTTAAAGGGTGAAAAAATCACATCGCTTCGCGATACGGTAGTCTGCCGTACCCATGAATTACATTTTCATATTCTCAAAATTTGAAAATTAGGAAGTTATAATATTAAAATAATAATAATATAATAGTAATAATTAATATCATATATAACTATTATTTCAGTCATTATTCAAAAAAATTTATGTTGGTGATTTAAAAACGATCGACCTCAATTCAAGAGTCGGTAGTCCCATGTACAAAAGAACGTTGATTTTGAAACCCATTTGATGGAATTGTGTGTGTTTTTATGGTTTTACATTAAAATTAAAACATTAAATCACATGTAGTATACTGAAATTATAATATAATAATGGTATAGGAATAATTTATGGTGTTGGATAAATAAATAAATTAGAAACACTCATTGATGATCTTTACTTCTTCTTCAGGAATCTAATTATGGTTTGAACTAATGGAATCACATGGATGGATTTATACACAAATTAAGGATTATATGATGGGACTATGTAATATTATATGTGATTTTAGTTAGGAAATTTTAAACCAGTAGACATTAAATGTCTGATTAGAGGAGGAGAGTGGGTATCCTTTTATAAGTGGGGTGATTGGGAAACATGTAAAATTTTTAAATAGGAAATTCCACAAACATTTTTTTTCTTGACATTTGGTTCTAAGAATTCACCAGATTCAAGAAAAGAATGTACAAGGTCGAAATATTTCTAGAAATTAGGTTTTGAAAATTTTTCTAGGTTATTTTCCCCATATGATTAATTTTTTAACGATTAATTAAACTCAACTTTAACTTAATAAGTATAATTAATTTTAATTGCTTTCAATAATAATGTTCCAAATCAAATAAGTTGACCCTATAATAAATTTTAATGTATAATAATTCAAAATATGGAATAATTGTTTACATATTTTAATAACATAAGAGGAAAAATTAAATTTAAAATTATTCTTGCAGACGTGATAAGAAAGAATAAATTTTAAGTAAATTTTTTTAAAAGATTGAACTGATTTTATAAAAAAATTGAACATAAGAATTACTCCAATGAACTAAATATGATAAATATATTCATAGTCTATGTAATATTAATTTAAATTTTATTGATAATATAATTAAACATTGTAAAATATATATATTAAAAGTTGACTTTCAAATAAAATTTAAAATTTTTCACTATTCGACAAAAAAAAGAATCTTTTCAGAAAAATAAAAAAGGTTATCCATAAGATAATTTCAACATAATGATATCAGAAATTTAGTTTATTTTCTGAAATAATATATACTAATGTTTAAATGAATAGTTTGGGACAAATTATTAACATGAAAAGGTGTTGAAATTACATTTAAAAAAATAAATATTTTTATAAAAAAAATGGTTTTATTTTTATATCATGTCTAGAAATCACATAAGAAGAATTTTAAACATTAATTTCAATATTATATATATATATAATTAATAAAATTCATTAATTGTAATTTATTTAATTTAATATGATAAAACACCTCTGGTCATGTGAACATATTTTTTATTAAATCATTTCCTTTATATTAAGTTATAGATTATTTCCATTTAAAATTATCTTATTTATAATTAATTAATTATATAAAAATGTGTAAACTATCATTTCATAATCACGTTTTTATTATTAAATCCTACCATACCAATGGATTGGTTATAAATATAATAATAATTTGTCATGTTAATAACATAATATTGTCTGGTTAGACCCGACCTAGCATGTAATAACAATTATCGAAGAAACACGAACTTACATTCAATGAAATATAGACATGGTTTCCTGTATGAAACAAGATAAACTATTAATTATTTAAAAAAACTATTAAATAATTTATATTAATTTTATGTTATATCCTACCGACATTAAAATGAATTTCTCCATCAAAATTTAAATTAGTTATCAAACGATTAATAATATTTTGAATTTCTTTATTAAACCCCCATTATACAAATACACCAAATATAAAAACCTTAAATGGGAAATTCGAAAACATTATGGAAACTTGAATTTGAGAATATTTGGGATTTTATATAGGGTAATATTGGAGACCACTTAAAAGATGTATTTGGAAGAGAAAAACATATTTCCATGGACTAATAGAGAGTGATAGATAACAAGGTCTGTTGGAAGACAATGAAGACAAGACTAGAATCAAAATAGGTGTATAAAAGGTCATTTATATCATTCTAAAATATGGAAGAAGGATAAAATTTAAATTCAATATCCTTTTAATAGTGTTAATGTATTATTTCACCATCCATACTAGAAATATATTGAAATATACTTACATGAAATGTAAAATTTCATACTTTATCCAATATCCACCACAATCTCATATTTGTTTCAAGATGATATGTATTCAAGATGAGTTTTTTACACCTAAAGTCATAAAATCAAATTTTCTCAACCACACAACCATTAAAGGATAAAAATTGATTACCTATATCATTAAACATTAAACATAAATAAGATAGTTTGAACATGGTAATATAATTATAAAAATTAATAAATCCTCACATAAATTTTTTTTGTCAAAAATGAAATAGTAATACTAAATGTTGTAAATAAATCATTCCATAACCCTATATCCCAATTATAATCAATTACCTAAATACTCATGACTGTTTTAACCTTAATGTTTATTTCAGACCTTCCATATTTCAAGAAAAAAAGATAAAGATCTTATTTTGATGTAAAATTAATCACATAATTACCAAATCACTTTCCAATATCGTGGTTAACTATATTATAAAACCTGTGTTCTTATAATTAACTCAATATCCAAGATCATATAAAGTTATAGGGTATCAATACCTAAAAAATATTTCCAAAAAATGTAAAGGATTACATCACATAAAATAAGAGATTTACAAATACATCATCCCAATAAAACTTCTCCTACAATGTAATTAATAATAACAATATTTTATTACTATATTAAAACATAAAATATGGTGTCTACAAATATGAACATATAGAACATCCTTAATCTTATATGTCCCTTATAATCTCCATAAATCATAAAATAACATCCCATGAAAGCATCCTAATCTCAAATGATCTCTAAACCAAACTATGATACCAAGTATAAATTCCTAAAACCAACACTCCTGGATCCTGTGATGAAATATTAAACTCTATATTTCCATAATTTATGCCGGTACATGTGACCAAATTGTTTTCATCTAAAACATGAAACATGGAAAATAAAAAATTTGATCACATACAACATTGCAGACCTTTTAGGTTTATATTTTTAGAGAAACCGGGAAATCTCTTATATAAATAATTCATATCAAATTAAATGATCATTTCCCAAGCATAACCTATATTTACATTTTCAAATTAATAAATCATAATCATCTATAGTAAATAACTTATAGAAATAACACATCCACATAATTCATTATAACCTAGGAAAATGAAAACATAGTAATTGTAATATCAAATTTTCATTAAGGGTATACATAAGAATTAACAATTTAATGTTCTCAATAATCATAAGAACTAAATAAGGGTATAACGACATAATCATAGTGTATAAAAAATCATAAAAGAACACAAACCCATTATTACATGGATCATCAAATATGAAAAAATTGAAAAGGAAAGAGTTATCCAAATCGATAATTATGATTCATGTGATAGCAATCCTGATCATGATAAAAATTATATACCTCTAAAAAAATTTATTTTATTTGTGACTATCAGTATATGTTTTATAAAACCATTTAAATACATTTTTAAATTTAAAAACCATATAAATGTCATAAAAAATTATCAATACCCAATGCATTAGAGTGCTATCAGGGCACACCCAGCAATTAAGATATTAAAGGATTACCCAGATCCAGTTTGATCACCACATGCTAAATTGTAACAGGATTACCTAGTGATATATATACCACCTGATGATAAACATTAATGGGCCAAACCAATTCTATCTAGGCACCCCATTTTATGATGTAATGGGATTACATGGTGCTATTTGGACCACCCTATGATTTAGATGTAATTCCCAATAACGAAAACATGAATAAAATACATAAATATTTTGTTATAATTATAATATATATAATTATTATTATTTAATGTTATGATATCCCCATAAGTATGAATTGGGTTTCATTTAAATATATTTGAAAGATTACTAACCCCAAGAAAAGTAACTACTTCCATAAAATTATATCTGATACAGTAAATACCAAAATGGAGATAAAAAGAGGGTGGTATTAATATAAAATATCACCATTTATAGAAATTTAATAATGAGGATTGTTTATGGGGTTCAATTGAAATACCATTAAATGTTCATTAAAAACATTCTTGAGGAAAATAACCCTTTCATTTTTAAAATAACTTATTTAAAATACAATAAAATTTAAAAATCCTTTCGTTGGAGAAAACATGGAAACCTAAATTGAATTTTTTAAAATCATATAAAATGGAACTTTAGGAAATTAAAATTTCATATTTTAGAAACACATTAATAAGCTATTTTTCAAATCATTTTTAGGAAACATGGATTTGGAAGAAATAATATTTATGGCCTAAGAGAGAAATGATGTTGTATTTTATAAAAAAACATTCGAAAACATTTTATATAAAAATATATGAAATGTAAAATTACTAGAAAATATCATAAATAAAGTTTTATAATAAATGTAAGTAGACAAATATTTTTTCATTATTTAAGATATAATCATAAATAATCTCGATAAAGTATTAGAGTGTACAAAAACTTGTACAACTTTAGTATCATTAAATAATAATACCCATAAAATAATATCATTTATAATATCAATAAATTTAACAGATTAATAATATAAAATTTTAGAATGTAATAATATTCAAATTATAAATAAAGGCAGGCATATTACATAACTTATGTCTCAAAAAAGAAAAATTGAGACCAAAATACCATAACACGTTCGTAAAATTTCACCTATAAAACCAATTAAAGAGAAATATTAAAATGGATATCAAATACACATATATTTAAATATAATATTCATAAAATACATTCATGGAATTTATATAAACATCACAATAAAAAATGTCCAATAAGGAATATATAACATAGAAATAAATGTGAGATGATAAAAAAACTTACCTAACACTTCCTTTATTTGAACATGATTTAACAAACATTATATGGTTTTAAACATTTTATTGACATGTTAATGTGTGTTATTAATATTTTAAATATCATATAAAATTTTATTAAAACCTTTTATCACCTTGTTATTAACAATTCCATATTAAAGTTGTGTTTCAATAAATAACTGTTTTGTTTTTCATATATGTTTTGACTTGATATTTTTCGTCTTATTATATCAATCAAAATATACAGATTATGAAATATGACATAAATATCATTTATATTAATTATATTTTTATTAATATTAAACCATGAAATTCATTGGTAGGAAATCAAATATGTCATTCTTGGAGACAGAAAGCTGTATGTACGCGTGAAGACAGATTTCATTTTCATGTAAAATTAAAAGAAAGAAAATTAAATTATATATATATATTATCATTATAGTAAAATTTTTATTATATATATATCAAATATTATTATTCAACATATCTTTAATATATTCTTTTTAAATCATCAATGAATCATATTTCTTTGAGAGATGATAGTCTGTCGTACATTAGAACAACATTATCTTATTCCCACAATATAAAAAGCATGAAGTTGGGTGTTATTTAATTATAAAAGAATCATTATAAAATGATATATATATATATATGTCATATATGTAATATATAAATAGTATTCCCTGATTATAAAAAACATTGAAAGATGATAATGGTAAAACAAACAACATCGGTTCGTTCGGTGGTAGTCCACCGTACACATTAATGTTAATTTCATATACCAATTGAGGGATGTGTTTATGGTTTTAGGTATTAACATTAACATGAAAAAATATGTATATTTATGATAATCTGGTTATTATATAATCCTAGTATAAAAATAATTAAAGTAGGTGGATAATGAAATAAAATAGAAATGCGCGTTGGTGAAAGTTAACTCTTCTTCAGGTATCTCTTTTTTGTTATCACATGAGTACTTTTTTTGTTGGATTTATGCACAACATAACACATCAAGGATTAGAGCAGAGATTATTAGAATTTATTTGGTTCATTATTGGTGGATTATAAGGTCTTGAGATGTGTGAAGATATGAGGATATGGGGAGGCTTTGGTTATGTAGGGTGAGTGGGAAATTAGTAAATTTTTGAAACATGGTATCCCACCAACGTTTTTTCCATTTTATATTGCTACAACTGTAATGTCCCTGAAAATTGTACTCCATTAATTTATGAGGAATTTGGGTTTATATGTGTCTAGGGAATTCACAGTGACACAGTTCAAAACTTTTTTCAAATTACCTATTTTACATGTTTTATAATGATACCTCATCACAATAAAGTATCATACAAGTGGTTCCCCACTGGTAGTACATCACCCTAATGATGTCTCACCATGGAGGTGGATAACACTTATAGTGTATTGCGGAAAATGTCTCCCCTAGTAGTGTATATCTGGATGTGTCTCACCTTGGTGGGGTCTCGCAGGTGTTATCTCACTGATGGTGCCTCGTGGGTGGTGCCTCATCTAGCAGTGTCTTCCTATTATAGCCTTATGAGGAGTGTTTCCAGATCATCAAGTTTTTCACTTTTTTACAGACTTATATGATGTAAAATTGGTTTAAGTCAAAAATTAAAAAATTTTGAGACCAATTCAAAGGAAATTAATTATAACATTAATTCCCTAAGAGTATGGAGGCCTTGAAATGTTAGAAACAAGTCATCTTGACTAGATCCTCTATTAATAGAAAATCAAAATTGTATATAATCTTGTGAATCTGATCCGATCTTCCTAAATTTGAGATATAATTCACCTTCTTCATTCCATCATTATTTATCTAGATATAAGATTCCCGAAATCATTCTTCCCATAGGAGTCATTTAACTTGGTTCAGTTGGAATTTTTCCATTGACAATTTCATACAATACGCATGCCCCTATTTTTTGCATAACGTGGATGTGTCGATTATTTTTCATCAATGTAAGATATCCTTCATCTTTATAAAAAAATTAATCATGAAGTATTGTTATATAGAAGTATTCCCTTGTTAAAATAGTTGATTCCATATTGATAAAGCCAATTTAGTTAATTTAATAATCAACATGAAGGGGGATAGGAAAAGAGATGCATGATCTTACTATGTTAATATTATAAATGATATTATGGTTTGTATGGGATATCTGCCCATTGAAAATCATGTCTATTCGGGTTCCTTGTTTTTTTAATATCTTTCATGTGGAATGTACATTGTTTGGTTTTTATCAAATGATTATATATTAAATAAGTTGACCACGTTTATTCGGCTTATAATTGGATTACCAGGGATCATATAGTTTATATGATAACCACTAAATTAACAAGTGGAATTCAATAATCGATGCTTTATTAAATCTGAAATTATGTTTTTCATTATTAATTTTAGTGATGTGGTGGTACAATAGCGTTGTGATGGTTTTGGTGGGATGTAGTCGGGCAGCAAAACTAGTGGTCTTGTAATGTGTTGCTGGATGTGGTTGTGAGTTGGGTGTTTGTTCTATTAATATAATGAATTTTGAATATGGGTTTGAAGGAGGATATAAGTTTTTTTGTGGGTAATTTCCAAGATTATTTACATTGATAACATATAGAAAGATTCACCCTATATCTAGAGTTTGTGGTATTATGTGTCCTAAATGTGAAGTGTGTTAATTTACCAGGGCACTTTACACCCTAAATGACTATTACTATGTTTAATGGCATGTGTCTTTCTTGATAGTTTCCCAGGTAATGATGGAATAATTAAATATCTATTTAATTATGATTTTAATTATGTGGGATATATTGGTTTAGAGAATTGAAATGGTTAAATGAATTGGATAGAAATTTGAAATGCTAATAGTGGCATGTTGTGTGGTGTTGTGCATTTTGAGGTAGAAACAAAGGTGAAAATTTTGTTATTTGGTTGTTTTTATTACATAACATAGGATGGTATTGAGTTTTTTATACAATAAATATATTTTTATATTCGTATTATTTCAATACAAACCCCACTCATATTGAGCACTATGTTTTGAACACTGACATCATCATACAGGGGGTGTTTTTCCCATCCTACGGCGAGGAGTATAGATGACTGGGTACCCTCTATTTTCCACTATCACTTTTCGGAAAGGTAGGTATGGAATTGGTTATGATGGTATGAGGTCTATTTTGGCATTATATGGTGTTTTTTATAACCCATGTGTTTGCAGGAGATGTGGTTTTTGGTCCAAGTATCTTCGGGAGGGACATGATAGGCTAGGTGATTGTGAGCGAGGTAGTTTGTTTCTAATGTGTATTTTGGAGGTGTTGTGAAGTCCTTCCCTAGGTGTATTTCATATGAGATGTGATTTGATGTGTTATCAAGACAAGGTGTGTATTTGAGGGATGTGTTGGGCGGCCCATATGTTTGTGGTCAGGATGTTACATTGTATATGGAAGTGACCGGAGTGACAATACGTTAGATGTTTGGATAGATAAGTATATCACTAGGAAAGTAGTGGGGGGTACCCTATCATTTATGTTATTTATAAAAAATTTTAATATTTCACTTTTCTTACTTGGAGAGCATGCTAGGGTGAGTTTAGGTTTGGTTAGTATACCCGCTCAGGTGCTTTTTGGTTTTGTTGTTTTCTTATAGGTGCATTAGTAAGCTTCTTTCAAATGGGCATGAGAGACCATGGTTTTCTTATTGAGTATATGTGTATGATCACCCTATATACATACATATATATATATATATATATTCAGGTATCCTAGAGGGTTATGTGGGCCATGATGGGAATTACTAGCTTTGGACTTGGGATAGTTTCAGTGTCACTACATTCACATTACATTTGGGTATTTACGTTGGAGATGTTATTTTATCTACATCAGTTTTATTTTCAAAATTAATGTGGTATGGTTTATGTTTCAATTTTATATTATATGTAGAAGTTGTTTTTTGAACAATTCATCTTATCTCCCGATATAGTTTCTTATAAAGGCTAATACGTCCCATATTGTGAGATTAGTACACCCATAATGTGAGTCGTCAACCTGAGGTCTACTAGAGGAAGGATTCAGGGGTAATTATGTACCTTTATTTATTTCCATCATAAGAGTGGAATATTTGAAGGGAGGGGGTCATGATAGATTTATTATTAGAGATTATGGTTAAGTGATAGGATGGAGTTTGATGTTAGACACAGTGACAACTGAGTGTGTTGGTATGGAAATATCTCTTATTGACCATGGTGCATGACATTAGCTTGGTACCCCAGCTAGGAAATGGGATATTAGGTTCCCCTGTGATCCAGTACATGGACACTAAGCTTATTGAACATCAAAGTGAGATGGACCTTATTATAGAGTAGATACCTAAGATACGTACATGCATCGTAATGGCATGTGATCATGTTTTAATTAAATTGTTTTTTTAAGGATAAAATTGAAAAAATGAATGAAGTGAATTAAAATAAATCTTAACGAAAATACTTCCTACTAGTGTAAGGAAATCCTTGAATTCCTTTTAGCTATGACTTTCAATCATCTTATGTATGTGGATCAGGAATTTGAGTTTCAACAATCTGATCACGTTGATTTCCATAAGGTTGACCCTATTGAAGAAGATCATCAATGGAATAGGAAGATGAGAGCATTCCAGTGGAATGATTTTGGAATGTATGAGGTAAGTGTTTCATACGTGGATACAGAGTGCTAGATATAGGTGCTCTAGATCACTTTTATTTTGATCTTGGCCCTTACAGAGTACCAGTTCCCAATGAATGTTAGTCAGGTGTAGGGTTTCATGATTTAGTGGTGAGTACTATATCTAGGAGAGCCTAATGAGGTATACACGTTTTGTATTTACTTTAAGAAACAGATTTGAGTATAGTCCCTTTCTTCGACCAAGATGGTTGACAAGGTTCAGGAGCTACCTGCCATTCAGTAAAAGAGTATGTCGGTGTATGTGTTTGGAAAAATGTTCAATGACCTTCTGTTTTTCATGACCTTTTTCAAGATGATGAGTCTCATGAGAGATTCCTTGAGGAGGAACTTTGTCCTTGTATCTTGTATTGTATTACAACTTTTAAATTTCCAATGTATTTAGAGTCTTAAAATAAGGTAGAGGTGATTATGTTGATACACACATGGGGAGTTTTACTTGGAGAGGGGAAAAGTTGTGTTCATTAAGAGGTAGAGTTGATGGTGAAATATCTATGGTGTAAGGACCATTGAGGTATTTACCAGTAAGGATTCTACCCCAAGAGATTCTTTTATGTCATATTGGTGTTATTGGATTCCATGTTTTTTGGGGAGCTTCGTGCTAGTGTGTTTAGGTTGTGGGAGTCATGTTCATCACTAGAGCCAGTGCCCAATAATTCTCTGATATTATTTTTGTGGAGGTGGTCATGTTCAGCGTCAATCTCAATAGTAGTTACTAGTGAGACCATTTTAATAGAAGGGGAAGTAGGCTTTCACTTCAATGAGGGGATATATAGAATGTATAGGCTGACCTTAGTATGTACATAATTTTCATGGATCACAACTTGTACATAGTCATGGATGTGGTCGTCATCTAAGAGGCTGAGGAGCTAGACATGGTTATTTGCACGAAGCAGAGGTCATAGATCAAGGGAGGCTAGAGATCATTAGAGGTATGATCTGTTTGTTTAGTACCCTTGAATGTTCCATGTTTAATTTTTAATAATTGAAATCCTTTGTTTCCCCCACTATATCTCATTATGGAGGACATTACATATAGAGTATTATAATTACTGTAGTGTTGAGTAGGCTATTTGGAGGCCAGACTATATTTTTTGATGTGTGATGGGGGTGTAGACTAATGATGGGACTACATCAGTTGCATTGGGAGGTTTTCATTATAAAGATGCAGTGATATGATTTCATCCTCGACATCTAATGGTTATATTAATTACATTCTATTATAATATTCCTCTGTAGTACAGTCATGGTTTTTTATGTGAATGATATGCATGTGGTTTTATTAAATGGGAGGTGTTTTCAATTGCGATATCGATGTATAGAGCCCCTTCTTTCCATGTTGCTTTATTTTTTATGGAATCAGTGGACACCGAGATGGTAGGGGTTCCCATGGTCTTTGGCTTGTTTATATGTGTTTTCCCTTTGGAGGTTGTGATGATCCCCCCCCCCCCCCCCCGCCAAAAAAATGTTTTGATGGAGATATAATTGTATCCTGTTGATCCTTGTATTTCAATGTCTCCTTATTGTATTAGACCATCTGTATTGTGGGAGTTGAGGATTCACATAGATGATCTGATAAAGACGGGTTTTATATACCCAAATGTGTTTCCATGTGGTGATTTAGTGTTGTTCATGAAGAAGGCGGACGTTGGTATGAGTTTGGGTATAGACAACCAAATGTTAAATCAGTTAACAGTCAAAAATTGGTACCCTCTTAAAATAATAGCAAGACTTTTCCACAATCTAAGATTGGTGAGTTGGATTTCCAATATAGATCTACAATCAGGATATCACCTACTGAGGGTAAAGGAGGGGGATTTCATGAAAATTGTGTTCACATACAGGTATGGGAACATAATATTTCTAGTCATGCCATTTGGTATTTCAAACACACTATATATGTTCATGGGGGTTAATAAATCAATGTTCAATGAGTTTCTATATCATTTAATAATCATATTCATATATGAAAACATAATCTACTCAATGTTATAATAATATTATGTCGAGTATCATCGAGCTATCTTGAAGTTTCTTTTGTGCTACTAGCTCTTTGTAAATTTATCCAAGGGTATGTTCATGACACCATAGGTGAATTTCCTAGGGCATGTGGTGTCTCATTATGGCGTGGAAGTAGAAACATTGATGTTTGATGTAGTTGTTTTTTGGGCAACACCCATGAATGTTATAGATTCTCATAGTGTCCTTGGAATCAGAGGATATTACAGGAGGTTTCCACCTGATTTCTCTATATTTTCATCCTTGTGGACTAATTTTAAAAGGAAGGACCATGAATTTTCGTAGGATGAATAGTGTTAGGTGTTATTCAGTATCATGAATTGTACGTTTGTCAGTGCTCCTATACTTCAATTTCCCGAGGAATGGGAAATGTTTGAGGTGTTTTTTATGCTTTTCATCTGGGTTTGGGATGAGAGCAGATGCATCAGTTGGTAGTGATCTCTTATGGATCTAGGTAGTTTTTTCCCACAAGTGTAGTAATGGCACCCATGGTCTTGAGATAGTAGCAGTTGTGTTTGAACTGATTTTGTGGTGGAATTACCTCAAAGGGGAGCTCTTTTTGATCTTCACAAATCAGAAGAATACGATTTATATCTTTTCCAAGCATTACATGAATCTACAACAATATAAGAGGATGGTGCTTATGTAGGATTATGATTTTGTGATCACCTACACCATAATAAAGGTGAATTTCAAGGACAATTCTTCAAAAAAAGAAAATAGAAGATTTTTGTTCCAGAATATGTGGTTGCTTGGACAGTGATGGAGGAGTTGGTATCATTTATCTTAGATTTAGGGTTATAAAGAGGTAGAGGCTATTTTCCCAGATAATAGTGAAATATTCTTTGATGTAGCAGGTGGTGGATTTTTACTGGGGAGACTTAGAGGTAGAGGTGATATGCAATCATGTTGGCCTTGGTGATTCTATAGAAGGATGGTTGAAAGATGGTAAGAACCAGATTTTGTTTTTGGCGATGATGTATTTTCTAAAGGAGTTGCATGATAGATCCCTTCATGAGCTTCATATGTCACCTTTAATGTTACACCCAAGAGTTTCCAAGATGTAATGTGGCTCTAGGATGCACTTTTTGTGGCCCATGATAAAAAATGATGGGGCAGAGTTTGTGGCCATGTGATTGGTATGGTAGGAGGTAAAGGCTGAGCATTGCGTTCCTCAGGGTATTTGGCTGCATTATGATGTTTTCAAGTGGAAATGGGATAACATCTCAATGGATTTCACCACATTATTACCTATATCATTGGGAATTTCTAATTATATTTGCCTTATTGTTGATTAGTTGATTAATTGATCTCACTTATAGTGATCAAGGAGTTAGGGGGAAATGGATGATTTGGCTATGAGTTACATGGATGAAGTTGTGTTGTTGCAAGGAGTCTCGAGGTCAGTTATCTTTGATCATGATACACGCTTTACCTCATGAGTATCGTGGGGATTGCAACATGATTTTGGAACATGTTTATAGCTCATCGTTGCTTTTCACCCTCAGATATATGTGAATATATAACAGACTGTCTGGACATTGGAGGATATGTTGCAACAAAGAAGCATGCACTTTGGTGGATCTTGGGTATGAAACCTTCCCTTGGTGGAGTTTTCTTAAAATATTAGCTATCACTCTTCTATTTCCATGGATCATTTTGAGGACTTCTATATAATACTATGTCATTCTGTGTTATTATAGAAGGATGTTGGAGAGACATCTTTTCTTAGTCCCAATGTGGTAGAGTGCATGTCAAATGATGTTTAGATTTTTCAAGAGAGAATTAAAGCTATGTAGGATATGTAGAGGTTTTATGATAATCATATAAGGAGGCCCTAGTTTTATGAGGATGGGGACCAGTTTTTTTCTTAGTTTTTTCCTACACAATGGTATCTGAGGTTTGGTATATGGTGTAATCATTCTATATCATTTTTCAGGCCCTTTGAGGTGTTGGGGGGAGTTGGTGAGGTTGTCTATCATTTAAAATTAGCACCACAGTTAGAGAGGATCCACACCATCAGTCATGTATATTAGCTTCATCAGTATCTTCATGAATACTACCAGGTGATTGACTTTGGAGAGTAATATATCAATGATGGAACAACGTTTGTGGAGCATCCAATAGATATCCATGATTGTTAAGAGAATGATTTTCATGGACGAACCATTCCTTCAGTTGGCATATTGTGGAGGAATAGTGGGAATAATGAGAGTAAATGACATGTTTATGGGTTCAAATTGGTTTTATAGGTTTAGTGTCCTTTCAGAGTTTTATTGGTTTTTATGGTTTATAAGTTTTCTGGGGGGTTTTATGGTTTTTTGGAGGTTTTATGGTTTTAAAGGGTTTTATGATTTTTATATTTTTGATGTTTTTAGGGGTTTTATCTATCTTTAGGTTATTTATGATGATTATTATTTTTCATGATTTTTAATGGTTTTTACGTTTATAGGTATTTTTAGGGTTTTTTTAAGAATTTTATAGTTTTTATGAAATATTGGGGGTTTTTATGATTATTTCTTTCTTTTAGGGCATTTATTGTTTGAAATATTCTTATGTTTTTAGGGTTTAAAAGTTTTTTTATTTTATTAATTTTTTCTTATAGTTTTTTATGTTATTTTTTTTTTGAGTTTTTATATTTTTATGGGTTTTTGAGTTTTTTTGTCTGTTTTATGTTTATAAAGGGGTTTTAGAGTTTTTGGTGTTTTAATGGTTTTTATGGATTATTATGGGTTTAATGGTTTTAGGGGTTTATAGTTTTTAGAGGGTGTAGTATATTTTTATACTTAATTTGGTTTTTAGGGTATTAATGAAATTTTAGGGGTTTTACGGTTTTTTATGCTATTATGTTTATAGTTATTTTTATTGTTTCTTATAATTTATGTATTAATATGGATTTAAGGTTTTTTATTATTTTTCGACATTTTTAGGGAATTTTTTGTGATATTATTCTATTTAGGTGTTTTTATAGTATTTTATGGTTTTTTTGTTTTAGGGTTTTTGGGGTTTTTGGGATTATATTATTTTTAATAAATTTGTAACGTTTTTTGTTGTTTAAAAGGTTTTTTGAGTTTTTAATCTTTTAGGGGTTTTGGGGTTATGTGGTTTTTATAAGTCTTTAAATTTTTGGTTTTTTTTTGTGTTTTAATGTTTTTTAGGGGTTTTCTCATTTTCTTGGTATTTTTTGTTTTTATATATTTTTATGTTCTTATGGTTTTGTAGGTTTTTTGGTTTTTTTATGTTTTTAGAGAAATATTTGGGTTTTTTGTGATTTGAAGGATTTTTAATGTTTTTAGGGTTTTTATGGATTTTATGGTTTTTATTATATTTAGGGTTTTTATTATTTTGTTAGGGTTAGAGTTTTTTTGGGTTTTTTTTGGGTTTTAGGTTCTTTTGTGTTTTTTTCAGGTTTTAAACACATTTTTTGGTTTATTGGTATTTTATAGTTTTAGTGTTTTTAGGTTTATTGTGTTTTTTTAAAGGTTGGGGCTGAAACCTCATTTTATTATTAAAGAAAATTGAAGACCTCTTTGAACTGGGTAGAGGGAGACCCATTACATGCCCCGAAGGCCCAGTGGGCTTGTAGCCCATTACATAGCCCGTAGGCCCTATTTTTTGGCCCAATTGCCATTCTGTGAAGAGTTACCCGGCTCCTACAGTATCCGTACATTACCGTCGCTGCTACAGTGCCTTACCGCCGCTATTGTACCAGCCGATCTATAGTTCATCCATTACAATTATATCGTTATTTTTAGGTTTATTATGTTTTTAAGGTTATTTAGGGGTCTAAAGGTTATTTGGGTTTTTTTCTATTTTAATTGATTTTAAGATTCTCTATTTTTTATTTGGTTTTTGTTTTTTTCTTATTTTTATCATTTTATTAGGGGATTTCAGTTTTTTAGTGTATTTTACATATATTACTAATTTTTAGGGAAATTTATGGTTTTAAATGTTTTTTGAATTTTTGGATTTTTAGTGTTATTAGGGATTTTTTGGATATTTAGTGTTGTTATTTTCTTAGTTTTTTCTTATTTTTTATAAATTAATGGATTTTAGAGTTTTTACCAATTTTAGTCTTATAAAATTATATAAGGATTTATATTAGTGTTTATGTGTTTTTTTCCAGTTTTTTGTGTTTTTTGTGTTTTTTATGGTTTCTATGGGTTTTTATGTTATAAGAGGTTTTTGGGTCCTTCAGTTTTTTTAGGATTCTAGGTATTTTTTTAAGGATTTTAATTACATTTTTTTTAAGGTATTATAACACTGTTTTTATTTTTTTATGTTTTTAGGGATTTTTAGATATTTTTATGAATTTTATGGGATTTAAATGTTTTTAGGGATTCTTTTGGGGGGTGGGTTTTTTTTGGGATTTTAGTGATTATACTATTTTTTGTGTTTGATTGTGTTTTTTATTTTGGTAGTGTTTTATGTTTTTTAGAGATTCTTAGAATTTTAGGGTATTAATGGTTTTTTAGCATTTTAGTGAATTTTTGGGGATTTAATGGACTTTATAATGTTTTAAGGGTTTTTATCTTTTCCGGTTTTTAGAAATTCATAGAATTTTTTGGGGTTTTAGATGTCTTTATTTTGATGCGGGTTTTTAAGTGTTTTAAGGTTTTTAGGGTTTTTTTTATGTCTTATGAATTTTTAGTAATTGTTTAGGAATTTTATTGTTTATTATTTTCTTATAGAATTTAATGGTTTTTTCCATGGGGTTTTCTATGTTTTTACCTGATTTTTGGGTTTTTTATGATTTCCCAAGTCTTTTAGGTTCTTAACCGTTTATAAAATTTTAAGGAATTTTTACTGAGTTTTATGGGTCTTATGGGTTTTATTGATTTTGAAGGGATTTATATTTTTTATATATTTTAATGGTTTTTTAGGTTTTAATGGGGTTTATGTGGTTTTTTTAGTTTTTAGGGTTTTAAGGGTTTTATAGATTTTTTATCAATTTTAGAATTTAAAGGAATTGTTGAGTTTTTAGTGGGGTTTATGGATTTTATGGGTTTGTAAGGGTTTCAGGGTTTTATAAATTATAGGATTTAGGTGTTTTATGAGTTTTTAGGTTGTTATGGATTTTGGGTTTTTAGATCTCTTTATTTTTGTTAATATTTTTAGTGTATTTTTGAATTTTTATATGTGTTTGTGTTTTTTGATATTTTGAGGGTATTTATGTGTTTTTTGTGGTTATCATATGTTTTTAATGTTTTATGGTTCTTTATATTTTTTCAACGCTTTTAGGGATATTAAGGGTTTCTTTGAGTTTTAATTTTTTTAGAGTTTTTATGTTTTGATACGTACTTAATATTTTTAAGGGTATTTATGGTATTTAGGGAGTGTAGGGTCATTTCAGAGTTTTTACGTTATTATGGTTTTCTGTTTTTTATGTGTTTTTAGGTTATTATAATTTATTTACTGTTTTTATTGTGTTTTCGGTTTTTTTTTCGATTTTAGGGGTTTTATGTGATTTTATATTTTTATGATTTTTTAGTGTTCTTCAATGTTTTTATGGGGTATTACATTTTTTTGGGGTTTTTTTGTATTTTTTTAATTTTTATAGAATTTTTTGGGTTTTATGAATTTTGAGGGTTTTTTTGAGTTTTTATTGTTTGAATATTTTTTGGGGGGTTTATAGTTTTCTTAACTATTATGGGTTTTGTTGGATTTAGTTTTTTTTCGTGTTTTTATGGGTTCAAATTGTTTTTATTTTTTTAGTGGTTTTTAGGTTTTTATGGTTTTCTCAAATTCTTATGGTTTTTAGGATTTTTGGGAATTTAGTGCCTTTTTTAGGTATTTGTGGTTTTATAATATTTTGTTTTCTTTTTGGATTAATTTTTTTTAGATATTTATGGTTTTATTATGGGTTTTCAATGTATAATATTATATTCTTTTTAATTTTTCTTTTTATTTTCATGTTTTCTGTGTGGTTTTTATGTTTTTATGGATTATTTCGTTTTTATAGTTTTTAGAGTTTTTTGCATTGTTAGGTTATTAGTAATTTAATGTATTTTTTAAAATTTTAGATATTGATATGGGGTTTTGGGTTTTTTGGGTTTATATTTTTTTTTTGGAATTTTTAGAGATTTCTAAGGTTTTTAATGTATTTTGGGTATTTAGTTTTTTTATAAATTTGTTTGTTTATAGGGTTTTTTGAAATTTTTAGGAAACTTAAGCTTTGTTAATGTTTTTTTTATAAAAATTTTGGTTAAAGGATGTTTTTAGTAATTAGTGAGTTTTAAGAGATTTTAGGTGTTTTGGGGGTTTTTATTGTTTTAGTTGTTTTTAGGGGTTTAGTGTTTTTATCAGATTTAGGTAATTAGGGGTTTAAATGGTTTTCTATTTTTTGTTTTTCATATGGCTTCTCATAGTTTCTAGTGTTTTTACATTTTTTATTGATTTTTAAGGGTTTTCTGTTTTTATGGGTTTTAGTGTTTTTATTGTTTTTTCGGGTTTTTAGGTCTTAGGGGTTTTAGGGTGTTAATATTTTTAAGGGGTTTTAAAGGTTTTTAGTTTGTTAATGTTTTCTTATAATAATTTTACTTTTTTAAAAATATTTGTGTTTTATCGTTTCTAGGGATTCTTGTTAATTTGAGTGTGTTTTGAGTTTTAGGGTTTTTATAGTTTTGGGGGTTAGATGTTTTGGATATTTTTAGGGTTTTAATTGGGTTTTATTTTTTTAACATTTTAGTGTTTTAGATAGTGTTTATATATTATATTTCCTTTTTTGGGTTTAATGGGTTATGAGGTTTTTTTCTTATTTTAGGGTTTTCGTGTGTTTTAAGGGTTTTGGGGATTTATGGTTTTTAAGTTTATTATAGAATTTTTTAGGTTTCTATGGGTTCTTATGTTGTTATAATTTTTAGGTTTTCATATTATTTTTTCAGGTTTTATGGTTTTTTATATTTTCAAATAACATAAGGTTTATTGAGGTATTCTTCTTTTTTTGGGTTTTAAGGAATTTTAAGGTATTTTTTGTTTGTTTGGGTTTCTATGGAAATTATTGTTTTTGGGTATTAATTGTTTTTTTTGGGGTTTTAAGGTTTTCATGGTTGTTGGAGTTTTTGACCATTTTTAGGGGTTTAAAATTTTTTTTGAGTTCTTATTAGGGGTTTAGGGTTTTATAATAGTTTTAGGGTTTATGGTTTTTGGGATTTTTGGGTCTTAAAGGATTTTTAGTTTATCAAGAGGTTCATCAGTTTTAAGTGTTTCGAGTATATAAGGTTTTCATAAGAGTTTCTCTAGTTTTTAGGGGTTTCTACAAATAAAGGATATTTTTGTGATTTTTTATGATTTTTATGGTTTTTAATGTCTTTGGGATTTTAACCGGATTTAGGGTATTTTATATAATATTGTATTTAACAGATATTGATTGGATTCATTTGTTTTTAGGGTTTTAATGATTTCAAATTAGTTTTTCAGGGGTTTTATGATGTTTTTATGTTTTTTTGGATTTTGAGGGTTTTTTAGTATTTTATAGGATTTCATTTATTTTAGGGATTTAGAGGCTTTACGGTTTTTATGGATTTTAGTAATTTATGTTTTATTGGGTTTCAGTTTTTTAGATTTTTCATGTTTTATGCTTCTTAAAAATATTTAAATATATTTAGGGTTTTGAATTATATTTAGTGTTTGTTTTAGTTTTAGTTTATTTAAGGGTTTTTAAATATTTTAATTTTTTATGGGTTTTACTAGATTTTTGTTGTTTTTGGGTTTTCTGGTTTTTAGCATTTTTTGGGTTTTGAGGATTATTAAGTGATTTTAGTTTTTTAAGGTTTTCATAGTGATTTAGATTTTTTTTGATATTTTACATTTTTAGGATAATTTATGAATTTTTTAGTGTTTTTATGTTTTTAATGGTTTTTAGAATTTTTTATTGTATTTATATTTTTTAGATTTTTTCTCTGTTTTTTGGTTATTTTGGTTTTTTATGGTTTTTTTTGGTTTTAGGATTTTTATGGTTTTTATTGATTTTAATTTTTTAGGGGTTTAAATGGTTTTAATGGATTTTTATGGTTTTTAGGGATTTTATGGAAGTTTTGTACTTTTTTTGGTTTTTTTTGGGTTTTATTGTTTTTTAGGTTTTTATGGTTTTTATGATTTTCTCTAGTTTTTTCATTTTTTGATTTTTCGGGGTTTTATGTTTTTTTAGTTTCCAATAGTATTCTTAGGCTTTTTCAAAGTGTTTAATGATTATTTAGATTTTAGATATTTTTATATTCTTTAGGAATTTATTAGTTTTTAGTGTTTTTATATATTTTTAGGGTTTTCAGGGTTTTCAAAAACATCAATTAATTATTTTTTTGGGGTTTTAATTTTTTTAGTTTTTTTATGTTTTTATTAGGCTTTTTTTTTGTTTCAGTGTATTTTTAAGATATTATTGGGTTTTTATGGGTTTTTGCAATTTTGGGGTTTTAGGGAAATTAGGGTTTATAAGTTATTTATGGATTATTGGGTTTTTGGTTTTTTCTAGTTTCATAGAATTTTTAATGTTTTTAGTGTTTTATGAAGTTTATATGTTAAAATTGTTTTTAGAATTTTTAGTGTGTTTTTATGGGTTCGATGGATTTAAGGAATTATGGGTTTTATGTTTTTTTGGGTTTTTTGTGTTCTTTAGGGTTTTTAACATTTTTTAGTGTTTGGAGCCTTTTTGGATAAATGTTTTTTTATGTTTTAATGTTTTTTGAGTTTTTTAGGGTTATTAGGTTTTATTTCATTTGTAAGGATTCCTAGGGATTTATTTTAATCTTATGGGTTTTTATATTTTTTTAGCGATTTGAGAGATTTTAGGGTTTTAAAGCTTTTATGGTTTTTTTATTTATTTAATGAGTTTTTAATGGTTTAAACAGTTTTATAGAGTTTTTAATTTATTTAAGTGTTTTTTTTTGCGTTTTTTGGTTTTTAGGACTTTTGAGAGTTTTATGGGTTTTTGTGTTTTTTGTTGATTTTATGGGTTTTTTAGTTTTTAGGGTTTTATGGTTTTAATATGATTTTATCATTTTTAGTGGTGTAATGGGTTTTAAGAGTTCCTAGTTGTTCTAATTTTATTATGGGTTTTATAGTTTTGTATGTTTTCAGGAGTTTTATGGTTTTTAGTAGTTTTAGTATTCTTATGTGGTTTTAGCTATTTTTATGTGTAAGGGTCTTATGTGTTTTCAGTTTTTTATGTCTTTTGAAGGAGATTTTAGGTTTGTGAGGGCTTTTAAAAATTTTGGGGGGTTTTTTGGGCCTTTATGATCTTGACTATTTTTTATGTTTTAGGAATTTTTATTGTTTTAGTTTATTACGGTTAATATGCTTTCTAGGGTGTTTTTTGGGTTTTGGGGTATTTTAAGTTTTTAGGGGTTTTAATATCTTTTAGAGTTATTAGTGTTTTAAGGGATTAAAGGGTTTTAGAGTGTTTAATGGTTTAGGGTTTTTATGGGTTTTAGGGTTTTTGGATTCATATGGGTTTTTATGGTTTTAGGGGGTTTTAGAGTCCTTTAGGGTATTCTGGTGATTAAGAATTTTTAGGTTTTTATGTGCTTTAAGTATTTTTTGGGATTCTAGGTTTTCTTAAGGTCTTTTAGGGTTTTATGGGTTTTATTTATTTTGTTATTTTTAGCGCTTCTCTATGATTTTTATGGGTTTTGACTATTTTTATGGATTTTGAGGTTTTTAAGGTTTTAAGGTATTTTTGTTTTATTTTGTTTTAGTTGTTTAAATGATTTATGGTTTTTAATGTTTTCTAAGTTGTATTACTATTTTTAGGGGTATAGGGTTTTTGGAATTTTCTTATTTTTTATAATTTTTATGGATTCCTACGGCATTTAATGATTTTTTTGTGTTTTTAGTGATTTTAGTGTTTCTATTGTTTTTTAGCGTTGTAAGGGTTTATGAGTTTTTAGGGGTCTTAAGAGTTTTTATAATTTTAAATTTTTTTAGGGGTTTAATGGGTTTTCACAATTTTCAATGGGTTTTAGGTGATTATGGGGTTTAATGGGTTTTAATGGTTTGCATAGGGTTTTATGTATTTTTACATTTTTAGTGAGTTTTCTGGATTTTTTTGGATTTTTAGGGGTTTTAGAGTTATTAAGGATTTTATTGATTTTATTGATTTTTAGGGTTTAATGTTTTTAAGTTCTTTTTTTGTTTTTTATAAAATTACGTGTTTTTAGTGTTTTTAGTTTTGAAGGTTTTCATAGGTTTTTTATTGTTTTAAGGGTTTTTAGGTTTTTAGGGATATTTTGTGTTTTAAAGGTATTTAGGGTTTTTATGATTTTATGGTGTTTTAATGGTTTTAGGGTTTTTAGTGTTTTATTGTATTTTGTTTTTTGTGGTTTATGGTGGTTTTTATATTTTTTATGGGTTTTTACCTTTTTTAGAGTTTTTTACATTTTTTTGTCTTTAAAATGATATTAGCTTTTTTGGTACTTTTTTTATTTTTGTGAATTTATAGGGTTTTAAAAGGTTATTAGGGGATTTCATGGTTATTATGGTTTTTGGAATTTTAAGGTTTTAGGGTTATTAGTGTTTTTAGGTGTTTTAGGGGTCTTAAGTGTATTTATTTTTTTATGGTTTTCATTGCATTATTATGAAATTTTAGGAATTTTTATGTTTATAGATTTTTTATGGATTTTTTAAAATTTTAATATATTTTGTGGTTTTTAGTTATTTTGAGGGTTTTTAGGGGTATTGGGTTTTAAGCGGTTTTAGAGATGTTTAGGAATTTCTTTTCTTTTTGTTTTTTTTTGATATTATGGTTTTCTTAGTGGGTTTTGGGTTTTTAATAATTTCTAGAGATTGTTTTATGGTTTTTATTGTGTTTTTGTGGTGTTTTTCTTGTTTTTCTATTTTGAGAATGTTTATAGGGGTTTTCTGGTTTTTTGGGGTTTAGGGGTCTTTTTTGAGTTTTTTAGGTTTTTATAGGGTTTTCAGTATTTTTACTTCTCCATGGTTTTTAAAGAATTTAAAATTTTCAGTAGTTTTTAGGGTCATATGGGGTTTTAGGTTTTTATAGTATTTAGTTTTTATGATTTTTAGTGTTTGTATAGTTTTTATATGTTTTTAATGTTTTTTGGTTTTTATAGGGTTTACATCTTTTTTTCGTAAATATTTTCTTGGGATATTTTGGGGATTTTGCTTTTTTCAGTAATTTTTATGTATTTTTTATGAGTTTTATGGTTTTCACATATTTTCATAATTTTAGGATTTTTACGTTTTTTGGGGTTTTTTTGGGTATTTTGGTTTTTATAGGGGTTTCTTAATTTTTAGCATTTTAAATGTTTTCAGTGGTTTAAACCATTTTGGGGATTAAAGTGTTTTATATTTTTTAGGCAATGATTTGATTTTTATTGGGTTTTAGTTTTATTATGGGTTTTAGGGGGGATGGTATTGCTTTTTTTAAGCATTTTAGCGAATTTTTGGTGTTTTTTTATTTTTTTAGGGGATATATGGGTGTTCCGGTATTTAAGGATTACATAGGCTTCATAATCAGTTTTAACTTTTTTTTTATGTTTTTTGGTATTTTTGTTGAATTTTACGATTTATCATTTTTAAATGTTTTATGTTTTTTTAATGTTTTAAGTGTTTTGATAATATTTTTGTTATTATTGGTTTTTAGGGGGTTTTTTTAGTTTTTATGGTTTATATGGCTGTTAGTGTTTTTTCAACATTTGTAGGGGTTTAAAGGTTTTTTAGAGTATTTAGTGGATTTGGGGGTGGGGGGTTTATAGATTTGAATGCTTTTGTTGTTTTTGGGGGTTTTATAAATATTACTGATTTTATAGATTTTTTAGGTTTTAAGGGGTTTTGAGTTCTTATCTTTTTAAATATTTCGAAGGTTTTATCAATTGTTTTCTGTTTTTTAAATTTTTATGTATTTCTAGGGAATCATTTCGATATTTATGGGTTTTAGGGTTTTTAGGTATTTTGAGGGATTTATGGTTTTATTTGATTTATTGGGATTTATTGTTTTTAGGGTTTTTGTGTTCTATGAGTTTTAAGTGTTCTTTTGGATTTTATCTTTTTAAAGGGTTTTTTAGTTTTTTAATGATTTTTTTAATTTTTATGGATTTTTAGAGACTACTTATCCTTATTATAATATTTAGTTATTGGGTATTTTTGGGGGTTCTGTGTTTTTTATGGTTTTTGAATTTTTTTTAATGTTTCATAATGTTTTTTGGGGTATATAGTGTTTATTTAGTTTTTTAATGTTTGGTTAGTTTTTATTTATTTCTGTATTTATGGATTATAAGGTTTTTTCTATTATTTATATTTATTTAGGGTTTCATGTGTTTGATGTTTTTTTATGATTTATGTTTTTCTTAGGGGTTCTTTCGGGCTTTAGGATTTTTCTGGGGTTTTAGTGATTTTGAAGGTTTTAAGGGATTTATGTTTTTTTTGTTTTTATGAGTTTTTAATCTTTTCTTTGTTTTTTATGGTTATAGTATTTTAAAATTTTATTTGAGTATTTATTGGTTTTAGGGTTTTATGGGTTTTAGGCTTTTAATGGGTTTTAGGGTTTTAATTTTTTTAGGGGTTTTATAGTTTTTGGGATTTTTTGGATATTTATGGTCTTTTGCATTTTTTTTATGGGTTGTAATTTTTTCAGATTTATTTTATTTTTCTACATTTTATAATGTTTTTTGGGTATTTTTTAAATTTTACGGGATTTTTATGGTTTTCTTGTTTTTATGGATTTTTAAAATTTTTAGGGTTTTTATATTTCTTTCAAGGTTTTTAGTGTATTTTAGGTTTTTTAGGGGTTTTAAATAATTTTAGGATTTAAGGATTTCATGTTCCTGTTCAAGTTTTTATGGTTGTTTATTTTTTTAGGGATTACAGTGACATAATTAAGATTTTTTCATTTTTAGTGATTGAGGGATTTTGAGGGTTTTTAGTGTTTTCAATGTTTTTATGTTTTATTGGGGTTTATGTTAATTTTTGAGTTTTTAGGGTTTTTAATGAATCATAGAGTTTCTAAAAAATTATTGATTTAAACAGGTTTTGATATTTATAATGGTTTTTAGTTTTGTTATGGGGTTTTAATGTTTTTTAGGTTTTAGTATTTTTTATGATTTTAGGGTTTGTTAGTGTTTTAGGCATTTTTTAGGGTTTTTATTTTTTATGTTTTTTAAGGGTTTCATAGTGATTTTCTGATTTTTTTGCTTTTTAGTTATTTTTGGAATTTCGTTGGGTTTTCTATTTGGTATCGGATTTTCAGGGTTTTTGTGTTTTTTTGGGTTTTTTTTTGAATTTTTAGTGTTTAAAGGTTTTTTGGGGTTTAAGATGTTTTATTTTTTTACAGTTTATTAGGATGTTTCAACAATTTAATGGTTATTTTAATTTTTAGGGATTTTAATGGTTTTTTATTGCTATTAATATTATTATGGGTTTTAATGTTTTGATTGTTATTACGATTTTTAGGGTTTGTAGGGTTTTAAGGGTGAGGGGTGGGGATATAGTATTTTTAATTCATTAGTGATTGGTAGGTTTTTTGGAGGGATTTTATTTTTTTCAGGGGTTTAAATTGGTTTTATTGATTTTAGTGGTTTTAGGGTTTTTATGGGTTGTATAGGATTTATCTGGTTTTAGGTGTATTCTATGGGTTTCAGGGTTTTTATGGGTTTTAATGTTTTTTACGGTATTTTTGGGTTTTATGGTTTTTAGGGAATTAAGGGTTTTTTTGTTTTTATGGTATTTAAGTATTTTTTGTGTTTTTATGGTTTTCTTAGGGGTTTTTCAAGGTTTTTACAGATTTTATATTTTTATGGATTTTAGAACAATTTTAGTATTTTTATGTTTTTTTGGGATTTTTGGGATTTGAGGGTTTTTAGTGTTTTTTTTGGTTTTATTGTGTTTTTATGTTTCTTAAGGGGTTTTATGTTTTTTATGTTATTATGGATATATTTCGTCTTTTTAATGTTTTTAATGTATGTTATGTTTTAGGGAATTTTATGGCCTTTAAAGAGTTTTATGGGTTTTTAGGAATTTTAGGGTTTTAGGGTTACCTAGGGTTCTTAGGGGTTTTTTTGGGTTTTTTGGGGGTTTTTCTGTTATTTATATATTATGGGTTTGTTCTGTTTTTATTATTTTTCGCGGTTTAAAAGAGTTTTGAGTTCTTAGCTGTTTAATGCATTTGTTTTAGTTTTAGGATTTTTAAGGTTCTATGGATTTTTATCGTATTTATTATTTTACAGTTTCATGGTTAGATGGTTTTTTGTGTCTGTTGGTCTTTAAAAGTTCTAGCGGTGTTCAGTTTTTATGGTTTTATTAGTGTTTCTATTTTTTTGGATTTTTATTTTTGTAGGGATTTAATGGTTTTATGGTTTTTTATTGTATTTTAAGGTTTTTAAGGATTTTGAGGGTATGTAGTGTTTATTGTGTTTCTGGGGGTCCTAATCAGGTTTTTGATTTTTTAATTTTTTAGGGGATTTTAATTTTATTTATTTTTATGTTATTCCTATGAGATTGTAGGGTTATTATGTTTTTTATCTTTTTAGGGATTTTTGTGGATTTTTTAGGATTATTATGGTTTTTTAGTGTTTTTGGTGTTTTGTATGGTGATTAGTGTTTTTAGTGTTTTATTGTTTTTATTGTTTTTAACGTTTTTAGGGGTTTAATGTGTTTTGAATGATTATAGTGGGTTTTAGGGGTTTTATAGGTTTAAATATTTTTTAAAATTTTAGGGGGTGTTTATAGGTTTCACTATTTTAGGTTTATATGGGGTTTTTGGGTTTTATAGGGTTCTATGTTTTTTCGTTTTTATGCAATTTTAGCATTTTAATTGTTTTTAGGTTATTATAGTTTTATTAGGGGTTTTATGATTTTTAGGATATTATCAATTTTTTTTGTTTTTATAGTTTATAGGGGTCTTAGTGGTTTTCATGGGGTTTAGGGGGTATTTGGATTTTTTTTTTTGCATTAGGGGTGTTTTGGTTTTTTAGTGTTTTAACAGTTTTTTGAGTTTTTATTGTTTATAAAGGTTCATTGTGTTTTTATAGTTTTTAGTTGGTTTTTAGGATTTTTATAAGTATTTAGATATTCTTGGGTTTTTTTGGGTTTTTATGGTTTTATGGGGTGTTAGGGTTTTTATGGACAATTTGGGTTTTTAGGGCATTTTATTTTTTGGGGTTTTTTGGGTTTTAGGGGTTTAATGTGTTTTTACGTTCTTATGCTTTCTTATGGTTTATCTTTATTTTATTTGGATTTAATGTATTTTGATATTTTTAGGTGTTTTTTTTGTTTTTTGTTTTTGTTTTTGTGTTTTTAGGGTTTTTTGGGTATTTGGGGTTTTTATAAATTTTCAAGTTTTTTAGAGTTTTATGTGTTTTTATGTTTTATTGGGTTTCTCACAGTTTTTAGGGTTTTCAAATTTTTATGATTTTTAAGGAATTTTCTAGGATTACTATTGTTTTTATGTTGTTTTTCTATTTGTAGTCATTTAGAGTGGTGTTAGGGTTTTTTAAGATTTTTATTGTTTTCATCGTTTTCATGGGATTTTAATGTTTTTTAGTTTGTTTTGGATTTAATGTTTTTTTAGATCCTTTATCAATATTAGATTTTTAAAGGTATTTTACATTTTTATTTGTTTTTTGGTTTCTATAATTTATTTTATGAATTTATGTTATTAGAGTTTTATGTTTTTTAGGGTTCTTTAGGGGGATTTGTATTTTTTTTGGTTTTTATGTGTTTTTTGTGTTTTTATGTTTTTATGGTTTTCATAGGGTCTTCTAGTTTAATATTTTTTTTACATATGTATATATTTTTATGGAATTTATGATTTTAATGTTTTTTAGGTTTTTAGGTATTTTCAGGGGATTTAGTGTCTTTTAGGGTTATTTGGGTTTTTAGGGTTTTTAGCACATTGATGTTTTTATCAATTTTGTTTCTTTATTTGGATTTATGGTTTGATTATCGGTTTTCATGGTTTATTGGGGATTTTATATTTTAGGTTTTTTAGGGATATTTAGTATTTTTATGTTTTTTAGCGTATTTTGGGTTTTTTGGGTTTTTTGGGTTTTACAGTTTTGGGGGGTCTTGCGTTTTAGGGTTTTCATGGGTTTTATGGCTTATTTAGCTTTTGGGGGATTGATGGTTTTTTTTTATCTTTACATTTTTAGGTGTTTAAATGGAATTTAAATTTTTGAGTGGGTGTTAGGGTTTTTATGTGTTTTTAGGGGTTTTATAGATTTTCTGCGGGTTTTAGGGTTTTTATTGATTTTAAAGTTTCAAGGGTATTTAATGATTTTAGGTTATTTAGGGGAATTATGAATACTGATATTTTTAATGATTTCTTATGATTTTTTGTGGTTTTGAAGGTTTTTATATTTTTAGGGATTCTTTGGTGTTTTTAGGATATTTATGTTTTTTATGGTTTTTAGTGATTTTGAGGGGTTTTCGGTTTTTAGGTTATTTTTCGCGTTTTTGTCATTTTTAGATTTTGTAGGGTTTTATGTCTTTTTAGGTATTTTTTATTTCTTTGGGGGTTTTATGGTTTAATGGAATTTATGTTATAGTGATATTTAGTGTTTTTTTGAGTAGTTGTATTGGTTTTTTGGGGGGGTTTCAGGGTTTTTAGGGTTTTATGTTTTTAAGAATTATTATGGTGTTTTGGAAATTTGGGGTATTTTTAGTATTAATGTTTGAAGTGGCTTAAAATTTTTTTAGAGTATTTATGGTTTTTTTGTGTATTTTATGTTATTTAGGATCATAATGGTTTTTCGGGATTTAGGGCTTTTAGTGTATTTCTTGTTTTTAGTGGTTTTATCGGTTTTGATGTTTTTAATGTTTTTTGGGTTTTTCGAGGTTTTTAGGGGTTTTTACATTTTTAGTTATTTTATGGAATTTTTTGATTTTATGGGATTTAGGGATTTTTATGGTTTTGGGTATATTTTTTCAGGTTTTTATGAGTATTTGGGGTT
The DNA here is from genome assembly GCA_963277665.1 of Viscum album. Taxonomy (NCBI): domain Eukaryota; kingdom Viridiplantae; phylum Streptophyta; class Magnoliopsida; order Santalales; family Viscaceae; genus Viscum; species Viscum album. The sequence goes on from OY728137.1 coordinate 1,065,426,704, forward strand.
TTAAGTGTTTTGGAGTTTTCTTTAACATTATCAGGTGTCTAAAGTGTTTTTATAGATTTTAGAGTATTTTTCGTGTTTTTACGATTTTTAAGAAATTTATGGGTTTTCTTGGATTTTGAAGGTTTTTGGGGGTTTTAGAGTTATAGTCATTTTTAGTATTTTCTGTTATTTTTAGGGGGATTTATAGTATTTTAGGGGTTTTATGGTTTTAGTATTTTTTCACATTTTTATGGGATTAAATTGGTTTTATAGTTTTTCTGGGTTTTAGGATAATTATAGCTTTATGGATTTAATGTTTTAGTGTTTTGGGGATTTAGGGGTGTTTATGGTACTTAGAGTTCTCTAGTATTTTTTGTGTCTTTAATTATTTTTAGGTTCTTTATGTTTTTTATACAACTTTTGTCGTTTTAATGGGTTTTAGGGATTATTTTTCAATTTTTAGGATTTTAGGGATTTAGTTATTTGGTGGGTTTCTATGACATTCAACGGTTTATAGTGGTTTTTAGGTTTTAATGTTTTTTCTCAATATTTTCATAAAATTTAATTTATATTACATTTCTTATGGAATTTTTGTGGATTTTTAGTATTTTTGTTGTTTTTAAGGGTTTTATGGGTTTTTAGCATTTTTAGGGGTTTTATGGGTTTTTAGGGTTTTTTGAGTAATAGGGGTTTATTGTTTTTAGAGTTTTTAATTTTTTTTATTGGTTAAACGTTTTTTTAGTTTTTAGTGTACATTTAAGGTTTTATGGATTTTTAGGGATTTATATGGTTTTGGGGGATTTATTGTTTGTATTGATTTTTAGGGATTTATGGACTTTTTGGGATGTTAGAATTTTTTAGGGTTTTTATGGTTTTATAAGTTGTATTCAAGGAATTTATTTTTTCTAAATTTTTATATATTTTTTGTGAATTTTTAGGATATTTGTGGATTTTTTGTATTTTTATGGTTTTTGTTGTGTTTTTATGAGATTTAGGGGTTTTGGGTTTTTAGTGGTTTATGGGTTTTAATGTTTTTTTGGATTTTATGTTTTTTAGGTGTTTATTTTTTTGTTCTAATTCAAATGGTTTTTAAGTGTTTTTACAATTTTAGTGAGTTTTAGGGATCTTATAGGTTTTCTATTGTTTTTTGGGTTTTTAAGGAATTTGAATGTTATTTGGGTATTTATGGGTTTGTGGGGGTTTATTTGTTTTTTGTTTTTTTATAATGTTTTTATGGCCTTTTATAGTTTTTATTATTTTTTAGGTTTTTAGTCGTTTTTAAGGTTTTTAGGTTTTTTAGGTTTTCATAGGGTATTATATGATTTCTAAGAGTTTTTATAATTTTAGTTATCTTTATGATGTTTTATGATAATTATAGTTTTTAAGGGTTTTGGGGATTTTGATTTGTTTTAGGGGTTGTTTATGGGTATTAGGGATTTTAGTGTTTTTTATGTTCATTGTGGTTTTATGGTTGATTTGGATTTATATATTTTCATAGAGGAAATCTAAGGGTTTTAGGGTTTTTTATATTTTCATATATTTTTGGGAATATTCAGGATTTTTATCGTTTTTTCGGTTTTTGGGGTTTTTTAGTTTCTTGGGTTTTAGGGTTTTTTAGGTTTCTTAAGGAATTTAAGGTTTTTGGGGTTTTTAATGTTTTGTGAGTCTTTTATGGTTTTTAGGTTTTCAGAATTTTTATCATTATAAAGGATTAATGGGATATTAATGTTTTTAGTTATTTAGGGTTTTAATGTGGTTTTAGTGGTTTGCGTTTTTTTGGGTCTCTAGTGGGTTTTTAGAGTTTTATGGTTTTAGGCTTTTTAGGCTTTTTTGTGTTTTTTTGTTTTTTGGAGTATTAGTGTTTTGATGTTTTTCATGTTTTAAAATGTGTTTTCTTGTTTTTTAGGTTATTTTATATGTTTTGGTATTTTTACATATTATTTATGAAATTTATGAATGTTTACAGATTCTTGATAATTTGAGGGTTTTTATGGGTTTTTGGGTGAATTTAGAGTTTTTTTTGAGTATTTTAGTATTTTTTTAAAAAAATTACAAGATTTTAAAACATTTTATGTTATTAATGTGTTTTAATGTTTTAGTGGGTTTTTATGTATTACAGATATTTTAATGGTTTATAGGGGTTTTAATGTTTTTATGATCATTTATGGTTTCTACTTATTTTCAGGGTTTTAGGGGTATTATAAATTTTATGGTTTTTATGTTTTTCTTATGGTTGTAATGATTTTTTTTTCAGATTTTACCCTCCTAATAATTTTTAGGTATTATTTGGTTTTTTATGGAATTATTGAATTTAGGGATTTTGTGCGGTTTTCGATTTTTTGTATTTTTATCGGGTTTTATTGTCGTTATCTGTTTTAAGTGTTTTTTGATTTTTAAGGATTACTTTGATTTTTTAAAGGATTTTATAATTGTTTATGTTTTATGGAATTTTATTGATTCCTTCTTATTTTTGTGGTTTTTATGGTTTTTATGTTTTTTCATTTTTTTGTTGTTTTTTGGGGTTTCCAGGTTTTCAGGGGTTGTTTGGTTTATACAGTATTTTAGTTTTTTATGATATTAATGGTTTTTTATAATTTTTTTATATTTTAGGGGTTTAATTATTCTTCAGATTGTTTATTGATTTTATAGTTTCTATGGGTTTATAAGACATTTTAATGGTTTTTGGGGGTTTTTTAAGGATTTTATGATTTTTGGGGTTTTTAGGGATTTTAGGGGTTTTATGGGTTTTTTCGGTTTTATCATTTTTTATATTTTTAGGTTTTTATGTGTTTTCATGTTTTAAAGGCTCTCTTAGGGGTTTCAGGGTTTTAAGGGATTTATATATTTTAGGTATTTTAAGAGTTTTTTTTATTTTTATAGTATTTTATGGTTTTTATTGATTTTTAGTTTTTTTTGGGTTTTAGGGTTTTTTTTATTTTTAAAGTTTTTGTAATTATTTAGTGATTTAAATTTTCTCAAGTGTTTTTCATAATTTTAATGGTTTTAATGTGATTATTATAATTTTAGGGTTTTGTAGAATATTTAGGATTTTTTGTGGTTTTAGGTGGATTTCTGGTTTTTAGGGGGTTTACAGGTTTTTGTAGTTGTTAGTATGTTTTAGGGTTTTAGGTTTTTTTAGGTTTTCAAGGTTTTCATTTTGGTTTTCAATGTTTTAGGTTTTTTACATTTTAGGGATATTTAGTTGTTTTTAGGATTTTTATGGTTTTTATGAATTTTATCATTTTTGAGGGGTTCTAGGGTTTTTATGGGTTAGGTTTTTGAAGTGTTTTAGGGGTTTTAAGGATTTTAAGAGTTTTTTTTGGGGTTTAATGGTCTTTTAGAGTTTTCATTATTTTTATTGGATTAAAGGGTTTAGTGTTCTTATTGGGTCCTTATGATTTTTATGGTTTTAGAATTTTTTTAATATTTTTAGGGTTTTATGGTTTTTATAAATTTTTTATGTTTATAATGTTATTTTATTATTTGGGAATTTAAGTGTTTTATAGGATTTTATGGATTTTATGGGTTTTAATGGGTTTTATGTTTTTTATGATTTTAGGGTTTTTAGAGATTTGTTAGTATTTGTAAGGGTTTTTAGGGTTCATAGGGATTTTATAGATGTTTATGATTTTATGGTTTATTTGGGTTTTTAGCTTGTTTAATTTAATTTCGGGGTTTTAAGTGTTTTTTATGGTTTCCATAAGGATTTTCATGGATTTTAGTTTCTATTACATTTTATAGATTCTATGGATTTTTAGGATTCATATTGGTTTTTGTGGTTAGTTTTATTATTGAGGGTTAATGGGATTTTAGGGTTTTTGGTTTTTATGGTGGTTTTGGGTATTTGTGTGTTTTTTTAGTATTTCAGTGGCTTAATGGCGTTTAATGTTTTTTAATGTTTTAGGGGTATAAAGGGTTTTTAAATTTTTTAATTTTTTTAGAGTTTCAATGGTTATTTTTTGTTTTTAAGAATTTTTGGGGGTTTTATGGTTTTTATGATTTTTATAGTATTTAGGGTTTTTTGGTTTTTAATGGATTTTAGGAATTTTGAGGGCTTTTAGAATTTTTTGTTTTTTTAGGGGTTTATGTATTTTAGCATTTAATGTTTTCTTATGGGTTATAATGGAATTATATTTTTATAATTTTTAGGGATTTATTGGGCCTCTATAAGATTATATTTAGTTTTTAGAGGTTTTAGTGATTTTGTGGGGTTTTAGATTTATTAAATAATTTATGGGTTTTTATGTTTTTTGTGTTTTTAGTGTGTTATGGTTTTTTGGATTTTTAATGTTTTTTGTAGATTGAAGGGGTTTCAGAATCACTACAACAAAACATGCCTTTAATAGTACTTCCCTTTATCAATGCAAAAAAAATATGTTGATAATTGTTCCCTTTATCTGTACTTATAAATTGTTGCTTTTATCAGTGCTTTTATGTTCGCTGATAAACGGTGCCCATTAACAGTGCTTTTTTCTCGTGCTGATAAGGGTCTACGTTTTTAGGACATTGTTTTTAGTGATAATAAAGCGAACCTTTATCAGCGCTTTATTTTTAGTTTCTATAATGGAATCCTTTATCAGTACCACTTTAGCAATGATATAAGTTTTAATAAAATGAAATAAATATATAAAAAATAAATAAATTTGATTTTAATAAAAAATGGTTAAAATGTAATTAATAAATTAATTATTAATAAATTAGTTGAACATTATATAAATTATTAATACTGATAAATATTTTATATTAAATATATTGATATGTAAAATTAAAAATGAAGAAACAATAATTATAAATAAGTAAATGGAGAAAAATATTAAAAAATTATTAATTAAAAAATTATTTATAATATTAATAAATTGTATAATATATATATATATATATGATTGTTTATAAATATGATTAATATAATACAAAATATTCATTATTTACGTTAAATAGTAATATATTTTTTATAAAATGGTATATAATTTAAAATTAATATAAATTAAAAATATTGACTAATTGCATCGAGTATTGGACATAATTGAATTTGGTTTTATTTTTCAATTTATCATATATCAATCATGTTATATTGATTTTAAATATATGTATATAATGATGTTTTATATACAATGCACATGCAAAAATTTTTTATTGGGAATTTAATCAATTTTTAATATTTTCAATATGTATTCATCTATATTTCAATATATTTCCATTTTTTATGATTTATTTTTAATTAATCAAATTTATCCCATTTTTTAATATTGGTAAATTGTAGTAATATTAATTATACTTTTTTGATAATTTTTAACATGAAAGAACTTGTGATTAAATATGAATCAATATTATTGAAAAAATATTTGTAAAAAATATTAATAAATAAAATAATTTATAATTGTATATTTACTTTATTTATATGTTTATAATAATAAATAAATAAATAATATTTGTTTTAAAGGTATTTATATAATTACAATTAAATATAAATGTATATTTAAATAAATATATAATAATAATAAATTAAATTAAATAATGAATAATATATATATATATATATATATTTAATATATATATATATAATTATATAAATAATATTTTATAAAACATTTTTATAAGTATAAATAAATAATTATCTATTCAAATAATTAAAAATTCTTATATCATAAAAGGTATTTGTATAAGTTTTATCAGTATATATAATAATTATAATTTATTAATTTATTTTTAAAAAATCATTATAAATATTTAATAGTTATTTTTTACCGCAGATATATATTCATTATCTGTTCTTATTAATATAGAAATTATAAAAGGTGTCTTTATTAACATTTTTTTCGTAAGCAGTAATAAATTTATCCCAACCTAGTTTTATAACCCCAACCATCATGAACCAATTCGGAATATCTTATGCACTCTGTGGAAGGCACTTATTGCCAGTGCTCCTCATTGTAAAGTCCAAGCCCGAATCTATTATATAACAAAGGCTCTAACTATTCTTAGCCTCAAATCCATTGCTCGAGTGATTCAAGGGGCGAATGTAACCAATGCACAAATGAAATCCATGATTTTCAATTTCTCTTCATTCCCTCAGTAATCCAATAAACCATCTCATCCAACATCAATGTATCCCAATAACACAAGTTCTACTATACTATAAAAAACAACCCAAAATTCATTATTTTTAGATATTTTGATGTTTCATCTTATTTTATATCAAGCGTCTTACCATTGTTAAACATTGGTAATATGAGACTTAAAATATATATATCCCAATGCTGGGTCATGTAGTTGTGAGGTATAATAAGCCCTAAATACCAACATTCCATGACATATACCTCTATTCAATCATCAAATTTGGAAAACTTCATTCATATAGTGCTTAGTTTTTTCATTGGTTTGGAATATTCTATTTCAAATCACATGGCAACCATTTTTCATATTTTTATTGAGAAATTAATGCACTATGATTTTTAGGACTCTCTAATAAACCATGTAAAATATTTCAGCAATCATAGACATCTCGATATCAAACCTCATATGATCAAAAAAAATTCAATTCACTTTCTCCAGTCCTAAAATATTATTTCATCGACATATATGATTACCATCATTGTTGGATCATTCTCCTTCTTCATTTAAAGGTTGTGATCAACTCTAACTTGCTAAAACATTTCTTTATAAGGTTTTGATTCAATCATGAATACCAGTTCCTCAGTGATTTATTATTAAATTAAAAATAATTATTTAACTGGATCACCTTTCTCTCAATTGAATCCATAAAAAACCATCTAGTTTCTCAATTTACACTCCCCCCTTATGAACTCCATTGGGGAACATAGATTTTTAACCCATTTGAAATACTTTTACCTATATTTTCAATGAAATAGTCAAGAAAAATAATGTATTTACTAATGGGGATATGGGAGTAAATTTATCATAAATATAAATTACATTGTTCTTTTTGTTTCCATTTCACACTATCTATTCTTTATTTTCATCCACTTTTCCACAGTCGATGATTTTATTACTAAACACCCAATTGGTTCTGAAAGATTTTCTCCCTTCTATCTGTGGACTAATTTCCCAGGTCACATTGTTCATTTTTAGATCAAGTTATACATGCATATATTTGATAGAATTAACATCCTTATTAGCCCCTCAAATTATATATGTCTACTTTAGAAATAATATTGTATTTTATAGTCTTACCCCTTCTATTTTTCACGAATACCGCCCAATCAAAAATAAAATTTTATTAATTGATGTCATCTTGGTTGTATTTCAAGCTGTTTATAATACTTCTTAATTTTCCTCAACAACAATGTCTTATTCTGAGTCTACCTCATCACCATGTACTCTCACATGTTCTACTCAATTTTAAATTAATTTACTATTATATTTCATTATTATTTTAATTGTTAACAATCCCTCTATTCAAATTAGTATAAAATATCTATAAATTTTATCTTATTATCATAAAAACATCTCTACCCACTCATTCTAATTGATAATTTAATTGTCTCAATTTTTAATATTCTCATTTTCTCACTACCACATATCAGTTTCCCTTTTTTAAAAACAATTACAAATTTTTTTATAAACCCCACATAAAAAATGGATCACGTAGTTTTCTATAACATTGATAAAATATACCTATCATTGAAATGATAACCCAGTCAATATTGTTTCTTAAATATCACATTATTTCATACATTACACATCCAATAAACACTATGTATGTTTTACTTTAACACATCTAAAAATAAATCATTATATTAATTTTCCTTTTGGTTCCACCCTTAGGAATCTCTGATTACCTTCCATGTCATTCTCACAAATGGGACACATTACCCCTTTTATATAACACAATGAAGTAAAACTAACATCCTCATCAGTTTTATCTCTTGAATAGTTATTATTCCAGTTATATTATTGGGACTCATCCCCTATCTCTATTATGTTTCTTTTTATACTCAAAGTAGTGGTCATTATTTGTATTACTACTACATTGATTATTTCAGGAAACATAGGTGCATGACGACAAGGGATGGAGGATGAGTGTCAAACAAAGAAATCTCATGATAATTTTTGGAAGGTAAGGTGATATGGATGAAAATTATCTTTAAATTTCCCTTTTATATGAATTCATTGTATAAATTCTACCATAGTAGAGTAATTCCCTTCATAAATTTAATTACCCATTTTTTTCAAAGCATAATAAAATTCATTAATGTAACCAAATGTTATGATTACCTTGTTATTATTATATATAAATTTCACCTTTGAAAATGAATATCATATGTTTAATTATTTATTTATTGTAAAAATGAATATTTTATGATCCCAATATTATGTCTCTAATTTCTCTAAGATGATTCAATGCTTCAATACAAGGTATCTTATTTTTCTCCTCAACCTCGTTGCTCATTGATTTGTTGTTTGATGGGATCTATTTCAGTTTTTTATCATCATTGTTACGTTATCGTATTCCTTTGATCAAAAATCATTCCATAGTAAAATCATTATCCATTGAATTAATGTATTGTTTCATATTTATGATTTATTAATTTATTGTGAGTATTACTCATATAATAATTGTTTTCTTGTACATATGGATTCATTTCATTGTTGTTGGGTGGTTTGTTCGAAGCAATTCATGCTCATCTGGGATTAGAACTCAAGCCTACAAATTGAGATATAGAAAATAAGGAAATGCATAAATAATTAAAAAAATGAAATATTAGACAATTAAAATAATTATATTCCAAATCAAAATCAATGTCAAAAGGGTTTTCAAGAGTTTAATGTACTCCTTACATGAGTAGTAATACTGATATTTCAATATTCATGGAATAGTTATGTGGTGTATTATATTGCTTTGGGATCTGGTTTGGGGTGTGTTCTAATTATGATGTAGAATGTTGTTCCTTATATATCACATCAGTTATGGTTGCATGAGAATAAAAAAAACACATGATTTTTAATTATTAGTTATGGTCTTAGATTTTTTGTCATAGGATCATTATCTTTTTTGTTAGAAATTCACAGTGTTTAAGGATTATAAGGTCTTGATTAACATGTTTCCATTAATAAGATTGAATTTCATACAACGAACATGAATAGAGTAACTTTAAATTTTTTACTTTGACTTACTGTATACACTTGGTAAATGGAACTATTTGGATTATGCATTATAAGAAAGTCCATATAATCAGCTGTTGAATGAGGCTTCTGATCCAATGAATATAATGTAAATGATTGTCAGAATGCACATGGATTATGAAGATCAAGGTAATATTCTTCTTTACATTTCAATTTATTTTATTTCTAGTTTTCTAGATAATTCTAAGGAGGCACAAAAATATAATTCTGAATGTGTTTCTAGGAGGTCAAACTCAATACTAGGGAGTTCATTTTGGGATGGAATCTTGAAAGAAGATAAATGTTGTGATATCAATACTTGATGGTCATACCTTTGGATATTTTGGAAATATCCGTCATGATTATCACCATTCAAGATAGGTTATTAATATTGGACTAAATAATATTTATAAGGAACATAAATCAAAATTTTGGATGGCTATATTGGGAAGAATGTTGGATTTTTTTTTTGCGATGTATCACCTGTCAATAGGTTATGTAAAAGCATAAGAAGCCAATGGGTATGTTGTAGTTTTTACTAATTATCATATTGAAATGAGAGAATATAGTTATTGATTTGGTAACAGTTATTCCATGGAATGATTGGAAACATGATTATATATGGGAGATAGTGGATCATCTCATAAACATAGCCCATTTTGTGCCTATTAGTGAATCTAATAAGTCAAAATAATTATCAAAAAATTATATTAGATCAGATATAAAGTATCATGGTGTTCTCGTATCGATCTTATATGATAGAGACCCCAATATTATGTCTCATTTTTGGGAAATATTTACAGTAATCCATTAGAACTCAATTGACTATGAGTATAGAGTATCATCCTCAAAAGGGTGGGAAATCCGAACGTATGATTCAATTATTGGATGAAATTATTAGTTATAGTGTAATGGATTTTTTTGGTGGATGGGTGAATCACATACAATTAGTTGAGTTCTTATACATAAAAATTTAGCATGCCTCAATACATATGAATCCTATTGAATAATTATACGGGTTCCCTTATTGTTCTCTACATTTTTTGAAAAATATTATGTCTTCACTAGTTTGACCAAGCCTTGTAATAGAGACAACAGATAAGATTTAGTTCATCAGAAAGAGGATAAAGATGGCATATAGTAGTCATAAATTTTATTTGGATCATTTTTTATGACTGTTTTCATTTTAGGTTATAGATCAACTGTTCTTGATAATTTCTCTAAAGATTGGGAATCATCATTTTGGTAATCAGGTAAAGTTATCTCCACAATTCATTTTCTATTTTAAGATTCTATAATGGTTGGGTAATGTTATATATTAGTTGTATTTTCCAATTAGGATTAGTTTAGTTCATAATGTGTTTTATATATCTCAATTAGTAATGAATCAACCCAACCCTTGACATGTGATTAGCTTGGATCACATTAACCTAGAGTAGGATTCTACAAGGGTTTATTAAATGGTATAGTTTCTGGATAAGAAATGGTAATTCGTGCATTATAAAATCATTACTCTAGTATGGGTTTTATGGAAACATGGTTGGATTCATGTGAAACACAAGTGAGTGTTAAAAGAAAATGATGGACCAATGACAAGAACTCTTCAGGGATAACTCATGTTTTCCAATTTATAATGATGTAGATGCTAATAGTGGAGATAATTTTTCACCCCTGATTTCATGTACCTGACCCATTATTTATGTATTATAATTATATAAATTTATTGGGTTATGTTTTTGTAGGTTTGAGGATGGTTAGTGGAAACTACAGAACAAGTCCATGAATCTGTGAAACAAAAATAAGTGGACATTGGGGAGGAGCTTATTTTGGTGAAATGTATAGAAAGACAATTTGAATTTCAATTAGAAATCATTAAATGATATATATATATATATATGGGTATATCACAGTTGGAGAATGGTTTTTGTAACTTTTTGTCCAACAGCGATATATGTGTTTGGAAGTAGTGGCTTTCGCACTGTTAGTTAACAATTTTCCTAGCCATCTACCATAAAATATTAGATACTAAAATAGTTTATCTAATTTTATTTTCCAGATTAACCTTTGTTTTCATAGAAAAAATTCCATAACCGAAATTCTGTGTCCTCCCAAGGTGGTGGGGAGAGTTTGTTTTGTTTTAGGAGTGACTCCTAGTAAAATTCAAGTGTGTTAGAGACCCAGATTCGCCAGTGACTATTCATTCCTCACTGATTTCCTTAGATCTACTATCCTTCAATATTTTATAATCAAGGATATAGTTCCATGGGGATAGAAAAATGTTTTGTGATGTCAATATTTATTGGATATGTTTTTTTTCTTGAAAGGGATGAGATCTTAGTTGGAATCTTTATGATTTATGCAATTGTGTTAATGTTATTATTTCATTCTTCATTTTCTCCTATGGTTAAGAGGTAGGATGATTATCTCTCAACTCGTATAGATTAGAACATGAAGTATTGATTAAAAAATTAGTAAGTTGATCTAAATTTTTGCGAAAATCATGGTTTAATTTGATGGAATTTTTGTTTGAATTATGGTTTTTGAAATCATGGGAAATTTATTTATTTTCAGAAAGAATATATTCATAATTTTTAATTGGTGATTTTAAAATTATTCATAGTTGAGGAAATTATATTATTTTTTGAAACAATTTAATTGAAATGGTTTGATATTATTTGGGAGTAATGGTTGCGAAAGAGTTTAATGTGATGGATAATGCCTGTGATGTACCACCATCAAAGGGACAGAGTATGGATGTCAAGTATCACTATTAGTGGTAACTGCAAGATTATGTGTCTGTTTGTGTTTAATATATCTGTGGACATTGAAATTTTTAGTCCATATAATAATTTTAGAAATTTTTAAATATTTTTTTATATTTCATTGAAAAATAATAATGTTAGATTTTGATGTATTCATTAAAAAAATTGTTCTGATGGAATGAAATATATTTTCCCATAAGAAATAGTTTTTGTTGGATATAAAATAATTTAAATTATTTTTGAACTATTTTATAAAAATTTGATAACATGTTCAATCCCAGTTGAAATATTTGGGAACTGATTGGGGAAGTCTTGGGGATTTTCATACACACACCTTTCTTGGGAACTATGGTGGATTTACATATGTTATATATCGAGAAACAGGTAATTGAATGTTATCTCAGATCATTAATGGTGATTCTTGATATTATGAATTCGGAATGTGGATTTGGAGAATAGAAAATATTGGGTGTTATTGGTGGTTTCTTTGGTGTCTCTTGGTTTTGTTAACATTTGGTTAAATTTGTTATATAGCATTGATTCTGCATATACAATAATGTTTCCTTTTGATTTATATGTGTAATAACATGAATTTTGTTACTCATGCATAATGAATGGTTTTCTAGTTATTTTTATCATTGGTTTCATTGTTTTATCTTTAAGAGTAAAATATTCCCCCAACTATTTATGAGGCCCCCAGCTTTCACGTCAACCCATTGTTTTCATGGGGTTGCACGTATTTCCTAGTAGCTCCCATTTCACTTTTCAATACAATGAAGAGGGCATGCTGTTACAATTAAAATCTCACATTTAGTCCATTTTATTTTTTGAATTTTTAAATCTCCCTCATTTACATAGTGAAAATATTCAGGTTTCTAATCTATGTATTCTATAAGGATAACCAAAATAAAAAAATATTAGGATAGAAAAAGATTCAATATATTGAGTTCTAAATCAATTTAAGTTTTTTATATCTTTACCTTCCTACATTTTCCACTATAATCCATCATTAATTTTATCTTTTAATTATAGTTCAGGATTCCCACAATCCAACAATCATTTAGATTTGTTATAATTTGGTTAGAATGCTGTAGGAATCATGTTTAGTCTAAAAATGAAAGAGTTTTACATTTTGTTAATAAATATTAACTTTAGTGAACCAAGAGAAAACATAATATTTTAGAGTTTAAACGTGCGGGGTGTGTGTGTGAGGTTCATATTCCATTATCATGAAATTATATTACATGATTCTTAAATGGAGGTTTCTAGTAACACCATTAAAACAAGCATTACATTGTTTGTATGGGTTTTACAAGAACAACTACAATGTCTGAAATCAAGGATAAATGAATTAAAATCCCATTCCAATTATAGATCCCTATAAATGAGGAGATCCTTTGAAGATGGGTAAGAGCACTCCTGTTTTAATGAGTGCCCAATTCAAATAAATAAACCACCATTGAAGGTAACTAATGACATTAAGAAGTAAAATTAAGGACCCTTTATTATTTAGTAATAATTTTCTCCAAATATACTTGTAATTGGAATTAATGTTAGAACATGTTCTCGTTTTTTAGAACTGATTTAAGGAAAATGGGGTGATGTTGTAAGCTATGGAATCAATAACTATGCCATTATTTTGTGGGATGAACAATAAGTGGGTCAATGAAAATGTTGAGAAAGACACATCCACATATGGGAGTAGATGAAAGTGTTAATGAGTAAGGGGAATATTTCTAGTCACTATCATCCAAATTTTTTCCTCTAGATGTATTTTTTGGAATATGTAACTATGATTTTTGACAGGTATTATAATGATTTGGAGATCATCATGATTCACACCAATATTTATGAAGAGTGATAGTCTTCCATGGTATGGTTTGTGAATGACCTCAACCATGACATTCGAGACATAATCGACATACACCACTATTTGGATATGGAGGATCTTCTCTACATGGAAACCATTGAAGAGATACATGTAATGGAAAATAATATGTTCCCAAAATATTATTGTAATTATTATCAATTTTATTTTATATTATTGTATTACAAAAATTTGAACATGTAAGTGAACACAAAATAGATTCAAAGGTGGTGACCAAACCAAAACCATTTTTTATGGAATGAAAATGTAAATTTGAGTATATGGATGATTCCAAATTAGATGATAAAAAATGTCTTAAATGTCAAGGATTTTGTACATTCAAAATTAAAAATTGAAAAGAAACATGAATTTTTTATGGAGATTATCATAGTTCATTCTCAAGTGATTATTATATTCCACAACCTTGGTAGGGTTCAGATGTCGAAATAAAGGGTCTTGTACAAATAGAAATGCTTGTTTTAAGGTACTCATTGAGTTCTCAACCCAAATGAGAACATGATCAAGATCCAACAAGATTATTTTTTATAATAAATTCCCCATTAATTATAATGTATGTAGTATTATCACTAATGGGTTTAGTTTAAATAATGTAGCAAGTGTTTTAGGGGTGGATAATTTGGAATTAGCTTCAACTAAGAATCCTAGAACATATAGATTTTAATGGTTAAAATATAGTGGTGATGTTGACTAATCAATAAAATGTTCTCATTTATATTGGTATGTATAATGATAGTTTGATTTTTATGTTTTCCCATTCATGAATGTTATATCATGTTGGTAATAAAATTAATATTTTGTAGTAGGGTCACAAATTATGGATATGAAAACCAATAATCTATTAAGTACAATGAGAGGATGATTATACTCATACACTAGAGGCTATTGAAACATCTCAAGACAAATTGGGGATTGAGGGAGATTATGAAAAGGAAGAAATAAAAAATTCGTAATAAACTGATAGAATGGAACAATATAAAGTGAAAACGGAGTGATGAGTGACCTCAAAAGAAATGATGGATCGAAAAGAGTAGAATAAATAGAGAAAAAGGGTGAAAAAAGTGTTGAGGGAATATTGAGTTAATTTTGATGAAAAATAGAGATAAATTGATCTTTAGAGGGGTGGACTCATGCTTCTATATAAGGTATAATTTTCTAACACTATCTATTTTATCCCATAACTACCTTATTGTGTTATGTCATTATTAGAAGAATATGGTGACCGAGAAAGGAAGTGATGGAAATTAGATGAATTTGATCTAGGTGGGTTGGTATGAAAAAACCTGTAAAAAGGGAGGTTCCTTGAGCATAAAAAATAAAATCCTCACACATGTGGAGAATGACAATGCCATGTCTTAGAGAATATCGATGATAATTCCTATATGATTATGTTAAGAGGTAGGTATGGATATTTTATTATCATATTTAATTTTAGTATTCTTTCTACATTCATATTTTCATATTCAATGATGAATTATTTTAGGGAGGGAGTAGATGATGAGGATCATGGCAGACAAGGGAATATAATGGTTGAAGGATAAAATTATTGTTAGGGATGAATTCTTATGATTTAATATGACCTATTGATAGGGGTTGGTGGTTCAATGACTTGGGAGAAAACCATGAGAATGAAGGAGGCCATAAATGGGTTAATCAGGGAATTCTAAGGGGAGGCACATCATATAGATTTTCCATGAAGTTATATTTTTATATGATAGATTAATTTCACTTCTAAATTCATTCATGGAGTTAAATAAGCCCTTGTGACTATTGAATCTGAATTTATTTGCTTTTTTTATCTTGTGACATCTTGTGATTGACTATTTTAGCTGGTTAATGTACAGATCATGGGTTTTATAGGATGGTATGATTGTTATAGATCTCTACAAGTGGATTACCATGATTTTGTTATCCTCATGGGATTATTTGGTTTCTTCTTGATCCAAAGCTCCCTGATATTGCAACAGATCACATTTTAATCTCTTTCGATAGATATACTATTTTCATATGAAGCATCATGCTCCATCTATAGTGTCGTGGATTAGTTTTCTTGAACTTCTTACATATCACCAAAATCCATCGATCATTATCATGCTAGGGAATATGGTAGGACACTTTCTATGTTCGGAATGTAGAATTAACATGATTTAACACCTTATTTATCCATGAATATATGTTGAGGTTGATGTTTCAAAACCACTGGTTTAGTTGGAGTGGATTGCAATTTGTAAAGAGTTTAATTGTAGGCAATGAGTGGTATTTTAGTCTCAGATTGATTATTTATATTATCATAATATTATATAGAACACGGTCTCTTTATGCCATTATGGGTTCATGGAACATCATAAGTTGGCTTTTCTAAGACGACCGATCAGGTCATGTCCTATAGTTGGCTTCCCCATTGGTCCTTTGTATCTCAATGATTCATTTAACACAGTTTCTCTTTAAGGATGACAAGACCCATGAATTATGATCATAGTATGATAGATATTTTTTAATATTAGGATTTAATTGAATGTATCCAACTTAAAAAAATAGGTTCTAGGAATGTTTGGGATTCTTTCCTACTTTTCTGACACAGTTAAGGATGGAGTAAAATTTAATGGTGAGGAGATTGTTCAAATAACAGTTGAAACTCCGGTTTATCTAATGTATGTTTATGTGTCACAAGATCTCTATAGTCTAGATTATGCAATAAATATAAAGAATGTGTATCCAAGAGAATGAGACACTTCAAAACCAATACATAATTTTCAAGACAAATAGAATGATAATTCCAGTGGTGTTGTTATTCTGAACTATTTTTTGTGTTATTTCATATTGATCTAATCCCATTTGAATGATGGAATGATGAGGAGATTATACATTATGTGAATATCTCTTTTAGAGGTAGGCTAAATTAGAAATAATTGTACATGAATTATGCCTTTTATGTTTTATCCTTTGAGTCCTAGGAAGTGGAACTTTCCGATGATTTCCATAGATCCTCTTCAATGAAAGAAAATAAGACCCTCATGAATTTATATGGGTTTACTCAGGGTTTATGGATGGCGCATATATGGAAATAATACATAAATATTCTAGGTCCCTATGTTATAATAACAACTATAAAAAATCATTCATGATTAAGGGGCTTATATTTCATGTGAACCATGAATAACCACTTTGTTATTAATACATTGAAAAATTGGAAGCCATGATAACCATCCCAAACCAAAAGATGAAATTAATTACCATAGATATTGTAAATGATGGATTTATTCGATGAAAAGAACACCAAGGATATTCTCATGCATTGTAATGATGAAATGATAATGGAACCCTTCCTGATTAGCATATCTAAATAAGAGGTTCATATAATGTTCAAAAGAACTCTACATGTTTATATTAATGAAGAAGACCACAATTCAATTGATAAGAATAATCGTATTTGGATATATGGTTTCAACTAGGGGAATATAATCCTGGTGGAACAATATGAAGACCTCGAACAAGTTGGAATATCACTTCGAGGATATCATCCTGGAAAATATAGAAATGTAGGTTACCTCCATTGAATGACAATTATTCAAGGCAATGAATTATAATAATTTTAAATTTTTCAGCAATGGCCTAATAATTTTTTATGAGTTTTGATATTTTCAATATTTGGAATTTAGACAGTTTCCCACTTTTTCTTTAAAAGTGCATCTTAAATAAAAAATTTAATTTGGTGACCAAGGGGATGACCAATACCATATCTTTGGGGAAGAATATGTTATAATATTTATATTAATTACTGAAAAAAATGAATTTAAAGACTCATCCCTTAGTGTAATATTATTTTCTAGACCACGACTTCATGGGATATTCAACATCATAAGTAGTGATCTAGTTGCCTTTAATTTCTAAAAGGATGTTATTATTCTCCCTTAAAGTCATGGGCATGTGCCTAAATTTTCAAACCCATCATTTAGCTTTTTTATTTTTTGAAACTAGGTGTCAGACTTTTGTATCATTCTTTGACTATGAATATCCATGCATAGTTCTTGTTGATCATCGTGAATATTGGTAATGTTTTTATAGTGATTTTTTATTAAAGACATTGTGTTCATTCTTAATTCATGAAATATTAATGTATTTTTCATTCTTTATGGTTTATTATGGATAGAGTTATTAAAGAAATGTTCCATCCATGTTCTATATTTACCAACTCTGCCCTTTCTTCCTTATTTCCACTATTTACAGCCCTTCAAACTTGTTTTCATATGGAGATCTGGAAACTAAACACATAAACATTGAACAAGGTTCCTAAGAAACTTACAAGAGGGTCTTTGATCATGCATTCATATTTTTTGGTGTTTAGGTTTTTGTAATGTTGTTTTTATTTTATGTTATTCGTATAATTTTTATATGTGGTAGGTTTTTTAGTGATTTTGAGGGGTTATAGGTTTCTTGTTAGTTATAGGGTTTTATTGTTTTTTTACTTTTTATGGTTATTTTTAGTTTTTTTAGGTTTTATACTATTCCAACAGGTTTAGGTGTTACAAGGGTTTTCTAGAGTTTTGTTGGTTTATGTGTTTTATGGTTTTCTAATTTTTAGGGGTTTTTTTGTATTTTATGTGTATTTAGTGTTTTTATTTTTTTTCATGTTTTTTGGGTTTTAAATTTGTTTTTAGTTTTTTAGGTTTTCATTGTATTTTTAAAGGGTTTTAGTGCGTTATAAATTTAACGGTATTTTAGACGATTTTCATGAATTTATGGGGTTTTTAGTTTTTGAGGGATTTTGAGGGTTTTGGGGTTTTATGTATCATATGGATTTTTTTTTGAGTTTTTATGGTTTCTTGAAGTTATTTATGTACATAAACCTCTGATATATTTTTTATCTTTCAAGGGTATAAGAGGGTTTTTAATGTTATTTTTATATTTATGTTTTTTTGGGTTTGGGGGGGATATACAGTTTTTTGGGTTTTTTGGTTTTTCCATTTTTTAATGTTTTTTATTGTACTTTGTGTTTTTAGGTTTTTTAAGGTTTTATGTTCATTAATTTTTTAAGGATTTATTTTGAATTTTCATAGTTTATATGAATTTATATGTATTTTTAGGATTGACAGGTTTTTACGGGTTTTTTGGATTCTGAAAGATTTTAGGGTTTTTTGGTAGTTTATAATTTTTTTGGTTTTTCGGGTTTTAAATGTTTTTATAAATTTCTATGGGTTTTATATTTTTTATATATTTTTTATGTTATAGGGTTTTGATAGTTTATAGTGTTTTAGTGGTTTTTATGGTTTTAGGTGGTTTTATAGTTTGATATGTTTAGTGGGTTTTGTTGTTTTTAGATTCTTTTACGTGTTTTTGAGATTTTTTGAAATTTTTTTTGTTATAACTATTTTATGTGTTAAAGTATTTTATGGTATTTATATGTGTATTATTTTTCTATGGTTTATTTTTTATGTAATTTTTTGTAATTTTTAGTATTTTTAAGGTTTTAGGGGTTTTAGGGTGTTTTGGGGGTTTAGTCTTTTTAGGGGTTTTAGTGTTTTTTTATTGTTTTTATCATTATTCTATTTTTTTTGGATTTTCTGTTTTTATATTTTATCATATTTTAATTGGTTTTTTGGGTTTTTATAATTTTTTACATTTTAGGGATTTTTATGATATTTATGTTTTTAGGGTTATTGGGGATTTTAAGGGTTTTTAGAGGATTTGGGTTTGTTATGGGGTTTTTCTGGTTTTTTTTTAGTTTTTTAGTGTTTTTAAGGGTTTTTAAATTTTTTTAATTTTTTTATTCTTTTAATAGTATTTTAGTGGTCCTTTAGAGATTTTATGTGGTATTAGGGGATTTCAAGGTATTATGGGATTTATGGTTTTTAGTGTTTTCGTTTTATTTTTGGATTTTTAGCATTATATATGTTTTTTTGGGTTTTTCAATGTTTTTATATGTTTTTCTTGTATTTTTTTATTTTTATATGTTTTTATGGGATTCATAGGGTTTTAGGAGTTTTAGTCATTTTTATGTTTTTAGTGATATTGATGAATTGTTTAATATTTTTATGGTATTATAGGGTTTTTAGTGATTTTGTCAGTTTTTAGGGTTTTTATGTTTTGTTTTGGGTTTCAATGATTTATTAATTTTTTGGTGATTTTATGATTCAAAGAGATTGTATTGATTTTATGGGTTTGAAGGTTATTAATAGTTTTTATTTTTTTAGGTATTTTTATTTTTTTTTTTGGGTTTTTATGGGTTTTATGTGTTTAAAGGACGGGGGGTGGGGTTATGGTATTCTTAGGGGATTTAGGGTTTTTAATATTGTGAAGGTTTTTATATTTTTTATGTGTCTTTAGGATTTTTTTGTTTTCTTAGGCGATTTCAGTTTTTAGGGGATATTACATTTTAGGGATTTTTTGGATGTTTTTAAAAAAATTATGGGTTTTTTTTGGTTTTTGAGATTTTGATTGTTTTTAGAGGGTTTAGGGTTTTAAATGTATTTGTTTTTTTTTGTTTTTAGTGGTTATATGTTTTTTATATTTTTTATAGTTTTATAGGGGATTTCTATATTTTTGGTTGTTTTAATTTTTCTGCGATTTATAGGGATTTTTTATGATTTTTATGGTTATTAGGGGTCATAGGGATTTTTAGGATTTGTATAGTTTTTTTAGGTTTTTGAGATTTTGGGATTTTAGGGTATTTTTTGTTTTATTATGGGTTTTTACGATTTTTATCATTTTTTAACCTTGTAGGAATTTGAAGGGTTTTATGAGTTATTTTGGTCCTATAGTTTCAATGGGTTTTAGGGTTTTTATGGTTTTAGGGGGTTTTTTATGGATTTTAGGGTTTTTAATGTTTTTAGTGATTTCATAATTTTCCACATTTTTAGGGGGTTTAAGGGCTCTTATGTTTTCATGGATTTCATAAAGAGTTTCATGGGTGTTTACATTTTGTATGTATTTTTTTAATATTTTAATGGAATTAAGGTTTTTAGGAATTTTGAGGGGTTTTAGGGTTTTTATGCTTATATATCAATTTTATGTTTTTTGTGTGTTTTGGGTTTTAATTTTTGTTTTAATATTTTACCATTTTTTAAGGTTTAAAGGTTTTTAGTGGGTTTTTGGAGATTTTATGCTTTTAGGGTATTTTTAATGTTTTATTGTTTTTAGGTTTTTAGAATTTTGGATTTTCATATGATTTATGTATTTTATGGTATTTATGGTTTTATTATGGTTTTTTCGTGTATTTAGGGATTTTTATATTTTATGGATTTTTATGGAGTTTTAGGATTATTTATGGTTTTTATGTTTTTTATTAATTTTGAAGTTGTATAGGGATTTTATGATTTTTATAGTTTTAGTGGTTATTGAGAATTATAAGGTTTTAATGGTTTTATAATTTATTATTATTTTTATTGATTAGAGGGTATTTTTATTTTTCGCGTTTTTATGATTTTAGCCTATTTTAATGTTTTTAGGGGTTTTACCGTTTTTTGGTTATTTATGCCTTTTAGGGTGGTTATCATTTATGGGTTTTTTTGAATTGTACGTATATTTTTTGTTTTTAAGGTTTTCAAAATGGTATCATTTTTTTATTGGTTTGAATATTTTTAGGTGTTTTATGAATTTTTTGGATTAATATGGGTTTTAAGGTTTTTATTGATTTTTAAGGGGTTTTATGGGTTTTATTGTTTTTTGGGGTTTTAGGGGTTTTTTGAGTTTTTTGGTTTTTATGTTTTTATATTTTTTAATGTTTTTAGTAGAATAAATACATTTTAATATATTTTAGTGGTTTATGGGTTTTAGGGGTTTTTAGGGTTATAATGGTTCTATTGATTTTTATGTTTTTTAGTTTTTTAGAAACTTTTTTATTTATTTAGGATTTTAATAATTTTTAATGTTTTTATGGGATTTGAGTGTGTTTAGGTTTTTAATATTTTTTTTGGGGTTTCATGTGTTTTTGTGATTTTTATGATTTTTTTATGTATTTGTTATTTTTTAGCATTTTGTGGGTTTTTAGGGATTTTGAGTGTTTTTTGGGGTTTTTTTGGTGTTTTAATGATTATTGAGTTTTGTTGTGTTTTAATAATTTTAGTGATTTTAACATTATATTGGGTTTAAGAGGGTTATTATAGATATTTTTTTGAGTTTTTTTATATATTTTAATTGTTTTTGGGGTTTTTTATGATTTCTAATGATTTTAGGGGTTTTTTCATTTTTTATGGTTTTTAGGGTTTTGAGCATTTTATGGTTTTTAAGGTTTTATGTGAGGTTTAATTGGTTTTTAGAGTTTTATTTATCATTTTAGTGAGTTTTTATCATTTTTATGGGTTTTTTTGGGTTTGTAGTAATTTTGAGGGGATTTAGTGATTTTTATGGCCTTATGGTGTTTATGCGTTTTTTGGATTTTAGGGTTTATTTGGGTGTTTAAGTTTTTTTGTTTTTATGATTATAGGGGTTTAAAGGGTTTTTAGATTTTGTAGTTAATTTTTGGGTTTTTTAAGGGTTTTATGGGTTTTTATTATTTCTATAGATTTTCAGGATTTTTATAGTCTTTTAGGCTTTTGTGCTTTCAATGTTTCTAGGGGTTTAAGTTTTTATAGGTTTTTATGTTTTTCATTACATATTAATTGGATTTTTTTGGTTTTTTGTTTTTAGGGAATTTCTAGGAGTTTTTATGATTCTGATGATATTTTATGGGTTTTAGGTATATTGAGGGGTTATTGGGAATTTTTTGGGTTTTTGAGGATTTTAGGGTATTTTTTATTTTTAAGGAATGTTAGAGTTTTGAAGTGTTTTTAGGTTTTTAAGGATATTTGGATTTTTTTTCATGAGTTTTAGGGTTTTTAGGTTTTTAGGGATTTGTTGGGCTTCTTTATAATTTCAATTTTTTCTAGGGTTTTAGGGGCCTTGAGGGGTTTCATGGTTCTTTTAGGTTTTTAGGGGTTTTATGGTTTTATTTTGGTTATTGGGTTTTTTTGTTTTTATTGTATTTTATAAATTTTGTATAGTTTTTAAATTTTGTAGGGGATTAAATGGTTTTAAGTTTCTTTATTAATTTTTATGGGTTTTAGGAGAATTAATGATTTTTATGGTATTTATGTGTATTTATATTTCTTAGTATTTTAGGATTTTTATGGGTTTATTTCTTTTTAGAGATGTTTTTTGTTTATAAGGTTTTTATGTGTTTTACAGTTTTAAGGTCATATTATGGGTTTTCTTGGATTTTACATTTTTTTGGATTTTAATGGATTTTAATGATTTTTATAGTTTTATGAGTTTTAATGATTTGCCAGTTTTTAGTGTTTTGATTGGTTGTATGTTTTTTTGGTTTTTTGGGTTTTAGGGTTTTTGTGGGTTTGTGGGTTTTTATTTCATTTAGGGGTTTTAACATTTTTTGCGGTCTAATGGTAGTTTATAGATTTATTGGGATTTATGACTTTTTAGGGTTATATGGTTTTAATGTATTTTTTATTTTTTATAGTTTATGGCATTTTTTGGTATTTATACGTATTTACTATTCTTTAATTATTTAAGGTATCATAGTGGGATTTACGAGTTTTAGAGTTCTTTAAATTTTTATGGATTTTAGAAAATTTTAGTAATTTTGTTGGTTTTACGGTTTTTTGGTATTCAGGGGGGGGGGGGTGTTTGAGGGTTTTTAGGGGTTTTATAGGATTTTAGTGTTTTTAATGTTTTTATGGGTTTAAATGGATTTTTTTATTTTTATTAATATTTATAGGTCATTAGGGGTTTTAATATTTTTAGTTTTTTTATTGATTTTATGGTTTTTAGTGTTTAAATTTGTTTTAGTGTTTTTTTAGGGATTTTATGTGTTTTTAGGTTTTTTAGGTTTCTTAGGGTTTGTAAGAGGATTTTAGAGTCTTCAATTGATCATCTAATTTTTTGGGGTGCTAATTGTATTTTGGTTTCTATGGGTTTCTTAGGGGGTTTAGGGTTTTTATTAATGTTTATGTTTTTTAGGATTTCAGTGCTTTTTATGGTTTTTTGTCATTTTTTGGGTTTATTGGTATTTTGACTGTATTTTATAGTTTTTTTGGTTTTTTAATTTTTTGTGTTTTTAGCACTTTTAATGTATTTATATTTTTTTTATGATTTTTGTGTTTTAAAAGGATTTTAGAGTTTTTAGTGGTTCTTTATGTTTTTAATGGGTTCATGGGGGTTTTACGGTTTTTAATGGTTTAAATTGTTTTTACAGTTTTTATATTTTTTATGGACTTTAGGAAATTTAGAAGTTTTATTCTTTTGGGTTATTAAGTGTTTTTAGGTTTTTTACTTTCTTATAGGGGGTTTGTTGTGTATAAGGTTGTGTTTTTTTAGATTTTTGGGATATTTTAGGATTTCAGTGGATTTTATGGTTTTAGCGGTTTTTTGGTATTTTAGCATTTTTTATAAATATTTTGTGTTTTTAGGTTGTTTTTTATTCGATAGGGGTGTTATGGTTTTTATAATTTTTAACGTTCTTAGGGGATTAAATGGTTTTTAGAGTACTTAGTGGGATTTTATAATTTTTTTCGGGTTTTATAGGTTCTATTGTTTATAGTGGTTTTATGGAATTTAGGAGTTCTTTATATTGTTTTATAGGTTTTTAGGGGTTTTAAGTGTTTTTAGGGTTTTATTGTTTCTTTAAGGATTTAAATTATTTTTTTGGGTTTTACATTTTTAGATATTGTTTGGGATTGTTTTTATTCTTTTAGGTTCATAGGGATTATGAGGATATATAGAGTTTTTGGGTATTTTAGGGTTTTTTTGGTTTTTATGGATATTAATTTTTTTAGAGTTTTTTTGTGTTTCTATGGGATTAATTATTTTTATAGTTTTTAGTGGTTTCCATTTGTATGGTTATTTTATGGTTTATTAAGGGTTTTAGTTGTTTTTAGGGGTTTATGGATTTTAGGGTTGTTAAGGTTATTAGCAATTTCATATGTTTTTATGATTTTAGGTTTTTCAAAGGGTATTTTAGGTTTTCGATAATTTTTAGTTTTTTATGGATTTATAATATTTTTATGTTTTTTAGGTTTTTATATTTATTTGGAAAGTGTATGGATTTTTTATAGTTTCTAGGGTTCATGGGTTTTCAGGGTTTTAACGTTTTTAGGTTATTATGTGTATTATCTGTTTTCATGTTTTTGATGTTTTGTTAGGGGTTTTCTTGGTATTTATTTTTCGTTATGTATTTGGCGATTTTTTTTGTTTTTATATTATTTTTTATATTAAGGTATTTTAAGGGTTTTTAAGGTTTGCATGGTATTTTGGGTTTTTAGCATTTTTTATGTTTTTAAGGGTTTTATATGTTTTTTATTTTTAAGGATTTATTTGGGTATTTATGGGTTTTAGGGGTTTTTAATGTTCTTATGGTTTTTTATGTGTTTAGGTATTTTATTGATAATAATGGGGTTTGAGGACTTTAAGGAAATTTTGAGCAGTTTAATTTTTTTTATGGGTATGGGGTAGGAATGTATTAAGGGGTGATATGGGTTATTTGAGTTTATAGAGGTTTAAATTATAGTCAGATTTTATTTTCATTTTAAGGGATTTATGGTTTATATTTTATTCTTTGTTTTTATTGGGTTTTAGGGTTTTATATATTTTTAGGTGTTTTTTAGGTTTTATTGGTTTTCATGTTTTTAACAGTTTTTTATGTTTTTAATGTTTTCATAGATGTTTTCACTACTATTTTTATTTTCTCAATTTTTAAGGATATCATAGGATTTTAACTTGTTTAGGGGTTTTAAGGATTTTGGGGGGTTTATATATTGTATGGTTTTTATGCTTTGTTGGGTTGTTAAGAGTGTTATTTTGTGATTTAAGGTGTTTTTGGTTTTTATGGTTTTTTCATATTTATGGGTTATAGGGTTTTTACAGGTTTTTTGTGATTTTAATTTTTTTAGAGTAATTTATGTATTTTAGGGATTTTATATGGCTTTATAGAATATATCGTTCTAAAGGTATTTTTCTTGGGTTTGATGGGTTTTTATTTTTTTATGGATATCTTATGGGTTTAAGGGTTGTAATGGGTTTTTAAATATTTATTGACTTTTAGGTATTTATTTGGTTTTTTTATATTTCTTTAGTTTTTTGGGATTTTAAATTTTTTTAGTTTTTTAGAGTGTATACGTTTTTTGGGGGGTTTATGGTTTTGTTCTTTTTTTATTTTTTAGTTTTTTATGGGTTAACCATTTTTTAAATATTTTTAGGGACTTAAAGGTTTTTTAGTTTTTTTAGTGTTTTATGGTTGTTATGGGTTTTTAGGGACTTTTATGACTTTTAGGTGTTTTTATATTTTTGGGGGTTTTTAGGTATTTTATTATTAATACGGTTTTAGTTGTTCTATACATTTTTATTTTTTTAATGTTTTTAATGGTTTTTCAGGGTTTTTTGTGAAATATTAAAAATTAAATTGATTTATAGGGTTGTTTAGAATTAATATTTTGTAATCGATTTCTAGGTATTTTGATTGTATTTAGCATTTTTATGGTTTTCTAATTTTCTGTTTGGTTTTGAATTTTTACGTTTTAAAAGGTTTTTAGAGATTTTCAACATTTTTAGGGATTTAAAGTATTTATAGAGTTTTTAGTGGGGTTTTATTATTTAAATTGGGTTTTTAACAATTATAGGGGGCTATACGGTTTTTATGGGTTTACGGGATATCATGCGTTTTTAGTAGTTTTATGTTTTTTTATTTTTTAGGGGTTCTATATTCCTTTTGGTTTTATGAATTTCTTAATGTTTTAAGGGGTTTTACAGTTTGTAAAAATTTTCAATATTTTTTAGGATTTCTTTGGATTTTATGGTTCCTAGTGACTTGGAGGATTTTAAGGGTTTTTAGTTTTTATAATTTTTTATTGGTTTAATTTTTTTAAATGTTTTAAGGGTTTAATGGGTTTTATATATTTAAGAGGTTTTTGAGTTATTTGGGGTTTTTATTGTTTTTTGATGGGTTTTTAGTGATTTATGAATTTCAATGTTTTTAGGGTTTTTTAGGGTTTTTTGTGATTTTAAAAGTATTTAGGTATTTTGGATTTTATATTTCTTAAGGTATTTGTGGGTTTCTTATGGTTTTTCAGGTTTTATGGGTTTCCATGTTTTTTGGGATTTTGGGGGATTTTTTTGTTTTTAATGTCTGTAGGGGTTTTTTGGTTTTTTAAGATTTTTGAGAGTTTGTAGGGTTTTAAGGATATTTAGAGTTTCTTTACATTTTTAGAGTTTTAAAGGTTTTTTATATTTTTAGTAGAATTTAAGATTCTTGTGTGATTTTATGTTTTTTACAGTTTTTATCGGTTCATAACATTTTTAGGGGTTTTAGGGTTTTTATGTACTTTTACCATATTTAGGTTTTTAGGGGTTTTTTGTATTTTTTGTTTTTTACTTTTTTGTTACTGATTTTATGGGTTATTAGATTTTTTAATGTTTTAATTTTTTTTGGGATTATTGGATTATATATTTTTTTAAGGATTTTTATACTTTTTATGAGGTTTAGGTTTTATTGGGGTTTTATATTATTTTTTTGGGTTTTTATTGTTTTTAATATTCTGTAATGTTTTTATAGGTTTAAAGGTATTTTATGGTTTTAGTGTTTTAGGGGGGTTTTTTGGGGTTTGATTGTTTTTAGTGGTTAACGGTTTTTAGGGGTTTCAAGGGATTTATTATCTTTATAGATTTATCTATTTTTTGGATTTTAATGTTGTCTTAAGGAATTTTAGGGGTTCTAGGGTGTTTTATGTTTTAGGGATCAGTAGGGATTTTTTTGTTTTTAATTTTTAAATTTATTTAAGGATTCTAAGTTTTTTATGTTTATGATGGATTTAAGGTTTTTCTGGTTTTCTACGTTTAATGGTTTTTTAGTTTTCTAGTCTTTTACGGGGTTTTGGAGTTTCTTTACACTTTTAGGTAATTAAATTGGTTTTATAGTTTTTAGTAGTTTCTTCGGGTTTATATGATTATTTATAATTTTAGAGGATTGTATGGTTTTTTGGGTTTTTTGGGTATTGTTATATTTTTAGCATTTTTTGTATTTTAGATTTTTTAATTGTTCTATGTTTTTATGGTTTTTTGTCACTTTTAGGGTTTTATGTTATTGTATGTTTTCATGTTTTTATGGGGTTTTTAGGACATTTTTTCGTTTTTAGGGTATATATGGACTTTGAGATTATTTACGGGTTTTAAGGTTTCTTTGGTTGTTTTGGGGTTTTAGGGTTTTTTAGTTTTTTAAATTTTTTATGGGTTTCTAGACATTTTGACATTTTTTGGTGTTTAAATAGTTTTTCTATTTTGAGGGGGTTTTAGGTTTATTTGTGTTTTTTATGTTTTTTATGGTTTTTATGGGTTTTTATGGGTTTTTATGGTTTTTTAGATTATAGTTTTGTTTAGGGTCTTCGGTGTTTTTTAATTTATTTAGTGGTTTTAAGTGTTTTTTATCGGTTTCTTGTTGTTCTTGCGTATTTCTTGGTGGTCGAATAGTTCTAAGAAAAGTTGTGTATTTTTTGAATTTTTTACGGGTTTTAGGGGTATATAGATTTTGTGGGGTTTTAGTGTATTTATGGTTTTATGGTTTTTAAATTTGATGGATTTTTATGATTATTTTAATGTTATTACTGTTTACTGGGTTTGTGTATGATTTTATGTGATTAAATGTTTTTAAGTGTTCTATGTGGCTTTTAGGGGTTTTGAGGGTTTTAAGGATTTTTATGGAAGTTAGGGGTTTAATAGTTTTAGGGATTTGTTATGGTTTTTGGATTCTCAATGGTTTGTAGTGTTTTTATGTTTATAGGTGTTCTAAGTGTTTTTAGGGTTTTATAAGTTTTACATGCTTTTAGGATTTTACATTATTTATAGGGTTTTCAGGGTTTTTAGGGATTTGGTATTTGGTTTTTGGGATTGTAGGTATTTTTATGTATTTTATGTGTTTTTTGGAATTTTTATGTCTTTAGGGTTTTAGGGGCTTTATATGGTTTGGGAGGTTAAGAGTTTTTCCTAGTGTTTGTAGGGTTTGTATGTTTTTAGTGTTTGTAAATTTTTTGGGGTTTAAATCATTTTTAGAGTTAATACTTGGTTTTATGGTTCTTACGGGTTTTGAGGGTTTATTCGGGTTTTATGGGATTGTGGGTTTTTAGGGTTACTTATTTTATTAGGGATTTTATGTTTTTTAAGTGTTCTAATTTTTTTTGGTTGTATGGATTTGTAGGGTTTTTTAGGGATTTAAGGGTTTTTACATTTTTATTGTTATTCAAGATTTTATTAAATTTTAGGTGGTTGTTTTTGGTTTTTAGGGGTTTTGATACTTTTTATGGTTTATATCTTTTTATTGTTTTTTGGGTGTTTAAACATGTTTAGGTTTTAATATTTTGGATTTCGGTTTTAATTTTTTTTAGTTTTTTTATGTTTGTTTTGATTTTTTTGGATGTTTTTAGATTTTTATTGGTTTATGATATTTAGGGACTTTGTGGGTTTCTATGGGTTTTAGAGATTTTTAGATTTTTAATGTCTTTTGGGGTGCGAAGGGTTTTTTTTGGTTTTTTGGGTTTTCTAGGTATATTCAATTTTTATGGTTTTTACCGTTTTTATATTTTTTTAATGATTTTTCCGTGTTTCAAGTGATTAAGATATTTTAGTGGTATTCATTGTTTTTATGGGATTCTTATGTTTTTATTATTTTTTGGGGGGTTTTATGGTTTATAGGGATTTTAGCTTTTTTATGATTCTTAGTTTTTTCTGATGTTATTCAATTTTAAATGTTTTAATAGTGTTTTTCTTGGTTATTAGGGGTTTTCTTCTTTCTGGGGATTTTATTTCATTTTTTAGGTTTTTATGGTCTTTTGCCGTTTATAGGGATTTTGGTGGGTTTTGAGGGTTTATATGTCTATATGTTTATTTGGGATTCATTTTTTTATATTGTTTACATGTGTTAATGTTGTTTATATTTTTTGTAAATTATTAGGTGTTAAATATCAATTAGAGGAATTAGTGGGATTTTAGTTTCTATGTTTTTTAAGGGGATTGTATGGTTTTAGAGTGTTTATGGTTTTAATGGGTTTTTAGGGATTTTACGGAATTTTATACATTTAGTGTTTTTGGGCCGTTTAGTTATTTTATGTGCTTCTGGGTTTATATGGGTTTCTTCAGTGTTTTCTGGTTTTGTAGGGGTTTTTATTATTTTAGTAATTTGTTTTTGTATTTTTCTAGTTTCTGGGGTTTTAGGTATTTTTAGGGTCGGGGTTTTAGGGTTCTCTTTTAATTGTTTATGACTCATTGGGGTTTTATGTGTTTTGGGTTTTTATGTTTTAATAAGGGTCTATAATGGTTTTTAGGGCTTTCTAAATTGGGATTTATAGGCCATTTATTATTTTTATGGGTTTTTAGGATTTTTAGTGGTTTTGAAGTTTTTATGAGTTTTAGGGGGGTTTGGGGGTTTTATTGGCCTTTTGGGTTTTAGAAGTTTTTAGGTTATTTTTTGTTTTATATATTTTGTGATTTTTTATGCATTTCAGGGATTTAAGGAGGATTTATAGAATTACTGTGTCTTTAGTGTTTTATGTGTTTTTAGGGGTATTTTTGTTTTTGGGGTTTTAATGGTTTTTGGGAATTTTTAGGCTTTGAGGTTCATTTATGTTTTTTAGCCTTTTATGTTTTCTGAGTTATTTTTATCTATTTTAAGGTTCGTTTATATTTTCTGGGATTTTTATGGAATTTTTAGGTTTTTCTTTATTTTAGGGTTTTTAGGGATTTGGAGGAGTTTTAGGGTTCTTAGAAATTCTATTCTTTAATGTTTTTTACCATTCTATTAGGTATTTTAGAGTTTTAATATATATTTTGTGTTTTCAAGGGTTGTTGGGTTTTTACGTTTTTAGGGATACTTGTTCATTTTTTATAATTTTTAATGGTTTTTGTGTTTTTAGGGATTTTGAGGGGTTTTTTGTTTTTTATTAATTTTAAAATATGATTATTTTCATGTGTTTATTGTATTTTTAGGTTTTCATAGGGGTTTTAGGGTTTTTTATAGATTTATATACTTTTAGAGTTTTAAGTTGTTTATTAGGTTTTTTTTGTTTCTATGGGTCTTGAGTGTTTTGAGGCCTTTTCTGTTTTTCAGGGTTTATGGTTTTTTCTTTATTGGTTTTATGGTTTTTAGGGAGTTGTTTGATTTTTAAAAAATTTGAATGATTTTTTGTTGTTTAAAGGGTTTTAATAATTCTTAGTTGATTTTTAGGGTTTGTATGGGTTTTAGGGTTCTATAGTTTTTATGGCATTTTATAATTTTTTGTATTTTTAGGGACTTTTATCATTTTTTTAGGTTTTAGGGGTTTAAATTGTTTTAGGATTGTAAGGTCTTATTAGTGGTTTTCAAGGGTGTGACTGTTTATTACTTTATACGGATTTTTTTGTACATGTAATGATTTTATGGATTTTTAAACTATTAGGGATTTTCATGGGTATGAGGATTTTTAGTTTTTTTTAGTTTTTTTTAGAAATTTTAATTGATTTTAGGGGCATTTGGGGTTTTTATGGTTTTATGGTTTTTTTGTTTTGTTTTATTTTATTTTTTTTGGTTTATATGTTTTTTAGAGTGTTTAACATTTTATAGGTTTAAGGTGTTTTTCTATTTTAAAGTGGTTTTCATTGGTTTTATTGGGTTTTAGGGTTATTTATGATTTTAAGGGTTTTTATGGTATTAAGGGGTCTTAGAGTTTTAGGGTATTTTCAGGTTTTTAGTGTGTTTTTTTTATGGGTTTGAAGTGTTTTATAGGTTTTTACCTTTGGATATAAATTTTCATGGTTTTTAGGGGTATAAATGGTTTTTAGGGCATTTATGATTTATATAGTTTTGTATGGATTTTAGGGATTTTGAGGGTTTTAGGGTATTTTATGGGGTTTCTTAATTTTTTATTTTTTAAGGGTTTTAGGTGTTTTTATGTTTATAGTGTTTTATTAGGGGTTTTATAGGTCACTAAGGATTTTTATATTAATAAAAAAATTATGGATTTTATATGATTTTATGAGTTTTTAGGTATTTAAGTAATTTTATAGTTTTATGTTTTTGTAGGTTTTTTGGGGATTTATGTTTTTATGGGTTTTAATAGTCTTTTGTGTTCATTAGAGGTTCGACGGATTTTTTGAATTTTTCAATGCTCTAATGTTTTACTGAGTTATATAGTTTTTAGTAAATTTTCATGATTTATATTTTTTTTACTGGATTCAATGGGTCTTATGGGTTTTAGTTGTTTTTAGGGGTTTAAAGGGTTTTTTTGTGTTTTTAGGTATTTAGTTGCTTTAGGTTTTTTTAGGTTCTTAAGTATTTACTATGATTTTTTAGTGTGATGGGGATTTATACATTGTTAAGTATTTTTTAGAACTTTTTGGCCTCTTTTAGTATTTACTCCATTTTAGGGGTTTAGTGGTTTTAGAGTTATTCTATAGTTTTAAGAATTTTTTTAGATTTTTTGGGACATAATTGATATTTGGATTTTAGGTTTCATATGTTTTTTTGTTCATTTTTCATAATTTATTTTGTTTTTAGTTAGTTAGGAATTTTAATGATTCTTAGGCTTTTTGGGTTTTTTTTGGGTTTATACGATTTTTTGACATTTTAGGGGATTTAATGGGGTTTTAGGGGATTAAAGTGGTTTTAGTGTTTTTAGTTTTCTTTTATGGTTTTTATTAATTCAATTTTGTTTAATGATTTTTAGGGGTTCTGTGAATTGATGGTATTTAAATTTTTATAGAGCTTTAAGGCTTTTAGGCTTTTTAGTAATTTATATGTTTTTAGGGGTTTTAATTATTTTTATGTTTTCAATGTTTTCTTAGGGGTTTTCTAGTTTTTTTTTTGATTGGATGGATTTTTATTAATTTTTTAGGATTTATTTGGGTTTATGGGTTTTTAATGAAATTTTACATTTTTAGGATATTTAAGGATTTTAGGCATTTTTATGGTTTTTAGCAATTTTTCAATTTTTAGGGGTTCCAATTGTTTTTCGGTTTATTAGGGTTTGTAGGGATTTTAAGTGTTTATAGGGTTTTTTTAAATATTTATAGACTTTATTAGTTTTTAGGATTTATATAGGGTTTTAGGTTTTATGTGATTTTTAGAGGGTATGGGGTTCTTTGGGTTTTTATGGGATTAAGAGTTTTTTGGGGTGGGGTTTGAATTTTTAATGTTTTTATGGTTCTTAAATTTTTTAATATTTTAGTTTTTTAAATTGTTTTCATAGTTTTGTTTTCTTATTTTGTATTTTTAAAGTGTTTTAGGGTTTTTATGGTATTTTGAGGTTTTTATCATTTAGGGGTTTTTTGGAGATTGATGGTAATTTTTGGTTATTTATTATTTTTTATGTATTTAGTGGTTTTAATTATTTTTTACGTTTTTTGTGATTTTCTTTCTAGTTTGTATGGATTTTAAGGGTTTTCATGTTTTTAGGGATTTTTAGGATTAATTTTTTATTGTTTAGGGTTTTTATGAATTCTGAAAGGATTTTTCATTTTTATCTTTTAAAGAATTTTTAGGAATCATTTGGGTTTTTAGGGTTTTTATGGATACTTAGGGTTAGTAGTTTTATTTGTTTTTTGGGCAGTTAGTGTTTATTTGTGTTTTATAGGGTATATAAGGTTTCTTCATGTTTTTTTATTTGTAGGGATTAAAATTTCGTTAATAGTTTTTAGTGGTTTTAGTGGTTTTAAGGGTTTTATGTGTATTAGGGGTTTTTTAATTTTTATGTGAATAAGGGGTATTTGTAGTTTTTTATGGTTTTTAGGGTTTTTAGAATTTTTTATGTATTTTAGGTGTTTTAAGGGTGGTTAGATTTTTTTTGGATTTCATAGGGTATTAGGGTTTTTTGGGATATTTATGTATTTATTGATTTTTTTGCCTTTTTTAGGATTTTATGTAATTTACATTTTTAGGATTTTATGGGTTTTTAGTGTTTTAAGGGCAATTATGTTTTTATGGGTTTTAGGGTTTTTTCCTTTTTTGGGTTTTATGTTTTTATGGTTTTCTTATGTTTTTTAGGGTTTTTTATGTTTTTAAGTATTTTCTGAGCTATTTATAGATTTTATGGGTTATGGGTTTTTTAAAGATTTTTATGTGTTTTATGGGGTTTTGGTGAATTTAGGATTTTTTGTGTTTTTTTTGAATTTTTGTGGAATTTTTCTCTTTTTTAACCTTGTTATTGGTTTAAAGGGTGCGTTGAAATTTCATTGGGTTTTATAGGTTTTTATATTTCTGTTTTTTTTTTGGTATTTTAAGGGTTTGAAATGGAATTTTGGTTTTTTTATGTGGATTTATCTTTTTAACCACTTTTAAGATTTAATGGGTTTAACTATTTTTAGGTTTTTATGGTTTTCATATTTCTTTCTAGTGTTTTTTAATGATTTTTATTTTTTCTCAGATTTTTATAGATTTCTATGAATTTTTTTGGTATGTAGGGATTTCAGGGTTATAAATGTTTTATAAGGATCTAGGGGTTTCAAGTGTTTTTAGGTTTTAATGTTTTCTTATGGTTTTAATTCTTTTATCTATTTCTAGGACATTTAGTGATCATTGTGATTTTTTATGGTTTTAAGTGAATTTGAGGGATTTTGGGATTTTTAGGTATTTTAGAGTATTTTGGGGTTTTTGGTGTTTTATTATGTTTTGTAGTAGTGTAACTATTTTTAGAATTTTTTTGTCATTTTAGGGGTGTAAAGGTTTTTTAGAATTTATAGTGGTTTCCTTGATTTTTTATTTTTTTTCATGGTTTGTTATGGTCTTTTATGTTTTTAGGGTTTTTAGGGGTTTTTGGGATTTGGTGGGGAGGTTTAACGGAATTTAGGTTATTAAGCGATTTATGTTCATTTAGTTTTTTAATTATTTTCATATGGGTTATAGGGTTTGAAGCATTTTAATGTGTTTGGGGATTTTTTTTGGATTTTCTGTATTTTTATGGTTTTTAGTGTCATAAGGGATTTGAAGGTATTTAGGGGGGGTTTATTATCTAGGTTTTTTGATTTCTATGGTTTGTAGTTTTTAAGGGTTGTTAGAGTTTTTTTAACTTTTTAAAGGATTAAAATGATTGTAGAATATTTTATTTGGTTTTTAGGGTCTTTTGGGTCATTTGAGGTTTATTGATTTTTTAGAGTTTATGGTTTTAGGGGGTATTGGGTTGTTTATGGTATTTAGTGATTTTAGGGGTTTTAAATGTTTTTAGGTCTTTATGGTTTTACTATGGGTTTTCATTGTTCTTAATGTTTTATATATATATATATATATTAATAATTAGTTCTTTTTTAGGTTTTTAATTTTTTTTGGGGTTTTGGGATTTTGAGGGGTTTAGAGATTCTTATGGTTTTAGGGGTTTAACGGTTTTTTGGATTTTAGTTTTTAGGGGTTTTAAGATTTTTTAGGTTTCAATGTTATTCCTATGGTTATTGAGGGTTTATAATGGTTGTTATGTTTTTAGGGATTTTTAGGATTTTATGTGTATTTAGGTTTTTAGTGGTTTTTTTTTTGTTTTTTGGGTTTTTTGGGGTTTTTTGGTTTTTTTGGATTTATGAGTTTTTTAGTTTTATACAATTTTAGTTTTTTAGATTTTTTAATTATTTTTACGGATTAAATACTTTTAGTGTTTTTGGTGGTTTTTACGGCTTTATTGGGTTTTTGGGGTTTTAATGTCTTACATGGGCATTTTCAGTTTTTAGGGGTTTAAGGTGAATTTGGGGTTTTACCATTTTTATTTCTTATGGGTGTTTTAATAGATATTAGGATTTTAAGGTGTTTTGCGGGGTTTTTATAGGTTTTAAGATTTCTTTACATTTTTAAGGATATGTAGGTTTTTTATGTTTTTTATGGTATCTTAGAGGTATTTGGATTTTTTTGGTTTTTTTGGGTTTTTAGGGTTTTATAGTTTTTATCATTTTTAGGTTTTTATGATTTTAAGTGTTTTTAGGTTTTATAGTTTTCCTTGTGTTTTCCCGATATTTAGGGGTTTTTATGTTTTTATGGATTTTTAAGATTTTTTTTAATTTTTATGGGTTTCTATAAATTATAAAGATATTGTGGTTTATAGGTTTTTATAATATTTAAATGTTTTATGTTTTTTTAGTGTTTATAAAATTTTTAGGTGCTTAAAGGTTATTTAGAGTGTTAGTGGATATTAGGGTTTTATGTGGATTCTATTTTTTTAATGTAATTTGGGTTTTTTCTGGTTTTTTAAGTTTTTAGGGGTTTTGTGGGTTTTTTTTGTTTTTAGTGTTTTGATGTTTATAAGGGGTTTAAGTGTTATTTTGGGATTCATGTTTTTCTTATGAGTTTTCAATGATTTTGGGTTTCTTATGTTTTTAGTGATTTTATGCATTTTTAAGATTTTTATTGTTTTTTGGCTGTTTGAGTGTTTTTAGGGCTTATATAGTTTTTATGATTTTTTTGGGTTTTATGGGATTTTAGAGTTTTTAGGATTTTTAGTGGTTTTACGTGTCTTTTAGTTTTATTCTTTTCTTATAATAATATACGGTATTTAAAATTTTATGTATTTTTAGTGATTGTTATGAATTTTATGGGGTTTTTGGGTTTTAGGAATTTTGTTGGTTTTTTGGGTTTATTTGTATTGTAGTTTTTTTATTATTGTTAACATTTATTAGTTTTTAGGGGCATTATGTTTTTTAGGTATTTATGTTTTTTCATAGTGGATTTTAGTGTAAAGAAGGTGTGTGGCCAGAATAGTCAGGGCCCCCCAAATATATAATAAGAAGAAAGACAAGAAAGCAAGGGAGGGTGGGTCAAGTGACCCCCACCAAATTCAGAGACCTCACACACGAAAGTCCAAAAGTCCTAAAAGTCCAAAGTAAAGATAACTACTGACCAAATTCACTATCCTCATAAGGGTATCCATGAGCACCATTGCCCGAGAAAGCATCTAAGTCCACATACTCCCATTCATAAGATTCATATTGCTTGAGGAAGGCTGCAAAATACTTCTTGAGTTCCACATCCGGCATCGCATTGGTAGCGAGTCTTCCCTGCCATGTGCATCTCTTTAACCATTGCTAGACTTGGAGGAGGCCCTAGTAGCCATTGGTCTGGGAAGGGATGAATAGTCCCACCTTGCCCTTCGTTTCACTGGAGGGTCACTTGTCACTTTGGCCTTTCTGTGGACTGTATCAGTAGGCACGTCCGTGTCGCCCTGCCTGCCACATTCTGGAATATACCGCAGCTTTCATTTAAGATTTCCAAAGGAACCAGAAAGACCCATCATCGCATGCTCCCTCATTATCCTTTCCAAGATGGCATACATAAGATCATCGCGATGCCCAAAAATTTCTCCTATCCTTATTTGTTCATCATTCTCATCTGCAAGATAGACCACTGGTTGCAGATCTGGATTTTGGAAGATATCTTTTATATGCTGCTCAATTGGGATTTCCGAAGAGTCCAACATAATCGGGTTAGGTAGCTCAACAAAGGGGGACACTTCTCAAACAGAACAAAAGCGAAGCCTGAATCAGGTTTCTCAACGCACCTCCTATCAACATGAAGGATATCGAACTACTGCTCTGGAATATGGGCATCACTCAGACCAATTCTAATCATAGCAGTATCAATCAACACTTGCTTCGGCCAATGCACAGTGGGCAGGGGGTTTTCCACACCAAAGACCCTCGGTTTGTCATGATATGAAGGTAGGTCTACATCTTGGAGGGAATCTATATTAGCATCCACATCCAGCAGATCTTGTCCCAGGCGACCCCCTTCATCCACTGAGTCTAAAGGGTTCAGGCCCGTGAACCAATTTGAGGTAAATACAAGTTCATATCTGCATCCATGACCAACTACTGGGGGTCCTGAAAAAGACTCCCTCTTCGTCCCAGGTAAAGCTGAAATTAATGTCATGCTCGTGTCCCTTCCGGGGTCATCCTATAAGACCATGGCCCCTATATCACCAGGTGTGTCGCCCCCCACATCAAGAGAGGCATCACCCCTAGTCCATAGTCAGCCTTAATTATCTTCAAAATTTCTTCACCAATATTTGATCCTCAGTACCCTTCTCGGGGGTATGATCCCCCTTCCTCCACCCTGTCGTCGCTCCGAACATCCAGCAGAGAGTCTCGGGTGTCATCATTCTTCACCTCCAGCTCCCCTGTCGATCTTATCATTTATGATATTGCCTCAATATCATATTTTTTAGTTTTTATACATCTTTTTTGTTTTTAATGGGTTTTGTTGAGTTTTAATTGTTTTATGGGTGTTTTTGGGGTTTGTTGTTTTACGGTTGATTTGTAGTTTTTATGGTATTTAGGAGAAATTTTAGTTTAGAGCCTCTTTAGGGGTAACAGTTCTTTTAGTTATTTAGGGGTTTTAATTTTCCTTAGGGTTTAAATTTTTTGTTTCGGGTTTTGAGGTGGTTTTTTTGGAGTTTTTACATTTTTAAGGATTTTTAAGATTTTCAGTAATTTTTTGGGTTCTTATGGATTTTGAGGGTTTTTAGATTTTTTTGGGATTTTGGGGGTTTATGTATTTTATAGTTTTTAGTGATTTTTATGATTTTATTGTATTTAATTATTTTTAATGATTTTTGGAATTTTATTATTTTTAAGGGTTTCTAGATTATTCCTTGTTTTTTCGGATTTTAGGTTATTTATATGTTTTTAGGTTTTTTTTGGTTTTTTTATTATTTTTCAATGATATTGGTGTTTTTATGTTTTTTGTGTATTTAGTTATTTTCATAATTTTTTTGGTTGTAGGGATTTTTAGGGAATTCGAATTTTTTAATGATTTTAGGGGTTTTGAGGTTGTTTTGGTTTTTTGGGGATTTGTTTTTTTTTCAGTGTCAAGGGTTTTAAATGGATTTTAGAAATTTATAATGATTTTAGATGTTTAGATGGTTTTTACAATTATTAGTGTTTTTGGGTTTTCCTGGGTTTTGAGGTTTATATATTTTTGAAGATTTTATTGGGATTTAGGGTGTTTTATAGTTTTAATGTTTTTTTTTTCATTTTTATGTTTTTTGGGGTTCTAAGTTGTCTTAAAATTCTAAAGACTTATAGGGTTATTATGGTTTTTAACTTATTTATGGATTTTTGGGATTTCTTGGGCTCTCATGTATTTTTAGGGACTTTATGGATTTTGAGGGTTTTAAGGGTTTCTTTAAAAAATAGGTGTTTTAAGGTATTTTAGGGGTTTTAGAATTTTTTATTTTTTTGGGGCTTTATGTGTTTTTATATTTTACAGATTTCATTGGTGTTTTCACTATTTTTTGGATTTTATTATTTTATAAATTTTTATGGGTTTTTTTATTTTTTATGTTTTTATTATTTTTAGGTTTTTTTAGAGTTTTTATAATTTTGTATCGGATTTCTTGTGTTTTTTTATTTTTAGATTATTTTAGTTTTTAAGGCTTTATGTTTCTTTTGATTAATGGGATTTAAGGATATTATCTGTTTTAGGTTGTTTTATTGTTTTAGGGTTTTTTGGGCTTTTAGGGTCTTTAAGAGTTTTAAGTATTTTATTGTATTTTGGTTTTGAGTCGTTTTATGAATTAATCAGTTTCTAATTGTTTCTTAGATTTTTTCTGTGATTTTAGGGGTTTTTTCTATTTTATTTATTTTTTGGGCTTTTTTACAGTTTTTAGAGAATTTTATAATATTTTTCCTTGAGGGTTTCGGTTTTTACTAGTTTTTTAAAATTTTAAGGAGTTTTAAGGGCTTTTAGTTTGTTATGGTTTTCTTATGGTTTTTTTTGATGTTATGGGATATACCTTTTAAGGGGTTTCAGTGCCATTTAGGATTTTATGGGGTTATAGGGATTTTTATGGTTTTATAGTTTTTTTAGGGTTTTTAATATTTTAATTGTTTTTTTTGGTTTTTAGGTTTTTTTGAGGTTTTTGGGTGTTTAAGGTTTTTAGTGTTTTTTAGTGTTTTAAGGGGTATAAAATGTGTTTATATTTTTAGTATGAATTATGTGTTTTTCTCTGAGTTTCATGTTTTAGGGGAATATTTGATTTTTAGGTTATTTACGATTTTTTCGGGTTATTTTAGTGTATTTAGTGTTTCTAGCATTTTTAGGTATTTTGGGGATTAAGTGTTTTTTGGGTTTTATGGTTTTTAAATACCTTTAGGTTTTTTACGATCTTTTATATTTTTAGGGATTTTAAGGCATCTTGATGAATTTTATGGGGTTTTATGGCATTGAAGGGTTTTAGTATATTTAGTGTTTTAGGGGAATTAGGGGTTTTCGGGGTTTTAACTGTTTTAGGTATTCATGGGTATAAAGTTAATTTATAGTTTTTAGTATGTTTTCTTCAAAAAAATTTAATTGTAATATATTTTTTGGGCATTTTATAGTATTTTAATTTTTATAGGGTTTTATAGATTTTAATGGGGGGGTCCGGGTTTCTAGGTTTTAACTTTTTTATATGTAATTGGGGTTATTAGGTGGGGGGTTAGGAGTTTATAGTTTTTTAGTTATTATTTATTTTAGGTATCTAAAGGGTTTTTATAGTTTTTATGTGTTTTTAGGTTTTTTTTTGTTTTTAGGGTTTTTAGTTTTTTGTGTTTTTAAGGGTTTTTTGGGTATTTAGGAATTTTTTATGGACTTTATCATTTTTTATGTTTTTTAGTGTTTTAAGTGTTTATTGGTATGTATTGTTTTTATATTTTTTAAAATGGTTTTAAGTTTCTTATGTCTTTAGGTTTTTTATGTTTTAGTGGTTTTTTTCTTATTTATAGGGGTTTTTTGTGTTTTTAGGGATTTTGATGGGTTTAGTGTTTATTTAGTGTTTACAGTTTTATTGAAGTTTTTAGGTGTTTTTTGTTTTTTACGATTTTATGGATTTCAGAAGGGTTTTCAAGTGTTTTGGGGTTTTTTACATTTTAGGGATTTTAGGGATTTTAGGATTTTTATGAGGTCTTTCTGGTTATTGGGAATTTTTCAGTTTCATGCACATTTAATGTTTT
This sequence comes from Viscum album, assembly GCA_963277665.1. Lineage (NCBI taxonomy): Eukaryota > Viridiplantae > Streptophyta > Magnoliopsida > Santalales > Viscaceae > Viscum > Viscum album. The sequence continues at coordinate 1,065,467,357 of OY728137.1, forward strand.
TACGGAATGTATGATTTTTATGATTTTTAGGGGTTTCATGTGTTTTTTATATTTTTATGTTTTATATATATTTCTTTTTCCATTTTTAGTTATTTTTGGGATATTATAGGAATTTCATTTATTTTTAGTGTTTTTTGGGATTGTAGTGGTTTTTTAGTTATTTATGGGATTAATTTTTTTAGAGTACTTAACATTCTTAGGGATTTAAATGGTTTTTAGAGTTTTTATTGATATGTTTGGTTTTATGGGTTTTATGGGTTTTATGGGTGTTTCTAGGTTTTAGGTTCTTTTTTGTTTTGGGATCATCCTAATCTTTTTTAGGATCATTATTGTTTATAGGGTTTTAAGGATTATGGGGGCTTTATTGTTCTTAGAATTTTAGGGGTTTTTAGTGTTTTTAGTGGTTCTAGAATATTAGGAATTTTAAGTGTCTTTGGGGTTTTATGGTTTTCTCAGGGACATTTAGGGATTTAATGTTTTCTTTCGTTTTTGGGAATTTCTCGGATTTTTCAGATTTTTATGTTTTTTATGGTTTCTAATATTTTTTGATGGTTTTTAGGGGTGTTATGAATTTTTTGATTATATGGAATTTTGATTTTTTTTTGTTTTAAATATTTTGTAGTGTTTTTTATAGTTTTCAAGGGTTAATGTGGTTTTTGAGTTTTAGATGTTTTTTGGGTTTTGTGGGGTTTTAGGGTTTTTGATGCATTTATTGGTATTATGGGTTTATGGATTTTATTTTTATTATTTTAGAATTATTTAATGGGTTTAGGTGTTTTTATTGGTTTTAGGCTTTAAATATTCTCTTAGTGTTTCATAGGGTTTTAGGATTTTTTACATTTCTCATTATTTTAAAGGATTTTTAGGATTTTTGTTGATTTTTTAGCTTTTTGGTATTTTGGATGGGTTTTGGGGGTATTTAGTGTTTTTTAAGGATTTATGTGTTTTTAGGTTTCCAATGGTTGTAAGTATTTTTTTTAATTTTATAAGGTTTTCTTATAAGTTTTCATTGTATTTAAGGGTTTTTTTAGTGTTTTTAGGGATTTTTGCGGTTTTTAGGGTTTTTACATTTTTTTTACATTTTTTGATGTTTGAATGGGTTTTAGACTTTTTAGTGTTTTCTCAGTGTTTTTATTAATTATTCAGGATTTATATGGTTCATAGTGGTTTTAATGGGTTTATGGGGTTTGGGTGTTTTGTGGGGTTTTAATGGTTTTTAGCATTTATAGGTTTTTAGTGGTTTTAAGGGTTTTTATGTTCCTAAACGTTTATTATAATTTGTCAGGGTTTTATGTATTTTTACATTGTTAAGGAATTTATCGGATTTTACGCTTTATTAGGGGTTTCAGTGCATTTTAAGGCTTTAGGGATTTCAATGTTTTTTTAGATTTTTTAGCATTTTGGTATTTTTAGGGTCTTAATTATTTTTTGGTTTCTAGATTATTCATAGGGGGGTTTCAAGAATTATTTATTATTTTAAATTTTTTAATGTTATTAGGGATATTTATGTTTTTATTGTTTTTTCTTTTTTGGAGTGTTTTTAGGGTTTTTTTTGGTTTTTATGTTTAATTTAATTTTTTGGAGTTCATGTAATTTTATGTTTTTTATGGTTATAAGGTTTTAAGAGTTTTTTAACATTGTTAGGGGTTTGAATAGGGTTTTTATTTTTTATTGAGTTTTAAGGTTTTCAATTTTTAGGGGTTTTATGGTTTTTAGGGGCATTATGGTTTTTAGAGGTTTTGAGGGTGTTATGGGATTTTATCAATTTTTAGGTGTTTAATAGTTTTAAATTTTTAGGTGTTTCTGTTCTTCTTATATATTTTTTATGTTTTAGGGGTTTTATGTGTAAAGGGTATTATTTTGAATTTTTTTTTATTCTAATAGTTATTATATAATATGTGGTATTTTATGGTTTATCATGATTGAGAGTTTTTTGGGTCATTAGAAGTTTTTATGTTTTAAGGGGTTTTATGTGTTTTTTGGTTTTTTATTTTTTTCTTTATGTTTTGAAAGGTTTTAAATTTTTAATGTTTAAAGGTATTTTTATGTATTTTTTGGTATTTTTATGGTTTTAGGGTTTTTCTGTATTTTTTTGGTTCTTATGGGTTTTAGTGTTTTTATAGATTTTTCATTTTTATTGGTTTTTTAAGTTTTAGGGGTTTATATAGTTATAGAGTTTTCAACATTTTAGGGGGATAAAGGGGTTTTTACTAATATTTGTGGTTATTATGGTTTTCTTGTATTTTTTAGGTGGTCTAAATTTTATTAATTATTTTTATGGTTTTTAAAAAATTATATGGTTTAGCGCATTTTAAGGGGTTTTATGATTTTTTTTCATTCTTATAAATTATTGGGCCGTTAATTGTTTTTTCATTTTCTTGATTTTTTTTGGGTTTTTTAGTTTTTACGAGTTTTTTTAGGGTTTTATAGTTTTAAGGGTATTTAAGTATTTTGAGGGTATGGGGGGTTAGGGTTTTTAAGATTTTTATAATTTTTTTTTTGGTTTTAAGGGTTCTACGTGAATTTTGGGTTTTACAGTTTTTTGAGGAGTTTTCTATATTTTTATGGTTTTTTACATTTTTCTGAATTTTTTTAGGATTGCTTTGGTTTCTAAGATTTTCTAGGGATTACGAGGGTGTGTATGGGTATTTATGGGGTTTTGGGGTTTTTTTGGTTATTTGGTTTTGGTATTTTTTTGGAGTTTTTAGTGAATTTGCAGTCCATTATGGTTTTTAGCATTTTAAAGAATTTAATGGGTTCTTGAGTTTTTGGTGGGTTTTTAGGGTTTCTATGTGGTTTTACGGGTTTTAAATTTTTTTGGTGTTTTTGGGTGTCAGGTTTTATTTGGATTTGAGAAATTTTTAGATTTATAGGGCTTTAAAGTGTTTTAGTTTATTAATTTTCTAACACCGCATGATTTCATTATACGTTTCTCATTAAAGTAATTCAATAGCTTGCGCAACACGGAACACGGAGTCAGAGCACACCAAAACATATTAACCTAAATGTTCAAAAAAAATTTATGAATATTATTAAATGAATTTTGAATCTTATATAATCTATAAAATTTTAACATCCATATTATGTTTTTCAAAGACATAATATAAAAACAAAATCATTTTTTTCCGATAAAATTAGAATTTTTCAAAAAATGGAATTTTACCACCTGTTAAGTGTGAACTCTTTTAAAACCAATATTTGACACTTTTATATATGCAATTTAATGATATTAAATTCATCTTTAGAAGAAGTACATAAAAATTTAGTTTGGAAAATTTTTTGGTACTTTTCTCATAACATTCACATTTTGATTAATAGTGAAAAATGCAATGTTTTAATTAAGAACATCTTTTTTAGTCAAAATAAATTATAATGATAAATAATAAATTTGAATTTTTGAGAAGTAAAATTAGATTATATTTTTATCATTTATTACAATATTGGTCATTATAAGTAATTTTTCATTTAAATTTGACAAAAACACATGTCAATCTATTGATAGTTTTTAATTTTTTAAAAAACCCACTTTTTGGTTTGGACAACTGGAATTAATGTTAACTTAATAAATGAATCTTCTATGCTTTAATTTTTTTAAAATCTAATTCATTTTTTAATTTGGAATATCAAAATTTGATTAGGGTAAATGTTTGGTATTTTTCTGAAAACTTTCAATTTTTGACAAATAGTGAAAACAATTGTGTTATTGGTTAAAACAGACTTTTACATAAATAATTAGTTATTTTAATTTATTTTTGGTCAAAATAGATACATAATACCGATATATTTTCAACATAATTCATTAGATTCATTTTATATTAAGTTTTGATATATAAAATTTTATCGAACATTTTAACGTCTTTTACCCACGTCTTATTAGCATTTGAAAATTTAAATATAACATAATTTTACTGCTTCTATGATTTTAATTTCAAAACTATGAGAGAAACGGTTGGTATCAGTAAGTAAAATGTGGTTCAATAAAATGGAAATAATTTTTGGTGAATAGTAATTTTTTAATTTTATTTACCACGATTAAAATTAAATAGGGTAATTAAGGGTAAAATTGACATTATTATTACCTTAACACATGTCAAAATTTTATTGGATAAGTATAATTAGACCAAAAAAACCTCAGAAATAAAATATGATTCTCTTTGATCCACATGGATTAGATTTAGACATTTATTATTATTTTATTTAAATAAGAGTTACAAGAGTTAAATTCAATTATTAATAACTAAACCATATTTTTTATAAATTTACAAAAAATATAAATTTGACTATAAATATTCATTATAAATATAAAAATATTTACTAAAAATGGTATTTTATTAATATTTTTTAGACATTGAATAATTTAATTTATTTATAACGCAATGTTGATGCAGTGATTACCTTATTATTGAATGATTAAAATAATTGATATTATAAATATCCAAATAAATTTAAATTGAGACTTTTAATGTATTCAACTAATTTTATAGATTAATATGACATGTTATGGTTGGTAAAATCATTTTTTTCAAAGTAATAATGCTGTTATGAAGTTAACAAAATCAAAATACCAAATAGTGTCAAAATTGACATATAAGAGTTTTTAAAACAAATATTATATTATTAATGGATATAAAATTCCTAAAAATCTATGGATCAGCCAAAGGGATAAAATAATATTATATATATGTCATTAATAAACCACTTGAGGTTCACTTGGAAGTTTATAGTAGGTTTATTTACCATATAATATAAAAATAAAATGAGACATGGTAAATGTCAAACTATTTAACTAAGAGTTAAATCAAAAAAAATAAGCTTAATAGGATGACCTAAATCTATCTACAACCTGTTGGTTGATAAGTTTTTGACCCATCCACACTGTATCCTTTAAATAATTATTTTTGGATCCATTAGAAACTGAAAATAATTTTATTATAAAATAATATTTCAAGCTTTTCCTAAAGTTACCCTCACCTATCTTATAAAATGGAACTTTCACTTCTCTCAAATTAAAAACTTAAAATCCACTTGGCTCAGCCAAACCCACCCCATATATCCTTTCAACTATCCTACCTTCATCCTAGAGGCTTTACTTTGGTCCTAAATACATCCTATGAAGCCCTTTTGATCAAATAAAAATGAAGAACCCGAAGAAGAGGTAAATATTTCATTACCTCCTTCAAGTTATTTTCTTCTTCCACTTCATATTTATTTATTGTTTCCATTATAAAACAATATACACAGTATTTTATAAATACTTTGATGTAATTATAAAAATTTTACAGCCATAATCATTATTCTATCCATCCTATAAATTACAAAGTCACCATACGTGTATACATACAGATAACAATCTCCACGTCGTGGGGTAGTTTGTTATTCAAACACTTCATTATTTGGATGGGTATAATAATGAGTATAACTGATTTAATAATAAATAGAACAAGTTAATGATTCTGTATATATGATATACCATCCAATTACATATGATTTCTCCATCAATATAATGATATTGTTGCCTATGCGTACGTACGGATTACCGTCTCCACGACACGATGAGATTCATTTCCATGTTCACCATTGAGCGATGATTATAAAATACCTTTAATTAATTAGTATGTAATATGTGAAATAATAATAGTACTGTATATATACTTATATATATATTATGTACTTACATATATCTTGTTCACTTAGTTCTCTTCAATATGATATGAAAATAGAAACCATGTTTATGCGTACGTACGACCTACCGTCTCCATAAATGGTGTTTTCCAGTTCATATATATATATATTATAAATATTTATATTATAAATATATATGAAATATTTATCATGTTTTATATTCTGGAAGTATTTAAATCATGATTTCTGTTATACAATCAAGAGTAACAAGTTAAAACACGTACGATAAAGAAAGTGATTATTACCTGAAATGTTAATTTAACAATGCAATTATTATTAAATTAGTAGTATAAACTCATAAATGAATCATGTATGATATCCTAAATATTAATATGGTTCTTCTATAAATTAATAACATACAATGGTCTGTATATAAGAAGTTGAATGTACCCTCAACTAATGGAAAGTGCAAGGTAAGGGTTAATTTCTCAATCTCTTTATTATCTGAGGTTGTTTTTAAGTAAGTATCTACTAGGACATATTTATTTTCCATGTCCATGTTTCATAAAAGAGTTTTCAAAGGAATTATTTAAATTAATTGTTTTTACTAAAACATCATTTTAAATGTTTTAAATATTTATTCTTCTAAATCATTCACATTAAGGTCTGTGTTTTCAAAATGGTTTTTATGGATTTATTTATATAGACATGAATGTTTTTAAAATGTTAGTTCCATTCAAAAATTTCAAAGTGGTATGGGACACTTTGATTCAAAAATTTCTTTAAATTTCTTCCTTTATAAATTGTGTGACTTTTAAAGGTTTTTATTAAAAAATGATATTTCTCTCAATGATTATTACAAATCTTTTTCATCTATGTCATCATCCTTTGATATAATTTTAAAATTGTTTGATGTTGATTTATTATGATAAAAATATTCCATATTGTATTGAAGGTTTTGTGATATGTTTTACTGTGGATGTGGAATTTTATACGATACATGGTTTATGGATAAAGTACTGACATTCTGTATGATAATTTTAATATGAATGTTAATGTTATGTTTAAACCTTTTCATATGAGGAATGCATGGGCTTAGTAAGTGACAGGTGGAGCCCGCTATAGCTCCTTGATGAATCGGTAGGTCTAATGAGACAAACAAGTTTCTTGGCAAAAGGCCTTGAAAAAATCTTATTTGTAGTCTTGGAACAAGACCTTCACAATGTGGTTATGAAGTCTAAAATTAGGTATTCCATCAATATGAAAGTGGCTATTGATATTGGTTGTGATAATTTCACTTCTAGAATATCCATGTAAATAAGCAAATGGAATTATTTTATTGTATCATTTTCATAATATGCTGAAGTTTATGCTTAAAAGGATTGTTTAGTCTTATACATTGCCTTAAATGTTTATGCTTATTTATAAAAGTTTCTGCTATATTATTAACTTTACTTATCATCTGAGCTCACCCCTTTCTATGTTTTAATTTTCCCAGGATTCCTAGAAGTGTATTATGATTGATAAGCAAGGTTAAGCTTGGGGATTAATGGCATTCTCAAAGGATCATTTATGTTGTGTTTTATTTTCTAATGTGTAATGTAACATTAATGTATATAATCTATTTTCCAAGACTGCTAAACTGATCAGTCCTTCGGGACATGATTCTTTGTAATCATGCCATTATATTAAAATAATGCACCAACTCTGTGCTGATGGGGTCAGGGTGTTACAGTTGGTATCAGAGAATGTTTAGCAACAACCATGGAAATATATTTAATTAAACTCTTATTATAGAACATTAACCTAAGATAGACATTGAAGATTAGTATAGAATAACATCCTAGAATTTTGGTACTATAGAGATTTTTTGAGTTTTCCATGAAATACATCCCTGCCTAGATACGAGTAGGTAGAGGTGGCTCTGACACATATGTACCTAGGGGTAAAACTGAAAAACCCCGATTTGAGCTAGACTCAAACGTGAAATAGTGCAAAAAAAATGGGCATTGCTTCACTCTTGGTTACGACACTCACAAGGGATATTCATAGGATAGTTCACATTATCATTACAAGCCATTATGAAGTATTTATGTGTAAATAATTTCTCAAAAATTACATTTTTGATTATAGATTATAGCATAATATTTTAAATTTATGTTAGGTATTTTACATGTTTGGAATAATGCATTGTTATTCATAAACTAACCTCGTTTATGCCATTGTTTAGAAATGGCCCTTAGTAGAAGGAATGAGACCTCCAAGAGTACGCATGATCCAAAGAGTAATAAGGACCATATCATTCATTTTATTAAGAAAACATTTAGGGAGGAAATAGTATCCCTCGTATTATTATCATATGAAGAAATAGTATCATGTGTTAATAAGATAAGTAATGAATTCACTATGTCATATGGCTTTGAATGGAATCCAAGGATGAAAAGGATGGTAGAATGAAAATTGATAAAGGGAATGAGGGTAAGAAGGATTTTCCCATATGTGATAATTGTGGAAATAATCACCTTGGTAAATGCATTAAAGGAATTTGTGTTTTAATATGTGAGGAAAAAAAGGACTCCAATTACGTGATTCCAATGGTAAGAAAAATGTTTCAAATGTATAAGGTTTCATCTGCAAGGAGTTGGGACACTACCCGAATCAATGTCCAAATCATCAAAGTATACCAAAAATGCTGCTATTGGATAATAATCAAGTTATGAAACTACAAAATATGAAGAGGAATTATTAAGAGTTCTTATGTTGTTATTAAATTATTTTTCAATTTGAGTATTGTATTAATGATGTACATGTGATAATAATTATAGAGTATATAAGGATTGTACTGCTGTACTATTTTATTAATGACTAGAGATTGTGTAAAACCAATTAAAGTAACTCAATAGGAATGGATGTTTTTTGGAAAATACTTTGTTGAAAGAATGAAAATACATTATTGTGGTCCGGATACTAAGGTACTGATTTTGGAAAAAGATAATAATTATTTGGACAAATTATATTGGATATTATTGAAATCCTTGGAACTGGTTAATGGATTGTTTATTCAATAATTGTTGGAGTTTACAACATTTTTGGATATAATGATTATATCATGTATTCTATAAGGAATACGGGAGAATGAATGTAATCAATATGGTTATATGATAATTTAGGGTGTTATCATGTTTTAAAAGAATACACGATGAAGGTATTCACATGTAATTATGTGGAAAAAAGGATCTTCATTGTGTTTAACTTCCTTATAAATTTTGGACTGTGTGTTTGGAAAGAAGTATATTGGATACGACTAAAGGTTTAAATTTATTACGTTTGAAATTGGATACTATTTTTAAGGTTAAATCATTTATTGTGATTATTTTTGTATTGTCATAAAAAGGTCAACCTGAAGGTCAGGCGACAACCCGTCACGTCTGGCAAGGCCACGAGACTTGAACCCACAACTGAAGGGTGAAAAGAGTGCATCACCTGCCACTAGCCTTTGTGATGTCCTAGTTTGTATAATTTATATTTTTAAATAGTCTGAAAAATGAATTATAAATTAAATATTTTTTGAACCCTATACTATTAGGATAAATAGAAAACTTTTGGAATATATTATCTTTTGGAGTGAAATATGAGTTCGTGGTAGGAATTAGTTGAAGGATGAGACTCTATTTCTCATGAATATTTCATATTCCTATTATTGTATGAATAAATTAATTCTTAAACTTTAAGGAATGGATCTTAGAACCCAAAATTTGTTATCCTAACACCTTATGTTTTGTTGAACCAATGATATTTTACATCATCTTAGATTGATGGCTTTGAGACCCTCAATTTTACACTTGTTTGTGATTGATGACCTCAATTGCCCCTATAAATATTTACATTTTCCTCCAATTATGTATTTCTAATTTCTGCCAATGTTCTCCTAATAAAGATCATAATTTTGTGGTGACTTTTTCATTTCCCTTTACCTCTTATTAAGAGTAAATATTATTAATCAAATTTTCAATATGGGTTTTCCACAAAGGTATTTTTTCTATTTTTAACGATTTATTTTCTAAGAACAATATCAAATTGCGAGGATTAAATTTATTGAAGGATGTGAGAATGTAACACCCCAATATTTCATTGGATGTCATCCCATTAATGTAATTCAATATCTTGCATTACACCAAACACCGAGTTTGAGCACACCACAACTTATGAAACTCACCGTTCAAAAAGCAGTTATGAATAGTACTAACTGGATTTGGAATCTTATATACTCTATGAAATTTTAGAATCCATATTATGTGTTTCAATGAAATAATATAATTACAAATTCAATATTTTCAGTTGAAATAAGTATTAAAAAATGAAATTTTCTACCATTTAATAGTGAACCTTTTTTAAAACCAATATATGACGCTTTTATATATATTCAATTTAATGAAATTAAATTATTATTTAGAATCAGGACATAAAAATTTAGGTTGGATAAATTTTTGGTACTTTTCCGATAACATTCATATTTTTAAGAATAGTGAAAATACTATGTTTTAATTAAAAAAAATTTTAAATCGAAATAATTATTACTGATAAATTATGAAATTGAATGGTTTCGAAGTATAATTAGATTATATTTTTTAATTTAATTCAATGTTGGTCATTATAAGTAATTTTAAAGTTAAATTTGACATAAAAACATGTTAGTCTTTTGATAGTATTTACTTTTAAAAAAACACCTTTTTGGTTTTGACGACAGGAGTTAATTTTGAATTAATAAATGAAACTTCTATATTTTGAATTTGGTAAAATAGAATTCGTTTTTTAATTCAGAATATCAATATGATCTTACAGTATACTTTTGGTATTATTCTGAAAACATTCAATTTTTTATGAATAGTGAAAAAATGCGTTATTGGTTACAAACGACTTTTTATTTAAATAATTAGTTATTTTAATTTATTTTAGTTCAAAATAGATACATAATACCTATACATTTTCAATGTAATTCATTGGAGTCATTTCATAGTATGTTTCAATATATAAAATTTTATCGAACATTTTACTATCTTTTAACAACCTCTTTGGAGCATTTGCAAATTTGAATAAAACATTATTAAATCACTTCTTTGAGTTGAATTTAAAAAATCCAAGAGACACGGTTGATATTAGTAAATAAAATTTGGTTAAATAAGATTAAAATAATTTTTGATGAATAGTTTCATATAACTATTATTAACAACGGTTAAAAGAAAATATGGTAATTAAGGGTAAATTTGATATTATTATTACTCTAACACATGTCCTAATTCTATTGTATAAGTATAATTCGACCAAAAACATCCTTAGGAATAAAATATGATTCTATTAGGTCCACATCGATTAGATTAGGAAATTTATTATTATTTTATTTAAAGAAGAGTTAAAAGAGTTAAATTCAATGTTTAATAACTAACCCATTTTTAATACAGAGTTACAAAAAATTTAAATTCGATTATAAATATTCATTATAAATATAAAAATAATTCCTACATAATCGTATTTTATTTATGATTTTCAGTTATTAAATAATTTAATTTATTTCTGACACAATGATGATGCAATAATGACATTATTATGAAAGATAAAAATAATTGATATTATAAATATCCAAATAAATCTATTTTGAGACTTTTAATGAATTCCACTAATTTTCTAGGTTAACATGAAATATTAGGGTTGATAAACTAATATTTTATGAATTAATAATTACTTAATTAATTTAACAAAAACAAAATACCAAATTGTGTAAAAATTGACATAAAATAGTTTGTTAGAAAAAAAATATTATTTTATTAATCGATATTCTATTCCTAAAAATATAAGGTTATGAAAAAGGGATTAATTAATATTACATATGAAATTAATTAACCAATTTAGGTTCTCTTATAAGTTTATAGTATGTTTTTTACCATATAATATAAAAATACAATGATATATGGTAAATGACAAAATATTTACCTAAGAGCTAAATATAAATGATAATGTCAATATCATGACATAAACCTGTATAAATCCTATTAGTTGAGAAGTTGTGGAAAAATCCCCACCTTATCCTTTAAATAATTTTTTTGGATCCATTAGAAACTGTAAATTTTTTCATTATAAAATAATATTTCAATCATTACCAAAAGTGACCTTCACCCCTCTTATAAAAGGGCACTTCCCATTATCTCAAATTCACACCTTCAAAGCAATTTGGATCGGCCAAACACAACCCAAATATTCTTTAAACTTTCCTACCTTCATCCTAGCGGCCTTACTTTGTCATAAATACATCCTATGGATCTGTTTTGTTCAAATCGAAAGAAGAACCTGAAGAAGAGGTAAATATTTATCACCTCTTTCAAGTTCTTTTCATCTTCCACTACCTCATTCTTTGCTGTTTTCATTATAAAATAATGAATCCAATATCTTCTATATACATTGATGTTATTATAAAAATGATACATCCATATTCATTATTCTATCCATCCTATAAATGACAAAGTCACCATACGTGCGTACGTACAGATTACCGTCTCCATGTCGTGGTGTACTTTGTTATTCCAACAAATCATTATATTGATGGGTATAATAATAAGTATAACTAATGTAAATAATAAATATAAAAAATTAAATATTCTGTATATATGATATACCATCCTAATACATATAATCTCTTGATCATTATAATTATATTGTCACTCGTGCGTACGTACAAATTATAGTCCCCACGAAGCGATGAGATTTATTTCCATGTTCACCATTCAACGATGATTATAAAATATATATCATTATTTAGTATGTAATATATGACATAATAATAATACTATAGATATATGTATAATAATATAAATATATGAACTTACATATATCTTATTCACTTAGTTCTGTTCAATACGATATGAAATTGGAAACTGCTTTTATGGGTACGTACGACAAATCGTCTCCATAAATGGAGTTTTCCATTCAATATATATATATATATATATCTATTATACATATTAATATTATAAATGTATATGATATATAAATCATGTTTTATATTTGTGAATTATTTAAATCAAGATCAATGTTATATAATCAAGGGTAACAAGTTAAAACATGTACGATAAAGAATGCAATTATTACCTAAAATGTTTATTTTACATGGAAATTATTATTAAATGGGTTGTATAAAGTCATAAATGAATATTTTATGATATCATAAATATTAATATGGTTCTGTTATAATTTAATAACATACTATGGTCTTTATACAAGTGGTTAAACGTACCCTAGACTAATGGAAAGTGCACGGTAAGCCTTAATTTCACAATCTCTTTATTATACGAGGCTGTTTTTACGTAAGTATCTACTGGGACATATTTATTATCCAAGTCCAAGTCTCATTAAATATATTTCAAAGGGATTATTTTAAGGGACTTTTTTTACTGAAACATCATTTTAAATGTTTTAAATATTTATTCTTCTAAATCATTCTCATTAATGTCCATGTTTTCAAAATGATTTTTAAGGATTTATTTATATGGACATGAAAGTTATTAAAAAGTTATTTAAATTCAAAAGTATCAAAGTGGAATGGGACACATTGATTTGATAATGTCATTAAATGTATTTCTTTCTAAATTGTGCGACTTTTAAATGTTTTTATGAAAAAAATGATATTTTTCTTGTAGAGTTTTACAAATCATTTTCATCTATGTCAACAACCATTGATGGAATTTTTAACATGATTGGGGTTGATTTATTATGATACAAATCTTCCATTTTTTATTGAAGGTTTTGTGTTATCTTTGACTATTGATGTGTTCTTTTTATGCCATTCATGGTTTATGGATAAATTATTGAATTTCAGTATTTTAGTTTTAATAGAAATGTTTATGTATTGTTTAAAAATTTTCATTTGAGTAATGAATTGGACTTAGTAGATGACAGGAGGAGCCCGATATAGGGCTTTGATGCATCGGTAGGTCTAATGAGACAAACTAGTGTCTTTGCACATGTCCTTGAAAAAATAATTTTTGTATTCTTGGCACAAGGACTAGACTATGTGGTTATGAAGTCTAGAATTATGCATTCCATCATTATTAAAGTGGCTATTGATATTGGATTTTATTACTCAACTAGTAGAATATCTATTTCAATAAGTAAATGGAATTATTTTATTGTATATTTTCCATATTATGCTTATGTTTATGTTTAAAATTATTTTGTTTTAGTCTTTCACAGTGCTCAAAATTTTTATGCTTATTTTTGAATGTTTCTACTATATTATTATCCGTACAGAGCATCTGAGCTCAACCCTTTATATATTTTAATTTTCCCATTATTCCAAAAAGTGTATTATGATTGATAAGCATGGATATGCTAGGGGATTAATGGCCCTTTAAAATTATCATTAATGTTGTCTTTTATTTTCTATTGTGTAATGTAACATTCATGTATATAATCTATTTTCCAAGACTGCTAAACTGATTGGTCTTTCCGGACATGATTCCATGTAATAATGCGAATGTATTAAAATAATGCACCAACTATGGGCTTCTGTGGACGGAGAGTTACACATATTTTCTACATGTTTTTTTAATTTTTTTGGTTTTTTACTCTTTTATATATTTATAGGGATTTTTTATGAATTTTATTATTTTTTTGGATTTTTAGGTATTTTGACGGATTTAGGGATTTCAGGTTTTAAAGGGTATTGTCATGTTTTACATATTTTAAGTGTTTTTTAGGTTTTTATTAATATATTGACTTTTCTGTTTTTATAATTTTTATATTTTTTTGGAATTTTTTATTTATGTATTTTTTGGATTTTATGGATTTTGGGGTTTTTTGGTTTTTGAGGGGTTTGATGGTTTTTCTTGTTTTGAGTTTTTTACTATATTGTTTTTTATGGTTTTCAATAGTATTTAAATGTTATAAATTATTTAAATGTTTATTAATGTTTTTAGTGTGATTTTATGTTTTTATGGGTTTTTATGGATTTTTAAGGATTTATTGTTTTTATGGATTTTATGGATTTTTAGGGTTTTTGTCTATTTTTGGGGTGTAAGGGTTTTCTGAATTATTAGGGGTTTTATGTGATTTTAGGTATTTAAGGTTTTCTTTAGGGGCTTTCCTGTTTTTAATTTTTTTATATTATAATGGATTTCACATATTTGGTAGTATATTTATGCTTTTTTGGGTTTTAAGGAGTTTTAGGTGTTCTCATTTTCTTAGGATTTAGAATTTTTTAAGGGTATTATCATGTTTTTTGTTTTTAGGTTTTTTACATTTTGAATATTTTTTTTGTATATCATTGGGTTAATTGTAGTTTTTTAGGGTTTGACGGATTTTGAGGTGTTTTAGGTTATATAAGGGTTTTAGTGTTTTTTATGATTTTCAGGTTTTGATTATCCCCTAAAAGTGGATAATATTAATTGTTTATAATATAATATTCATGTTCTTTATTAATCATAGACACCATTATTAGTGCATTTCACACTTTGAACAATATTTCACATTATGATTGTAATTCTTTCTTAAAATGCACTATTACATGGTACCTTCTTGAACATCTCATAAAACAAATAATGGTCTTTATTTTAGGTTTATATTTTTTTTCAGATCTCCCATGATATAAGGAACTATTCATTCTTCTAGAACACATAGAGATTCAATTTGAAATACCACCAAAGTGGGCTTTGAACCAACCACATTCTGGGTGAATTTATTTAGATAGCATCCCAATAAAAGTAATGTATATGACTAATTTGAAGCCAAATGATTCTAAATATTTAAATTAAAATAGTGGATATTATTTTGAACATTTCATTTCATATTGGATCAAGATAATTCTGATGGTTGAATGGTTTTCCACGAGACCCATGTTGATGATGAAATTATGGTCCAGATTCTGAGGCCCAGAAAAGCATCCAACCATTTAAATCATAGTTTGCGAACCAAATATTATTTTGGTCTGAACATTTAATGTATGTTAGAGAACATCTGGGGATACATTTTACCCTACTATGGAACACTATAATTCATTCATATAGAAGGTCCTTTCAGCGCATATTTCTGGTGGATGCAAGTTGGATTCCATTTCAGGGGAAGAGTGAAATGTCTCATCTCCCTTAATTGTCCACCCATATTTCCCCACCAGAATTAATTAAAGGCACATGATATGATGTGGGCTCTTCCAAAGGCTTCTAAAATGACTTTTTAAGGCAGTATTGGTTGATGATTTGTAGGATATTGGAGAATTTTTTTATTGTAATGTTATTATGCCAATTTGTCTTTGTAATGTTCTTCCTTCTGAAGTATGTTGTTAAAATCACATGATTTTTCAATAAAAGTTATTCTTATTCTCTTATTATATTCATATTAATATCACCATGATAACTTTTCCTCATGGTGTGAACTTATTCAGACCAACCCTTGTGATATTGTTCACACAACAGTGGAGTGCTCGTGATTTTTTTGTTCATTACTTCTTCAGTTCCACCCTCGTAAGTATACTTTGTGCTTCCATTAAGAACATGTCATAAATGGGGGGATAAATATTTTATTGGTTGATCCATGTTAGTAGAAAGGGTCGAGATTTAATTTTATTTCTCACCCTCTAAATGTTGTTAATTTATTTTATTTGAGTTCCTTTCATTCAATGATTTTTATTCTTCCTCTTCCATAATGAATTTATTCGCCCCACTTTTCTGTGCTAATTAGATCCTTTACCTTGGAGTTCTCATGAAAATGATCCTAAAAGTGTACAGGTGATTAGAATGTGTTGTGAAGGTGTTTAATCAGTAATTGATGAGGTCAGTTTGAATTCATAGCATGGATCCTTCTCGAGCTAATGAAATTAAAATTCTATAAAAAGGAATTCATCCGATCCACCACAAGAAATAACCTAGGACCAAATCATTATCTCATATTTTGAATTCACATAGATCTCATAGTGAACTTTTAAAACCATATAAAATCAACCCACTTTTTCCACTTTATATCCAAAAATCCATCTCTTTATATTGTGTGTATAAGGATCTTCTTAGGTCTCTGAGGATTCGACAACCCATGCTACACTACAAGCAATCGCTTAACCCTTAGAACATGGGTAAATTTGGGCGAAACCAAATTTTGGCCCCTTTTATGGGGACCAAGTATGTTCGTAGTAGTACAAAACCCTTCATTTCTTACCACATTATTCTATTCTCACCCAAATTCACTTATTTTTCCCTTTGATGCATTTTTTTCTTTTGCCGCATGTCCGCCTACACAAGTGATAACTCAAACATATTAGATAGGGTGGAAACTCTTAAGATAGGGGAGTAAAGTACATGTAAGGGATTGTTTAAATTGGATCATAATATTCTTTAAACTCCAAATTCACCAATTAAAAAAAGTACAATGGAGAGTCCTCAAAGAAATCAAATTTTAAATCCTGTGGGTGATCAAATGGGAATCCCAAACCAAGAAATACAAACATAGGGAATGTGGTCAATCAAACCATGAATTACTACCTCCCTCCAGCATGGACCAATGCCCCCTCATGCATTAGAAAAAATTCCCATTGAGATTCAAACTATATCTTTAAACCCCATGTCTTAAACCACCTTCAAACATTCTATGTAATTGAGTCTAAGTTTCCCTACCTTCACATTAAAGAGTTCAATGACATTGAAAAAACCATGTGTCACCCACACCAACTAGAATCATCTAAAATGAGACTATTTCCTTTTCCATTAAAGGATAGAGCTAATAATTGGCTAAAAAAATTGAGAACTTCATCTATAAACTCTTATGACCAATTACACAGAGAGTTCTATAAAAAATACTTTCCCCACCACAGAACAATAGCACTTAAAAAACAATCCAAAACTTTTTTGAAAAAGAGGGAGATTTATTCTATGAATCATGGGAGAGATTCAAAGACATCATAAACATGGTTCCACAACATGGTTTTTATATTCCTGAACAAGTGAGAATTATATATGAAGTGTTGGGCCCAGGGAACAAACAATTCATTGACATTATGTGTAATAGGACGTTTAAAAAAATCACTAAATGATGCTTATGAGTATATAAAAATCCTTGATAAACAAAACAAATCATGGAGAAAATCACCTTATTCTGAAAGGAAACCTAGATGACTAGAATGCATAATCTTATAGAAGAGGAAACTGTTAGGGATAAACTCTCAGCACTCACTAGGAAGGTTGAGGAGATAGACTATAGAAAAATCCATGAAATCCAAACTATTCACCATGTTTGCACAATTTTTGACATACATGACCACAAAACAGACTACTGCCCAACCATTCCATCCATCAAGGTTGTTATTCTAGGAGGACTACCTATAGAAGTCAATTTCCTAAACATTCAAAATACCCAATACCAAAACACATTCAACCCAATGTATAATGACCACCCAGGTTTCTGCTAGAGAGATAACCAACAACCTAGCCAACCACAGGGACAAATTCCATACCCCCATCAGAACTACCAAACTGATAACAAGTTCCTAACCCAACCTATCCAATACCAACAACCACAAATACATATTCAACAAACCATCCCACCTCCAAAATTCCCCCTCTTGAATAAACCAGTCTTCTCAAGCACCAACCCAAACTATTCCACAAAGCCTACTAGAACAAATGTTCAAAGAAATGGAAATAATGAACTCGGAAGTCTCTTCCCTAAAATAAGAACTTCAAACATTAAAAACGGGAATGGCACCAATTCCTATAGAATTTATTCCACAAGAAATATTAAGGATAGAGTCATGTTGCACTCAAATAACACATGAACAACAAAAGTGTGTGACTATTTTAAGAAGTGGGAAATCAATTGAGGAACTTGAACAACTAATTCAATACCCATTGGAAGTTTCAAAATTGGATGAAAATTCAAATGAATCAAATGACCAAACTGAAAAAACAATAAGATTGTTAAAGAAACAACTCTTCAACAAACAACCCCACAACCTACACTATTTCGTCAACGCGTGAGGGGGAACACCAAGCCTAAATTGAATGAAACATTGAGGGAAATATTCTCATAAGTAAAGTTGAACCTTACTTATTTAGATGTTATTAAAACCATTCCTTCATACTGAAAATACCTTAAGATCATATGCACATTTAAAAGGAAAATATCACATAAGAACAAAGTCCAATTAGCAGAAAATGTTAGTACAACTATTCAATTGACAATTCCTCCTAAGTTGAATGTCCTGGGTTTCCCTCACATCAATGCTGAACTAGGAGAGAGAAAAGTTTTCAAGGCCATATGTGACCTATGTGATATTGTCAATGTCATCCCCTATGCTATGTACTTCCATTTAGGCATATAAGAGCTCCAACCCACATTTGTCACACTTCATCTTGCTGATCATAGCATTAGGGTTCCAAAGGGGATTTTAAAGGACGTTCTGGTAAAGGTTGAATACTTCATCCACCCTGATAACTTCATTTTTTTACAACCATCCAAACTTATGAATTATGGAACAAACCCCAATCATCCCTGGTCATCCTTTCCCAACAACAATCAACTGAATTATTTGAGTTCGAAATGGGAACATGACCATCACATTTCGAAACATGTGTCTAGAATTGAACATCTACAATGCAAGATCGCAAATTGGGGATGTAGAGGACATTTATGAAGTAAACATGATAGGAAGTATTAATAATGAATCCATATAACATCAAGTAATATTTGATGAATGTTTAGGTCAGAATGATATTGATTTCCTTTGTTCACATGATGGAAGTGTATCTCCTTGGCTTGAATCATTTTCAAATTGATGTTATGATGAAGTATTAGGTCTAAAAATTATTGATACCATTCAAGAAAACACTTTCATAGAGACCAATAAAACTTCCTTCCCTAAAAACAATATGGCAATATAGTAGCTGAAACTTCTACATGCGGGGAATCAATCCTATCTAAAACTCTAGGAACAAAATTGATCTTGATCCAATGTCCCAATATTCTTCCAATGTTCTGAACAAACCTAATCTTTATTTGGAGGAACTTCTCATTGTACTCATGTATGCCTTCATAGGGGATAATAAAACACATCCTATTGTCATTTATTCTTCTCTTTAATCCAATCATAAGAAGATACTTCAAGATGTCCTTAAAAAGCATAAAAAAGCCATTGGTTGGACACTGTCTGATATTCCATGGATGAACCCACTTACTGGGACTCATAGGGTTATTCTAGAATCTGATTCAAAGACATGTAGCCAACCTCAATGGAGAATCAATTCTTATATCATGGAATTAGTGAGGAAAGAAATTTTGAAATTTTTAAAAGATGGTACCATCTATTCTATAGCTGAGAGTGAGTGGGTGAGACCAATCCAAGTGGTTCCAAAAATGGCTACAATCACAGTGATAACCAATGAGGTTGAATAGATTCTTCCAGTAAGGGTTAGTAGTGGTTGGAGAGTCTGTATTGACTATAGGAAGATAAACTCATTAACCAAGAAGGAACATTTCCCATTACCATTCGTTGACCAAGTCCTTAAGATAGTGACAGGTCATGCCTTCTACTATTTATTATATGGGTATTCAGGTTATATTCAAATTGACATCTCCCTAGAGGATCAAGGGAAGACTACATTGACATTTCCATTCAGAATATTCAATTTCAAACACATGCCCTTCAGGTTATGTAATGCCCATGGAACCTTCCAGCGGTACATGATGGGAGTATTCTCAGACATGGTAAGAGATTTTCTAGGCCTTCATAGATTACTTCGATATTTGTGGATACATTTGAGGAATGTCTGAGGAATGTGGAGAGAGAATTGTCAAGATGCGATGAAAATAATCTGGACCTAAATTGGAAAAAACTCCATTTCATGGTTAAAGAGGGACTATTCCTTGGCCATCTTGTCTCAAGTAGGGGAATTGAAGTCGATAAAGCGATGGTTGACATCATTCATCACCTTCCGTCAGAAAAAACTGTCAAGGAAGTGAGGTATTTCATAGGACATGCTGGTTTTTATAGAAGATTCCTTATGTACATTAGTACAACAACTCTTCACCTTTGTGGTATTTTAGTAACAGATCCTCTATTTGTTTGGACAGAAAGTTGAGAGGATTCATTATCAATCCTCAAATCATCTCTCACCTCTCCTCCGATCATGAAATCCCCAAATTGGAACCTTTATTTTGAACTGATGTGTGATTCTAGTGACATTTCTTTAGGATTTGTGTTAGGAAAACATTGTGATAAAACTCTTTATGTAATTTATTGCACAAGAAAATCATTAAATGATGTACAAATCAACTATAAGAACACTGTGAACGAGTTACTTGATGTTGTGTTTGATTTAGAAAATTTTAGGTCCTACCTCTTAGGATCCCCCATCACTGTGTTCACTGACCATTCTGCTCTGAAATACCCTTTCCCAAAACATGATGCTAAGGCTAGACTGATAGGTGGGTCCTTCTCATACAAGAATATGACCTCACAAATCAATGAAAAAAAGGGTTTTGAAAATTGTGTAGCTGATCATCTCTCTAGGATAGATATTAATGACTAATTATCCTTCCTTTATGTGTCTAATTCATTCCATGATGAACACCTATACTCTGTGAGTGACTGCCCTTGGTATGCTGACATAACCAAATTCATAGTTACAGGAGTCATTCCAAAATTCTTAGGGACTCTATCTAGTAGGAAATTCCATTCTGATGTAAGACACTATGTGTTTGATGAACCATACATCTATAAGTTTTGTCCTGAATAAGTCGTTAGGGGGTGTGTCCTAGAATCTGAAGAAGATTCCATCCTTAAATTCTATCATTGTGAGGCATGTGGAGGTCACATTTTTTTCTAAGAAAAATTCTTTTAAGATTCATCAGAGTTGTCTCTTCTGGACCACCCTTTCAAGGGACTCTTATTCATTTTGTAAAAGTTATCCTAGGTGTCAACATGTAGGGTCCATCACAAAAAGTAATCAAATGACACTCACTCCCATCATAGTGATTGAAATCATTAACTTCTGGGGAATCAATTTCAAGGTTCCTTTCCCAAACTCTAGGCGATATTTTTACATTCTTTTGTTTGTCGTCTATTTCTCAAAATGGGATGAGGTGATTCGTACAAAATCTAATGATCATCATACTATGATTAGATATTTCATGTAAAACATCCTCTCTAGATTTGGAATTGCTAGGGCTATCATTATTGATCGTGGAACTCATTTTGGCAATCATCCATTCTCAGAACACATGGACAAGTATGGAATTTATCACAAAGTTTCAACTTCTTACCACCCACAAACCAATGGTCAAGCGAAGATATCAAATCGATAAATCAAAAAAATTCTGGAGAAAACAGTTATCCATCTTGGAATTATCGGTCAATTAAACTGTTAGATGCTCTTTGGACCTATCGAACTGCATTTAAAACCATTTTTGTAATGTCCCCATATAGTTTGGTTTATGGTAAAACATTCTATTTTCCAGTGGATATTTCACACAATGCCTTTTGGGCAATCATGAAAATGAATTATGACCTCTCATTGTCAAGAATAAAAAATGAAATTAGATCTCATTGATATTTAGGATCATAGGATGAAGGCTTATAAAAATTCAATGATCAATAATGCTAAAGAACAAGCCTACCAATCTCTAAATATTAAATAAAAAACATTGTACAAGGTAAAATATTCTTTTGTATAGTTCTAATCATCATTTACACCCAGGATATTTTATTTACAGATGTTTAGGCCCATAAATAGTGCATAAGGTGTAACCCCATGAGGCCATAGAAAATCAAGATCCCACCACTGGTCAAACCATTAATGTTAATGTCCATATAGTCAAACCATTCATTAAAACATTTCAAAAAAAAGATATTGAAGGCTTGTGTGAACCAAACATAGATGAGGAAAATATATAAACTATTAGGTGTTTTTGTCGAGCTAGCGATGTTAAAAAAAAGTGTTGCATGGGAGGAAACATGTGGTTTTCATGTTTCAATTCATTTAATTAGTACCATAAACTGTTGACATGTTCTCCATTTGTGAGTAAGGATGGGTATGAAAGGGGAGCTTTATATTCACCTGTATCACGTGGTGTGATCCCAAAGTAATACCTTACCCTTAAATTTAAGAGAAGAAAATGTATCATCGGTTTTTTATATCTATGTGTTTTTATGTTCAAGAAAAAATAAAAAAATCATTAGATTGTTGACATGTTCTACTTTTATGAGTAAGGATGGGTATGAAAGGGGAGCTCCATATTCATTTGTATCACGTGGTGTGATCCCTAAGTAATAACTTATCCATAAATTTAAGAGAAGACAATGTATCATCAGTTTATTTTTTTTTTTTTGTTTTTTAGGTTAAAAGTAAAATAAAATAAATATAATAATTTAGATTGTTGACATATTCTTCTTTCATGTTTAAGGATGGGTATGAAAAGGGAGCGCCATATTCACCCATGTCACATACTGTGATCTCTAATTAATACCTTACCATGAAATTTAATTGAATACATTGTAACATTAGTTTATTTTATATTTATGTTTTTGTTGGATAATAGAAAAATAATAATAATTTAGAATGTTGACCTGTTCTACTTTTATGAGTAAGTATGGGTAATAAAATGGATCACCATATTCATCCGTGTGATGTGGTGTGATCCATGACTAATACCTGACCCAGAAATTTATGAGAAGACAATGAACCATCAGTTTATTTTATTTTATTTTTATTTTTTAGGTTAAATAAAAAATATATGAAAAATTATATAATAAAAAAAAATTAATTATATGTTGTAGGTAATTCGGAAAATCCTATCACAACCGTCTAAGCTACTGGGACTCAAACCATTACTGAAGGGACACTGGGGAATACATTTTCAACATCAACCACCATGTGACTTCATTCCATAATTTTCATTTTCAATGTCTTCATTTAACTTCTCTCATACCCCATCTAAGATTTCATTTCATTAAACACTGGGGATGGTGTTATTCAATGTTGGGGGGAGATGAAATAAAATAATAGATTTTGTTTTCATCATAAAATGTGTGGAAGGAAAATTATCATAAACCTTGAAAATGATAACAGACATTGAAAACTCTAAAATTGGATATCAAATAATTTTTCATTATTGATTTTGTTTTTAATGAATGTTTATGTTCATGTGCATAGATTTTTGAAAGTGTGGTTGTCTGATTTGATTTTTCACTGTTTATATTTTCATACATTTATTTAAAAAAATCACAATGCACGTCCTCTATATTGTGGGGTATTTGATTGATTTCTTGGTGTCCATAATAAATATCATAGATTTGGGGATCATTTTAATTTTAAAATTAATATTCGAAAAAATCAATTGTGCATAGAGCAATAGATTGACCTAATGTGTTGCTTTTGGCACTTGGGCATCATGACGCCATAGTTTTCTGGCCCAGAGTTGGGCATTTTATCTCTATTTGTGGCAATTAGATTTTTTTTTTTGATTTAGTTAACTCAAGATTATTCTTGAGTATATGAGCTTCACTTGGTGGCCTAGGGTCTTTGAGCCTGGGAGTCATCGACAAAGTCTTTCTACATGGGTTGACTCGATAGTGTTAAATTAAATTACAATGGGAAAATTGCAAAAAAAACTAAAAAAAACTAAAAAAACTAAATAAACTAAAAAAACAAAAAAAATGTATACTCATCTTAATATTTAATTTTTATTCCTCCTAGCACGTCCATCTTTTCTCCCTCGAATGAAAATTAACCCCCATGTCTATTGTGACGCAGAACTCTTCATCATGATTAATTGAAATTGGATGAAATGTGGCGATGAATTTGAACTAAAGAATGGGACTAGGCTTGGGATATTCATATGGACCAAGATTTTATTAAATGATTTTATGGGTTTAAAAATATATTTGGTATGAGATTTTTGGGTGAGAAATGTGTATTAATATGTTTTTGGAAAAGGGAATTAAAATTTCATATTTTTGGAAAATATTTTTCTCGGGACTTGAAAAAATCTAGTTGGGGGTGTGTGATAAACCCCTAAAATAGGATAATATTATTTAATTATAATATAATATTCATGTGATTTATTAATCATTAACAACATTATTAGTGCATTTTACACTTTCAACATTATTTCACAATATGATTGTAATTCCTTCTTAAAATGCACTATTACATTGTACCTTCTTGAACATCTCATAAAACACATAACGGTCTTGATTTAATGGTTATATTCTATTTTATAGTCTCCCATGATATAAGTCATAATTCACTCCATTAGAGAACTTGAAGATTCAATTTGGAATACCACCAAAGTGGTATTTGAACCAACCACATTCTGGGCGAATTGATTTGGACAACATCACAATAAAAGTACATTAAAGTACAATATTGAAGCCCAATGATTCTGAAAATTTAATGGAAGATAGAAAATATTATTGGAAACATTTTATTTAAAAGTGGACTAAGCTAATTCGGATGCTTGAATGGTGTTCCAGGTGGCCCAAGTTGATGATGAAATACAGGGCCAGATTCTGAGGCCCAGAAAATTAACCCACCATTTAAATCATATCTTGTGAACCGCATATTATCCTAGGCTGAAAATTTACAGTATTTTAGAGGCCATACAGGGTTACATTTTTTCCTTCTATAGTGGACTATAATTCTTTTATCATGAAGGTCCATTCAGCGCGTCTTTCAGGTGGATGCATGATGGATTCTATTTTTGGGGAAGAGTGGAAATGTCTAATCTCCATTAATTTTCCACCAACCATTCAGAACCACAATTAATTAAAGGCACATGGGATAATGGGGGATTGACTAAAGGCATCCAAAATGTCTATTTAAAGATGTTTTGGAGGATTATTTGAAGGATCTTGGAGATTTGTTTTCATTGTAATGTTATTATGCCAATTTGTCTTTGTAATGTTCTTCCTTCTCAAGTAAGTTGTTCATATAAACTTAGTTATCAATAAAACATATTATTATTCTCTTATTATGGTCTTATTAATATCACCTTGATACCGTTTCCTCGAGGAATGAACTTATTCAAACAAACCCTTGTGATATTGTTCACACAACGGTGGAGTGATCATGATTTTGTTGTTTTTTTACTTCTTCAATTCCACCATCGTAAGTCAACTTCCTGCTTTCGTTGGGAGCATTTCAAAATGGAGGGATAGCTCTTTTAAGGGATGATACAAGGGAGTTTAAAAAGGCAGGATTAAATTTTATTTCTCACTCTTTAAATGTTATTAATTTCTTTTATTTGAGTTTCATTCATTCATTTATTTTTTTCCTTCCTCTTCCTTATTGAATTTATTTTCCCCAGTTTAATGTGCTAATTAGATCCTTTACCTTAGAGTGCTCATGAAAATGATCCTACAAGTGTAGAGGTGATTATAATGTGTTGTGAAGTTGTTTAATCTGTATGTGATGAGGTTAGTTTGAATTCATTGAATGAATACTTCTCGAGTAATTGAACTTAAAAATGTGAAAAAGGGAATTAATCCAATCCACCCCGAGCAATAAACTTGGATCAACTCATTTTCTCATAATTTGAATTCAGATAGATCTCATAGAGCTCTTTTAAAACCATATAAATTCAACCTAGTTGGCCACTTCATATCCAAAAATCCACCTCTCTATATTGTGTGTCTAAGGATCTTCTTAGGTCACTGAGGATTCGACAACCCAAGCTACTCTACGAGTGACCGATTAACCATTAGAACATGGGACATTTTGCTGAAATCAGGTTCATAGGGTTTTTTATGACTTTTATGGTTTTATTTGTTTGTATAGTTTTTAACATTCATGTGGATTTAAATTGATTTCAAAAATTTTAGTTGTTTTTTTTTGGTTTTTATCAATTTTAAAGGATTATTGTGGTTTTCATGGGGTTTATGGGGTTTAGGGGTTATTATGGATTTTGGTCTTTTTAATGGTATTTAGGTTTTTTTATCATAATTAGGTATTTTGGGGTTGTATGTGTTTAAGGTTTTTTATAGTTTTTAGGGGTTTTCATGATTTTGATTGGTTTTTATGCGTTTTGGGTTTTTTATGATTTTTATGGGTTATATGATTTTAATTTACTATGGGGGGATATAGAATTTTCATAATGTTGTAACTTTTTTATGGTTTATAATGTTTTTATTTCTTATTTAGGGTTTTATGTTTTATTATGTTTATAATGATTTCATAGGGTTCTTAGGGGTTTAAGTGGTATTTATTTTTTCATGTAATTTTTTGGATATGTAGTATTTTTATGGGTTTTATAAATTTTTACGTTTTAAGTTGTCTTAGGGTTTTCAAGGTATTTAGGGAATTTTTATGGGCTTATAATGTTCTTTTGATTTTTTTAGAATTTTCAATTTTTTTTGGTTTTCTAAAATTTTTAGGGCTTTAATGGTGGGTTTAGAGTTTTCATTGTGTTTTTATCCTTTTATGGGGTGTTAGGGGTTTCAAGGGTTTTTATGGATTTAGATATTTTATGTGTTTTGATGATATTTTATTGGTTTAGGGTTTTCAACATTTTTTAGGTTTTTTTGGGATATTAGTGCTTCTAGGATTCTATGTTTTTCACAAGATCCACAACCTAGTTGGTCATGTATCCATTAGTGCATCCACAAGATCCAGGTTCAAACCCAAGGAGAGGCATATTTCCATAATCTAGTAGGTACTATAGAAAACTTTACACTTTGCTGCACTATAGAATAGTTGTACACTATATAGGTACTCTAGCAGAGATGTACATTGTGTGGATATTGTAATAGTCATTGTAGCAGTATTGTTCAGTTTTGTAGCAGCTCGATCTATTCACCATGGGCCACCTATTTGGTCTTGGAGTATTTATGGATTTCATGCCACCCAGACCTATGTGTCAGTAGGAATTTCTAGCCACCTTTAAGGCCTTTGGACCACCTCAAGGCCTTCAGGCCACATGCAGTTGCCCAAGACATACTCTACAAAAAAGGAGTAGCCCAGAAGTGGATTCAGAGTAGGTGAAATCACTTAAGCAGAGAGAAATTGATTAATTAGAATGAGAGTGTATGGCTATGCCAACAAGACCAGCCTGTGTTTTCACATGAACCCTAGCAAGACATCCATGAGAAGGTGGAGTACTACTATCATGATGCAGATGCTAGGGTGGGTCATTTCCTTAATGATATTCTTGTTTACTTCATTAAGACCTTGGGGTCATGTAATCTCCTAAGCCTATGGGCCATGTAATCATTGAGCCTATAGGTCTTGTAAGGGTTCCCCCTCATCCCTTGAAAGGGGGGTTATCAAAAATTAATAAAAATGAAGTATTTCGGGCCATTCGGGCTAGGAATCATTGTTTTTTATTATTCTTTATGGTTTTATCATTTTTTTTTGTCTGGGGTTGGAGATATTTTTTATGTTTTTTATGGGATTTGGGGGGATCACTTTTTGGGGTTTTTAGGGTTTTAGGGGTTTTAGGGAGTTGTAGGGTTTATAATAGATTTAGATTTTTAGGGGTTATAATCTTTATTAGGGTTTTATGGTTTTCATAAGTGTTTTAAAGGTTTTTATGTTATATACAATTATTTGGATTTTAGGGTTTTTTTAGGAATAAAATTTGTTTATTTCTTTTTGTTATTTAGGGTTTTTAGTGTTTTATGGTTTCTTAAGGTTTAAGGGGGATTTTAGAAATTTTGGGGTTTTATAGTTTGCTAGATTGTTTAGATATCTTTAATGCTATAAAGTGATTTTAGAATTTTTAGTGGAATTTAGGGTCTTTATGGGGTGTTCTCTATATTTACAGGTTTTAGGTTTTTTATGGTTTTTAGGGGGTTTTGGGTGTTTTTAGGATTATATATGGTTTTATAATTTTTTTGGTTATTTAGGGGTTTAAGTGTTTTTTGGTTTTTGAGGTTTTCATAGGGGTTTGTAGGGTTTTTAGGGTTTTTATGTTATTAAAGATTTTAAGGCCTTTTTGTATATTTTTAAATTTTAAGAGTTTTATGGATTTTGAGGTTTTTATGGTATTTTTGGATTTTAGAATTTTGTAGGGTTTTTAGGGGTTATAAATTTTTTTATGTTTTTATGGATTTCTGGAGTTTTCAGGTTATTTAAACGATATTACTTTCTATGGTATTTTTAGATATTTTTAGGTTTTTTATTTTTTTTTAATGCGTTTATTGATTTGGAATGTTATTATGGTTTGGGGGTTTTTTAGGGGTGATTATCATTTTTGTGTTTTTAGGTGTTTTAACTGTTTTAGAGTATAATTGTTTTCATTTGGTTTTCATGTTTTTTTTATGTTTTTATGTTCTTCTGGATTTTTTTGGTTTTTTATAGTATTTTCTGGTTATTGGGGTTTTTTGTTGTTTTTTTAGGTGTTAGAGGTTTTTTTAGTTTTTATTATATTTTTGATTGTTTGGGTTGATATTTCAGCAACCATGATTATAATTCCTAGTTAGTAGATATCAGAGTATGTTTTCCTGGGTGTAGAGATTTCCACTCCATCTTTCTAACAACACAAGGTGGATAATCATTGAGCATTAATGAGTTTAGTTAATATAAGTGTTTCATGTGTGATGATAACCTTCATAGGTATCTTGAGGGATGGAAGATTATAACCATCCTCACTATCCCGTCGTGCTGGATTTGAATTCTTGAGGGTTAGAATACTTTGAGAGGTGTCTGATTAAATGATCCAGACCTTCCTAGTCCATTCCATTGTGGGATGTCTACTGTTTGATGTGTCTTAGGAATTTGAGGTGACACTTTTCAACACCTTTCCAAATTCCTAGTTTTCCACGTTTTACAACGGTGACTTAGCCCAATGGTGAACCATCGCAATGATGTCCCATGTTGGTGGTGCCTCGCTGATGGTAGATAACTTTGATGATGCCTCTCCCTAGTGGTATCTTGCTGCTGGTGTCTCACCCAAGTGGTGGATCGACGGTGGTGTATCACCCTAGCGGTGGCTCGCTAACAGTGTCTCTCCAATGTAGTGGCACATAGGGTGACACAATGGTTGTGTCTCAACCTATAGGTGGCTCACTCGTGGTGTCTCAACATGGAGGAGACTCACTTTCAGTGTCTCTCCCTGGAAGTTTCTCAATTGGGGTCCCTTACTGGCAATGCCTCATTAGTAGTGCCTCATATGGAGGTGACTCCTCTAGTGGTGTCTCACTGTCAGGTGGCTCGTCTGATTGTGTCTCACTAGTGATGCCTCATGGGCATTATTTAGTGTTCTTCTAGTTTTTCCCATTTGAAATATTTCTTTTACATAAAATAGGATTAATGAGAAATTTAAATTTCTTTGAGACTAATTCAAATAACATAAATTATATCAATAATTCCCTAAGAGTTGGGAGGCTTTGAAATGTTCAAAACAAGGGGTCATGTCCAGGTCGTACTTTAATGGAAAATCAAAACTCTATATAATCATGTGAATCTGATATGATCATTCCAAAACTAATATATCATTCCCCTTGTTCATTCCTTCTTGGATTCTATAGACTCCATATACTCATAGTCCTTCCTCCCATATGATTCTATAAACTAGTTAGAGTTGGCATTTTCCCCAGAGAATTTCTTATGGTACGCACACACCTATTTTTGGAAAAATTGGGATGTTTTGATCATTACTCTTCAAATTAGGATTTCCTTTATCTTTCTAAATTATGTATCACATGGTATGGGTATATAGATGGGTTCCCTATTGAAGATAGTTGATTCTAGATTAATAATGATAATTGAATTGGTTTAAGAATCAATATGATGGGGATTTAAAAAGTGATGCATGATCTCACTATATTAGTGATATTATTGATATTGTAGTTTTTATGGGCTAGATAACCACTAAAAATATAGGTCGTTGGGGTCTTTTTTTATAAATTGGATGGTTTTTGGAATTCATGTTGTTGGGTTTTAATTGGATTCTTATATATAAAACTAGTTAATCATGTATATTTGGTTAATAGATGGATTCCCAAGGATCATACAGTTTCAATGATAACCCTAAATTTACTAGAGATGTCTAATAATGGATTTCTTATTAAATATAAAATTATGTTTTACCTTTTTATGTGTGGTGATGTTGTTTTATATTGGGGATATGATGGCTTTGGTGTGATTATAAAGTAGGGATACCTAACTGGTTGTACTATAATGTGTTTTTGGATGTTTTTGTGAGTTGGGGGTTGGTTCTGTTAATATGATGAACTAGGAGGATGATTTTGAAGGTGTAAAGTAGTTTATTTCAAGAAAGTTTTCTATATTTTATTCAATGATAACATGTATAATGCTTCACTCTATATCTAGAGTTCATGGAATGATGTTTCATTAATGTATAGTGAATTAATTTACTTGGCCTCTTCACCAACAGAATGATAGTTACGATGTTCCTTGATATGTGTCATGCCTGATAGTTTCCCAGGTAGTGATAGAATAAATATACAACTATTAAATAATGATTTGAATGGATAGGGTTTGTTTGGCTAACATAATGGTAATGGTTGAATGGATTTTTTTGAAATGTGAAATTGGATTTTCGGAATGTTGTGTGGTGTTGTGCGTTTAGAGGTTTCATCCAAGTTGATGGTGTTGATAGTTGGTTGTTTTTCAAAGAATCCATAGGTTTGGATTGAGTTTTTTGTAATATATTATTTTTATATTCTTGGTATTTCAATAAACACCACACCCATGTTGAGAACTATGTGTCAAACTCGCACATTGTCACATGGGGGTGTTTTTACTAACATATGTGGAGGAGTATGGATGGCTAGAACACACACTTTTCCACTCTATCATCAAATAAAGGTAGGTATGGAAATTTATGTGATGTGAAAAGGTGTATTTGTGCTTTAGATGGTGTTTTTGATATCCTAAGTGTTTATGGACAAGGTGGATTGTGGCCCATGTTTTTTGAGGTGAGATGTCATATCCTAGATGTTTGTAGGCGATGTGGTTTGTTTCCAATGTGCCTTCTGGACGAGTTGTGATGTGATTCTCTAGGCTTCCTCTGGATGAGATGTTATGTGATGCGTTTGAGGACCTTCTATTTATGGGTAGGACCTATTTCTAGGCCCATGGGATTGTGGGAAGGATGTGATGTGGTATTCAAAAGTAATGGGAGTTCTAGGACGTACAATGATGGGTGAGAGCGGTATACCATTGGTAAAGTGGTGTGGGGTACCATATCATCAATGTTATTTATAATATATGAAATCACTTAACATGCATTACTTGCTGAGTGTGCCTCAATGAGGTTCTGTTTAGATAGTATACATGTTTTTGTGTTGTTTTGTTATACTGTTTTTAAACATGAGCATTATTATGCTTCCTTGACATGTGCACAAGAGACCATGGTTTTCTTCCTAAGTATACTGGTATGCTCACCCTATGTATATAAAACCGTTTTCAGGTATCCAGGGGGATTACATGGACCATGCTAGGCATTACTAGATCAAGCCTTGGGATAATTGTTCTGAATATGATATAGAATTACTTTATGGTTTTTAATATAGAGATTTTATTATACATGAATTAGTTTTATCTTATGCCTACATATGTGATGGTTTGGGTTTCTATTTTATATTATGTGTTAGATTTGTTTGTTGAAAATTCATTTTATCTCTTGATATTGTTTCATATAAAGGGTAATGCCTCTTATATTGTGAGATCAGTACAGCCTTGGTGCTAGTATCTAAACCCAGTTCTACTAGAGGGGGGACTCGGGTGTCATTATAGCTCTTTCATCATTTCTAAACCAAGAAGCGTTTCTTTGGAGGGAGGGGACATGACCCTAAAATATACTAAATAAGGGATTAGAAGGAGTAATGTCAAAACATTTCCAAAAAATTGGATTTCTGATTGTGCATATTTTATTTGGAACTATAAATTTATTGTTTGACAACTATGTATTCACGTTTAAACCTTAATCACCGAATTTAATATTAATTTCATTCACTAATATTTATTATCAGAAAATAAATTGAACCTATTTTATTTGACAAATAATTATCATCAAAAATATTTAATTAATTTTCCCTAAATTCTAATCATATAAGTGGTGGGATTAATTTTAATAGTAGTCCTGCATACGTTACAAGAAAGAACGTTTTTAATGTTAAAAAGCTCAAAAGATTGAAACTTTTTTACATTCAAATTTAATATGTAAATGATTCCAATTACATAAATATTATTAATAGATTTATAATTTATCAAATAATACATTTAAACGAATTTAAATTATAATTTAGCATTATAAATTATTTAGATTGATAGTCAGTTTTCAATTAATATTTCATATTTTTTACTATTCATCAATAAATGAAACTTCTGGGAAAAATAAAAAAATCCACCTTATATAATTTTGATATTAATATTTCAAAAATAATTCTTACTTTGTCAATATATATATATATATGTGTGTGTGTGTGTGTGTCCAAATTTTGTTTTAAAACATGGGTGCTATCAAAAGATGATGAAACTATCATTAGAAAAATTCATCATTTATGAGTAAAATTTTATTTATTTTTATACCATGTGTAGAAGACAAATAGGATGAATGTTATAAATTATAGTGAATATATATATATATATATATAATATTATTAAAAAATAATTTATTGTATTTATTAATACAATATTCATTTGGGTGCAGACAAATATTTTTTTATTAAAACAGTTCATTTATATTAAATTTGTTTTACTTTTTTACATATAATTTAATTTTAACCAATGAATCCATTTTACAAACATGTGTAAACCATATTTTCTTAAATTAGTTAATCTCATTCATTCGAACCATTCCAGTGTCTAGGTTATAAATCTTATGTCAAATAATAATATTAATGGTATAATGTTGTCTAGAATGACTCGACCATGCATGAAACACAAGTTATAGAAGAAAAACGATGTTTCATTTAACACAATATAAACAT
The DNA here is from genome assembly GCA_963277665.1 of Viscum album. NCBI lineage: Eukaryota > Viridiplantae > Streptophyta > Magnoliopsida > Santalales > Viscaceae > Viscum > Viscum album. The sequence goes on from OY728137.1 coordinate 1,065,500,901, forward strand.
GGTGTTGCGTATAATGAAATATAATCAATGAATTTCATAGAATTAAATATAAGAAATAATTTAAATTAATTTTAAAGAAGATATTCCATTACATTGTATAATTTTTTGAATCATAAACTATGTGTATCAAGATCACCCATTTTATTAGAAAATAATCTTACAAGACCATCAAAATATAAAAATAAAAAAAAATAAAAATCCTGTGAAAATGTTATTCAATAATGTACAATAGATACCTTTAATTAATTAACACATTTACTCTATTACTCTATTGAAATATTCAAACTCAAATAGGAATTGTTTTTATTACATTAAACATCCTTTATATTTACAATGATCGTAACGAAGAAAATTGTTATCACAGACCCCTCACATGAATAGAATTTAATTCTCTAACATATATACATGGTGTGAAATCTCCACATGGATTTAGAAATCACTAAGGTAATCAGGATGATTTGTTATCCAATGGTCAATCATTCCATAATGAATGCATTTTCCTTAATTTTTCTTATTCTTCGACAATACTAGTGGCGTGGGCTCTCCATGAACTCTTATATTTTATTTCCTTCCAAAAAATGTATCCTAATATTTTTATACCAACAAAATTGAAGTGCATCCAAGACCACTGAAATATTTCTTAGATATCATCAACATATTAAATATATTATGTATATATTTTTAAAATCCAATCTTGTTATAAATTTTTTTTTTCTTAAAACCATTCTAACTATGCGTGATGAATGAATTTTTTTTCTAATTAATGTTTATAACGTTAACTCAACCACTAGAAATCATTCATAGATAGTATATTATTATGTACATGTGTTGAGATTGAATTTCCTTCAATCAGTTTTACTAAAATAAAATATTTTGAAACCACATTCCATTCATTACTATAATTTTTTGATAGATCCATTATAGGGTGTCTATTAAATTATATTCATTCATAGTCTAATATTGTTTCGGAAACCTAGATTATATGGTTACAAGAATAATTTAGGGTACTTATAAAAAAATATGATATATACTAATCAAATTCATCTATATCTATATTTTTAACACCTTCACTAGTTGGTTTCATCTCAAGGATGAATTTTTCCAACACATATAATCATTATTATTATGTGAGAACTATTTTCAAGTTATGAAACCAATCATGGATGTTCAATATATTTAGTTTTTTATTAACAAAAATAGACCACTCAAGGTTGGGATGGTTTATAAAGAATCCATTATTTACAAAAAAATATTTTATTAGATGATTATCATGATTTAAAACCTCTCATATGAAAATTTATTAAATGGGATCCTACTATTAATATTTCCCAATTTTTTTGAAACATATCTATTTAATGAGACAACATCCATATTTCACTAACAAATGAGTACTATATAGTGTTTCGCTCACTAAACAGTTATTTAGTTAGACAATAATCCCAATATTAATAATTGTGTGTCTTGAATAGTTTATTTGATAACCCCATTTCCAAATCCATCAATTGGATATACATGACTCCATTATTACAGTAGCCTAATACTATTAGGTTTTCTTATTTAATTTAACCCAAATCAAGCACTGAGAATCAAAAATGGTAATAAAGGGTCACCTGGTTATGGCATGACCAACCCAACAAGATAATTTGATGTTACTTATACCATTCGTATATTAACCAAAATGATCATGGGAAACCACGTAATTGTCTGACCTACCTAGTTGTTTGACTGAGGTATTAACATGTGTCAATTTGGAAGCAATCTAATAGTTAGTATTTGAGGGGTTTCAATCCCTCCATATGATATCATGTTATTTCATTTATATATACATTCATATAATGATTTAATTTGGAGTACCATTTCTACCTCCAAATCAATATCTTCATATCCCTATTAATTTGTTACTCCTTTCAAACTCACAATTTTTGTTACCTATGGAAAATCTAAAATCAAATTTATTTACACATATTTATATACATATTGTATACAAGGTACATAAAATATTAATGTAATGGCTTATAATTATATGGAATCCATAATCTATATATGAGTTATCCTAAAGCCCTAGATTGAAAACCCCCATATTTATAGAAAAGGCATAAGCCTCCTGGCTAATTAGAATAACAACTTAAAGTCACTCTACCTATGGATTATTTATTCCATAGAGAATCAAATTTATTATAATTAAAATACCCAATATTTATTAAATATATTTAACATATTCATTAAAATAAATAACCTCAATTATAAATTAATGTCAAGGTAGTTGGAAATGATGTCCATTTATCATACTTTACATGAATCCACTTCGATTAGTGTATGTAAATTATACCAAAAATGTATATCATTCTAACATATTCAAACCCCATTTATAATTTACATAATTTATAACTATGAATAAACATATAATAAATTTAAAATAAATGAAATATTCAAATATTTATACGTGGTATAACCATTTAAGAATAATCCATTAACAATATATATATATATATATATATGAAATTAGGTAGTAATTATAGAAGTTACATAATTGTGAATATAAACATTTTATATTCATTTAATAAAAGGAACATCTCCTAACATGCATTATATGGAATTTAACAATAAATATCTGAATTTTTTTAATAATAAATGTTTTTATATAAATTTATTTTATAGAAACATTTTACATTATATATATGAAATTAAAAATATTATAATACCATAGTCTAATCAATATATCAATATAATTATAATATGGTCAAATAATTTCCAAATAATGCTATTTTTATTTAAAAATATCAAATTAATCATTCTGAACAATTAATAATTTCAAATTTAATCTATTTAATATTTTGGTTTTATTTTATAATTATTTTTAAATTTCTTCTTATGAAAGAAAAATAACCATTTCAATTCTAAATCATATGTAATTACTTATAATATTAGAAATGATATTATTAATGTTAACTCATTGATATTTGTGGAATATTTCTAATAATTTTTTTTAACATTTCATAAAGAATAACCATTTATTGATAAATAAATTTATAAAACCCTTCAATAATTTTATATATATTACTAAATATATCTTAAATTAATGATAAAGAAATTCTATAAAAATATATTCAATTAATTATTTAAAATATACATAAAAACAAATTCTCATGTGACCACATCCTAGCTGATTGCAGGGAGAAAACCATGTTCTTATAAAAAAGAAACCCATTACAACATAAGACACCTCATCCTCTAAAAATTGTGGTCCATATATTCTGGTAATTTTAACTAAACCATGTATAACACCAAAAATGGATCATGTTGTTTGTAATGCCACTATTTAAAACATGTTAGTAGGACACCAAGAAGGAAAACAACAATCATTTTAGTAGAGTTGATGATGTGGTTCTTTGAGTATATCTAGTGGAGAAAAATCAATCAATGCACTACCTCATTGTAGAATAGGTCACACATTTAACATATATAAACAATTAATGCGTCATTGGGATGAAATGGATAGTTCAATGTCATTGTGAAAATTTTATGGTAATTTTAGGTTCACATAAGACCCTTCAGGGTGTGTATTCACCTTATATCTTGCATGGATATAGTTTAAATGTGATTCTCTTTTCTAACATGTTAATCGTTTTTGAATGTGTGATTTCGGAAAATAAATAATCATTGTGGTTGTAATAAAATAGTATGGTTTCAAAGGGGGTGAAAAACCAATGTATATAGGGAAAAAACTAGAAACCAGAATATCTGATATCTCAATGCATATGGAAAGCCAAAATGATTAATACAATTCTATAAATGAAGATCACGGAATATATTGTATACCATACAGCAATGATTCCATTACATAGTATCAGTCATTTTCTAATGTGGTTGATAAAAATCACTAGAATGGTCGATGAAAGATAACAACCTCTAGTGGTATCTATGGGCTTAGCTGAATCGATTTTTTATACGAGCAGCCCACCCCATCCACAATGTTCTAATACCTCACTATGCTAACGATGAAGATGAATAGAGAAACTATACCAGGAGTTGCATCTAAGCATAAATAATTGGATCAACCTTTCCAATATATAGTAGAGTCATCCTTATTGATCAATTAAGGATGCTCCTTGTATATTTTTATGCCTTAAATCAGTCATTACAAAACATGAGTGAATATCGTGGTTAAATAATGCATCATATTCATTACTCCATTCTGGTTACAAATTATTGTCAATCATATTATTTAATACTAAATTATGTAGGAGGATAGAGTGTAATAATAATAAATATTCACCATTTATTATGCTAAATACTTGTTGAGAATATATAATATATCAACAATAATATATCCTTATACACATAACCATAAAAATGAATCTCATGCAATATAGGATTTCTGGAATACTTATTTAATACAATATTTATAAATATCAAGCTAATGGGAATCAAATCACATTAGGGGATCCATGCCACATATAAAAATCAATGAAAGGGTGGTGAAAGATATATCTGGATTCATTTATGAGTGGTTCATTTAATATAATCCATAGATTTAGATGAACATAATGGTATTCATGTAATATAATTATTTTTTATTACATGGTTACTATGTTTCCAGAATTCAAAATTTTAAAAAAATTAAATTCTAATGATGTTATATCTGATCATAATTTATTTGAAAATCACTTTTTATATGGGATTCAAGATAATTAAATTGGGGAATAATATTTTGAGATACTTATTTAATCAAATTATGTTTCACAATCTCTTTATCTAAAAATATTCGATGGTGTTTGAAGTTAAATTTCTTCTTAAATAATCTCTAGAAAATATTTCATTAATATTAGTTTTTAATATTTTATGGTTTTATTAAGTTTTTATAACCCCTTTCAATTGAAATTAAATGATTATAGCTAATGTTTAAGGCGTTTTAATGCTCAGTCAGCAATGGTTTTTAGAGTTTTGACCTACTTCAATTCTCTAAGTCATGATAGGTCTGAAGAAGATGAGAATTGATGTTGTGTAAATTAAAATAAGAATATAGTTATTCTTGGAATTCCCAAATACATTATTTATGAATAATTTAATTATAATATTTATTTTGTATGATTCTTTGGATGTTTTTTTATTTATATTTAAATGAAATGGAATAAATAAAGTGGAATTGTGGTACATTTCTCGTGACATATATTTATTTCATAAGGAGAGTGAGAGAATATTATTTTGAAATTGGTTTATGTGATTAATAGTAAATGAATAATGAAAAGAATATATAATATGGTATGTTTTTTTGAGTGAATACTAGAAAATTCTATTTCTAAATTCAATTATTATTATTAAATAAAGTATTGAATTCTAATTTCTTAGTATTAAGGGATGTAGAATAAGAATTGTTCTATGTATTATTCAATTTTTGAATAAATATTTTTTGAAATAAATATAGAAATTAAAAGTTAATGAGTTCATAGGACTAATCATTAGATGAAATCATATATATCTATATGATCATAATCGTTCAGTGACATTTCCTAATTTTGTTATTTGAGATGTAAATCTACAATATAATCAATATTTAGATAGCAATACATCTTGGAAGATTTTGAAGGCACGTAAATAATGTTCAATATTATTTATTTTTTAAGTAACAATATATTTGAAGAGATATTTGTGATTTTATTTTCAATATTAGTGAACATGTATCTTGAAACTACACCCTTTAGTGTGATTTTGGACAAAAATAATGAACAATTATAAAAAATTATTTTTCATCGTATTCGCATGTTCTAGTAGTGAAGAATCCAATATTGGGGAAGATAAATAACAATTAATAGTAGGACTTCCATTAAATTGTTGAACGTTGTCAAAATTATATATTATCTTATCTTTACTCATATACCTATGTGAGTTAGGAAGTGTTTTTAAATCTATATGCATTGGATTGAAACATTTTAAAGGGTATGACATAATCAAATATAGGTAATAAAATAGATCACTATGTATTAATTCACCTTCTCAATGAAGTAACTCTTTATTATTAACATTAGGATTAATGATGATGAGGATAATCATTGAAAGAGTTCTATGCAGTCATGAAAAGATATTATAATTAAAAAAATTAATTATTAAATATAGTTTAAATAATATGATCTAATATTTTAACATTAAAAATATGATAGTTAGCATCACCATTATTCAATGAAATGTTATTAAAGGATGTAACTATCTATAAGAGTTTTATATGCGATTTTATCAAATGGTTATATATGATGTAAAAATTACTTAGGGATGTAATGTGTTAAAAAACCAAAAAGGACAAAAAACATATCTTCTCTCTAGAATTATATAATATGAGATATTATATTATTAGTTCTTATGTATGGTTTTATTAGTATTATTAATGTAGTTTAACAATAAAGAGAGTTCCATTTTACAGAAATGATTGTCTATACAATATCAATATTCCATGTAAGATACATATATTTATGAACTAGAATGATGATTTACCCCTCAAAATATCAATTTTAATTATCCACAGTCAATTATTTTCATGGAGTAATTTTGGATGTTATGAAATTTTAAAGTTTTCATTGATAAAATTTCATATGGAGATATAGATTATTATCATATGACACCAAAGGTATTTTCTATGTTCGATGATCAACCGAGAATATCACGTGGATTACAATCCACCATGTATTATTTATATAATGCATGGGTTATTTATATTGAATCACTATTACTATGGTTTGAAGGGTACCTACAATGTAAAACTTCAAAATTTTATACCATTCTTATTACATCATTGGGTATGAGGTAAAAATGTTGTGGCTGGGTGTTTCACTAATGAGGTTTTCTATTAAGGCATAACCAATACATGATTTTTCATGTTATATAATATTTATGACTACTAGAACCAAAATATTCATAGACTGTGGATGTGTAAGTCCATACAAAGACATGGAATATGTCATGTGATTATATTTTTGGGTGTGGGGAATATGTTGTGATCATCTTCTTGGGAGAATGATATGAAATGTGTTCATCAGTCTAGTGCTTTTTTATATAAAGAATCAAGAACATATTAGTTATCTATAAAAAAATGAGATACTCTATATCCCATGGATAAATATGTCTGCTTAAAATGGATTTAAATATTATGATTACTTATTTTTGAGGCAACTAGTGAATTAATTTATTTTAATACTTTTGATTGATAGTGATCATGACATATTCTTTTATATTTACATAGAACTTATTCTTTAATATTGTCTATTATATTCTTAAATTTATGGTTTAAAAAATTACTAAATCTTAATAATGTTAAATAGTCATCATGGGGGTGAATCAATGTTGTTTTTTAAATGATTATTCGTTTTTTTACAAAGTGATTGTTCAAAAAAATGAGACAACTTTTTTTTGAATATAAACAAAATATTTTTTGATTATTTTTAAAAAATATTAATTATTTTGTAATATATACAGAGAATAAATAATATATTTTATAAAATAAGTTTTATAAGATATAAAAAATATTTTTTGATATGGTTTCCGAAGTGGTTTCATATGATGTGATATAAGATGAAAATTCACCAATTCTATGACACTTCAGTACATGTGGGAGATTGATAGAAATTTTCACTGATGTAAACGCATTGACATGTTTATTGAAAACACATGATGGTCAATACTAGGATTAGCCATGATGTGTTAAATATCTCTATGTCATGGTGTTATATTTGATTTTTGTGTGTAATGTGATAGAAAATGGGATGGACATATAATACCACTCAAATATATCATATTTAATTTTTTGTAATATTATAATGGTAATATATGGGGTTTGGATATTTAAATTAATTGATTAGACTCTAACCTACTAGAAAATAAACTTGGTAGAATAAATAAAAAATTTGTAAATTATAAAACATTTATAAAATGTTCCATTCAATAGAGTCAAATAGTTGGAACCCATGGATACATTATTGATTGATATATACAATGAATCATAGTTTGAAATTTTGTAAATATTTTAAATCATTGATACTCCACAAATTGATGATGTGATGCCTAATGGACTATTCACATATGTGTCAGAGGCGTCAAATTTTTTGTCGACTAGATCATTACTAATTCCAATGCCTTCTTTTAACCTTTAAACCCCTATTGGAGAAGAACCTATATAGATAGTTTATAATTATTGACATACTCATTTTTACCAAACATACAATGAAAAATGAATTAATAGAATTTAGTTAAACATGTAATGTCATATTGATAGGGTATCACTCTTCCGTGAAAACCAACACCTTGTCCTATATGGTATGTCTAATATACGAATTAACTTCTAAAAACATGTTAACATTACCAGTGGTGTTGGGAAGGTATCACCCTAAAATAAATGAACACCATATAACATAGGTGTGGGATCACAATATTATATAAATTATTAACGTTTTTTTCTGACGCTCTTGTTTATAATGGATTCCCACTAGTTTCTCTTTAACTTATTCCTTCACCTCTAAAAGTATATCAAAATCACTATACAATGATATTTACATGTCTACAAATACAAAAAAATTTCCTTAACTCATAGTGACATTGATTATGAAATATTATTCATGCTGATCAGGTGGAAATTAATGTCTAAATTTGTACAACTTGTGATTATAAATGAAATTTTATATTGAAGAATATACACACCTCTTATTTTCTCAAACTATGTAAAACAATATCATGTATACAAAATATCACAACATGCAGTACATTGGATTTAGGAATATATTTATCTATTTCTTCTTCTTCTTATTTTCTATAGGTTATAGAAACTAATCGTCTTCTTCTTTTTCATTTTTATTAGTTGTAATAGCTTCTCAAATTCTTATTCATGTGATTTATTAATCTTAGATACTCGATGATATAACACATATGAAAACATGATTTTAGTGGGTGGTTATTATTCTTTATTATTTTATAGTTCTCCAAAAACACATGTGAATATGTGGATATATTAATTATACAACTCATTTTTAATGTTCTTCAAATAGAATTATTAATGAAAAAATTATTCTAAAAGAATAAATAAATATTATAAAAAATATAGTTTTATTTTCCCATGATTTTTCTTGCTTTTCCACTCAAGTTTTATTATATGAATACCATTATTAAATGATCTATAGTTACGTAACATGACTGGATAAAATATTATTTTATTCTTAGTCAGTCGATTCATCTTTTTATACTAAAAATATTGCATAAAATCTGATCTCTAAATCTTCACATCCGTTTAAAAATATACAACACAACTATCTACATTATGGGACTAATTTGGTAGTGTGAGAGTTCCATAAATATATTATAATAGTTATTATTGGATATCTACACAATGGATTATCTACACATCATTATAAATCCTATAATATTTGGAAAATTCCATGAATTATATCTTAATTAAACTTCTTCACTCACATAAGCATGGATAATAATGTTACAGGGCTTAATAAACAACTATTTGGTATTAGATGTAATTTCACCTTCATTGTTTTTGAAAACTTCTTCAAATAAATTTATGCTTCAAGAAATACATATAGTTGTTATCTTTATCTGAACATACAGAGAACAATATCATTTCATGGATGTAATCAAGATAATGATGTTTGGAACTCAAAAGAACAAAATTATAATCAATACTTATTTATTTCCTCACAATTTGCAAATATTTAAAAAAATCATTATTCTTTGATCTTCTCTTTACGTGGATAAAGATCAAATTATTTTTTTTATTATGCATAGACCATGAACCAATGTGTGTTTTATAATTTATATATGATGATCAAATATTTATTTCATAAACTTATTTAGTTTCATATATACTAGAATCAAATTCTAGATACTCAATTTTTGATAAAACAGAACCATGAAAATTTCAGGTGTGTTAAAGTTTAATGTAGGGGACATCAATGACTTACATTAAGAAAATATTGATTTTCAGAGACTTATGCTTTCTTTTATGAGAATTATGTTTAGCTATAGAAGACTTATTCTCCTTCCTTTGTCAATTTTTATAAAAAATTTAATGTGTTGATGTAGGTAGTAAATCCATATCATGATGATATTTGATTGGAAAAGACTTACGATTGGTAGAGTTATGTGTTTGTAATCAAAGACTTATGATACATTCAAATCATTTTGTACATCAAATAAATCATTATGTTCATCATCAACATCTTATAATCCTAGAATACAAATACTTATATTCATGACATAATCATTTTTCATGAAATCTAAAATACATTTTTCAAGTGGTAGTTTGAACGAAATTCTTCTTGATCCATGGATTCTCCAAAATCCTTATGAGCATATTAAATATTATTGAAATAATTTTTGGAATTATTTAAATTACACTAAAATACTTCAAACTGCATACATTAGTGTTGTTGTAAATTGAATAATCAATGTAGAATATTTATATAAATTCATATGCCAGCTCATGTGAGTCTACTATTATCAAAATCCAAGACATATATTCATATTATCATTCATCCTTGAGAGTGTAACAATTTATTTCTGATGAGAAAATCATTTTTAATCCTCTTATGAGTGCTTCAATAGGTTCCAAGGAATTTATCCAATGAGTTGATCTAAGGAAATCTGGTCTTCACCTTTTCTATTTATTCCTCATGGTAAGAACTTCTCTTTCATGAGTGGAAACTCACTTGATCACTAGAGATCTAATATTCGCATTTACTCATATCATTTAAGTGATATTTAACAACACATACAATAAAAAAACTTTTGGGACATTCTATCTCCCATTTTTTATTTCTCAAATAAATATTATTCTTAGATAATGATTTTCTCTCTCAATTTTTGATTAAAAATGAAAAGGATAAGATTTTATTGAATTTGTTTTGAAAATTTAGGTAGATACGTCAATTTATTATCCCACAATAATGTATGATACCAATTGGGATTGATACGCATTGAAATAAAAATTTGTATGAAATGGATTTCTATACTTAATATTTATCTCTATATTTTGATTTCTAGTTTTGAGGATTTCAACCACACATCATCAATAGAAATGATTTATCTCCCATAATGAAGGATCCAATAAAATTACTTCTGAGAGAAGGAAAACTAAATTAATTGATTCTCATCAATTTCAACTGATTTTGTAAACTATAGAAAAAAAAATCATCCTATATAAATATAAAATCACACATTCCGTACAATCTGTCATCAATAAATCAACTCTTAGTCTATGTGGGAAAAACCTTTTTAAAAAAATATCGGGAAATGGTTAGGAAATAAGCTATCAATATTTAAAAATCATGTAATACTAGTACCTATTATTTAACAACATGGGACCATCACATATTTATGTTCATGATGATTTAGAAACCTTCAACCATATTTTCAAATACATCAAAACATTTCAAATATTAGCTATTCCCCACTACTTTATATAAACACTCCCCCATAATAAATAAATATAATCAAATGAAAATAATTTATATGAGAATGAAATTATACATCATCCTATGTGTATTGTAGATGACATAAATATTTTTATATTTAAGGTAAAATATTAATATATAATTTATTCACACATTTTGAGATCACACCCAAATAGATACTCTCCATCTTTCAAAAAATTTATCGTCTATCTTTGCAACACCACTAAAAAATATTGGGTTGGATTGGGTCTTAAAAGAACACCTTAATTTGAGAAATAATATTTGGGGAAATTTATAAATATTGAAACTCTATTTCATGTCAGTATGAAATTTATAAACCTCTTCATTTAATGTTCACTAGTAATTTTACATGTCTACCCACCCCTAGGAAATATTACATTATTTTCATCATCAATTTTCATATCAGTTTTAATGGTCTCCTAAATCATAGAAAATAGATCATTTTCCTTATTTTTAGCTTGTTATAGCTCTATAGACAACTTTAAATGATCTTAACATGTGGTTATGATATCTATAGTCATAGTCAATGAATTATTAATTAGTCTAGATTGATTCCATATAATTGATTTTTTAGAACATGAATTCAGAGGTTTATTCTTCTCATTCTTCAATCATGATTCTGGTTAAGGTAACCATGTCATACATCTGAAAACACAGTGTCCAATCATCTCTCACTTTTCACACACCAATTCATTATATTTTTCTTTCCAATTATTGGGTTTCGTCTCATATTCATCATATGAAATATAAAAAACATATCTAATATAACTATATCAATCTTCTATGTGACCCCTTATTGATTACACTTTTACCCCCGTTAAAATGAGATTTATGGATATCTTCTAATTTTGCAGGTTGTGGAATCTAAATCCCCAAATAAAGAAAAAATTTCTAGTGGTTTTGGAATCCTTTTCATTTATCATCATTCAATTCAATAGGGTTAATGATTAATATTTCATACTCACATATTGTTCTCTAAAAGAATCAATACATTCCTCTTTTACCAACACTGTATATAATTTTAGTTATTTCTTATCCTCAATACATTTTTCATACATAGTGGTATTTTAAATTCATTATTCATATCATTGACCATCTATTTTTCACAACTCATAGAAATAATCTAGTCTTTCAAATATAATATTTTAAAAAATATTGTTCATTTTCAATGAGGTATGATTCATTACAGTTGGTTTATTTTTTCTACACCTTTTCTACCGCTTGGTTAATGACTTATCTAATTTTCAAATTCTAACATATTTTCCCAGAAATCTATACCCAATTTATAAATCTCCAATATCTCCCAACATCTTCCAATTAATCATGTTCTTTTATTTTAGGTGAATTATTTCCAAATAATATTTCTCACTTATTTTTGGGATGTAACTCTAAAATTTTAAGTTTCTTTTGGGGAATAATTATTTTTTGAAATAATCACATACATACTTGATATATTTGTTTATATCATTGAATTATTATTCATATATATTTTTAAATTTTTTTTCATACACCTTTCATGAAAACAGATTTAGTGAAATAATATTCCACTAATCCATGAGATACCATTTTCATAATCATGTGGTTGGTCATTTTCTAGATAATCTGCAACTCATTGAGCCATCATTTTTCGCCTTCTTTAATGTGGATATCACTTCTAAAATTTGTGCCTCAACATTATACATCTCGACATATTGTTATGTTAAGTATTTTTATTCAACATTTTCAGTTGTATATTCACCACTAAAGAATTCAGATTTAGTGTTTTATTGTCATATTCCATTGATCCCAACCTCTCTTCCCAACCACTCTCTAAAATATGAATTGCAACATCATTAATTTTTATTATCTCAAATTAATATTTATCCATCACGTTCACTCATTTTTTATATAACATAATTTTCGGATGAAATGAAATCCATGGTGACATTATCTACATACACTAGAAGAGGTATTAATTCCATCAAACCATTCTTAAAAATTTATTTCTCACATTAATTTCATTGAAATTATTCATTAAAAATTCAATTATTTATTTTAAAGTATTCCATTTTTTTCTGGATTTTAAAATTATTGTTATAATGGTTAAGAGATCGGATTATTTTTCAATTCTTCATCTATAACATCGGTCTATTTCTGTTGTTATGACTTTTTAAAAATTAGTCCTCTGATATATGAAAATGTAAATACCAAAACATATTTGAGTAAATTTTATCTGGTATTCTTTAGATCCAAATAACATTATATCCATCACCAATCAAATTAATTACTCTCAAAACATGAACTTATACTACTATAGTAATAATAATCAATTTATTTAACATATCATTTAAAACTTTTAGTATGTTTATTTTGAAGTATTTCCTATTTAATTAAATCATTTTACTCATCTTATTATATTTTATTTTTACTATTTCTTATTGTATTATCAGATACCACCATTATAATAGTTTTAGAAATGGAAATATATTACCTCATCAATGAGGATTATTAAGACATAAAAATTATGCACTTCTTGCAATAAAAAAAAGATGATTTGGTTTCTAGTTTTATCAAAATTACCATTTTGAATTAATATCATTTTTATTACTTCTAATATCCAAATATTGGGAACCTATAATCTGATACCAATTATGATATATATTTTTCCATGATGACACACATTATATTGGGGCGAATAAGGTGTTGCCTTGTTTTTCAAGGTTCTAATTTTTTATTTTAACTTTTCAAATATTATTAGTGTAGAAACTCTATAGTTTGTTAGTTAATATGGGTATATACTTTTTAAACAAGCATAAAACACCATATGAACTAATTGAAATCATCTAATTACAAAATAGTGTATTTATAAGGTTTGGTACAACATGGGAATCACACTATTTACTTCATTTCAGATGTGTAAGGTAAATATTATACCCTAAAAACAAATAATTATTACAAGTATATTTTTTAAAGAATCATAATGATACCAAATCACACTATATTACATAAGTATTTGTTCATTATATTATATAAGTTATCAATGTATTATCCCTCTATAGTTTTTTATTTTGGACTCACACTAATTTGTCATTAACTCCTTCAGTTTCTACATGAAGTAGATCAGAATCATTTCACAGTGATTTATATTCATCCAAAAATAATATTATAATTCATCAAAATATAGTGAATTTTACTACCAATGAGTCCTTACAATTACTATATTCAATTATGATTTTTGATATATACCACATCTAATTCTTTATGTAATCATGAGTTGTGCACTCAACACCAATATTATATTGTAAAACTCATTACTGTAATATTGAGTAAAAAAATATTAAATGATGAATAACCATATCTTGAGGAACTCCACCTTATTCATCCTTATAAGTTACATAATATTCAACTTCCTTTTCTTATTTAAGAGAATAAATTCCATTAGATACTCACTGATCTCACAAATGTGTATCCATAATTCCAAAATGTATTTTTTATTCTTCTCATCTCTTCTCAATCATCTAAGAATCTTAATCAGAGGAATCTATATTAAAAACATATTTTATTTTTAATTTAACATATATTTAACATCTATATACACTATTATATTCCCATAAAAATTTAATATTACCAAATACAAATATTTTGGTTCCTGGTATTTTACAATGATTACATTTCCATAGAGGTATTAATTTTTAGATACATTCATTTAATGCTGTTAATTTATAGACTATGGATGAACACATTGTTTTTTATTCACTTAAAAGAATGGTATAATCCTAAAAAAAATAGTTCACAATATTCTCAAACTATCTATTCCTATGTGTATCAAAATATACAACACCCATATATTTTTCTTGGACCTCATTTTGTAGCATGAGACTTTTATAAAAAAAATAAAAAACTTATTATCTAATCTATAGAATATATTTTTACTAAAAAATATCTTATTATTTTGTTCATGGTAAAATGAAAAAATAAATTAGTTATCCAACTTCAATCATATAGGCTCAGTTCACAATAATATTGTCCTTGACAAATAATATATCAATAGTTGATTGAACATCTTCAACATTATTCTTGAAGTCCTAATCTAATATATTTTAGAAATAATAAATACTTTTCGTGATACTTCTCATTTTAACATAATAAAATAAATATAGTTTCACGTTTTAAATATGATTCATGATTTAGGAATTTCAAAATCCTTGATTTATAATCCTCATATATGTATTTCTTCAATATCCTACAATTCTAGAAAATGGTTTTCATTATTCATTTACCTTCTGTTTCCATGGATGAGTATCATCATTTCATTGTTATTATGTTTGGAACACATGCCAATTTGGCTATTTTTTATTCTTATACCATGATCGAATAGATCTTGAATCAACCAATTTGGATTTATTTTTATTAGATTAAAAATATAGAAACTTGATTTTTCATACAACAAAATTTTATAAATTATCTAGGTATAGATGATTTATGTAGTGGACTTCAATAATTTATCATCTGAAATAATTATGTTTCAGAATAATATTCAAATTTTTAAAAGAGTTATATTTATTTATAGAATAATTATACTCTTTTATTTTTCATTTTTTAATATAATTAAAAGGATAATGATTGGTAGTGAATTCATACAATGAATCTTTATGATTGGAAAATACATGAGAAAATTATAAATATACAATAAAATATAATATCTTATGTCACCTAAAATATATATTCTATTTTCGTGAATCATTATTTTTTCTAGAAAAGGATTATTATCATACTTTTAAGAGAGTTAAACACAAGACAAAGAAATTTTTAGGAACTCCAAAAGGCATATTTCTATATGTAACATCGGATTAATTTGTTCTTGTTTCAATACTAGTCAATTCTACTAAAAAAAACCTAAAATTTCACTAAATATATATTATAATTATTAAAATGATTAAAAATTCCTCAAAATACAATTCTTATAGGTCTAAAAAATATTAAATTATAATTAGACCATCACAATGAAATCATTTTCCAACTTAGTGTTTCTCCACTTGAATCAATCCCAAGACAGATCTATTCATAATATCATTCTTCTAGAAAAGTTTAAACACTGATTATAACATCCAATATTATTTTTTCTTTTTTGGTGGGTTTACTTTTTGTATCCTAGGAATATTTCAATTATGTTATTCTAAATATCTATGGTCTTTTTATTTTCCATTTATTCCACATTTCAGAAACAACTCTTTCATGGGATAACACTCACTTCTTCACCAATGATCCCATATTCACTTAAAACCATATCATTCAAATGATCATTAAAGAAAATACAATCACAAACCTCTTAAACATCATAATATATCATTATACATATATATAACCATTTTATAGTAAACCATTAGGATGTGGGAATCCTTTCCATGATTTTAGAGACATGTTCATTCCATTAATACCCTTAGAGAAAGGAGATCATTTTAAACATCGTTGTGATTAATATCATCTTCATGTTAATAAGAATGGAAATAATAGTGTAATAGAGAGAAATAATTTGATACTTATTTTATTATATAAATTTTAATTATAATTATATGATTCATTGATATAATTAGTTTTACTTTATGTTTGTCACCTATTTTGTGTAAGTGTTGTCCCCTTTAAATCTCATTAGTTGTCCAAATAATATAGTGATATAGGACATATATGTAATTAATTAACACTATTTCAATTAGTCTTAATAATCTATTAAAACATCACACCGAGATGAATCAATGATACCAAAGTGTCTTTATACAGTATTTGAAATTTCTAAGATCATCGAGAACCATGAAATGGGTCAATTTTTCCAAAATTATCAAGGATTTTCATATATATTAATATATATCAAAAATTCATCATTTATTAATAAAACATATATCTCATGGGCTTCAAATATCCCAAGAGTGGTCACTATCATTTTCTACATTAAAATGAAAATAGAACTAGGACATTGGAATAATCCATGGTTGAGCTACTATTGATGACTATGTTCAAACACAAAAATTAAATAAAATTCCACTCAAATGATCACTAATGATGTTATGCACCCAAAAATAATTATATTTGTCATAAATATAAATATTATAATTTTGTAATTCATACATCTATAAGAAAATGTGGGACCAAGAAAATTTCAATGGTTTAGGGAATGCTTACATGCTATAAGGCGATTTTGTGGAATGAAATATTGACTGAGGTGATTCTATAGTCATTAACATGAGACTAAGTGCATCTAATATTTTATTGTTTATATTAGACTAACCAAGATTAAGATATAACATTGGTCAGAGAGAAAAAAGATCCCACTATCTACTAACCCAAAGAAATATCACAACTCCTTGGGCCCTGTTCTATGTGATGGAAATTCCAAATATGGTATTAAATCTAGAAAAATACCCAAATTTTCTATATAGAAAACATACTGACATATGGAGGAAGTATTAGGTGACATTATGTTATCAAATTACTGTGGATACTCTCTTAAAAATTCTCCCTCAATTATTTATATCATCCAAACACATTTCCAGACCGTAACACATATGGTTTCCAAAAAATATATCGCTCTAGAAACTTTTATAATCAATGAAGCCCTTTTGTATACCAATTTTTACTGTGAATTCCCAATTTTTTTTAAATTTTGAAAATGAAAAGTAAAAATTAATATCCTTCAATGCGGATAATTTTATATTGTTTCTCCAATCCCATATTTAGACTGAAAAACATTATGGATAAGTAGTGGTTAAGAGGTGTTCTGAATTGACTATTGGGTGATAGGATGGAAAATGTTTGATTCAATAAAACCAAAATAGCCAATGCGACCCCAACATTAGTATATAATGTGGTGGATATGATCAATATATATCCCAAATTCCATAAATATTATATTAAATTTTATTAATTTAATTTATATCTCTATTAACGCTACACTTATTGTTCATATTATAATTTGGATACATAATAAAAACCGAATAAGAGTCGAGATAAAAGGTTTATGAATACCTATCAAGAAAGGGACATCATATACCCTGGTATTCCTCTTGATGGTTCTCCACATAGAATAGACACACATGTGTATAATAAGTAGTCATTAACTATTTAAAAATTTAAATGACCATAGTAAAAACCTTATGGTCAAGGT
This sequence comes from Viscum album, assembly GCA_963277665.1. NCBI lineage: Eukaryota > Viridiplantae > Streptophyta > Magnoliopsida > Santalales > Viscaceae > Viscum > Viscum album. The sequence goes on from OY728137.1 coordinate 1,065,519,498, forward strand.
AAGTTTTCAATACCTATAAATAAAATTGTTTGTATGGATAAATACTATCATTCATATTTTTTATCTAAACTTCCTTTTATAAGATATTGTTTTTTATTCTATAAACCCCTATTTTGGGGAAAAATAAATATATATTATGTATAAAATTCATGTAATGAAAATGTGAACTAAATTATGGAATAAATATGTATATATGGTCATCAAAAATATAAATGAAACTAAAATAATAAAATGAAGAGAAAATTTAATACAATTAAAAGTGGAATATGATTATAGTAACTCCTCCCCAACATCATTTATTTTTTAATCCAAAATATATTTATCACATGGAAATATATGTATATTAGGATCAAATTCAATCCTCATGATTCCATTTATTCTAATATATGTTATTTTGTTTTCATAGGAATTATAATAATGGGATCATTTATCATTAAGGAACTCGCTTATATTGATCCTTAGCCACCCAAAAGATCTATACGAAATTATATTTATCATTTATTTACTATTATCCCCTATTTAAAATTTTTGGATTTTTTCTTAATGTTTATCATTTGTATTTTTATAGGGATTTCTTCTTGATTATGATCAACTTAAATAAGAAATTAAAAGTAATAATTTAGCCAACATAGTATACAAATTCTCATGAAAGGCTTTATAAATCATAAAAAATATTGTATCCCAAAAAAATAGCACTAGGGCATGATAAACAAAAAAATTCAAAGTTGTATGATCTCAGCCAATTTAATCTATTTTCTTCATTTTTTGGTCTATATTAGACATATGAAGAATTTGAGAAATTCTCATGAACTCTTAGATAGTCTACACCATCTTTTTATGCCACTATACCAAATGGGGACCAATAAAAATAATCTCTTACATGTTCATACATTAAATATGGGACAAAAATATCTCTCATATAACTTATTAATTGGTGTCATACATATAATGGAGTAGAAACTATTATTGTATGAATACTCCCCCAGAGGTAGATGATCAGTACAACTATAAAAAATTAGGAATATAGTCTTGAAACATGTTTATAAGAACATTATTAATCATCCTTTATTATATATATATTTAAGAGATAAAATTATACTCTCATTGAAATATAATTTCCAACAACATACAATGATGACATCTATAATCTAGAAATAAAACAATAATGTTTGTTAGAGACTATAATATAAAGTAATCAATAAAACCACATGATCATTACCAGATTTAGATCCCCTAAAATCCCAACTAGTGTCTTATCTCATATGATATTAACGTGATCCAGAATACTCATTCCATTATAACCACCCATAAATAATCCATATAATTTCACTGTATAGAGGTTTGGTTACAAAATCCCTTAATATAATGTTCCAAAATAATTTTTGTATGTTAATGTACTTGATAATACCTAAAAGAACATGGTGTTTGGTCATCACCCATTTACCAGTTATGAACCTGGGAAAACAATTAAAACAATCAATTTAATTCAAAGAAACAAATATTATTTTCCATTTTATTGATACATTTCATTAATGTCATATATCATGATAAATTAAAAAGTTATATTTTACCATAAATATAAATAAAAACATATCTTCTTGAAGTACAGAGAAATCCGATTATGAAAAATAATATTATTCAAGGATATGATTGGAATATTTATTTTAGAGAAATTACAAGTGGTTGAAAACAAAAAAATAGAAAACATAAGTCGTTTGGTAGTGATATGGGATGTAATACTCTTAGGGTGGATTGTAATTCATGTTGAGCTAAAATATATTTGATATATAAGAATCATAATCACTCAAATGGATTTATAAAATGATTGTGTGATTTTATAATGAATTTTATATAAAATTTCTCTATCCAATAATCAAATATTGTCCCAAATAAAATCAAATCATTGGTCTGGTGATAGATTAAACTATGGTTTGAATAATTTTAAACCCTGAATGTGAAAATTATTGAGGAACCAAGAGATATTTAATTCCTTAATCCACATAATCATTTTTCATCCATTTATCTAAACCCCATATTATAGTGATTGAAAGAGATAAAAATAATAAATTTTAATCACAACATAATTCGGAAAAAATTAAAAAAATGATAACTCATTTAAATAATAATAATCATGTTCTAAACAAATCATCCATTAAATATGAATAATAATTAAAGAAATTTTTATTTATCAAATAATATATTAATTTCAAGATATATAATACCACTAAATAGTTAAGAAACCCTTATGTTCAGTGAAGTACTAACAATATTTCTTAGTATGAGGAAATCATTTTATAAAAAAGATTTTATTCATAGAATAATATCTCATTCTATGATCTCATAGTGTTAGATTTATGTTTTGTATGTCTCAAAACCCCAAATTTTGTCCCACTTGAGTGATCTAGGATTTTTAATTTTAATTCCCCTTTAGTCATGGGTTAAATGAGGTCTGTAGGGGTAGATAGATATTATTGGGTATCTTTATTAAAATACAGGTTTCAGTTATATAGTTATGTACAACATCAAAAAACTATTCCTTCGCCTCTATATCCAAAAATGAAATATGAACTATTTTTTAGACTTTTTTTATCTCAAAAATATTTTACTACAAAATTTTCCTATAAATAATCATTGTGTTTATAGCATTCTTTAAACTCAACACAAATTCATAACATACAACATATCATTTTATAATTGTTGAAATGTATTTTTTGAATTAGTGGGTAAAAATAGTGGTAGAAAAATTTTGAAATAAATGTTGTGGTAAAATATGGACATATTTAAGGATAATAAATTAATAAAATTCATGTGGATTAAAAATTAAAAAGGTAACATTATACTCGAAACATATTTTATTCTAAATTTTGATTTTAATGCTATTTATTTTAAGAAAATAAATATTTTATAGATAATATATATTGTTGATATGAATAATATATATTATTATACCAATACTATATAAACTAAATTTTTATTAGTAATATATACAAATGAAGAATAATAATGTATAACACTTTGAAAAGTAATTTTCTTACAAAAGTAATTTTTTTATAGATTTTATTATTTTATTTAAAAGTAAAAATCAATAAATTTTTAATATTATTTTTTTAAAGCATAAATAATTGATCCATTATAAAAATACTATAAATCTATTTTTTTTCTTCTTATTTTTCAAAAAAAATTGTTTTTTAGAGAATAGTGAAAATATTATTTTTACCAAAACAATAAATTTATATTTATATATGTAATTCAGGGAAGTATATATTCAACATGATGGATTAGAAATTTTTTAATGAGTAATAATATAATTTTTAATTTCCATTTTAAATTTATTAATCATATGATTTGTCTTTTAGGAAATTATGTAATGTTTTCCAATAAAAACAATTTTTTACCATTATTTTAATAAAATAATATATGAAATTTTTTTATATTTTGATTGATTTTAATTCAATATTAATAATATTTTTTAAAAGTTACAAAATTTAAATAATGAAAATAAAATATATTGATATTTGTATCATACAAATATGTTTTACTCTCAAAAAAATCATTATTTTTAAAAACGGGTTTTTATAGTTTGGATGAAAAATATGTAAATAACTAATTTTGTATAGATATTAAAATTTTTATTGATGAAATTTATTTTATATTTGGAAAAAACTATTAATAATTATTTGAAAAATGATATTTTATTTTTTGTAAATAAATATAAATCATGTAAAATTTAGTTTCCACATAAAAAACCAGAAATGACAGTAGTTTGTACTCTAGGACTAACATAGTTAAAAAAAACGAGTATAAAACGTATCTGAAGATGAATGGTGAGTAATTTTTTGCCTTATATTATATGCAATACATTATTTTACATTTTTTATCCACAATACATGTTTATCAAGATATCCTTTTATGCTTAGTTATAATTATTACCAAAATGACATTTACGTCACCTAGAAAATGGGCATCTCATCACCCAATGAGGACCGGTCAAGAAATTAATTTTCAACCATAAACCCTTAAAAAAAATACTAAAATTATATTCTTATTTCATTTAACTATGACTATTATAAGAGGTTATTGGATTAATAACCCCATTTTCTAGGAATCATACAAATAAAACACAACGACTTGAATGCAAGTACTCTTTTTTCAAAAATTATTTTTATTTATATCTTCAACTTTCAATTATTATTTTTATATCTCTATTTAAATATTGTTTTTATTATTATAATTTTTTTTTATTATTCTAATAGAATAATTATAAACCATATTTTTCCTTGGGTATAATGAAAATCAAAACACCATTCGTGGTCTATGAGGACTACAAACACCACTAAGCAATGACTTACATTTTTCACCATAACATCACATCAATTGTAATAATATTTAATTTTAAAATTAAAATTAAAATATATTATATATTTATTATTAAAAATAGGTAATTTATAATTTATCTTCATTACCTCACAATCATTATGAAATGAAATAATTAATTAGGTATTGTGTGGCCTACCACCTGTATGATTTAAAGTATATAATTTTTCATTTAATTTTCATTATTATTTTTTAAAATATTTTAAAATGTAATCCAGTTTGGTGATGGAAAATATATAATATTCTTAATCATTTATAATAATGACATTATTTAAAAATAAACTACTTTTATGATGATAGTCACTTTGTATTTATGTTATCTTTGGGTTTGGGTCGGTCTCACCGCCTTTTAGAATAGTGCTATAAAATTACATCAATGATAAAATGATAAATTAATTAATCATAATATATGATATAAACAAAAAAAATATTTTAATTTATCACTATAATGGTAACATCAATATTAAATTATTTAATTAAAATACGGCCATTCATTTATTTAAAATCAATAAAGAATGTTTGTCGCCAATTTCATCTACATGAACCATAACCAAATATTCTATATAATGAAAAGTTAACATTATATTATAAGTAATAATTTAGATCAAGGTTCATAATCAGGTAATTAATAAGTTTATGTGATTAATGATAAACACCACATCTATTATAGAACTAGTTCAAAATGTTCATGATTACTAACATGGGATATTGAAAAAAATCCAACATTCATATAAGTAGAGAATAATTATAAATGAATTTTATAAATGGTAATATATAATACGAATTATTTTTAATAGGTTATTAATATATATATTTATTTATACATGATATTCATTTTATTTAGAATAATTATGAATTTATAGTATTGGGTTTTAGATCATTATTTGGTTTCCTTAAGATATGATTTGTGTTCAGCTCTTATTCATAATTTTAATTGTGTTATTATTGTATATGGACTTATTGTTATCATTTATTTCATGAAATAAATTTAATTTTAAAATAAATCACATATTATAACTTTCATTAAGTTTCCATTCTAAAGGTCGTGAAAATATAGTGTTTTTTTCAACTCAAATATAATTTTATTAGTGTTTTAATATATCATCTGGAACATAATGTTACATGATTGGTTTCCTCCGAAAAAATCCCATGTATATATAAGTTAATAATTTCACATGTTTATTAATAATTATAAATTAAATATTCAGTTTTCTTTGAAAAGGATGATATGTCTAACAGCGTACCCTACATCCAACAATGGGTTTCTATAATATCTTACATTTCATTAAAGACTGAGTTATACTAAAAAAATAATTCATTATTAATATTATTATTTTAAATAGAAGTTAGTGCCTAGACATTGTACTCGAATTAATGAATATAACTAACTATATTATATTTACACATGTTTTTTTAAAATGTTTTTACATTATCAAATAAATTTTATAGGCTTCAAATTAAAATAAACAAAATTTTATGCATAAAATACTCTAATATTTTTTATTGGTAGTTTTTCTGCCTTTTGATGGAGATCATTTTTTTAATTTAGTTTTTCTCACTTTTATAGGTTATATTTGACTGAATAAAAATATTATTTGGAATTTTTAAATCAAAATTTACTTTTTTTTGAAATATTGGTATTTTTCTGATAAAATTCATATTTTATTGAATAATGGAAAATACTGCATTTTAGTTCAAAACTACTTCTTCATCTCATTTATTTATATTTTTAGATTTTAATTTAAATTGTTATTAAATTATATTTTTTGTATATTTGGATAATTTAATCCAATTTTGGTCCTTAGATGTATTTTGACATAGATGTTTGATATAAACACATGCCAACCTTTTGATGAGTTTTACATTAAAAACCCCATTTTCTCATTTTTACAATGAGGATTAAATTTTAATTAATTTCTACACTTTTTGTGATATGAATTTAGAAAAATAGATTCCATATTTTTAATCATATATTCCAAATTATTTATAGGGATCTATTTTTTTGGATAGCCTGAATAGTGACATTGGTAATAAATTTTATTACCACAGTTAAAGGTAAATCAGGTAATTACAAGGTAAAATTAATATTATAATAATCTAAAACAACCATAACACATGTGATAATTAAATTCAATGTGCTTATATATATAATTATAATATTAAGGTCTATTTTAGTACCACGTGGTGCCACATAATTGACTTTATATCTTTTAAAATATTATATTAAATGAATAGTCATTTTTTACACATTTGTTTTTAAAAAACATATTACAATAAAAGGGGTTACAAAATGGATCTATTCTTCTATAAATAGTAACTAGAAAGATAATTATATTAAAAAATTATCGTAATTTATTTATAGTTATTAATAATGAAATAATAATATTTAATTTTGACACAATTATGATGTTTAAATTAATTAATTAATTAATGAATAAAATAAATTAATTTAAAAATATTAAAATAAAAAATATTTGACATAATTTTCGTCATAAAAAAAAATTATGGATATATTTTACATGTTTTTTATGATCTTAAGAGGTTATTATAACATATATTGCGGTTATGTTATTTTTAAAAGACAACTAAAAATAGTATTAGAATTGACACTATTGGAACTTTTAAATATATAATCGACTATTAAATATTATAAAATTTTAAAAATATATATGATTCAGCCAATTGGTTACAATAAGTCCAAATATTTCATAAATGACACTTTTTTTGGTCATTTTACATGTTACATTATGTACATTAATCCACAAATTTTAAATAACATAATATCACGGTATGATTAAAAATGATAAAATAGGGGTTAAAAAAAGATAAGGATTAAAAAATATTCATAACTTGTCTAATTTTATTTTCATGATATTTATTCAATGAAAAATCAAATTATCTTTTAAAAAAATCATTTTGGTACCATATGGAAACGAAATTGATTTTATATTAAATTAATATTTTAAGAGTTTCCAAGGGTGCCCCTCCCATCTCATATAAAACTTTATGCACTCATATAAAATAATAACATATTAAAAGCATATGAGCTCGGACAATCTCTACCCAAAACTGTTTCTAGAATCCCTCACCACATTCTTGAGGCCTTATTTTCGGCATAAAATCTTCATAGAGGTGATATAGAGTTATTTAAAGGTAATCAACTGAAGAAGAGGTATCATTTGAAAAATCCTCTATTTTATTTCTACATCCACTTAAATTAAACATCCTTCAACCATGATGAAATAATAAATTAATAATTCTAAATATATTTAGATGTTATTATGTTATTATCAACCTTTAAATCCATTGAAAAGTTTATCAAATGGAAAAAGAACATTTCGTTCATGTGTACGGCGAACTATAGCCTCGTGAACCGATATAGTTCATTTTTCATTTCCATATATCAATAGCGGATATAATGATGGAATAATTTTTTATATATGATAATAATGACACATTTATCAATTTAATTGAATATTAATTCAATAATTTTCTTTCTTTTCAGGTACATAAAATGGTAACGTTGTTTGTATGTACGTGTTAAATATCACCGCTGTAGAGCGATGTGAATCATTTTTATTCACCAAATAACATTTTTGCAATATAAAAGTATATTTAAATTATTGTTTTGAATATAATTATATTATTGTAATTATGGAAAAGGAAAATAATAATTACCTTATTTCTATAATGAACAATGAAAAATACAAACGTTACTCATGCGTACGTATGACCTACTAACTCAATGATTAGAACATTCTTCACTTTTCATACCATAAATTATTGGTTTTATTTTAAAATTATAATTGATGAATAAAAAATTATTATTATATCATGTACTTTATTCTAGTGATTATGGACTTATGGCCACATAAACTAGTTATATTAAACCATGTTCATTTTTGAATCAAGTACCGAATATCGACAAAACATCTGATATGAACATAAGGAAGTATGTATGTATTTTAACAATGTAATAACTCATATAAAATAAATAATTTTTTTTAAAAAGGTTCTCAATAAACTATAAATTAACCTATATTTTAATCTATGATGAAAAGGGAACATGTGTGATGATTCCAACTTAAGGTAAGGGACTTCATCTCATTTACCTTCCATTGAGGCATATTTTGATAATATACTCTCATTCGTTTATATAGTGTATAATATACCCCTTTGACATTTAATTTCCTTCAATTTATTAAAAAAAAGAATATTTTCATACTAATCATTTTAACTTCATTGAAAAATTACAAAAGAATGTTATTAACATACATAAGGACAATGACTTTTCCACCGTCGTGTCCATTTTGGTATTTGACATCCTCTATAAGCCAAATTATTTTAAGTAAAAATAAATACCATATTCCCTTTTTAGTAATTTTTTTAAATGGTTTTATTATTGTTTTATCTATATCAATATCTTGTAATAATTCTTTTAGATTTCAAATTTTATGAGTGAAATGTTGATAATTGCATTATTTTATGTATTATGATTATATAATGGTACATAGACTTTTGACAGGTGGTTATGTGAAATAAGAAAATATGGGTGGTTACAAGATATAGATAATATAGGTGGCTTCACGATAATCCAATGATGTGTGGCTATGGTATAACTTATAATACATTGTTTATCGAATTCAACCGAATGACTATTCTATTAAGTGATATATGTAGAAGTCGACTGTATGGTTAGTCCTTTTAAGTATGATCATGTACCAAGTTGCCTTTATATGTTATATGTGATTGACATGAGTTTTATTACAATATTTTGATTACAAAATGGATAATAAATGATCTTATAGTCGGTGAAGCGTACATACTACTTCATTAAGGTGAAGTGTATTACATTATGATAAAGTATTCATAGTTTACTTGTTCTTTAATTAATAATAGTTTTTTATTTCTTTGTGTAACCCTTAGTGTGTTTTTTATAATCATACCATGTTTTGAATTGTTTTTATATGATTTAAAAAAGTATAGAGTCAATGATGGGATCAAGGAAAATTTATCTTGTTGAAACATCAAACAAAAACATGTTTCTTTTTTAATGTTTTGTTTTTTATAAAAAAATATATTATCATAAGAAGTCTCTAAATTGTAATTTTTGGTTCGTTATGTATGTGTTAAGGCATAATTATATAAATATCTAAACATGAAAAGATAATTCATGTGAATGACTGTCAAATTATTTACTTTAATCAAGATTAAGTATTGTTTAATGATGGGGTCTTATAGGTGGTAATAGAGGAAGGTTTAGACAAATTTGGAGATTTAAATGTTTTATTAAAATTTATTGATATCATCATGGGTTTATAATATTATGGTTGATCAAATGATAAATTTACTAGAAACCCCTTTTGATAATTAATGTTCTGAAGTATTTTGGTGACTAATTGTATTTTTGGAGACATACACCTTTGTGGAAATTGTGGGTAATTAGTTTTTCGGGAACATAATGTGAACTATGAAATAAACATTGAGGCTGAAATATGTAATAGCTATTTTTAAGTCATTATAATTTTTTTAAAATTTTTAATAGTTATATAGTTTTTGAAAAATGAAAACCCACAAGATGGGGGACAATCCAAATGATGGGGGGAAACCCATCGCGTCTAACAAGGCAGCACAGATCGCACCCGTAAGGAAAGGGCGAAAAGGGGGAATCATCCACCGCTGGACTGTGTGAAGTAACTTGTTATTATGGATTATTTTTTTTTGTTATGTGATTTTATGGATTAAGAATAAGTTGATTTAGGAGATATATATTTTATCAAATAGTTAACCATGATATTGGAAAATGAATTGGTGATTAAGTAACTAATGTTATTTTGAAATAAGTTCACTATTTTGGGAACCCTAAATGATCAAGGTAAATAAAATACAATGGATTTTATTTGTGGAGTAATGGTTGAATTTTATTTTTGATGGATCTAGATTTTTATTGTGTTCTTTTTTTATTTGGGTTATTTATTGAAATGGTTAACTAATCGTGGGGTATATTTCATTAAGAAATTATATTTTAGTATAATAAATTAAGAGTGGGTTATATTTGTTGGAGTCAAACGTTAAAATTTATCCTAGAAGTCTATGTGATCAAATACTTATGAATTTTGTTATTAATTCTTAGTTTGGATTATTTTAAGTAATTTCAAGGATTGTTAATTATTGAATGTTCTATTTTAAACTTTTGTATTACAATTGAATTTTAGAGATTAAATGTATATTTTTTCATCCAATGGTTTATTATTTTTGGATAATTATTTTATTTTATAAAAAAATTTGGATTTATTTAATGTTTCAAAAAAGGATAAATAACTAGTTAATCTAGTTGGATTATAAGTTTATCTAGAAGTTGTTTCTTGTTCTTTAGGGTTATATAAAAAAATACCTATTGAATTCTCATCATTTGAGAAAAATATGATTTTGTGGTATAATTTTCTTAAAGGATGAATCTATACTTTTCACGTAAGTATATTTATTTATATTATTATTCTATGTAGAAAATTAATCCCTCAACATTATTACATTTATATTAAATTAAAAATAATTCAATTAACTTTTACTTATATGAAATCATAGATGGTCTAAAATATCACAAGATTATGGGTTTCTTATTTTTAACTTTCTCATAAACGCTGTTTTTATCACTCTCCTACTGAATATGATGGTTATTTTTTCTTCCATATCCACTTTTTCCGATATGGAATCCTTGTATGTGTTATCTTGGGTGTCATTTTTAAATCACATTAAATATTTTTAAGTGGATGATATATTGAATCATTTTCTGATGAGGGTTTTCAATGAAGTAATTTTGAAAATGGAATACTTAGTTACCAATTCCAAATTTAAAATTTTGTTGTTGAAAATTCATTAAGGGGGGATATAATAACCCAGTTATTATTTTAGAGATACGGGCTTCTTCTTTTCCTTTCCCTTATGTGTTTTTGAGAAAATATGGAAAATGGGGAAAAACCCTAAATTTTGGAACTACACGCCATGTACTTTTGGCCGTGTTGGGATGAGTACACGGGGCATGTAGCCATGCAGGTGACGAAGGGTGTAGGAACCGACTACACGCTATGTAGTGGTACCATAAAAATCATGTAGTCAGTCGGCATGCTTGAATATTAAGGTGGTGGAGTCGCCGCCATCTGGGCGACAGTACATGCCGTGTACTTGGGAGTACATGCCGTGTACTCATGTCGACGGATGAACAGTGTGGCAGTGTTTCCAAATGAAGAGTTAAATGAAAGGAGTACACGCCGTGTACTTTGTTTTTCTGGCTTAAAACAGGAGGTAGCCTCCTCATTTGGCAGTGCAGGCGTTTGAGCCATTTTGGAGCCAAAGGAGGACGCCAGACCTTTGACGATCCGCTGGGAGTTCGTCTGGAACCTGATTTGGCTTCGGACGATCTCGTTGGAACCGCACGGGTAATCCCTCTCCTCTTCCGGTACCATTCTTACCAATTCTTCTCCTAACATATGTTATTTACATTTGTTTGGTTTTAGTTCTTCGTCAGATCTACGACGTTCTTGGGCGTTTCTGAAGTCGGATTTAGTGTATAATGCTCGTTGGCATATAATGAATGTGGCTTGGTGTAAATTTCCAACTGTCATGCGTTTTTGTGAGTTTTTTGTGCCACGAACCCATGTTGGGGTGTCGTGTGGCTGAGGTCGTTTCTATATTTAATACTTATAATTGATTAGGTATTTAATTGTGATAATAAAAATTCTGGTTTGGATCGTTGCTTGGATCTGAAACCACCCTGGGGGTATGTTTCACTATTTAGTCGTTTTGCCAAGATACCAGAGGGTATGCCTTAAAGGTAGTAATTGTAGCATTTCCTTGAGAGGAATTGCTTGTTTACTTCATTTTGATATGTTTGTCATGGCCCAGTTACTTGTTTAGCCTGAGGTCATTGTTGTGATTAGCATGTGGGCACTGAACTATTTAGCCCGAGGGCTGTAGATATTTTCGGGCTGAGGACAACATCTTTTGTGCCTGAGGGCCATAGACTCTATTCATGAGGGTGACACTAACTATGCCTGAGGGAAATACTCTATTAATCCTGAGGGCGGATTCTTGTGTTGGATACTCGTTACCCGAGGGTAGGAGTTTACATGTCTGAGGACACTAGTTGTTTACTTAGATATGCACTGTGGTGATTTCATATATTAAATGGATTAAATGAATACTATAAATGGAAATATAGCTGGTAGATGTAACTTTTGAGTACTCCTTACTTTATTGCATTTTATTACTAAACACTATTGTTTCATGCTTACACACAGTTGGACACGGGCCTTTAGTGGGTTCCTACTAAGATATATTTTTCACACCCATTTTCGGTCACGCTTTTCATCACAAACAGATTACGTTGTTGTATGTGTAGATAGGGGAAAGAGTCCCTATAAAAGTACTTGACTATTGCTGAGAAGTAGGAGGGAATGTGACAGATCCTAGGCTCACGATGCCGCTGCCAGGCATTTTGCTTGTTTTGTTGTACTCTATATTTTGTTGTACTATTTTGATGTATAACATGTTATGGTTGTTTTCTTCGAACTTGAAACATGTAGCATCATCACTTATATACTGTTGGTTATACCCACTGATGTAGTTTATTTCAGTTTTGTATGGTTTACTGCTTCCACTATTTTTTGAATGGTTTATTTTGTATTCTGCTGCACTACACTTTGACAAATGAGGGCATAGTTTCCCCACTATCAAACATGGGACCTCGCTGCTATTCGGAAGCCTCTGGCATTAGGGGAAATGTGCTCGAGGTCACGTGGAAAACTGGGCTCGGGGCATCCGTTGCGTGGCACCCGGGTTTGGGATGTTACAAAGTTGTATCAGAGCTATTCTTTTTCTTTGACTTACTATTTGGAGCCGCAGTCAGGGATAGGATGGAACTGCAGTTGGTAATAAGTTGTGCCTGGGCGTAGCTATCCCGTCCATAAGGAAAAGCTAGTCTACCTCGTATTTTGCATTCTTTTCATTTTGAAATTTTACGGTTGATATGTTTTCACCATTGGGTGACGCACTTGGATTGTGCAGTTTATATTTTATCCGTGGGTTCTATTTAGTTGCAACCTGATGAGATGAGGGTATTCCGTCTCATGCATCATATATCTACATGCTAGAAATCACATGCCATGCATAGTTTCCATGCCGTGTAGGTGCATTATAATTTTCATGTTGTTGTGATAGTTGATGTGCTAATAAAGCATCATGTTGTGATAGCTTCTTGATAAATACCTGCTTTGTGATAAGGTGCTTTTGTTTGATCTTGTTTATAGAAATGACGCCAAACTTTGGTTTTTGGGGAGTATGGGCCCCCATTGACTAGAATTTGGTGGATCATTGACTGTTTTTTTGTTCTAACACAGATAAGATGTCAAACATTGTTTCTAAGGGAGTATGGGCCCTCACTGATTGGAATTTGACACTTAGGTGTTGGTTTTTAGTATTTTCTTGGTTCCGAGGAAGTTTATGAGGCATACTGTCCGGAAACATTGTGTACTCGCCGTGTAGTCATTTATACACGCTGTGTATGTTCATTTGTTCGGGAAGAAAAATGAACTTTTTGAGTACATGCTGTGTACCCTGAGTATATGTCGTGTAGTCTCTTCTTGTGTCACAAACCGTGTGGGTGGCGACACGGGGCAGGGAAGGGCTTGGGTAAAACAAGCCGTGTAGTTTTGTGCCTGTCGTGTAGTGTGACCCGGAGTCCGGCAGTGTAACTAACAACACGGGTCAGTGAACTCCTTGACAGAACGCGCTGTGTCAATTATGGACACGCCATGTAGTTTGACCTGGGGACTCGGCCATGTAACTAACAACATGGGCAGATGTCACCTCTCCCTGAACACGCCGTGTACCTATGGGACACGCTGTGTAGTCTTGTCCGAGGACAAACCGTGTAGATTTAGCCGTGTGGCTGGGAAATGGGATGGTGTACACGCCGTGTGTGGGTGTAACATGCCATGTAGTGTCCAACCAAGTAGTTGGCCGTGTCACAGAGGACATAGGTAGTTGGAAAATAACATTGTACACGCCGTGTAGATATTATACACGCCGTGTAGTTATGTTGAACAGAAGCCATGTGGCTTAGCCATGTAGAAGGACCCGGGCAGGGGAAGGGAAGTCAAGTACACGCCGTATAGTCATTGTACATGCCGTGTAGTCTTGTCTTTCAAATTTTGAAATGCCTTCTTCCTCTTGTTTTTTTTGGTTCCTTCCCTTTCAGTATTAATAATCTTGTATCTAAGGCCTGCTTTTGACCTTGTAGTGTCATGCCGCCTAGACGATCGCGATTTGTTCACCAGGAGAGTGGCGATGATTATACTCCGGAGATGGTGGGCCATGGGCTACCAGTTGATCCACTAGCAAAGCTAGATGCAGCGCCGGCTGTTATAAGGGACAGAGGCACGGAGGTGCAGTTCCGTGAAGGCTTATTGCGGTTCATGCAGACCTTTCAGGGAGCACCACTGGCTGCCACATCTATGAACGAGGTGACGCGTATCTTTCAACAGCAGCAGCCGCCTACGTTTTTACGGGATGGCGGACCACAACCTATAGAGTCCTGGCTAGGATCGATGCAGACTATTTTCGAGCACTTGGAGATGCCTCCAGGGCGGAGGGTCAAGCTCGTGACTTACATGCTTCGTGATTCCGCCAAGAGGTGGTGGGATGTTACCACCCTGACAGAGCATCACAGGAACATGGCGTGGGAAGATTTTCAGGTAGTATTCTATGACTTCTTCTTTCCCGAGACACTAAGGGTAGATAGAGCTCGAGAGTTCATGAATCTGCAGCATGGCACTATGTCATTGATGAACTACTCTTCTCTTTTTAGAGATCTTCAGCGTTTTGCACCCGTGCTGGTGGGTGATGAGACGTTGATAGCCAGAAGTTTTGAGGATGGTCTTCGGTATGACATTAGAGCACTGGTGAATGTTTTTAGGTTGGCTACTATACACGCGATTGTGAACCAGGAGTTGATTACAGAGAGGAACCTGCAGGAATCTAGTTGTGTGGTCTAGGGCGGTTCAGCACTAGTTACTGGTGTTATTTTTGCTGGAAAGAGGAAGAGACAG
The DNA here is from genome assembly GCA_963277665.1 of Viscum album. Lineage (NCBI taxonomy): Eukaryota > Viridiplantae > Streptophyta > Magnoliopsida > Santalales > Viscaceae > Viscum > Viscum album. The sequence continues at coordinate 1,065,534,977 of OY728137.1, forward strand.
ATGGACTTCTCTCCGGGCAGCAGTACCAATCAGAAGAATGCTTCGGGTGGCCATCTTATGTGCTACCAATGTTGTATAGAGGGAACAAGAGACCACAGTGTCCACGAGACCCAGTTGATTGCCGAGCTTGCGGCAAGATGGGTCATCTATAGCACTTTTGCAAGGAGTTTCTACCAGTGGCTAGTGAGAGGGGTTCTGTGCAGAGTCCGCGTGCGGGAACATGACCAGTGGCTTCTTACCTGTCAAGGAACTGGAATACGTCAGGGCGTGCAGGCAGAGATGGTGGTCGTGTCTATGGTAGCCAGACACCAGGATCGCAGTGGCAGTAGTGCGGGACACCTCATGGTTGCCAGGCTGTGTCGCAGGGCCGCGACACTGGGCAGGCATATGCAGTGCAATAGACCCAGCAGAAGCAGGATCTCGGACATTCTACAATCAGAGGTAATATTCTAGTAGCTTCTGTCTTGTCTGCCGAACTTTTTTATATGGGTGCTACACATAGTTTCATCTCAGTACCCATTGTGGGGAGCCTCGGGCTCAGTGTTTCATCTTCTTCTTCTAATATCATGACAGTAGACACTCCGTTGGGGACTAGTACTATTGGTGCGTGTCAGTGTAAGGAGTTCCCCCTTGAGGTTGGAGGGTGTCACTTCTTTTGGGACCTCTATGTGTTGGAGATGCCGAGCTATGATGTCATTCTCAGGATGGACTGGTTGGTTCCCTTTCGAGATTTTGTAGACTGCTATCGTCACAGGATGCGTTTCACGTCACCAGAGGGCAGCGAGATTCTATACAAGGGATAATGGGATGTTCAGGTGAGTTGAGCTGGACCAGAGCATTAAGGGGCAAGGTGGAGTCACAACCCAGATTGTGAGTTTGTATCTGGATGATCAGGGGACTTGTCAGACTATTTTCCCTCTAGTTTTTGATCATTTTAGGGATGTCTTCTCGGAAAACTTTACAGGTCTACCTCTAGTGCGCGAGGTGTATTTATCTATCGAGCATGTACCTGGAGAAGAACCGGTGTCCATTCCTCCTTATAGGATGGCCACGCATGAGTTGCAGGATATCAACAAGCATTTAGAGGAGATATAGGCGAAGGGTTTTATTTGACCCAGTACTTCTCCTTGGGGTTCTCCGGTCCTTTTTGCGAAAAAGTCAGACGGTACCCTTAGACTTTGTGTGGATTATCAGAAGCTAAACCAGTTGACGGTTAAGAACCGATATCCTTTGCTGAGGATTGATGATCTGTTTGATCAGCTTCGTGGAGCACGAGTGTTCTTGAAAATTGACTTGAGATCCGGATATCATCAGCTACGTGTTAGACCATCTGATATACCTCTCACAGATTTCATGAGTAACTATGGTCTAAGAAGATGTAATATCTATATATGATAAGTTGGGTTCATTACATTAGGTGCTGAAACAAATGAAATGTTTATAACCTTTAGGAAATTTCACCCTCTTTAAAAAGATCAACTCCCCCATTTACCCATAAAAAAATATTTATATAGACTCTAGATGTAAACCATATTTGGTTACCTAATCAATGATGGGAGTTGATATATCTTGACCCTACATCAAGATCTAAACTAGAAATCTACTAGGTGGAATTATTAAATTTAATGAATTGATATTATTTTTTGTAATACCTTAGATTAGATCATAGGTAATCAAAACAATATTAATGATGAAGAATATTCAACCTATATTTTTACCCATAAAGAATTCCCTTATCGAAAATAATGTTTTTTCTAAATAATGATCAATAATTTATAAATGATGCATGAACTAATATAACCATATCATGAAAAAAAATTAATTTGTATAGTTGTCATTTTATAAAAAAAATTATAGACCTTATATTAAACTTTTCTATTTTCCCACAACATTTATTGGGTTACATCACTTGATAGACTAAACTATATTTCCTTTATCTCGATTGCAGTTTGTTCCCAACCCATGTCTCATATATAACTATCTATAAAATCATTTCATAAGGAATTAATAACCCTGACACAATTAAGGAAAACAATTTAACCTTCAAGGCCACATATAGGTCAATGAAATAGAAGAGTGAATAACCATAACCCACACGTATTAGTCTAGGGGATAAATATTTACACCAAGAATGAATATTACATACATGGAGGAATGGGACCAAGTAAAATCTATGTAAAAAATTATAAAATAATTATTATATGAAGAATCCATAATCATCAAGAACTATTTTAAAGTGTAAGAAAATGAAAAAGTTTATATGTATAATATATTGAAGAAACCATATGTAGTTATCAATACAAATTATCTATCACCAAAATTCCCACATATTCCAAAATAAAAAATATATATGTAAAAACTCATATTCCTTGAAATATAAATTACAATCAGGAATATCCAAAGACTATAGATAGTCCCCTATTAACCCAAAATCAACCTACACCTTGACCACCAATATCACCCAAAAATTAAAGTCATATGTATATCCATAAATCTAAAAATAGATGAGTTTCCATTTAATGGTTATTATACAAATAAGTAATAGGATACACAAAATTCATTACAACAAATCAATTTGAACCATGAAATTAATCGTGCTAATGGAATGAATCGTTACAATAGACTTGAAAATCCACAACTCTAATCCAAATTATGGTCAAAACATGGATAAGGCACACACCTAAAGTAAAAAATCTGATTAATAAATAAGAAATATAAATACATTCGTAACCTAATATATAAAAATCCACAATAGGTTAAACTTACTATATTGGTTTTATATCAAGGACCAAACCCTTTTCCATGAGAAATCACTAGGCATCATATAAGGATTAAATCTTTTTCTAATCATAATATATTGTTTAGGTATTTCTCCCACATGGAAAATTTTTAAATAAGAGGATTCTCTAACCCTAGTATTAGAATTACAATACCCCCACTGATCAATAAAGTACCAAACACAATATTTTTAATGCTTTATATATTCATGTAGATTACTTTGTTAACTTTCCCTTATTTATAATATTATCTCCCCATTTATTATTTGTTTCATTTCATTAGGATATAAAGACGGAATATTTGAATTATTTTTAAGGAATCGTGATTTTTTTATAGATTGGGTTTTATTTTTGCAATTTAATATGGAAATAAATTATATGTCTTATATCCTAGGACTCCGATACATATTAGTAATTTGTATTGTGATAACATTTATATTTTATAAATGTAGTAAATTAAACAATGGATCTGTTATATTAGACATATATTTTCTACATCTTGAATCATAGAAATTATAGTGGGACCCTCAATATCTAGATTTTATAAAAAAAATATTTATCATGATATGTAATATAATACAATATAATGTTTAATATATGTTGGTTATTTTTATTCCATTTCTTAATATTCATGTTGTAATGACCTAATTATGTTTTTAAAATTATTTTCTAATATAATATAGAGAATGAAATGGAAAATATATCAACAACTATGGTCAATTTGGTTATTTACCTAATGGGAAATCTAATGCATCGTTTGTTAGAGCAATTTAAAAAATTTAATTATTTGGTAAATTAACCAATAGAATTAAAAATAACCTTGCATGATTGGAAGAACCCATTTTACTATAGTGTGACTCACCTATATTTGATCCCATTTTGTGATAGAATCCACCATACCTTAATGGAACCACTAATTTATTGTTTCTAATAAATGGATTAATCCCATTGAAAATATTTTCCCAGATTTGTTGAAATAATGAAGGAGAAAAGGATTTTCTATAAGTATATTGTTTAATGGAATATTTTAATGAATTTTCATCACTGTTATAATATACTAAAGAATATTATTAAATATATTGTATGTAATATTAAATTTCATAGGTGATGTTCTTCTAGAAATATTTTTATCAAGAAATAGGAGCTAAAATGTGGAGGAAGTTAATAAACCTAAATCATAAGGATAATGATAGTGTTTATGAATATGTTTCTATCTTGAGAAAGACATAAAGTCATAAAACAAACTGCATATGTTATCAAAAAATAAATACTGAATTTTAAATTTAATTGTCTTAAGACATTCCTCTAAATGGATATACTCACTCAAATGTTTTCATTGTATGATAATATTTTACTATGTGCCATCAAGAAGGAGAAAGAATGTTTTTTTACTTATATAATTAGGAAAAATCATTTAACCAAAATTTCGATAGATCCACATGGGAAAACAATGTACCAAATAAGATTAATGGAATGATAGGAGTTCTACAATGTGATAATTATAGAAAGAAACATCATCGTAGTTGCTTAAAGGTATTGTATGATTCTTCAAAATGTATTGATATGGTCCATTTGTCTCATGAATGCAATGAAAATAAAAATATTGTTTTATCAAATACTTTATCTATAGAGATATGGGAATTATTCAATTCAATTCTCCATGTATCAAAAAAAAATACCTTAGAAGACTTCAAGGGGTAAGGCTATGTTTATGTGATTACATTATGAATGGAATTATCAATCAATACTCATGGAGGAAATCTTATTGCAATAATGATATGTTAGTCACCCCCATTATGATGTATTTACATACCCTCTTTGAAAACCTGGTTCCTATACCTCTGGTAAACTTTGATATAATCCTTTTTTATGTATCGTATTCCAATTTATTATTTGAATTTTATTTCCCAAAGAAGTATTTTGAAATTTGGGAATGATGCGAGGAATCCCATATCTTCACAAGGAAGGATGCATCATATGAATATTTTCTAGAACTGCAATAAGTTTATATTCTTATGAAATCTGTGGAGAGTGAAGGTATAAAAAAATATAAATGCGAAAATTATCCTTGGAATAGAATGTGTACCAGTTATTCAAGAATAAATTTATTTTCTTCAAAAATGTTAACTTGAAATTCTGTTTAGAGTTAAGTCGGGTTTTGTAACAAACACATCCTAGACAGAAAAAATATCTAAAAATTTGTACAGAATTTTCATGGTACAATTATTTGAATTTTAATAGAATATAGATGTTTTGTAATATGGTATTCATTCAAACTAGTGTTTAAACATGGAGAGAACATGTTATTTTTCTTATGAATTAGGAAGGGTGTATGTAGATGTGCATCAATTAAAATGAAATAAATGGAATTACAATAAATAGAAATAAACATTTTAAATACATTGATTACTATTTTGATGAAAATAAATGAGCTTAATATTTTTCAACATTTATTCTATTTTCTAGGTATTATCAGTGGTATATATTAAAGGATGATATTTTAACAGGAATTTTCACACAAGGTATAAATATTGTTTTTTATAAATTACCATTGGATTTACTATTTCACACATTATTTTTATGTATATGATGAATAATGTATTTAAATATTATTCTGATATTTTCATTCTTGTATTTATTGATGATATCTTTGAATAAACTAAAATATATTAAGAGCATAATATCAATTTTAAACCCTACCTTTAAAAATTCATATAGAAGGAATTATATGGAAATATATATAAAGAGATAATTAAAGATTCAAGAGGCTAGTTTAATGTCCATATTATCTCTAAGGATTGAACATTTGATGATCCTTTAATAAATTGGGTAGCTAAATAATGGTCAAAACCGCAAATCATAACTAAAATACACAATTTTTTTATTTAATTGGACTTTATTGTTCATTTCTTCCATGTTTTTCTTGATTATGTAACCTATTATTCAATTTAATTAATAAAAAAGTTATGTTTCTAAAGTTTTGAGAATACAAAGATAGTTTTCATAAACTAGAAATTATATTAGTCATTGAATCGATATTTACATTACCATCTGGAAGGGATGCATTTCTGTATATAGAGATACTTCCATGAAAGGATTCTGATGTGTCCTTATAAATAATGATAGAGTTTTTACATAATCATAATGATAGTTAAAGATCTATTAACAGATTTATGTGAACTATGATATTGATTAGAAATCTTCAATATTTTATTTGAGTATACAGAGGCATTACCTCTACAGTGAATGAAGTGAGATATATAAGGATAATAATATTATGAAATAAGTCTTTTCACAAATATATCTCAATATAAGACTAAAGATGTAGCCATATACACTCTAGAATTATGATTTCTCTATACACTACTATCCTCTGAAGGAAAATATGGTGATTAATTTGTGGAGTAGGAAACAACATTGTTTTATTACTAATATAGTGATTGAAAATTATCTTATATTCAAGGATTTAGTAAATTTAAGAATGTGAATAATTAAAGAAAAATAAAAATCAATATTATTCTAATATTTTTATGAAACATAATTAATGGGGAAGATGAAAAATTACATATTTATGGAATGTTGATTAAAAATTAATTTAATAATATAACAGATTAGAATATGGAAGACATTGGTTTTGAAGCTAGTGTGATGAAATTCAAAAAGAGGCCATGAGTTCCATCAAAACCTAAGTTGAAAATGGATTTACATGATGTATTACATATCTCATATTTATCAATATTCCATTGTTGAACCATGATGTATAGGCATTGAAGTGAATATTTTAGGTGGGATAACATGTATCATAAATTTTTTTAATCTGTATCATGATTCATGGTTTGTAAATTGGTCAGGGATGAGAGACAGTATCCTAAAGGAGTCATTAAACCTCTTCATGTTCATATATGAATGTTTTATTATACTTATATATTACATATCATTACATTTATACTCTCCTAAGAAAAATTTTATAACATGGGTGATTATTAATCTCCATTCTAAGTAAACAAATTTCTTCTCTATTAGGGAGGATCTACCTATATAGTTAAACACATGAATATATATCATTAATGTTTTGAGACTTTAGTGTGAACATATATTGATTGTTTCTGATAAACAATCTTGATTTAGAGTTTAATTTTTTTAAAAATCATTAGAAGTATCTATACACCAAACTCTATTTGAGCCCTACTAATCACATTCAAATATATGAGTAGTCTAAAAGATATATTAATGCATTATAAGACAAGATAGTGACATTATCACTTGGATTTCATGCTATGTGGGGTCATTATTTATCATTATTGTAATTTTAAAATAATAATATCTCCCATTCAAAAATTAAAATTGAACCATATGAATTGTTTTATGGGAAATGATTTTGTACATGAACATATTGAGATGATATTTTTTAAAGGATCATTTTATCCCCAAAACATGTTGAGGTTAAAATAATGAATCTAGGAACTTTTATGGTTCATATTAATGTATCTCAAAGATGAAAGAATATATATACTGATAACCAAATGAAGGATCCATGTTTTTATGTATGGGATCATGATTTCATGATGTTATCTCTATGTAAGGTGTTTAAATGGTATTATATGAAATAGATACTATGTCTTCAGTAAAATGGGTGTTTTTTAGTTTTGAATTAATTAGAAATATGTCTTACCATTTCAAAACTCCACAAAAACACCATAAAGTGTATAATGCGTTGTATATCTCATTATTGATAAAGTATATTTCGGACTAAATGAATGATATCACCTACTAATAAATTCAATTCAAGAATTTTTTATTTAATTTTCAATATAATCTATAGATTTTTGACACTAAGGATTAAGTGCTGGTCAATCATATAACTAGAGTGGTAACGATACTCTACTAGAATCATAAGATGTAAGAGTAAATGTGGGATCCTCAAGATGTTATGATGAATAACTCCCCACTTTTGATTATGACATGGTATTCTATAATTTTTTATGTTGAAATTTTTCAAGGGGGAAGAATATAAAATTCATTCATTGATTATAGTAAGTAAATATTTTTTTCTAAAGAATCCATAACACAATTGACATAGATTTATTAAATAATGTAATGAAAAAAAGTCAACAAATTTATAATTTTAATTTTATATAATTAATTTAATATTTTAATTCCTCTATACAAATGACATTAGGGTGAATTTATTATATTTTTAAAAAATTGTTGATTTTTATATTAATAGTGAAAAATACGAATTTTTCAATAATGTCACTTTAATGACATTATAATGTTTTATGAAAGGAATTAATATATACAAAAATAATTAGAATAAATTTATATTTTTGAAGTTGTATACTTTTATTAAAACTATATTCTTTAACATAGAAATATATTTATGACATTTGCAATTCTAGGAAATGTTTATATACAAATAAAAATTATTTTTGGTTCTACTATTTTATAATGTTTTCCAAAGAATAATTTTTGTATTGTTTCATTGAGAAGTAAAATATATTTTCCATTATTTATCAATCCCAATTATTTATATGGTAATCAATATTATGAATGATTTTGGTATAAAATCATTTTATGGATAAAACACTCAATTTTCTACAAATTGTTTCTCAATGGGGTTTATAACATATATTAAATGTAATTTATTACCAATATTTAAATTGAATAATCTAAAATCTGTTAAATATTTAATAATTATATTTAATATTTTGAAATGAATTCATCTAAATTTTTGTTCACAATAAATAACAACCATGGTAAAAAATCATCACTATGGAATCATTTAAAAATGTTTAACAAGGGTTTAAACTCAAGAGGTAGGTGTTAACATAAAATTATAACATTTATAAGTCGTATTATATGAGTGGATTTTTACCATATATCATACCATACTTAAATTTTATCCCCTTTTGATCCACATTCTTATTATAATTACTTTATTATATTATAATTTTCTAAATATTTACATGTTTTCCACCAACCACACTTATAAAAAAGCACACTCTCTCCTCTATTTTCATAAATTTTATCCCCTTTATATTGACCATTAACTACCCATATATATTCCCAAAATCCCTCTAATTTTTTTATAGGTTTTTATCTTACCAAATTATGTCTTGAGGAAGGCTTAAGGTGTAATGCAAAGAAGGTTATCAAAAGAAGACACATATGTTATTACCGAGCCTTTTCGTGTTTCATTCTTCTTAATCTAAGTAAATTTTTTTATATCAATATAAACATAAATAAATCATAATATTTAGCATAATTAAATATTTTTTTTATTTTTATATCCATTTTATATGTTCTTTCCATACTATAAAAATGGAAAACATCACTCACGCGTACATATGGACTACCATATCCACATAGTGGTGTTATTAATTATTCATCATTGTTTCAATTTTATGGTTATAAATATTGAATAAATTAATATATATTATATTCTTGAAATAATTATGATTATGGAAAAATAATTTTTCATATACCATTTTACCCATCCATCTATTGGAAAATGATAATATAATTAGTTCAAACATGAGGACTACTAACTCCCCGATGCGATATGATTCGACTTACTAATAAAAATTACACAGATAAAGATAAAAGAATATATAATGAATAAAAATATATTAATGAAAATTTTAATATTTTTTATATTGTTGATGAATTTTGTAACACCTATAACCACAATATATACAATGATGTAAAATTGTAAAAATTCAATGAAAACCCATAAATTTTCAATATAAGCAAGAACTATACAATGAGTAGATACAATATAATTCGAAAATGACCATATAAAACGAAAGTCTAGATAAAATGTCTATAAATTAAGAATTTAATAAAATTAAATTTATTATTAAGGAGGTTATAATTTGTCTGATCAAGAAAGAATCTCTAGTATTAGTTGTTCATATCAATTCAACATTACTGAGAATAGTTTTATTTTATGAACCAAAATTGTTTTATACACTATATATATTGTAACTTTAACATATTATATATTGATCTATTATGTAATCATGGAATTTAAATTATTTATATAATTTTTTCATTTTAAGGGGATTTGATTCAAAATTTATTAAAATTATAATGGTTTATTTTACATTCATACACTTATTTGGAGTCATTATTGATTAAAATTATGTTAGAATAATTATTTGATATCTGTATTCATAATCCCAAGAGATATTTTTATACTATAGTTATTTTTGGACTTCTATGTACTACTTCCAACATTTATTCTATTTGGAACTCACTCGCTAAAAGAATTTTTTAAATCTAAACTAACCAATTTTCTTCTTTTGGGAAATTAATATTTTTCTTGAATGTTTAAATAGTATAAAATATTTAAATAATTTAATTTAATTTTAATAATTGATTTTTAACGTTATTTTGGATCATATATGACTTTTAATTGTTTTTTATATGAATAATTTTAATTATATTTGGATTAAGTATTTGTTTGACATTTTTAAAATGTTTAAAAAGAATGTTATTTTTAATGTATAAGGTGTAAACACACTCTACATAATTTTTAATTATTATTTTATATTTAAATTCCCCTATATGTTTCTATACTATTTAAATAAAATAAAATATATATTATTTTGTGAGTTTTTAATTTTTATATAAAAATGAAATTTATTCTAAATTGATTAAATGATTTTTGGAAATGATTTAGATGATTGTTTTTAATATAAAATTACAAAATATACAAGGAATGTTATTTTACATTTTAGAACCATTTTTCTTTCAATTTATAAAAATATTTTTCATTATTTAATATATTATTTTATGATTAATCGATGGTTTTCTAACATCTCGTATTTATTTAAGGATTGCAACATATTTTGAGATCATTTTTAATCTTCTAATCATGCTCTAAATCTCTCTCTTTTATTTATTATACATTATTTTTCTCTATGATATACATTTTTTATTAGATAAATTATATATTTATCATTTAAATATTTTATTAAACATTTATCATTAATAAAATGTCTTTAGTAAAATAATTATTATTTAGAGAGTTATTTAATTTTTATGGAAGTATTTAAATCCCATATTATTGACTCAATATGGTAATTTATATATAGATAATACTTATTGATTATTTATTATACTATATATTCAATGTATAATTAATTAATTTTACAAATGTACGTGAATGGGGATACAATTATAAACATCTCCATGATGCATCTAGAGGTCTCATGAGACAATGAGTTTTCTAAATTAGTTGCATATTTGTTGTATCACTACCCAATCAGTAAAATTTCATGTCACAAGGCCTTGATGATAACGTTTGTGATATATTTTCAATCCTCTTTGATATAAATATAATTACTTCTAGAATTTTTCATTTAATTCATTATGATTTTATTTATTATTTTCTACGTTATTTTTATGTTGATATTTTCAATGAATACTTTATGATGCTCATGATATTGATTATGCATAATAGTTATTGATTATCTACTCCTTTATGATTTTAATGACTTATATCTTTTTGATAGGTTACACGGTAATCATTTCTTTACCGATAATATAATTTCGACCGTTATTATTTTTTTCTTTCCCAATGATATAATGAAGGAATATTTGATTGTTTTTAAAGTATGAAAGAAATTTTTTCATGATATGTTTTATTTTGTCAAGGTAATAATAAAATCATGTATATATCTAGTCTCTAAAGACAACTAAACTGACCGATCCTTTGTTTTTTGATCTCATGTATCTTGTACAATTTTAATAATGTAAACATCATAATACATGATTAATGATTATAACATGTAGTGTATTTTGGATAAAAATATTTATACATAATATGAGTGATTTGTGTATTTCTTATACCTTTTACTTTTAATTCATTACATTTAATAATTATTTTAATTGTTTTTCTAGTAGATAGATTGTTGAAAAAAAGGGAAAACACTGAGTATCTTAACATTTCCTCTATGTAGTTGATTTATGTTTGTTGCATAAATTTGAATATTGAAGCTAACGAAATAACATGTATTATAACACAATTGAATGTGGTAAGTGTAGTGAAATTGATTAACACACAACAAATTTGTGATTGATAACCTCACCTCTGTAGATATGAAAAATCCAAAATGAAAACTATAACTGCTGATGTAGTGGAAACACACAAACATGAAATAGGTGAATATATTTAGCCTTTGATGAGACTAAGAAATATATAATGGGGCCTAAAACCACATTATAAAGGATTATGGGTACATTGAAAGAGAATAACATGGTTAAAAGTGATGTTTTTATCAATTAAATTTCATGGAAACTAATAATAAATTTTTTTATCAACATCATCTCCCTTATTTGTCTGGGATAATCTATGTTAATATGATGCCATGGTAATCAATAATGGTTTACTATATTTCAACAGATTGGGGTATATATCTCATTAACTGATTTATAATTTTTATAAAATTAATTTATAATTTCAAATGGATATTATTTCTTTTCTTACATTGTTTAAATTTGGTTTCATATAACATGTATTTTTCATTTATATCTGATTTTGTAGGAAATATTAATTTTGGGGTGGAATGGAAACAAGATAATATTTATATTTTCTATTAGAGTTGTGTCAATCCATTTTGGATTTGTGATGGAATAAAATTGATGATTAAAGTTTCACATACCAATCCTATACTGAATTTTATAATTAAAGGGATGGATTTTAATAAAAAATGAAAGAAAATGATTTTTTGACGGATGTTTCTAGAAGCTGTGAACTACAATAGGAAACTAAATAAGCTATCCAAACCACACAATCAACCTATTTGAGCTTATTTTTTATTTTATACATTAAAATGTTTGTAAAATATTTTATAAATCTTTATTTATATAGGGACCTCTTGGGAATAATTATAAAAGATGAGATAAGGTTTTCTTCTATAGATCCACCTAGGAAGAAGGTTTATGTTATCATTAAGAGTAGTAGATAAGTGTCCCATAATTACTTGTTTCAGTTGATGAAGCCCCAAACCCAACTATATAGAGGTATTTTTTTATCATAGATGAATATCTTAAAACAAAATATCCAGTTAAGATTGAACCCAATTTAAATAGATTATTTAAAATTTCAAATATAGATATAATTTTTTCTTATTAATTAAAATTTATACCCACAAAAAGAATTATTTCTTGTATAGTTTGGAATCAAAAGAAAAAAAAATAGAAAAGAATAAATGATATATTATATATGAAGCGACAAATTAAAGGGGTTTATTTTAATTACCCTACAATATTAAATTATAATTCATATCTCTGAACTTTTTATATGTTTTATATAGCATGAACTAAGTGTTGGTGGTGTAGTGAGATTATATAATTGTTTTGTGTAATTAATTACACATGAGAGTTTTTATCTATAATTTTTTAGAAGAAAAATTTACCCTATAAAAATTATAAATCATTGAAATTACTATTTAAATATATGGTAAAAATATATATTATTTTAAAATCAAATTGGAGACATTTTTTCCCAAAATTTATTAACACTATACATTGTTTTTTTTAAAATAACTGCTTAGGTATTTGATTGAAAATTCTAAATTGATTACACCATTTGAATACATTAAAATGGTAATATGGGATACTACATGAAATTTATAAGATGAATAATTATATGGTAGATGTATTTAAAACAATGTATATAATCTAAGGAAAAGGCATTTTTATAGATGGATTCTCTTATAATACATCCAATCACAAGAAATAAAGAATTACTTATCGAGTTTCAAACTATAAGGTTTGATTTAGTTCTAGATTATAAAAAATAAATTAATACATTAAATTACACATTTCATGACATAATAACTTTTTCTGTACCTAGATATTAATGGATATAAACCGTGAGGGGATTAACAAACACATATAAGGAACTGAAAGTTTACAAATGGTATTTTTATATAAGTTAAATCATGGAAGTGTTAAAGGAGTAATGGATAAAAATATGTAGGTATAGAGATTTAAAAAGGTAATGAATATAAAAAATTGATTTAACTAATATCTTACCATTTAATATCATTTTACATTAGACTCACTTTGAACCGAACTAGAAAAATGGGTGAGATTTAATTTCAGTGTAATTATTTAAGTATAAAAATCTATCAAGTGTGTGGTAATGTTATAGGAATACAAATATAATTATTTTACATTATGTATTTAGTAGTATACTGTGTATTTATATGATAATTTCCATAGTTTATGTGGATTTTCATATTTTAAACTGACCCATTACCATAATATTCCAAGATGGAAAGAAGTGAGGAATTTCATTTATTGTTTAGTATTATTTGAAACATAATTTATGTATAATAACATTATATGATTATATTTTAAAATAATCCATAGAATATGGTTATGGATGGTAAATGAAGAAATCAAAATGATATGGAAAACATTAAAAAGAAATACTGATAATATATTTGGATGTTCACATTGTTTGTGTTGAACCTTGAGAAATTTTTATCCACCCAATATAGTTTCAATACCAAATCATATAGTGGAATCGAAGTACTAATGATATCCTATCAATCCATTAAAATGTCCCCAACTTATTCCATAACCCAGAAAAAGTTCCATATACTAAACTATCATACTAAATCAAACATCATTTAACCTATGAAAATATATGAGAATTCAATAACAACATAATGTCGGTTTATCAAATTTGTTAACAATACTAAAAACTCCAATGATTATTCTTGACCTTATTTACTCAAAAATAAAAATTACATCCCTCTAGTTGTCTCTATGTTATAATACTCTAATTATGGTAAAACTCATATTTCATGACAACATACCCCATGAGAATCAAAATCAATTATCATGTCTAATTCTAATGTTACAGTAGAATACGATAGATCCTTATATATTAACACATCATCCATTATCACTAATATAGATGTGGAATTTAATTACATTAGAAGGGGAAAACTATCGGTGCATTCAATGTAATGATATTCAAGGCGCTGTTAAACGGTAATCATTATCATAACCTTTTTAGTGCTGATAAAGGGGTTATTTATTAGTTCTTTTGAAAGGCACAAATACTGGTCAAATTTTAACCATGCCTTGATTATCATCTCTTTGGTTGTCATCAAAAAATTTTCAAAACAATTATATTTTGTCGTAACTAGAACTACTGAGCTCCCCACCCCTTCCTCAGTATTCTACCCAACCCCATTCATAGTGCTTGTGAGCACACCACATTTCTCAGTGATTTCACCCACCTTCCACAGTGCTACTGAGGCCTAAAAACCATCAGATTCCCCAATTTGATCTCATGACCTCCCCTTGTTAATAGTTATGATTTAACACTATGATATGATTTATTTGATATTTTATGTGATTTTTATTTAAAAATATACATATATTTAAAGATATATTTTTTCCAATATTTATTTATAATTAAATAAAAAATATATTGATATATTTACAAACATCTTTATGATTTATATATATATATAATTATATTTAAAAACATTTAGAAAAGACATGATTTTGAAAGTGTGCATGTGGGTTTTATATACATATATATATAATAAATTTTATATAAATATTTTATATATTAATGTTAATTTATAAATGTTATAATATAAATTCAAATCTGTACGCATATGTATATATTAACATTAAATATATATGTATTTATATTCATATTCTTTTATATTAAATACATTTATATACTCAATTTAATGAAATTGATATATTTATAAAACAATACATTTATATATGATGTATACACACAATATTTATTGACATATAATCACATGCAAACATATTTTCACACACATGTACACATTTATATTTCTAAAAATACACATAAATTCACATATATATATATATATGTGTGTGTGTGTGGGGTGGGTGGGTGTGTTGTGTGTGTATATATATTTACATATATTAGAAAATATAAATAAATATATATTTGTTTATTAACACACACATGTTTATATGTAAATATTTTCTTATATATATATAAATATATATTTTAATTATTTTTTCTAAAATAAATAAAATGGATAATTAATTATTTAATATGAAATGAATGATTATTATTTATTTCTATATTTTTTATATATTTAAAACTCATTTTTATGTTAATATGTACTTATTAAATGGATTTATTATACATGTAATAAAATATACAAATATTTTATTATTAATGAAACTACATTACGAAAAATGATAAAAAAAATCATAATATCAATAAAAATACAATCAATGTGATTAAATATTTTCTCCACCAAGGAATTATAATAATACCCCCTTAAATGAGGATGAAATTACCATTAATGTTAGAAAATTGGGATACCCCAACTAAAAACTTAATTTTCAAGGGCTTATAGGACATTTTTACCTTTAAAAAGTGAACATTATTCCCCATGATCACCAAGTCATATATCACTTATAAGGATTCATTTTGATATGTGGTAGAGTCAAATGAACACCCAAATTTAAATTTATGGTCATTTGAAATTCATCTCATTTATTTATCATATCTTTGGCCATTCACTAATTTATATAATTATAATGTAATACGGTTATTATTAAATAAAAAGTACTAGATATTAATTAGTAAATTATAAATTTATAATATTTCATAATTATTTTATAATCTATTTTCATAAAAATATTATATATATTAAGTGTAAATACATATTCAGCCTTTTCTAAAACATATGTAATATATATATATATATATATATATAATATATATATAAATTAAAATATATAAAAATATTATATTTAATCAAATATAGATTATAATTTTAAATATATCCTTTATATGAACTTGTAAAAAAGAGATGATAAAGGCCCACCTTTGTTAGTGATATTTGACTAGCACCAATAAAGACCCACCTATTAGTTATTTTTTATTAGCATTGATATAGGTAACCTCTTTTTAATCACTTTTTTAATAGGTCTAGTAAATGACCCCAATTTATCATCTCTTTGTAATTAAAACTGATAAAGGTGGCCTTTATTAGTGATTATCTAGCATTTATATATGGGGTATTTATGAGTGCCTTTAGCTAGAACTGATAAATCGTAATGATTGGTAAAAATATATTTATAGCTGTGTATCATGATTACATTAACATCTTAAATAATGCCTCATGATATTATTTTTCTAATAATTCTCCATGTCCTGGCCCATTATTATATCCACCCATTAACAAAGTATGCACTATTCAAAAAATATATTAATTCCATTAAAAAACCAAAAAAATATTCTTATCTAACATCACAAGTAAGGGGAATGAAGGAAATGTCCTAGAAGACCATAAAATGACTAATAATTACATCCCCATTACACATGGAAAACATACAATACCACAAGACAATAAATATTTCCCCTTACTTAACTGTATAACCAAATTAGGAAATTTTTCATCTAATAATACCTGTGTTAACGAAACTATGAGAGATGTGGAATTTAGAAATATTTTGAAAAATAAATTAAATATTGGATTAACAATGGGGGAATCATATATTTAATGTTGTAGTAATTTATGCTTAATTCAAAAAAAATCCATAACAAACTAATTATAATGATAAGGAAATATTGAAAATATATATGAGGGAATAATAAATTGGTAATGTGGAACTATCTATGGATGATATAAGATCATATAGGCCGGATGAAGATATTTATGAATGGTATGTGGATAATAACATGAATAAGATCAATTTAGAGGATATTTTATATAATTAAGATATCATGCTAAGAGAACACCCAACATCACTAAAATATCACTCTCCCTTGTTTTTAATTATATTTTTTACTTTGAAAATTTTCATTTTTTATTGTATTGTTTAAATATTTGATGTATTTTAATTTAAGTTAATTTTTTACTTTTTTTAATAAATTTTTAGTAGATTTTTTTCACGTCATAATGCATGCCTTGGGATTTACTTATGGGTATTCAGGGAGGGTTGGTGATAGAAAAAACATCACAACACCCACAATGTATTAAAACAATTATTTTAGGTATTCAATTTCATAGAATGAAATAATCATATAATTTTAAATTATATTTATCAAAACAGGTAGGTAACTATTGAACATATAAATAGAATTATAGTTGAGTGACATGCTTTACATGTGTGATTGAAACCCATGACTCTTAAGAGTTTAGAACCCTAGAGATAGCACCCAAATTGGTGAAGTCGAGGCCACACCAACCCCATAAATAGCTGAATTAATTGATTCATTTTAGGAGATTAAGGAAACCATTTTTGGACTAAAATCCTTGTTGGAATTTCCTATGAGTAGCTTGAATGGGAACACCTTGGTATGTAGTGGTCATTTCCCATTAACATTGTATAATTATTAGGGTGATATAGGAATTATTGATTCATTTACATATTCCCTTCATGAGTAAGTCAGTCCAAGTGGAATTGATTCCCTAGTAGGTCCTATAGTTTTTTTATTTAACCCAATATTCTCATCTATCTCATAACCACGTTCTCACACCCACCATTTTTTACATTATGTTTAATAACCAACCAATTAAATAAATTATACTTTCTAATCCTAGTGGGGTTAAATGATTTGGTACTCACAAGTATCTATGAAATAGTTTCCTTTTCCAAATTGAGGAGATTATATAGTTAAATTAAATAAATTTTCCCCATATATGAATCATTACTATACTTATAATCAATATATTCCAATTCTTGATAATCTTAACTAGCAAGTGTTTTTAGGGTATGGTTAACCCCTACACCTACAATTTTCCATCTTTTTTGAGAAATATTCTAATGTTGTTGTACAAGTATAATAGTTTTTAGTTTCACTAATCTCATATTCTTCCCAAATTTATTTTAAGTTTAACGCTAAATATGATATAATTTGTTACAATAATTTTTTTATCAGATGATAATCATGTTATTAATCTTTTAATAATGAAATTTAATTAATCTATTCCTACTAAAACATTGATCCAATTTATTTTAAATCTCGTATATATGATGGAAAAGATTCATATTTCACTTAGTCATTGAGGCCATTTCATAATTCCTCTCACTTAAAAAATTTTAGTTATAATATCATGTTAATCATATTATTTAAGACTCTTGGAAGATTGAGTAGAGAAACCCTAGACTGTGAATAAGATATGGATTATCCCAAATCTATTCATATTGTATCTTAATATTTAGACACTTCAATCAAATTATGGCATAACTATTTTTCAATATACATGTTTCAAACTCTATTTGTGTTAATTATATTTTTATTTCCTTATAATAAAATTCATGGAGGCCATGATTTGGTATAAATATTCATGTTTCGATGATCGAGTTCATTAAATTTTTTCATATTTGAATTTACTTTAAATAAAGTGTTATAATATTTTTTAAATATCTCACTAACTTACCACAAACATTCCATACATGTATACATAAATTAAATGATTTTATTTTTGAATCCTATACATTAAAACAAATTAGTATTTTTCTAAAATATTGATGCATAACAGTTCAACAACATATTATTTTTATTACCACTAAAAAATTGATCATAATTGTATCAACACATATCAATATTCATCTAATAAACATTTTATGAAAATTAATTTTATGTAAAACTATATATTATAAGAAAACCAAAATTTCTAAAATAATTAGTGTCATATGATAGGTATCTAGCTCACATTTTCAAGACATATCCTAAGATATCAGGGTAGTGGTAATTTTGACCAAATGACCCACTATCCAAAAATTTCAAGATAAAAATTAATTCAAATACAATTCTACCACCTAATATGTGAACATTCTAAAAATCAATAATATAGAGTTAATAACCAATAATTGAACTGTCTATGTATAAAATAAGTAAATTTTATTTCATACCTATGATGTTACTCTTTATATATATGGTATGACATTTCTAAAAAGAAATTTTAAATTTTAATCTAAACCACACATCTATTCAAAATATAAAAACATTATATTCATGGATATTTAAGCAACAATGAATATTAAAAAAACATTTAATATATTTAAACATGATATATAAGGTTATAAATATTCCATAAATAAAGAAAATATAAAATATTAATAATGTTGTAATAATTTTATAGTCACTCGATAACATATAAACACATATAGATATTATTTTCGTTACAAATATCAACAATCCATAGTTCTTAATTTATATAGAATTCATATCAACACCTTCATATTTTTTTAATACTCCTTCACCAAAATGGCCATGACATTTATTAATATGAAATATTTTCTACAAAATGATAAATAACATTAGTTTATTTCAATATTTTTTATGATGTCAAATTAGATTTTCGAGGATCTCATATATTCATTTTAAATCTATTCTTTATCCATTATTGGTAATACCATCTTCCACTGGGTTTACCTCCCGATAAACATATATATTATTGAAATTGAATATCAGTAAGAAATATATATAGTCTATAATATTATTAGTGAGTCTCTCTGAATTCTGTATCCTTACACTCATGATGTCTTCCATGATAGTCGTAGAGTCACTTTATAGTTGTAAAATTTTCCAATCATTCACTCAACTAATATAAACATATTAATAACACCATGTGCATCTACTTTAAAAGATGATGACATTCCACATGATCCATAAAAGCACCATTAATCCTCTAATTGTAATCATGAAATATTGTGCCATAGCTCAAGCGTACATGGTTTTCTTCTGAATTGCTAATGCATTTTTTAATCTAATTTTATAAATGAGGCTACTAGAAAATGTCATGGGTCGGACCCGATAGATTTTATTTTCAAGAAAATCCTAGAAATAAGAGTATCATGACATTCTATAAAATGTTGTAAAAATATCATTGTATTATCGAATTTGACTCTATTACTATTTCCACAATTATCACAGGTGAATAAATAAAACTGAAACCAGTTTCATTTTGTATTACAACATTGCGGCCAAACTATAACAAGAGTAGTAGTTCGAATAATGACACCTAAAAGAGGTTTTCACACAAAGTAGAAAAGGTGGATACATTTAAAAGATGAAATAATGACTTTAGGGAGTCCATGATTATTATACTTAATTTAAAGATATCTAAATTCACAATTCAGAGTGATGATGTAGTAACACAACTAAGAAACAATCATTTTTCATCATCCATATATTGATTACAAAAAATAAACCAAGAAAAAATAGACACACCAATATATTGTATGAATACATTAGGGTTATTATAATTTTTGAAAATATCTATATAATAGTAGAATGAGAGTTCCATATATAGAATTTATTGAATCATATATTCCAATCTATGTCTTAATTTGAACCAATATTACATTGATGGTAGAAAAGATGACTGGTCACTGTGCCATTCCTGGAAGGTTTTGATACAAAAAAAGAACATGTAGCCAAAGTCAAATAACTAAGGATTTTCTTGATATCATCCTATATATTTATTTGATTAGTTTCAAGAAGATCTCTGATTGATACTTCATAATCCTAAAAATAATCTTGATGTTGATAATTATCATCGAGAGGATTTCCGATCTAATTTTGAGACTATAATTTTATAATGGAATTCTTGTTTGCAATGCAACCTGATCAAGTCATAATGTTATGGTAAGAAGAATTGAAATTTAGTAATATATAACAGACTGTGTAAACATCATTACCTTTCCACATACTTCCTATAAATCTATATCTAAGATATCCCAGACTATTTGAATTAATATTGATGAGATTCTATGTGAACCAAGAAAAGAGGGCTTCCACAATGGATGTTCTTGATGCTGAATCCCCCATTGGAAAGTGGTTGATTTTTTTCCATGATACAGTTACCATTTTACATTACATAATTTTTCTCATCAAAATTAAGTTTTTGATGCAAAAAATTATATTCTTCACAAATATCATGGGTCTTTTTTATCATAATGGAATAAACCAGTTTGGAGACAACAATGATTTTTTTGAAATTTAATCTTACATCCGTTGAATGATTCTTAACATTCCATGATAAAAGATTAATTTTTTTGTTCATTAATACTAGTGAAATAAATGTTCTTATGGAACCCATATAATAAAGGTAACCCAAGATAATTAAATAAAAAATATCCCTCTATATTCCCATTTCTGACAAAAAAACATTTTTTGGATATTGTGAATTTTTTCCCAAAGAAAATAAATAATACATAATAGATGATATTGTGTCATGAAATTTATTTTTTATGGAGAAAATTGTGATTAATTGACCATATATTCCTTTTTATTTCATGAATAAAATGAATAATGTCACTAACAGAAAAAAAATAGTTGGGAAATAGTGGACCAAGAACCTTGTATAGATTTGAGGCTTCCCTATTCACCCATATGGGAATGAAGTCTACCACAGTAATCTGCAAGGGTAAAAAAAGAAAAGATAATAGGGGATCCCCTAGTCACACCCATCATTATAACTTGAAATAACCCTTGGGAGAACCATTAATAGACACAAATATGTGGGAAAAGAGAAAAAGTGACATCCGTGCCTAACAATGTTGTGGAAAAATTCAAAATGGGGTAACACTTTATATAAAAAATTATAATCCATAGTGTCAAAATAAATATTAATATCATGTTTAATTGAAAAAAACTACATTCTATGCATACTTTTCTAATCAAATTACCAATCTTTGATGTAGTGACAATGAAATATTGAATTCACCAGCCTTTCAAAAAACAAAATTGATTGAAAGATATAATTTTTTTACCAATTCTAGGAAGCCTATTTTATAGAATATTTGTAATCACGTTTTAGAAAATGTATATGGGTTATTCTTTACACCCATTTGGGGCCTAGAATAGGCCATGATCATGACACATGTTCCCCATCTAGGTAATGTATATAAATATCCCTATACATAACACGCACAACATCTGATTTTGGTGGGTCTCCAGCCTCTGCATGTTCCTATTAATAGAGATGGGTAAAATCAGTGGGTTCCACTTAACTAACACCCCATTAAAACCTCCATCATATTGGAATATATAATACTCTTATTAATTTAAATTCCATATTTTCCTTAATATTTAACACTTTGTGTTAAAATTTCAAAATTTCACATTGTTATAGTATCAAATATTTTCTATTTATTTAAAAATATGATCAAATCCAAGAAAACAAAATATTGTTTAGCATAAATATATTTATATAATAATTCATTTAATATAAATAATCATACTATAATTTATAGAAATATTATAAAACAACATAAATTCTGTTATTTTTATCCTTTTACGAATTTATAATTATTATTGATTAATAGTCCATTAAAATATAATTTAATTCTAGAAACTATTAGAGATTTGATTTATAAGCAGGGATCTACATTCATGGAATTTAATATAAATAGAAAAATATTTACTTATTGAAATGGATAATAAAATACAAGAAAATATATGTTATAGTCTTAGGGTTTATAGGAACAATAATAGTTGGCTAACAACTATTACCATTTTTATTTAATTCTAATATCACAAGTCCGATTGTAATTCATTATATGACATAACAATTAAATTTTAAATAAAAATCCATGTTGTGACCCTCCCTCTATATATCATTATTCCTCCCACTAAACATTCCCCTTCAATTCCAACAAGCATACATACACCCTCTAACTTGGTCTCCCCTTGAATCTCCTCCCACATCTACACCATGATATTGTTGTTTCATTCACCATTATTTTTAATATCACCATGTCATCCAACAATCACCCATATACTAGAAAATATGTATTACAAAGACACCTCCTACTTTCTCGGTTAAATTTTAGATGAAAGGTAAATGATTTTTCATGTTTAATTATTTTCAATTTTATTTATAGAGTCTCATGGGTTAATTAGGGTTATATTGTTTTTTAATATTTTTTATGATTATTCAAATTTTCGAAATGATATTTTTTTCACAGTAGATGGTATTCATGGATGTTAAGGACCATATTTGGTATTATTAATATGAAAAAAATACTTTTATAAATGTATAAAAATTAATGAAAATAAAATAATTTTTTTAAAATAATTTTTTTATGTTTATACTTCTATATAAAATTTATATGTACATATATATACAGATCCATTAATTATACAACATATCATATGATACGTATATAAGTTATATATATAAATTTTAAAATTATTTATACTTTTTTAGTTTTATATGATTATTAATTCTTATAAATAATTAAATTTATAGAAATTTATAATTAATAATTTTATACATTTATACATTTTACAAATTTATTAATATTTTTATACTTTAATATCTCAATAAATTCAAGAATTATAAATTATACTTTTAAAATTTTATTTATTATATACTTTCATAAATTAATTTTTCTTGTATACATTATATAAAATTTTAAAAAATATATATTATTATATATATATATCAAAATTTTAAACTATAATAAAATATGTATAGTATTATAAATAATATATACTTGAATACATTTATAAAAATTTATATTTTTGACTATATTATAAATTTATAATTTATTCTTTTACAAATTTATGCTTTTATAAATGTAACAATAGTTTTAAACATTTATACAATGTTAAATTTTTCATATTAGAATTATTATTTTATTCTTTTATAAGCATTTATAACCATATATATATTTATAAATTATGTACATCTTTTTATGTTAAAAATTATTTTAAAAATTACCCAAAACATTTATAATTATACACAATTTTAAATTATTATATTTAGTATAAATTAATATATATTAAGAATTTATTCTTTTGTACATATATAATTTTATTTAAGTATCAATAGCCTTATATTAAATTTCTTAAAATCGAATTTTGTAAGATATATATTAATAGTTTATTATATTTTTATATTTAAATAATTTTATAATTTATGTATTATTTTTAAATTTATTTATATATTTATTAGTTTTATATTATTTGTATACATCAATGAATTTTAAACAATATATTTTTAAACCTTTTCAGATTATGTAGAGTGTTATCTATTTATGATTTTATATACATTTACAAAATATATAATATATATACATATATGTTTTTTAATTTAAATAATTATGTTCTATAATTATGATTATTTTTAACAATTTTAATTAACTAAATAAGATTTGTTTTATTTTATATAGAATTATATTTATGAAATCATAATAGATTAATGCTTGATAAATTATTTTAATGAAATTTCCAATAAGTTTAATCAATCATGGAAATATATTTAGATTTAAAGATAAACAATGATTTAGATATTGATATTACATGATGTCCATATTTTAATGGCATTTGAAGTCCATGGTTAACCCGTGATAATATATTTATCATATCACTTTAGTTTTATTTCAGACTAACAATATTAAATGACCCTATAATCTAGAAAAACCCAATAAAGTTGAAATAATTGAATTTTCAATTGGTTTTGTGTGAATGAAAACACCGTTGGTTGGTTTATTTTTCATTGTTAGTATGAGCATTAAACCCTTGTAAAATAAAAAAGTAATGTCTAAAAAAGGATTCAAACGTAGCAGATCTTCTAGTACGGCCTGCCAAAGATGTCATTTCTTGATAATCGTTGATTATTTAGATATGTGTATGATTTATACCATCTAGATGAACGAAATGAATTAAAGAATTAATTTAAAAAAGAGCATCCTAAACAAAAATTATCTTCATCAAATAATTATTTATAATTAGTTTATGAAGGTAATGAATTTTCTTTCAATTATGTATATATTCGTTGATAAATCTAAAAATATATACATCATACCATCATTGAATCATATTACTCGTGTGTAGATTTCCTCCAGTGGTGATCTACATATAATCCAAAAACCTATAACTGACGTCATAGGAATCTCTGAGTTGTATCATTGAATATACTAATTCATGTGAACATTGTCTTTGATCACCAAGAGAATTAGATCAATAGAATATTCTTTATCTTTCTTGAATTGAGAGGGGTAGTGGAGGAGGATTTCTCTCTCTTCTTTAAATCATTATAGAAGATTAGTGGATTATGGGTAGAGATAAATCATTGTATTTTTTTCATTGTAAAACAAATTACTATCAATAGATTTGAAATTAATAAAATTGGGTTTGAATAGTACTAATGTTAGAAAATACTAATTACATATAGGATATTATTATTTCATTAATCTTCATTGAAACCTGTGTCCGAATAATAATAATATTTTTATTATTTTAAAATATGAAAATCTTAACAATTAATTAAACATTATTTCAAGAATAAATTTTTCAAAAATTATAAAAATAAATATAATATATTATTTACACTAAGACCATTTAAACCGAATATACTATTCCTCTAAAATTTTTTCATTCCTTAAATATGTTTTCATTATTTAATAAATAAACATCATAGAATTATTCACTTATAAATAAACAAATATAATATTTACTAAATAAAAAATAAATATTTATAAAGTATTCTGCTCTAAATTATTTTCCTGAATAAATAGTGATTGATTATATGTGATCAAGATAAGAAGAAAAGATATTAATCCTTACACATGAATAATATTTATTCATCACGTAAAATAATAATAATAATAATTAATATAGGATCTGGATACACATTGTGTGTAAACCTATAGGCCTCTTTCTAGGAGGCATTAGGTGGAGTTACATAATGCTCAAGCTCAGCATCTAGAAACTCACTAAGTAACCTATATTGAAGTATGTAAAGGTCATGAAAATAAAACATTTATCATGGATGTTTATTATTTAATATAATATCTTTATCATGATTTTTCATGTCAATAAGGTTTCATGATGGTCTGATCAACCAATGACATTGTGATCTATTTATTTAAATTTCAAGAAATAAACATTCTTCTAATCATAATGGAAATGTATTTAATTAGGATACTTTATTCACATAAATGGTCCTGAGATATCAAAAGTGTCAGGAAAAAAGGGAAAAATAATTTCTCACATTATTTATTAATGAAATATTACTATAGGTGTACCTAATATATTGGACTTTTATACGAGCATATAGAATCATGGTTTTCATCAATACTTTAGAAAACCTAACTCATAATATTCATTAATAATTATATTAATTCATAAGTACCATTACACTAATCCATAGATAGGAATATACAATGACACATATAAATGTATATTTCATACTGATGGGTCATTATTTCATAATCTCTTTCACTAGAAATTACCATGGTTATACAATATAAGAACATTCCTGAATGTCTTATGAAATTTCACCCATGATATCCTATATCATTTATGTATCATCAAATGAAATCCTATAGCTATATTAAATATTTATTTTAAGAGTATTATCCTCACACCTCTAAGTTATAATTATAATGGGTAACTATTATGGCCATTTTGTGTAATAGTTACTCTTAAGAGATTTACACATAATACATCGATATATGAAAAATAATATTATGATAAGCTTCTTATTAATATTCAATGTAATGAAAATAGGTGATTATAAAGCACATATAGGTTTTTTCTAGGGTCCCAACTCCATCAAGCTATAGCTTTCAGTAGTTCTAACTAAAAAAACATTCATTCTTCTAGCAATCATATGAAACTATATAATCACTTTATATAAGGAATAACTCAAAGGGGTTTAAAAAAAATTTTCCTTGGAAAATATATTATATGTAACATATAAACTCTTAAAAAATACCATAAGAGTTAATACTTTTAGACGATGTTCTTTTCTCATTTATACCCCCTTGTCTTCTTTGTGAGAGGAACGACAACAATATTTTCACAATATGATGTGTTAGATACTTTATTTCTAGGTACCATATCAATATATTGGAAATTTTTTTGTATCAAATAGCTTATTTTTCCTCCTCAAAATATGATATATACTCAAAATACACTATTGAATCGACAATAACAAGTTGCTTTAAACTATTCCATATCACAACTCCTCGACCTAGACTAATCAAATAGATTGAATGTAACTTTATAACATTATGACCAGTCTAAAATGTAGAATATATATTATTCTTGATAAATATCTCCTCATATTCAACATACACATTGAAAATATCCTATGTTCTTCTTAGATTATTATGTAAACCCATCATAACATACCATTTTTTTCACCTAGATTATCTTGATATCATCCTACCATTTTCATTGCATAGGAAGCATCATGCCTAGTAAATAACATGGTATAATGAAGGTTCCTATCATAGATGTGTATGTGATATTACTCATTCTATCTCTCTATGATTGTTTTTATGTAAAAAAATTATTTTATAGATATATAACAATTGACACTGGAAACGACACCCTCTTGGATTGATCTTTACTAAATCTATTTATTATTTATTTATTTATGTATCATGAATTAGTCTAAGTGGGTTCTTTGATCTACCATATATAGTTTAGATCCTGAGACAATAGGTTGTATCAACCAAATCATTCAGGGATAAGCACTTGTAAAACTGATTTTTAACTAACTGTAATACTTATACATGATTTACAATACATAATATATCATCAACATATACTATTATGATAATAACTTCTCTCCCACTAAACCAATCATAATCACATGGATAAGATTCTATCTTAATGAAACCATATTAATTTATGGCTCAGAAAATATAATATTATATGGCATTGATTCTTTCATCAATCCAAAAATGGATATATATATATATATATATATATATATATAACTTTAAAACCCTTTTGGAATCACCTGGAGTTATAAAATCTTATGATTATGTCATAGACAAATATTAATAAAATTTCTCATATAGGAATGTTATTTTCCCATCCATTATCCAAATATCATAGTCATGGTAAACTGATATAAATTGTTACTTTATGCTTGATTTAAACATTGAAATTGGAGAAAATATTTTTTCAGAGTCAATGTCTTGATTCTATTTAAACCATTAATCCACTAATTGTGGTTCTTAGGTATTTAATTTTTCATCTATGTCAATTCATTTCTTGCATACAAATTTACACCCAATAATATTGACATTAAATAGAGGATCGACCTAAAATCAAAATTAGTTTTGATAGATATTATACATTTCACAATTCATGGATTCTTTCCTTATTATAGAATATTAACTCTCTACAATCTATTTTTAGGATAAATGTACATTATTTGTAATCAATAATGATTCACTATATTTTATGACTATAAAATATAAACTTTCTAGTTTTCATACCTCAATGGTTCCCCTACAAAATACTTTTGTTTCAAGAATAACTTCTTATTTAGTGACTCATGGTATTTTTTCTTTTAACAACTCTTTTCTATCTGGATCATCAACTTCATCCGCATCAATAATGATACCATTATCCTTTTCTATGATCGTTTCTATCCCATTAATGATGAAGTGTATTGTGAATGTTAATTTCATGACTGAGGGTTTGAAAATAATATACCCTCTTGTTTCCTTGGGAAACCATATAATGATATACTTTGTACCTATGGGTCTTAGTTTATTTCCTTTCATGGAATTGAAAGAAACAAATTTTTTTACAATAGATGAGTGTGTGAAAACCAAAATATCATTCCATATATTAATTCATATGGTATTACGTTTTATTCATAGTTTATACATAGATTAGAATCATTATAGTTGAATGTAATGTATTTACCCAAAATTATAATGTAAGATCAAAATAGCTTACCATTGACCTCACATATTATGAACGCAATGGTTCATACTAACACTAATTTCATTACACTATGTTGTATAAGGTACATTGAGTTTAGATATAATCTAAAACCCTCATAGAATGTTGATAATCCCTTGGTTATGATATTCACTACATGGATTAGATCAAAGAATATTCACCTACTTACAAGGTTGATTCATTATTTCATTCTTTAATTTTTTAAAATTATTAATTTTCATGCCATTATAAATCATCATGTATACATAACAATATATACATAAGTCATCAGTAATGTTATAAACTAAAAATATCCACTTCTAACTTATACAGGAAATGGTACACATGTATTTTTGTGTTTCAATTTTAGAATCATTTCAGATATTATCCATATCCACAAACTACTATTTTGGACAACTTTACGTAGAACCATTATGTAATCATATAAGTCCTCTTATCAAAAAGTTGTTTAAATAACTGTGTTGATATATGTTTGTTAGATGTTTCTCATTTACCTAGCTAGGAGAGAAATCTCACAACATGGTTTTAAATGTGTTATTTTAACATGATTCATTGTATATTTTTAATACATTATTTTAATAGTTTAATGTATAAATATTTACATATTGCTATGTCATACTATAATTAATGTTTCTCTTTTAAATTGGAATTCTATATATCAAATGTTGAAAATTAAATTATCCATGTCATTAAATGAAACAGATATTATGTTTTATGTAACAATAAATTAAAAATAATAATTCATTAAAACTGTAATCCTTATTGTGGTAAATGATATGTCATAGTATTATGTAGAAAAGGTATAATGACACACTCCATTGGATACCCAATGATTCACCTCTCTTTGGGAAATATTTGAAAATCAACTTGGTTCATGCAATTTTATATAGATGCAATTATTTTAAACTATATCTAATTCACTATTTTCTAGATATATAAATATTACAATCAATAATTAATAGACCATTACCATTCTATTTCTTCCAGTGTAGTTATTCTTCCACAAGCCCATGGTACAACAAAACACGCTGCATATTTTTCCTTTTATATCTTTTCAAAATTTATCA
Organism: Viscum album; assembly: GCA_963277665.1. Lineage (NCBI taxonomy): Eukaryota > Viridiplantae > Streptophyta > Magnoliopsida > Santalales > Viscaceae > Viscum > Viscum album. Next base: position 1,065,565,531 of record OY728137.1, read on the forward strand.
TCTTATTTGGATTGTGCTAGGGATCCTCACACTAATAATGAATCATGGGATCCATATCATAACATAGAAAAAAGAATATCAATATATTAAAATTTATTAAGGTTCTTATAACTTTCCAAATTCCATAAATTTTCACTCCTTAATTTGTTGATTGCACAACCCAATACTAAAATAATATTTCCAAAAAACGTTTCATACTAGTTTTACTATATATGATTGAGGATATCAACTACAGAATCGATCATGGTTATTTCAACTCAATACTCCATAATGAAATTTCCCATTAATTAACATCACCCTAATAGATGTTTGAACAAAACATTATACTATGTTTTGATTCCTACAGATGGTGTGGGAGGCTAATTAGACTTAATATATACAAATGATTTCTTTTAATCATTATGTGTAAATTTATCAATTTGCATTTATTATATATTTATTTATTATTATATGAATTCTCTTAAGTGATTAACCATTTATTAGAAAAAGATTACAAAAAAGACAAATTACTTTAGTTTCATCTTGTACAGAAGATAATTAATTAATAAATGTGATCTTGACAAAACATCAATAATTAAATTAACCATAATTAATGACAGATATAAAATGATAATAGGGGTGAGATCATTATCTTTTACCAATGGATAGTTTATCAAGATGATGATAAAATAACCCCTGATCCTGGGGAAAACACGTTGAACCATAACTTATATTTTTTATTGATTTTTACGTATCCTCCCACATATTCCAGTAAAACATCCCTCCAAGTATAACCGAAATTGGATGGAAAGGTGGAAATATAGATAATATCCCAAGATTCCTTCCTCCAGTAGGTCTTGTGTAAGAAACAATCATTGAAGGTATAAAAATATCACAAATGGGAGGTATTTCCATCTATAACATATAATAACAAGAGATCAGATAAAAACCTACAATGAAATTCTAGAATATAATATAAATTAAATCCCAGAAATTTCCCAAAATCTATGAGTTTATAGTCATATATAATAGTTATTACCATATAAATAAAAAAAGTAGTCTTATACTTGTAAATTAATAGCATCCCCAACCCAAGAGAGAAATGTTTACCTCGGTTCCCATTTTTATTTAAGAAATTTGAAAAATATCTTACATAAAAAAGGGGAGATTATAAAAATAATCAGTTGGATCAGACAATAGGTCTTTAGTGAACATGTCAAGTGAGTATACTAATACATAATAGGGTAATTAGAGCAACCAAAAACCACCTATATATGTCATCTAACCATCCCATCCTCATCATGGCTCACTCACTAATGCACACATCCAACATGGTAATATAATATAAAAAACATAACAAATAAAGGCACCATGAAACTATATCCCCAATGATTTTATGCTCTCCAAATCCAATGTTGAACATCATGTACTCTCATCCCTCCAATACATATCACATCAGACAATGAGACATTTATGATGTCTGTTAAGATGAATCCTCACTTTCCGCACCCTCGCAATGTCTAGCATCCAATGTTAGCATCAGTAATCCTAAAATCATATCACATATAACTTGTGGACACATGAGATTCCACATCTTGTCTATTTAGAAAACCAGATTATTCTAGTATTATAATTATGAAGGACAAAAACCATTCCCCCTATAATATTCATGTCCCCCAATATATATCACATCACATTACTACCTCATAACATAACAACTCTCCCAAAACCATATTGGGCAACATTGCTGGGTAATCTCTAACACCAACCCATTTCATCACTACTATAGTAGAAAGATTAGGAAAGAGGGGGTATCCAACCATCCTTTTCTCCACAATCATTGATTTTCAAAAAACCACCCGAAATCCAAATCCTTTGGTTATATTTCATTTTATAAAACTTAGGTGGGGAAAATAAAAAAAAAAGTCATGATATATAGATATTACACAAAACCTAGTCTATGGGATCACAATAACTACACTATCACATACCACCATGCCACGACAAAACCACACTTCGACTGACACAACCATTTCTACCACTAAATGAAACAAGACACAGCAAAACCACATGATCTACACATTCCCACTTTCAAAAAATGAATTCCAAATATTCGAGATTTATTTATTTATGATTAACTCAAATTTACAAGTTAGTTCATTTTATATTTAAACATATCATTCATTTAATGTTCAATTTAAATTATCTAATACCAACTAACAAAACCACCCCATTCATATTCATTTTACAAACCCAAGAACATTCTTTAGTGAATATTAATTTATTTCATGTTTATACAAGAAACTAAAATGACCACACCTCAAAGAATCTCCCCCATATCACATAAAACATCACTATAACACCACCTCAACCAAGAAATCTCACTAATATAACCATACATTCAAACCACCACACCAAAACTTCCACACAACCCAACCACTACACCAAGACGTCCCACAACACAACCACCACACCAAAACTACCCATATCAACCACCACATAGCACAATCACAACATAAACCCTCCAAATCATATCACATCCCAAAACCATCACAAAAAATTCCAAAATATCACATAGCTCAGTCGAAAACCACTATAACGGGAAAATATCCCACATTAAGCATAGATTCATAAATAGAATAACAACACATGACATAACATCCCATAAATCCAAAATTTAAATCATCCCCAAGAATACAAATGATGGAATTCCATATTCTGTATTAAGATTTAATCCACTTTGTAATGTACTAACATCCCACATGATTTTTATATGTTTCTTATTAAAATATTTCATGATACAAAATTATATTTTCCCTACATCACATGATATATGATTTAAAATATATAATATTCATGGGAAAATTTGAATCTAGTAAAATAGAATGGTTTAAAATATCACATCATTAATTAAATATACTATAAGGGAAAAAATAAAACATCATTGGGTATAGGGTGCATGTCATAATTGTGATTCAATTTTTAAAGAATGTTTCTATTTATTTCTGTACAAAATTTTTCCTTGGGATTCCTTTTGTGATTTTAGTGAAAAATATATTTTAGGCATTACATCATGGAGCTCATGGTGTGCACAGGATTTGGAAAATCGTGTGAGGAAGTGGTGTTTTTGGAAATAGGTGTATAACACAGTTAGCCCACTATTTGAAAATATTTTGGGCTAACTATATGAATTTTATCATTTGGACAGTAAGGGGCAAATAATTGGCACATGTCCTGGAAAACCATAAGATCATACCATGCAACATGTCCATGTTATTAAAAATGTGTTTTTTGGTTTTCTATCTCCCCAATTTTTAACTATAATACCCCAAAACCCCCACCCCTTTGATATTCTTCACCCTAGGCGACTCCCCACCATCTGTATTCCTCCCTTGGAGCTCTATTTTAGTGGTGATGTTAAAGTTAATTCTCACGAATATTCAAGGAAGTAAATCATTTCCAGGTATCTCCCTGTCTACTAGTGGTTTCTTCCCCTTTCTTTGCTATTTCGCATCTCCAACGGGGTGTATGACTTATTTACGAACGAATTTTAATGTTTTAGGGTTGGATCTTGGAGTATAATGTTATATCATTCCTCTATAAGGTTCTCTGGGTGTGCGGTTGTTGGTTCCTACCAGATTATAGATGATACATAATTTGAGGTAGACGGTTTCATGCTTTTATGTTATTAAATAATTTTGACATGATTTTTGGAGTGATTGAATATGTTATATGACATACTAGTGTTGTGAAAATGGAGTTTTTGAAGAGCTTTGATATGACCATGACTTGGAAATGGGTTTCCTAAAAGAGGGTGGGTTTATTTCTTATGTGAACTCTTTTATATAAATTTTTAATCAATTTAATTAATTATAGAATAATTTTAATAAGTTGGTAGAGTGCTGAAAAATATGTTTTAAAGTGATTTTATTGTGAGTTTGGATTGAAAATTTGTTCTTTTAGGTATGAAAAGGATGGTTCTTTTTGTGTGTTATATTTATTGGCCTATTTATTTTTGAATGTGAAGTTGTGTGTGATATTTGGAATGAAATTTGACTATAAAGGGAAACATGGGTTACTAGGTCGGTGGACTTGGACTAGTACACTAGTGGACTCATAGGTGGCTTGACCAGATTAATCTAGGAGAATTGGGGATACAAATCTATATAAATGACAATGATTATTAGATACCACTAGGCTTGGGGTGTGTTCTTTCCTAGTAGATCATGCATGAGAAAGATTTTGGTCGTGATTTCTACACAACATTTATCCAAGATAAGATAGAAATTGTGTCGTTTTTCAAGCATTTTTTCTACAGTGTTTTCTCATGACATATTTTACTTTTGGGGTATTGTAATCACTAATGGATTATGCTATAAATTATTGGTTATTTGAAAAAGCAGTATGTTTTCCTCAACAAAAGTACCCATAAGAATGTTCCTTGTTTAATATTATAAATCATTCATTTTAATATATATTATAATATTTGTAGCATTTAATTCCATTCTTGGTTGTCATCTTAAGAGTATTTTTCTCACACCATACTTACACCATTTGGTGTAATTAGACATTATTATGTTTGACACATGTAAATCCATGATGTTTGGATATGGTGGTTTGGGATGCTCTTGGTTTTCCCTAACAAGTTTTGTGGTCGTGGATTAAGGATGATGCTATCCTTTTTTTGTGGTTGTTTTGGGGGTAGTGTCATTTATCTCTTTTAATTGTAGCCTCTTTGGGTTTTTTTAAATGTTGTAAGAATGAATCTGAATATTTTTATGCATTATTTGGTTTTGATTGATCAGTTTTGGTATATTTATAATGGTTATTTGGTTATGATTATTTATATGTGTTAAATCATTCCATGTTTCATTTTTTATACCCAATCACTTTTTTCCAGACCATGGGGATTCGATATTCCCTTAGGTACACAATAAGGACTGTGTTGGTGGTGTGTTGGATGATAGTCTGGATTGGTTAGTAAAAAAATGGCATTAGATCTTATTGAACCATTTTTGGGTCACACTATTTGGGATGAGTCTTGATAGATAGATGTATGGACTTTTAAGACATGATGTTTCGGCTGTGAGTAGTTTTTCAGGCCATTACTCCTCATTACAGATCTCATTTTACCATGGGATATTGGGATTTTTTCTTGACTTCTCCTCTCGGTGATACATGCAGCCTTCAGACTATTTGTTGAAACTAAGTGGGGGATGGTTGGTTTAGTTTTTATGCAATTATTGTGGGGTTTTTTTATTTATCTATTGTTGTAGATTGTTTTCATTGAAAAAATTTTCATATTGGTTGGATTTATAGTTTTCATATTTTTATTTCTTCTTGTAGAAAATCTGCCTCCTCGGAGAATTCTTGTGCAATCGTGGAAAGTGATCGAAGAGTATAATCCCTCAGAAATTGGTCATAGATTATTGGATGTTGTGGTCCAGGATATTTATCCCTTGGGATAGAGAGTGGTTCCGAGTCCTCCTATAGTAAGAGAAGCTAAACCTGGTTCTATGAAGGAAAAAGCTCAGGAGTTCCTTAAAAGAAGCCTCATTCATTCTAAGGTATCATATAACCTCATGAAGTAGATGAGTGGCATGATAATATATAATGGATGTTTGAATTTATTAACAATCCAGAGGAAGTTAGTGTGGAATGTATTTTGATCGTGCTAGAAGGTCCTAGTCATAGGTGGTGGGACTCAGTGGTCCGAATAGAAAAGCAAGAGAAAAATAAATGGGAAGAATTAAAGGCTCTTTTAAATGATCATAGATGTTCCAAGGTTTTAGCCCATTCCAAATCACAGATTTTATTAATCTTTTCTAGGGGGACCAGTCCATGATGATGTATACCAAAAGGTTTTCTGATTTAGTTAGGTACACACACGAATTCAATTCCAGTGAGTAGATGATGGATCAAGGGTTTGAATAAGGGTTGCAACCATAAATGTATTTATTGGTATTTTAGTTTAATTTTACGACTTATGATGAAGTGGTTTAATATGACTATATGGTGGTGATTTTTGGAAAGGGACACATCGGTTCATTTGGAAATGTGTTAACAATGAGTAGTGGGAGTTCATCAAATAAGTAAAGGATGTAGGTCAAGTAGTGGAAGAAGGGAGGTATTAGTTCAGGACATATTTCCTAGGATTCTTCTTATGTGGCTTCTAATAGTAGTTTAGTAGTGTTCCATCAGTACGGAGGTTGGGAAAATATGAACATCATTCACATCTCCTCTCAAACCATTCCATTGGGGTAGATCAATGGGAAAACATTAGTGTTTTTTCAAAGAGATTAACTAGCCTCAATGTGGTGAATGATCTATATCATCAAGAGGTATTTAAGAATAGTAAAAGCCATATAGGATAGTGGGATTTTAGTTCGATGGTTATCGTGTTTTGGATGGATCATATTATAGGATGAGTTAGTTTAGGGAAGAGACATAGGATAGTGGCTATTCTCTGGCCCAGGTTGAGACTATTTATCTTCCCGTGGTGGCTTGAGCTCTATCATAACTAGATGCATGAATATTTATAGTCTGAGGTACTGTTTTTATTACACCGTCCTTTTCTTTTTATTAATTCACACTGGTGAATTATTTTCATTTATATTTTCTCATCTAGTTGATACTTTGGATTTTACAACTGATCTTGTGACTTATACGATGGAGTTGGTAACAACGCTTGGTAATAAGAAAGAGAAGGGTTTCAAGTGTCTGTCATTTTCACAAATTGTGTTAGGGGTTGAGCTAGAATAGAATTTTCTTATTTAGTAAATGAGACTCCTTGATATGATCCTTGATATGGATTATATTGTATACATTCATGGACACATCAATTGCTATAGGAAATGACTGAGTTTTACGACACCGAATGAGAGTAACTAGGTCTTTTATATAGAACAATATCCTTGATTGATACATGCTAGACCTTCACTTCCAGTGTTGGGAAATATTATTTTTAAGTTAACTTCACTCACATTGGAGGAAAATGGTGGTTCTCATGAGGGAGAAGTTATTCCCATGGGGGATGATTCCCCATAGGTATTTCAAGATGAATTTTTATGCTTTACACTAGAATAGGAAATATATTTTTCTATTGATTTGGAACTAGGAACATAACTAACATCTCTTCCATCATACAATATGTCCCCTATCATGTTGATGGAATTAATGGAATAATTAGATGATTATAAATCACAAAGATTTTTTCACCAATGTAACTCTCTTTAGGACACCCCACTCTTCTTGGTGAATATGGATGATGGATCCCTCTAGTTGTGAATTCATTACCAGAATGTGAAAAAGGAAACAATAATGAACAAATATCATTTTCTGAAAATAAATTAATTTTTAGACATGTTAAAAGGGGAAATGTGGTTTTCTAAGATAGTTTTGGGTTCTAGATATCTCCAAGATAAGGTGAAAGAGTCTGACATCCAAAACAAAGTCTTCCAAGGAAGATATGGCCATTTTGAGTATTTAGTGATGACATTTGGGATGATAAATGATCCAACTATTTTCACGGAACTCATTAACAAGGTATTCCGCCAATATCTCAATTTTCTATCATGGTATTCCTCGAAGATATCGGTGTCTATTCTCTGGTTGAGAAGGTGAACAGGGGACATTTTTGGATTATGTTGGGAACTCTTCATGAACATTGGAATTATGAAAATGTTCTATAAATTAAAATTCTAGATCAGGAAGGTGAGTTTTCTAGCACACAATATCACAAAACATGGGTTTTTAGTCATCCTAGTGAATATCAATGTAGTTATGTCGAGGAAGAAACCAAATAATTTGTTTGAGATCAAAAGCATTCTAGATCTGTCCAAAATATTACAGGAGGTTTTTAGGACATATCCCGAATTAAATCACCCATAAAAGATCTCACCTAAAATGGTTGAAATTTAAATGGTGCCTAGTGTGTCATGATTCTTTTGAGGCTGTAAATCTATAGTCGACTACCTATCTAGTGTGGATATTTCTTAAATATGGAATGGGATATGTAGTTTATTTTGATTCCTAGTGTATAGGACTTGGGTGTGTTCTTGTTCATGGAAACCATGTGGTGGAATATGGATCACTCTAACATTGAACACATGGAAATAACTACCCAAACCAAGACATTGTGTTAGTGGTAGTGATGCATACACTAAATATGTAGTGTAATTATATTTTTGGGGATAAAATGTGGTTAATTCATATCATCAAATCTCGGCCTATATTTTCTCCCAAAAATATTTGTATTTGAGACTGTGACATTCGGTTTAATATCTTTTGGGGTATTATTTTGATGTAGTCTATACCCTAGGAAAATGAAATGTTTTAGCTAACACATTGAGTAGAAAGGTGTCAGTGCAAGCATTGAAAGTTTCTAGTGATGAGTGGATCCTGATTGGGATTTTTGGTTAGATTCACTTAGAGACCATATAGATCAGTGGAGGTGCATTATTGTCTACTTTTTAGTTGGATAACTCTCTTATGGAGTTGATTCTATGGAATAAGTCTAATGATGAGTTGTTCCCGAAATCCATGATGTTTCTTCATTATAGGGAGACTCCATGTGATTGGTTACTATCTCCCAATGTATTTTTTTTCCTCAAGGTTCATTTTGTGGTGTCGTTATCTCTGTGGAAGTTGGTGACGTAGGATATCCATCAGTCTCATTAGGATTTTCATCATAGTACCACCAAGCTGGATTAGGATGTGTGTCAGTAGTTTTGGTATCAATGTATGAGGAAGGATATAACTGACTCCGAATCGAGGTGTTATATGATTCAGTTGGAAAAATCAAAGCATCAAAGGCCTTTTAGTTTTCTTATAAAAGGACCCATTCCTTCCTGGAAGTGGGATTATATATCCATGTAAATTATCATTCTATTACCTTGTATACACCAAGGAAGAAATTCCATTTGGGAAATGATTGACCATTTGACCTAATCTTCCTATTTCATTACGATTAGAGATTCAATAATTGTGGCTGAGTTGGGCCAATTATATGTTCATGAGGCAGTGAGGATTCGTAGTGATTTATCAACAATTTATTACACATAATGAATATAATTTTACCTCTTCTTTCTAGTAATGCCTTCAAAATTCAATGGGGTCATAGGTCAAATTGAGCATCGCTTGCCATCCCTACACGATTGGTGAGATGAAGTGGGAAGGAAATTTTTTCAAAGAAATGATTTGGGCATGTGTCATGAACATTGGAGGATTGTGGGATAACCATATGGGGATGGTTGAGTTAGCATATGACAATAGTTACCAATACTCATTTAGAATGTCTTAATCTGATGCACCCTATGGTCGGATGTGTTGGTGACCCTTATTTTGGTCTGAGGTGGGAAAAAACTCATTGCTAGAACTGAGCATATGGAATGAGATGTATGAGAATTCCAATATGATAATACATTGGTTTTTAATTGCTTAAATTCATCAAAAATATTATTCCTATTAGAGGCGTAGAGAAATAAAGTTTTCAATGGGTGATCAGGTGTTCTTAAAAGTGGCACCTCACATGGGTCACTGTCTTCTGGGAATGCACAGAAACATATTTCCAAGGTATGTCAGACCTTTTGAGATCATTGAGCGGATCCTTATTGTGGAATATAGGTTTTTTCCATTGCAATTGATTTCAATTAATGATGTGTTTCGTAGCTCCCATTTGAAGCTGTATATCCCTGATCGGTCTCTTGTGATAAATTAGGAAGAGTTGGAAACAGAACCTGACTTGTCTATGTTTGAGTGGGAAGTGCATATTATATATTCCTAATAGAATGTGCTTTATCAGAAGTGTATTCCACTGGTCTGAGTTACATGGATACATGATAAAAATTTCCATGAGACTTGTGAGATGAAGTCTTGGGTTGAGAAAGAGTACCCGTCTTTATTTATTAATCAATCTTTATGTAAACTTTCTAGGGGTGGAATGATTTCATGGTTGGAAGAATTATACCACTCGTGATTTCTATATATATTTTTTTATTTTATTTTTCAATAATTTTTCCATTGGATTAATTTTGTTTTTTTTAAATGATGTTTTTTAGCTTTGTAACATGTTGCACATGGTTGGCATATCATTTTCCAAACAGTGTTCACTTTATCAGGTTACTATGTTTCTATGTTTTGTTTTCTGAAAGAGGCTTATCAAATGGTTAGAGTATGGTTTATTTACCATATGTAATAACCATGAATTATTTTCTTCTTGGATAGTAAGGGATTCATAGTTTCCTCAATTCTTGGAAAACCATGCGGGATAACCATGTGGTCTTCCTTTGTATTAAAAATTTAGATTTTTATGTTTCCCTCTCCATATATTTTACCCATAAACCCCAAAAATACCCAGCCCCCATCAAGATTCTATACCCTAGGCACCATCCCCCAAGACCTCCCCCATCATAAGAGATCCATTTTGTTTTTGGATTTAGAGGTAATTCCCCCCCCCCTGAATCTTCATGAAAGTCCCATTATTCTATGTTTATCCCTCCTATATTGGTGTTTCTCTATATTCCATGGGGGTTTCATATATCTAGTTGGATGAATGACATATTTAGGGACAATTCTTTATATTTTGTCTGGATATTAGTGTTTATGGTTTGATTTCGCCTCTATATGGTCCACTTTGTTTGTTGTTATGGGTTTCCTCCAAATTCTGGAAGTTTAATTAATTGAGTTGTTTTGTTTTGTGTTTAAACATTATTTTATTATTTTGATATTCTTTCTTGAGTGCTTAAACATAATCGATGACTTCTCAGTGTGGTATAAAAAGGTTTTTTAAGGGCTTCGATATGCGTAATGTTTGAAATTGGGGTATCTAGAGGAATGTGGTTTCATTTCAATTGCGAACCCCTTTTTTGAATTTTGAATGTGATTTATAAATTATGTAGGATGTTTAATATGTTGTAAAAGTGGTGTGAAACATGTTTTAAAGTTACTTGGTGTGAATTAGGATTCAAAATAGGTTTTGGGTTATGAAAAGGATGGTTCATTTTGTGGTTTATATTGATTGGATTGTGTTTTTAGTGAAAGTGAAATTTTTTACAATATGTGGAATAAAAATTGATCCTGAAGGGAATCCTTGGAAACTTGGTTGGAAGACTAGGACTGGTATTCAAGTTGATTCGGAAGTGGATTGACCTTGATTCATTTATTAGGATTGACGATTCAATGCTAATGAAATAATCATGGCGATTAGAGACCACTTGGCCCATGGGATATTCATTCCTAGTAGATCGTGCATGAAAACACATTTCTTCATGCTTGAAATACAACATTTCACCAATATATAATGTACCTAGTGTATCATTTCTTTCTATTTCCCATAGGGTTTTATTATGACATTGTAGTATTTTGTGATATTTTACTCACCATAATAATACGATAAACATTGTCGGTTATTAGTTAAGAAATCATGTATTCCTATTAAACGTTTTCTATAAATAAAATTATATTTTTATTTTACTAAACATGCATGTTAATTTATCTGTTACTATTTATAAAATGTAATCTCATTGTCGGGTGGAATCGTACTAGTATTTGGTTCACATCCTAGTTATTCATATTGGTGTATGTAGACTATGTTATATTTGACACATGTGAAGGAAAAATGTTTGGAGATGGTGGTTTCTGATTCTAGTGGATTCCCCTTGCTGGTGTTGTGGCGGTGGCTTATGTATGATGGTCCTATAGTTGTGTGGTGGTTTTGGGATAATGTATTTTTCAATTTTTGTTGTAGCCTCCTCGAGTTTTTCATATGATGTAACCTTGAATATAAGAATTGATATTCTTTATTTGGTTGTTATTGTTTAGTTTTGGTTTATTTATTATGGTTGGTTGGTTTTTATTATTTACATTGGTGAAATCATTCCCAAGATTCATAGTTGAAACCAAGGATCCTTTTTCTGCTCGTGGGGATCAGGAATTCCCTTCCAACCATCCAACAGACTAGGTTGGGTATCGGGTTTGATGGAACTCTGGATTAGTTCATCAAAGTGCACATCTGCATCTCACACTCCCATGTAATGTCATCTAATCTTGTATGCATTCACACCACATGAACCAAGGGGGTGGTTCTCCCTCTTAGCACATTCTATCGATAATCATTGATCTCTTCAAGACACTCAATAAATGTCATTTAATCCTTTATATTCAGCTCTTCCCAATTAAGGATGAGGAAGTCATCATGATGATACCATTATTGCTAAGACACATGGGAGGCATCATGGATTATTTACATACATGTTGTATCTTCTAAAAAAACATGTCACTGCCTAAACATTACATAATACCTTGAAAGGCCCAATAAACATGCGTGAAATCATGATATACCTATTAATAATTGACTTGCCACATTTATGGGAGAATATTAATAATACATGGTCTCTATAAACGAACTCTTGGGGCCTCGACCTACAATCAGTAAAGGTTCGTTGATCGTGTAACAAAACCCTCCTCTACTCTTAATCCAATATGATCTTTCTGATCAGGCATTGAACTATAATAGGACCTATGACAGCAGACTCTCCAAACTCCCTTCAAATCAATGGATAATGAAATTGATATCCATATAACCCCTCAAATAGAGCCATTGCAATGGATTAGTGATAGATATTTTTTTATAAAAACTAAACCTAATAGAGGTTCCATACCCAAAATTTTCTAATAGAAAGGATGAAATATCATGATATATCCTTCATTTTCTAGATGGAAGACTCCATTTTACCATTCATATGAGGGTGGAAAGAAAGGATTACGTGAAACTAGGGGCTAGAAGTGTGTTGAAATACACTCAAGAATAGCATAGTAAAATTAGGATCATGATCAGAGAAGACAACCCTTTTCACCGCATTAATCCTAACCACGTCATCTATATACAACATACCATTACATCCACAACAATCGACTCACATACCAGGAATTAAAGTGTTGAATTCATTTGTTGGTACATTATTATCGAAGATGTATCAAATCCTACCTTTTCCTCGGGAATCTTTTTGACGAAATCCATCTATATTTACTTTCATATCCACTCATTATCATCTATGGTCTACAAAACTCATCAAAAAACATGGTTCTCCACTTTCTCTTTTTGATAAACCAATATATTTTTAGAGTACATACAATCAAGTATATCATCCTAGGACACCAAATTTGTTTCCTCAAACAATGATAAGTTGTTATCAAACTATGATGAACCTATAAAGGTGATACACGAATCTCACATATATCATCCTCACACAATAAAAATCTAACTAAAAAAATTCCCAAAAAAATAATTTATTTTGACCATCATCTAACCGTCCTACTAGGGAATCACAATAGACAACAGGGTCGAGCATCACCTATTCCTTTGAGTCTCCTCACTAGAACTCCTCCACCCACAACATCAAAGATGAATTCACATCCATATAATGATGACAACCTCAAACACTACACCCCCCAATTTCAAGATACTTCACTACAAGATCCTCTGTCCCTTTCTAAAGATTATAAGGGTATTAAACCACATATCCTCTGTACATCTGACTCAGCATATCAGAATTAAAATTTCCCTTACTTGGATAGTAAGAGATCAAAAAATAAAATTAACGAACACACTCCATACACCATAACTAGAATAGATTCAAATATCACCATGACAAGGGATATTTTTTGGATACTATAGTCTATGAAAACCAAAAATCTCTCATTAGTGAAGTAATTAATCCAATGAATTAGCACAAACACATATTCCAAAATCATTAAATCATGGGTAACATAGTTATTACCATTGATATGTAGCTACCAATATGCATAAGAGATAATTTCCCTACACTTAATCTAGACACAACCTAACCCTAGATGGAAACCATCATAGAAAACCATAAACACTACACCATCATCATGTGACTGAAGTAAAAGAGAATTAACCAACATCTCTTTCTGGTAAACAAATTCAACATGACACTGCTTAGTTAAAATAATGTCTGGGTCCTCCTAGTAAATACTATTAGTGGGGTTAAAAAATACCATAAAAACCTATGATAATATAAAATCATTGGAAGAATAATATGAAACCATTTAATGTTCATGGGTGATAACCATGAGATAACACCAACGATCATAGACGTGTCAATGTATACATGAAGTTTTGACACAAAATTTCCACGTAAATTCACCTATATTGACCATAATGTTCATTTGGATAGCCTTCTAATGATTTGGTGGTGTTGAAAGACCTACAATATAGATCTTATATGTTTTATATTCTCCTCCTAAAATTTTGAGTAGATTGAGATACCACCGATGAACATGAAAATAAAATAGTATAAGAACATATACGATATATAGTTCATGAGCCCCACGAACCTAGATGAGGTGTTCATAACACAAAACGGAATGAACAAGAACATGAAGGGACCATAACTGCAATTAAACACTATCTTTGGAATATCCTCATCTTTCAAAATCATCTAGTTATATCTAGAACACAATTCTACCATAAAAAACCAAATGGACCCCTTTAACTATTCTAACAGATATTAAACCCTTAAAAGGTGTTAATAGTTCATAATAATTACATGATTCATCCACCGAGAGTCTATATGAGACCTCATATTACCAAATTACTTCTTGGTGAAGAAAAATGGAACATCTCGGGGGGACACGATGGGTTGGAAGAAAACTCTCTTCCTTAGATCATCCATATGTATGCTCAATTATTGTATCTACGTTGAAGGAATTATATTGGGAGAAATTGAAATCAGAAACACACCTAGTTGTAAACCTATCCAAACTAAACATATCATCATTGTGGTTGTGTCAAAACATAATCCTCTAATAAATCAAGGAACTCCTCTGAAACACTATGAAAAATAAATACATTATATTTCCCAATCATTTCATTAAAATATGACAAAATAGACTCCACTTTCCTACAACCCTTCTGATAATCCCACTTACCAACAAACACCACTCACTAGCCCTCCACATGAAAAAATGAATCATTACTCTAGAAAGAGTTGACTACTAAACATAAAGAAAAAATTCAATACATTACAAGAACAATTTCATATATTTTTATTAGAATCAATAAAAATATCTCACTAACTAGTGATTCCTGTTCGCCATCCAACATCCCCATAACAAATAAAACAATGTAGTCTATCCACCAACCAATATAGATAATATCAATGGAAATATAAGAAAATCCAAATGTATTAACAAGGAATATAAAAATGTGGGAGAGGAGATCATTTTTTTGGATACTGAATCAATTTAATCACAAATTAGGTTAGACTATAATTTTATTTTACTATGGAAAACACATCTCCCTACTAGCGCCACTACCTCCAACACATGAATATGACCACACCCTACACCTTCAAATATTTGTTAGTGACCTCCATGATCAAATTATATCCAATGTAATTATGTTAATATACCATTAAAAGGTTTACACATTCCAATAAAATATTCCATTAGTTGATAAAAAACCATCAGCGGTCTTTATTGCAGGTACAACTTTGGAAGAAATTGTTGTTACATCTAAAAGGGGATTGAATATTAATTTGAATGTTTCTTCTTTAAGCGGTCATATACTAATCCCTGTAGCAATAATTCTATCCACAAACAAAGAATGAAAATTTAAATCCCTCTATAGGTCATCAAAACCGTCATATACCATAAGGATAAAAAATTATCCATTGTCATTTCCACACTCATCGGAAACCCGATTGCCTGAATTCATGGGACACATTACATAATTCTTTATGCCTCAAATTTACCAATAAACCTTCTATTGGCTCTCATATCATAGATATATCATCCAAATGATAACCAGATGTTTATTATTCAACTCCAGATATGTATAAATCATAAAAAAGGTAAAATCATACATGGTCACTGGGTGTAATGACTTTACCCAACAATATTCTATGGACTCCAAATATGGAGAGACATTGGTGGTGAAGTGATTGAGGTCCTTGAAATAGATCATATGCTCTCACACACAGTCTATATCCCCTCCTTAAGGGAGGGAAACACCTTCCATTTCACCACCTTTGTCATTGATGACAATAAATGTGAATATAACTTATTCTTAAACCCTAGCCACAACACTTATGGCTCCATCAATCATCTAGATAATGTTTACACTACTGATAAGTATATTCATACATCATATTAACTACTAGTGGATCCAAAAACATGATTAAATCATGAATGACATTGAAATATCTCTTAATCTCATATAACCAATGCTCCCCCTCTAATGTAGAGATTATACCATCGTACTTCCCCAAACACTATTATTGAAAGACACATAATGTCCAAAACCAAGACTCATACTATTTTTTCAATTTGATCCTCCAACGTTCAATAGGGTCTTCCTGTTAAACATCAAATTTAGGATCTATGTGTTGAAGATATTTAGGATCAGTTTCTAAAACTAAAGAAAGAATCATATGCCCAGTAGAATGGAATTATATTATAGGTTTATTTAATTAATCTTCTTTTTCCTATAATATCCCAATTCAGACACAAACACAATCAATATTGATTCATGTGCCACTATAATGTCACTACCTTCCAAATAGATTCCCGCAATATGGATGGTCAATAAGCACATAGTCTGTGCATCAGATCGTGGGGGCTAATAAAGACATAAGTCTTATCTTCCCTCCCTGTGTCACTTCATGCGCCAAGATCAACTAACATTGTGTCTCGACCAAATTATTCCATCCTCCTAGTGACTAACTTCGAAATCTGCCATATGTATCAAAAAACATATTGATACTAGTTTTTCAAGGCCATGTCGCTCAAAAGATACTCCTCTAAGGAAATAAATTAGTGAAGTGACATAAGGACCCTAGAGTCCAACCAACAACATCCCATGAGTTTGTGACAGGCACACTGGGTATAAATAGCTCCCAAATATAAGGAATTACCCTTAATAAAAACAAGATCTAGATATTAAATATGAAATAAACAAGAAGAACATTTATATAATATAAAATTAACCTCAATCAATTACATAATGTATAAAAAATATCTTACATACAATATTTGTATCCACGTAAATTCTAAAAAACAATCCTATATCTGCAACCTAACAACCTCTCCAGCCCAAGCTAGAAATTTTCATCACCATCCCAAAAGTACCATGAGTTACCTAAAAAATACTTATATATGTATGGTGATCAAGAAAGTTACTAAACACAACCATAGTGGTTAACTCTTGTTCACATGTGAAAGATAATATTAATAACCAATTAAATAAAACAATAAATCAAACAACAATCTATATATGTCAAATAACTATCCCAGCCTCACCATGCCACCCTCACAAAATGAAACACCCCTTATGGTAATAAAATACTAAAAAATAACAAATAAAGGTGCACAATAGACTCTTACCCACTGATTTTCCACTCTCACACACCAACATTGAATTTCATGTTCTCCCATCCCTTGCATACAAAACACATCACATAATTAGATGTCATTTATATGGGTCAGGATGAATCCCTACCATTCCCCACCCTCATGAAGTACAAAATCTTTTACTGACATCATTCATCATCATATTACATCACATATCACCTAAATACACCTGGGCCGTCACATCACATCTCATTACCTAACGAGTGTAGTTCGGTTTCATAAATTTGATGGAAATCAACCTCGTACCCTCATCCAAACACACATGAACCCCACCTCATATCACATCACATCAATTCCTTATCCCATCACATCTCACCCAAAAAAATAGGTTATTACTATTGGATAATATCCAACATCTACCTGTATTAGGACAACTGCTGAAGGAAGTGTAGTGGAGTGGGGGTATCCGACAATCTATATCACCACTATCATGGATGTTGGGGAAAACACCCAAAACCCAAACCCATTGGGGATTGGTATGGTTATCCAACTTAGGTGTGGAAAATATAGAAATAAAATAATCTATGATATATAGATACCTCACAATACCAAACCAATTAGATTACAATGAATACACTTGAACACACCACCATGAAACTATTGCGCCACATATCATATATAAGAATTGTTTCCAGAACTAATTGAAACCGACTTTAAAATAACCACATAATCCAAACATGTCCACAATAAAAATAGATATTCTCATTTTCAATATTTATTTCCATTCCATTAAATCCAATTTATATTCCATTTTATCCCACATTTACAAATAACATTCATTAATCGTTAAATTTAATTTATCTAATAACCACATAACCAAAATTTCCCATATATTTTCATTATAAAAACCCATATACATTCATTCAGGTATTTATTTTTATTCAATGACTAATAGGGAAATTAAATCAACTACTCCACACAAAAACACACATGTCTCCCATCACCTATCATTGAAACACCACCTATGACATTTAACATCACCACATCAACCATACATCACTAATAAGAAACCAAATTCATTTCTTAACACTACCACCACACCCAAAATTCGTAAAACACATCCAACACACAGTAATATCACATCTTAGCCACCACATATAATAGTTACAACAAAACTGCCGATATCACTTCACTTTCCAACAACATTATATCATTACCCCACACATCTAACAACCCATCCACACACCACCATAACTGCACACCAACCTATACTAAACAAGGAAACAAAACATTTACAATAACACCTATCATCACATCCCAACTACCAAAATTTATACTCATTAGATTATATCACATTACATTTTTATTTAGAATGTGTATTGTCATACAAATATGATTACCCCAGGAATCCAAATAAATAAATAAATATATATATATATATATATATTAGCCTTTTCAGGTTGGATAAATTAAAAACACATTAAGGGTCTCACTAACATACCAACTACATCACAACTAGGGTTCCAAACATTATTATTTTTTATCAAAATCAAAATCTAGCATAAACTAATTTAAAATAACATTGAAATAAGTAAAAAATTTGATTTCCCTCATCCACATCAATTTCATGTTATTCCAACTAAATATATATATTAAAATGAACCTCAATATTAACCCTATGAAAGGTGAAAAAACGAAATCACCTCACATTAACATAAAATATGGAGAGAATGATGATCTCCTACCTCAATAAAGCATTCTAATTCACTGAACCAAATATGGTGATGGAGAAGAACCCTAAAATCCTAAAATTTTTGTGGCTACAGATAGAAACAAGGGTTGAATGTTTGAATTTAAAAGAACATAAAACATATTAATAGGTTATATGTTATATGATTCATGGTGGAATTATATATTCACATTTTGAATTCTACCTTGTCCATGAAATTTAGTCAATGAATAGGTATTGTGGCTTAAATACTTTAAATATTTGAATTCCATTGAAATTATTGGAT
Organism: Viscum album; assembly: GCA_963277665.1. Classification (NCBI taxonomy): domain Eukaryota; kingdom Viridiplantae; phylum Streptophyta; class Magnoliopsida; order Santalales; family Viscaceae; genus Viscum; species Viscum album. The sequence goes on from OY728137.1 coordinate 1,065,584,898, forward strand.
CTTATGCACGATTTAGTACACATAATGAATTCAAATTTCATGTCATGAAATTATTTCATGCATAACTCCTACATGTATATATGTTATGAATCATTTATTTCACATTTTGTGAAACACCATATCACATCATGAAGACCTCCATGTTGTGAGCTAGATATGGTAGTTAATCAATAGATCCATCTTCCATTGTTCCTTCATCGAAAATCATTAAACCACCCCAGAATCATATTAGAATAATAATAGACTGAGAGGGAACACAATGTTAAAATATATATCGTGGATTTATTTCTCCTTGGATCCAAACAAGAACTACCTCCACTCACCCAAGATCTCAATCTGTTACACAATATTTTTTTTCACATGTAGGTATGTTGGACAACTACATTTGTTTATTTGGTTTAAATAAAAGGAAACTATGTGAACACATTCCCATACATAATGAGAGGGTAGATTATGCATAAACCATAAATTTATTTTAATAATAAATTAATTTTTATACCAATCATATATAAATTCATTGTCTATTATAATGATCCTCCACATACTGACAATAAATAATATATTTTATAAAATATCATTCATTCCCAACCATTATTATTTGTGACAAATCTTTCTTCAATATATTATTAATATTAATTAATTAATCCGTTATTTTAAATTTATTTTCATTTAAATATTCATGATATTCTCATTTTTTGTTTTTTTAAATAAAATAATTTATTTAAATTGAATTAGTAAAAATATATACCATAGATGTTACATGATGAGAAACTATCCAAAAAAAAAATTTATGATCGTCATATATTATTTATTGATGCAACATATATCTTATATTTCTTGTCAAATAATTTCATGGGATGAATTTCCAAATAAATGATACAGAGGAACATGTTATTCATGTTGCGTGTTATGATCTTAATGTGCACAAAGTAAGCACAATATTATGTATTATACAAGATATGTAGTTATGAATATCACACATAAATTATTTATACAAATAATATATATATATATAACCCATCACATGGTGTGTATGAGTTAAATAAATAATCATGGAACATATATTTTAAATTTTTTAAAAATATATTAAATTAATTTTAAATTCTAAATAATTATGTAATTTGAAAGGTGTGTACATTCTAGAAACACATATTGTATAGTTTATATACATCTATTGTGGAACATAGTTAGGGACTAGACTTTTTGGCACGCCATAGAAATTAATGGAGTACAGAAAATATATCAGTGTTAAACGTACTCCAAAAGACCAGGACTCGGTAGAAACCGGTCCTAAGAGAATTTATTAAGAGTATTGTGTTTTATGAGTTACATAGTTACAAGTGACACATGTTGTTAAATGGTATATACATCTTGTACTCAGGTTATATTTTGTGAAGTCTAGATAACTGTGTTATATGATAGACAGGTCAGTACACAATATGTATTAATTACACACCATGTGAAATAAATGATTGATTCACTAAATCAAATTTGCAGTCTTATTAGTGCATTAAACAGAGGTACAATTAATCTACCTTAGAGAAAGACACCGTGTATTCTTTTTCTATAAAAATAGGCACCTAAGTACCTCCATATGATCCTTTGAGTGTTCTTTGTTTATCAATAATCCATTTTTATTATATTTTGATATGAATTGGAAGAAGGTGAATTCATGAAATTTTGATTAAATGAACGATTAAGTTGGAATCGAAAATTAATGATAAATGGATAATTCAAAAAATGAACCCTTAAATAATTATAAATCATTATATGATCAATTTTCTACCATATGAATGTTACAAGAACAATAAAAGCACTATGAGTGCTTGACCAACATGACTTTTTATAATAATCGATCACTATTTTGAGTTATACATAATATAGAACAGTATGACAAATAGAATTAATTCATTTATTAATTTATGAAAGAAAAATGGAACCCTAACTTTAGATCATCAAATATTAATTTATAATTAATTTAAGTAGTTGAAGAGTTTTATTTTGATAAGTTGTTCCATCATTTGATCAATTTGAAAATGTCTCTACATCATGCCATCATTTTATAATAGGAACAAATTATAGATTCCCTCAAGAAGTCATCTAATATTTCACCATTATCCTTAGAGTAAAACTATAGGAATCTTTGAGTTCTATAATGAATGATCTGCAAACTTGCATCGGTTTTCTACGATTACCATTAGAATAACCTCATGGAATTACTCACTTTTTTATTTATAGAATCAATATTTGTGGAGGAGGGTCACTAATTGTTATTGTGAGTATTATTGTAGTGTATTTATTTATGAATTTTTCCGGATTATCAAAATCTAATATTACAAATAAACAAATGACTTTCATTGGTGTTGGAAATAATATATTTGGATTGAAATAAATCTTTTGTTAGAAAAATAATTACACATAGGCTCTTATTATTTTTTTAATCCCTAGGGAACCTCATTTACAAATAATATTAGAATTATTATTTTTAATTTAAATTGATAAACATATTGATTAATTAGATTTTATTTCTTTACTATATTATTTAAAATTTATTAAAAGAATACATATTTTATTATTTCATCCGAGAACTTTAAAACTCAATCCACCATTTCTTGATAATATTTATCAGTAATTGAAAAATATAATTTTAGTTAATAGAGAAATATAAAAAAAATTCCATAATAAATAAATAAATATCATATTTACTAAATAAAAAATAAGTATATATTAAATATTCCACTCACAGATATTCTCTTGAAACACCATGGGAATTATATATTTGATCAAGCTAAGATGAATAATTAATAAACAATTTATGAGATTGATATTTATTAAACATGTTAAATAATTATATTTTTTAATTGAGGTTCAAGGTGCACAATGTTCGTGAGTCTATTGGCATATTTCTTTTGTGGAATTAGGAAGAGTCGACCAAAGTCAAAAGATAGTGTTTATCAATTCCCCATGGAAATCATAGAGAATTAAATTAATTTCAATGTGACGTAAATCCTCATATGAATGTTATTTTAAAATATATTACCATTATAAAAATACATTATATTGATTAGGTTTGATAATGGTTCCATCCACCTATATTATCATTATGTATTTCTTTGACATTTTTGAAATGAAATTTCTATTGATCAATATGGATATAGATATAATTAGTCTATTTCATTATCATTAATGGAAAAGAGATGTCATATTTAATTAAATAATAGATTAGATAAATAATTTGTCACATTATTAATTAATGTTATATTACATTATGATTACCCAACAAGAAATATTTTCTGAAAATCATATTTCATTCATGATTTTGATTTATTGATCAATGAATGTGATTCATAATATTCATTAATAATAATCGGAATGTATAAGGACCATTACACAAATATGTAGATTATAACTCCTAATGGGACATAAATATGGATTTCATAGATGTGAGTAGTGTTCTCCAAATAAACATTATTGGAAATTAACAAGGGTATACATCATGATAAAATATCTCAATGTCATATGAGTCTCTAACCATGATATACATTATCATTTGTGTTCTGTCAAATGAGTTCATCATGGGATTGAACACATGTATTTTAAAGAATACTATCATATAAAATATAGGTTATTATATTAACATTGAACTAATATGACAATTTGTTTGTGATAATTACATCAATATATTCATATTATTTTTAAAAGGTTGTGTTTGATATCATACAACATATAAAGTATCTATTTTAAATGAAAAAATAAATCATGTTACTTAAATTGACCATTTTAACATAGTATGTAAATTGGAAGTAATTAATAGTATTAATTTTATTGATAAATATTTAATGGCCCAGTTTATTTCAGATGATTTAATTAATGACTTTTAAATTTGTACTATATTTTTAGTGAATTCATTTTATACTTCCAAAAATTCATTTTCCTCATAAATAATTTTTATTTAATTTTAGAGGTGATTATTATAAATAATTTCTGAAATTTTTAGAAAATTTATTTAAATAAATAAAATTAAATTTTATATTCATCATGTAAAAAATATCATTGGATGAATATTTGAAAATTTTCGGAAAAGATCGATTTTTCAAGGAATGGTGAATTATAATGTGTTTTATAGAAAAATGTATTTTATTTTAAAATATTTTCAAGGAGAAATTATTTTTTATATTAGTATTATTTTATAAATTGTTTAATTACAAACAAAATATTCCCATTATGAATTCTGAAATGGATATTAAATGTTAATTTTGTATTTGAAAAAAATATATCTTGAAGTTTAATTTTTCTAAATAACTATCTCTCATTACGTTTTCTCTGTATAATATTAATTTAATTTAAGATAATTCTATGATATTTATTATGAAAAATGGATTTCATATTTTTAATTAGTGGAAACATGTTTATTAAATATTTCTCTATTATTTGTTTCCAATTTATTTAATAAAAATAACAATTTTATTACCACTATAAAGGGTAAATATGTTAATTTAAGATAAAAATAAAATGATTATAACTATCAAATGACAAAAAAACGTACTTAAATATTATTTTATGATAATATATATAACATTATCTTCCTAGGGCAGAATTTATGAGCTTATGGGGACACATGGATAAGATTATGTCGTTTATAATATTTTATTTAATGAAATCTCAAACCTGTGAAACTGTTATTTTTAAAAAATGTAATATTTTTATTATGATTTTATCACGGGAATATGTTAGAAAATAAATTTAATTTTGAAATTTAATAAATTTATCTTCATTATGGAAATTTATTTTTAATTTTTTATGATTTGATGAACTTTACATGTTATGGATAAAATAAAATATTTTTTCTGGATTTATAGTTTTTATATTAATATTATTAAAGTAATATTAATGAATATTTCTTAAATATATAATATAGATATTCATAGTTATTTTTTTATTAAACGGAATAAAATTCATATAAATTTAATTTTTTGCTAATAGATTGCGATATGATTTAAAATATCAGACATATTTTTTTATGGTTCATCTATCTTCATATATTATGTATATTGACCAAAAAAGAGTAAAAATACACGTTGTCACATTAATAGTTAAGGGGATAAAATTGGATTAACACCTAATGAAATGGGTATAAATAATTTCAAAATATGTGTAATATTAATTTGATTAGGTGATTTCGACTCAAACTCACCTTATAATTTATATAACCCAATTTGGAGTCTTTTAAAATTAAAATTTAATTTATATTAATTTAATATTTTTGGAAAATACAAGAGTAAACCTCTCCACTTTTATAAAAGGGAAAATATTCTTCTAATTTTGTTACACTTAAAACCCCATTTTAGGCCAATACCAACCCAAATACCTTCCTCGAAACTGTCATATACTTGTCTTTTTGTTTTTTTTAGAACACTAACATTATAAAGGTACTATGCCTCAACAGATTCCAGTGGGATGAAAATTATAAAATATTTAATAATCAGAGAAATTGAACTTTTCATCTCTCACAATATGAGACATGGTAGTGTCTAAAGTTATCTTATTAATTAATAGATCACATAAATTAAAAATAATAAACAAAAAATTTCATATATGAAATCTTGCTTGGCATCTTCTGGCCACCGATGATTGTTGTATGAAGAATCTGAATTCAAACACCTCTAGATCATCCATATACACATTGAAAATCTATAATTGCATCGATCATAAAATTATGGGTACTATTTAAGATATACAATCATGTATTCAATGTTCAAATGATCCCCATGAACCTCTCCCTTCAATTCTTGAAGACGTTCTTGAATTTCAACTTAGAGAGAGAGACTATCTCTCTAGAAAATGGGAAGAGATACATACCCACATTCATATAATTAATGAATTTTACTCATTTTGAAAGTCCCTATTTCAATATATAGGGGATATTTATGATATACAGTATAGTTCTCTAGGCCCCTGAAAATTAACATCTACTAAATAATAATTATGATGAACTATATTGTTTCTATGTTTATTATTTTATAACATAACATTAATATATATAGATTATATTATGACATAATTCCAACTCATTTAACTTGAATCATAATTTTTTCTAATATTAAATTATCCTGGGATATTAGATTAATATTTGTTTGATTAGTTTTGATTCATGTATTTACTTAAATTTTTAACTGTTTTAATTAATATATTCCACCCTATTATTCTTTACTTAAATAATAATGAACTTATTCACTTATCAGGGACTGATATCATAGGAAACACTCAGACCCTGAAGTGGGGCCCATTATGTTAAATATAATTATTCCACTGAATGGGGAAGATTCATGAATACTTTATTGTGTGTTACACTCTAGGCCCTTATCAATATAATAGTTAATAAAATAAAATGTCTGAGAGAAGATTCTAGTAACCCATCAAGGCCCCTAAAGAGATAATGATTGTTGTAACAAAGAAACCAACCTACGAACACTAAATATGTACAATAACCTGTTTGTATTAAAATATCTCATAAATCCGGAGAAAAACATGTTGTATCTCTAATTTCATTTTTTATTATTATTTTATCTAACATATTGGATTTACATTTCAAATGATTTGACTGAAGACTTATGAAGGTAGCACATATAGATCAACCAGACCTAAGATATATTACTTCCTTAACATGTAAGATTGAAATCCTCTCTTGACCCTTCAACTTATTCCATACCACAAATAAAACACCCAACACAACATACCACCCCACAATTTCATTATCATGATTTTTCCATGCTTTAATGTATATGAACATATGGAAGACACTGGTAACGATCTCAAGTCAGGAGACCAGTATAGATGTCTATTGATAGGTAAAACCATAGAAACATTTAACTATTAGTGTTACTAATGGTGGGTTTGTCCTCGTGATCTCACTACTATAGATCACTATGTTTGAACATCTATAGAATATTTCTCTGTTATTATGAGCCCCCAAAAAATGATAGTCAAACATCAATTATGTCCAATCAGTATGTTGTATCATGACCATATATCAGTTGTTTAAGATCAATTTCATTGTATATTGAGGTTCTTATTATATTATAGGATATTTTTTAACCATTTTTTATGAAAATTAATCAATGCATATTACTATTAAATAGTGGATTCAAAAATAATTTACTATATTGGTAAGAATATATAATGTACATCTAATTGAATAAATGGCATGGTAATCAAAATAATTGTTCATGTTGGTTCTAGGGATCCAATTATTTCAACACTCATTATTTCAAAAGATCCAACTTGAAAATAAAACCTATTATACATCACATGATTAAGATTATATTTCTACTAAGTCGCGACATTTTATACTGGGTTTTCCACATTTTTGTTGCATGGCGATTCTACTATATTCATCCTCATCTCGTAGAGTATATCTACTCAATAGATGGTATCCATGAGTATATACTTTTTGTACACTTTTGTAACATAAAAATTTGCTTAGTAACAATTTTATAATTGATATTGCAATAATGTTATACTTACTATGAGCGATTCCATGAACCTGAAAAAATAATTGTATATATTTTCTTATATAGCTACCTAAGAAGACTCAATATAATCAGTAATTGTATGTATGGCTATCACTGGATTCTATGAAATTGCCTTTCTCAACACCATAGCCAAACTACCATACTATATCTCATTATCTATGAAATACTAGTTGCTTTCCCCCTAAAACTAGTATCCTTTCATCTTCACTTACCAAGTACACATATGTTTTATGTTTCCATGAATAATCTGGTAACCCATGATACGTTACCTATAAATATCCTTGATGTAATAGATATTTTCCTATTATAATGTATACCTTGGTCATATCAATTGATGTAAATATCATGTAATACATTATGGATCCATTGGTAAACTATATGCAATTCCAATCACCGTGTTACTTTCCAGATACAATTTTTCATTCAATCTTGTATATATTTTTTTCATGTCACACTAACAATAATTATTCCCCTAAATTGTTCAAAAATGACTTTTTCAATACAATGTAATTATATATTCAATTGACTAGGTCCAAGAAACTATTAGATTTACCTCAGTAGATCCTATTCCCTAGAACTTATCTGGATACATTAAGTCAATAAATGGATAATTACATTCATCCGGATCAAAATTAACTGTAATACCATTATCTATTTTCCATATGTGGTAAAACATATTTCACTTGGAAAACAATTTCACTCCCACTACCCATTGGTAGACACATGAAAAACATCATTCCTATTTGGTATTCTGTAATATTGTTTCTTACATCAATTCTAAACTGGATTTCAATAACATAAAACCAATATATGGTTTCTATAACATGAACATCCCTTTCTGGCTGATTCTAATGAAGTCCTTCCTTGTACTGTTGTCATAACATCCATTGTCTAATTAAATGATCATAAATATTAGCTGTGATAAGTTAAATTCTAATCAATTTAGGCATAATGATTTTGTATAACCAACCAATACTTATTTGTAACACACTTGTACCATCTATGCTTCATCTACCATGAATACCCACCATATTATTCAATTTAATATTCCCCTTAGAACTTTGATACGTGGAATCAATTGTTTAATTGTAATTAAACTTGTAAATATTTTTTGATTTCCATATACAGGTTACCTGTGTGAATTTTTTATTCTCAATGAATAATTTATGACTATCCACGGTGAAAATAAAACCATCAGTATGGTTATAATCTTCCTACATAGTATGTTGCTCAGGAACATTTTTTCCACATATCGTGTAAATCATATCCTTTTTCCAACTATTAGTGTTGCTAAGGCATTGACTAAAACCATGTCAATCTTACTCCCACAATCGATTGTAGATATGTGTACCATTACATGGAAATTTATTCTATCATTTTATTACAAATTTACTATCTTATGGATTTATGTAATATCATAGGAAACCGTTAGGATAATTATTTTGATGAACAATATGTTTTTAATAGTGATTTTTTTTATATCCTAAGTAAATCATTATAAATAAACACATGTATTATAACGTAATGGATTTTTGATAATATTTTGACTCATACAATATCAAATTTTCATTATGTTTGGAATATAGTTATGGGATTTCACTATTATTTGCAAATAACCTTTTGAAATATAATGGAGGTTTCTATATGTTACACCATTGATACTCATGAAATCATAACGTTGATGTATAATATGGGTGTTTAATAATTTCTCCATGTTGCATTTTGTTGATCAATTTTAACATGTCATACATATCCTCGAGCCTACTTATTAACATAAATGTCATAATGTAGATAAGGTGATGTGAATTTATAAATTTCTCCAGACTACTATATATTGATCGATGAACGCTTTGTCAATATACGATTCAACCTGAAAAACCAAAGTATCTTATTCTTATGAACAAATCATCTAATTTACTTCGACAATGATCATATAAATTAAAGGAACCATATTAATTATATTTAACACTAGAATTCCCTTGGTATAGTTCACACTCTCTTAAAAAACTAATTCTAAAATATTTGTGTGACAAATTGTTTTCAAAATCATTCATTGTCCAAACTAAATACATCCAGGTAATTAAAGGGTTTTTGTTGTACCAAGTGTAAATACCAAACAAGGTATAACCTTCATGTCCAATTTTAGGTTTTTGTGGACAAAAAATTATCTTCCAATAAATGTGTAAATAAGTATTACTTTTTATATTCATCTCATTTTTCATATGATTCAAGTAACATGGAACGATTGGTTGAGTATGAAACAACACAAACAACTTTTATTCTTGAACCTAGAATAATATATCTTAGTATCCAAATGGATAGGTAGATTTTTTTGTTATAATCAATAAAATATCTAATATATTCAACCCCCTAAAGAAAAGATGTTATGTGTTTATCAACATTGAAATCAGATCAACCTTTCTCAGCTTCTTGAGAATAAACTTTACTTCTAGTAATGTTTCTTTACTTTATTGGTTACTGTATTTAAATAGACATATGTTATAAGAATATTTTATTCAATACCCAAAAAGAATGTCCGAAACAATACTTATATATAATTAATATACACTAAAGAGTATGTGAGTACTTTCATCTTTAATTTAGTTCATTAAATATAAACATCCATAGAATTTTTTTCATGTTATGTTATTCAAATGATCTAAAGTTTAATAACTAACCTCATTTCATTGAAGGATGTTTCAAATGTGCCTTTTAGGTATTACTTGTCATTATATTCTTCGCCTTTCCTTTCAACTTGTTCTCCATAATAATTAACAATATAAATCCCTTAAAGATCTTATTTACATGAAAAAACATACCAGAAAGTTGATGATATATTTACTCCATATGTGATTGTCTTGTAACCTAAAATGAATCTCTGGTAATTTGGTGTAAGAGTGGGATGACATGAATGATAGTGACATGTCTTTCAGATTTAAATAAATCCAATGAAATTTATCACCCATACAAATCATGCTTCACTTTCTACTTATATACTACATAGATATAAGACTACATGTTATATCATCAATGCGTAGTTGTTTTAACTACAATAAACATTAATAATTGATGATTTCATAATTAAAAAACAAATATAGTCTCCCTACATGTGTATTATGTAATAAATTTTACCACATCACATTCTGATGTATCTTAATACTTATTGGGACACCAGCACCTTGAATATCCTTAATCTTAGTAGTGTGAGTAAGCATATTCACTACACCTAGAAATTTATTCTAGTTTATATATTACTTTGTCCAGTGTTTATCATAGTTTATCATGTGGTATTTTATTCATTTTCTTCAAAAATAAAATTCTAGAATATTTTAATTTTACCTTGATTATCGAAATAAACATTATTGATTGATTAATTAAATCATTAAATGTCTCCCACTATTATATCAAATTCTAGTAACCCTTTTTACTAGAATCAAATCACTCTTTTTCTTGAGTATTATTTTTTGAAAGGATACATGAGCCTCCCTTTATAGTCTACAATATTTGTATATGCAACTACTCGTAGGGTTTAAGGTAAGTGTTTGGATGGCCAACCACTTTAAAACATAGTTCCTTAATCTACTGAGTAATGTCCCAACATCTAAAATAATAACTTGATTTACTCAATGCTTGTCTCTAAAATGATAAAATGTTATCTTTTGATAATATATACTACCAAATTTGTTAATTCAACCCACAAATCTCATAATAACATCCTCGTAGTAAGAGGAAACCTCAACTTTAGATGGCGAGTACCCTAAGCAACCAATTTTGTCCAAATTTGAATGATGGAATATGTTTATGAATTAATATTTCATAGCGTGTTTTTTTAATCAGATAATGTAACCTATATTTATTACCCTAGTTCATCTATGTTGTCATGTTCAACACTAAAAATTAATATAAAACACATTCATCGCTTCTTCATGATTTTTATTAATTATTATGTTATTAATTTTAGCACTGATATAAAATTCATTATATAATAAACAAATGCATAAAATAAATCCACTACTCGACCAGTCTTGAGCATCAATCATTGGATGATGCATTTAAATGAAAATTAACCCATCTTGACATAGGGGAATCATACATGAGTCGTCACTTGAATCGCAATGCTGGTCGCCCATGTCATCTATGTATGCTTCTCTTCTTGAGTAATCCCTACAATTGGTGTTTTTTTTATCATAAATCATCATCATCAATGCATACTATCTAAACATGGTGTGGTCCATATCATATATAGTATTCCCCAAAATCATACCGCGTCTTCTGGGCGGGGTCTATTTTTTATATCATCATTGTTATGGTAGATGTGTATTCGCTAACGTGAAAGGGGGGCTAGGGGTGAATTTTACATTAGATAAAATGCGAATGCATAATCTTATACATATTGATTGATAATAAAGATATTGTCCAGAACCCATTTAATTGATTACTATAATCGCACATAGATAAAATTATTAATTAAAACAATGTGATTATACATTGAATCGATCATTGCTCATGACCGATCAATGGGTACAATTAAGCCACAAAAAACATAAATTTTATAAATTTGCGTATGATTGATATAAAATAAATTAAAAAAATAAAAAAATCACTTATTTAATTCGTATTTCGTCTCATGATTAATTTAATTCTAATACCAAAAATAAAATTAATTAACTAAATTCAATTAATTCCTAAAATATTTTTATTCCCCATGTATTAAAAATTATTAATTTATTCGAAATTTTTTATTTTAATTATTTTAATTTAATTATAAAAATAAATAAATTCATATCAATGATTTCGAGTATTCTGGGCCACGATCCTCCACACAGGGCCTTTGTGGGTTGGATGGAACCCGCACATGCCCATTGTAGAGAGTGCAAAGCTCGAGTTGGACTGTACCAATCTGCCAATCCTATTCTAGTTTTGGATGACCCACCCGAAGCTGTTGTTGGCTAGGTTTGGTCAGAACATACATACAAGGTTCCTACAAGGACTTAATATAGGTAGATTACAGTTAGACAAAATGTGTCGTGAAGATATTTTTGGCGATTTTTGGTGCCGCTAATATGTTAGTCGATCTAGGGTTCCCACTGAGAGTTTCAATGTTTCGCAATGTGGAATGGTTTATTGTGGGTGACCAGAGGGAGCCAAGAGTTGTGTATTTGGACGTTAAGAACTAGTGGTTGAAGGCATGCTGATTGGGAGGATGTTATGACTAGGGGTAGCCAGTAAGAGGGATACCAGGGAGGTTCTCACTCGGAATAAGAGTTTTGTTGGTCACTCTATCATGGTGTCTACAATAATTAAAGAGTGGTGGATAGATCCAGATAGATCTATGAGATGTTCGGTCGCCTTAGGTAAGACATGGTCGAGTATGAAGAAGTGTTTCTCAATGGGAATGTCATCGAGTGGGGTGGTCATGACACTTTTCTAGGATGACAGCTACAGGGAATGGTGCATTGGGGCTAGACATCATCTGATATGATTCGGTCTGATGGAACTTGAGCATGAACAATGGAAGGGATGTTTGAGAGGGTTTCCATCATGTTTCCAATTTGTGGATGGCCATGCAGATCCAACCAAATGTGAGCTTGTCTAGGTGGCTGAGAACTGAAAATGTGAGGCTCCAGCGAATAGACAGAGGTGGATGGAGACTAGGGGTCTCACTTGGGGAAGACAACTCATGTTTCCATGATAAACTCAATTTTTTTTGAACAATAAGTATCCCACATTACCTACCTTATCTACTCACACATTTTAATTTTTTGTTTCTTGGATTTATCCACACACTTTTCTCAAAACAAAAAAAAAAATTTTGGTATACATTCTTAATTATAATAACTAAACATATTATTGTAAAATAATAATAATAATAAAAAGTTATTACCAAAATTTTAATTATTTTAAACGATTGAAAATTAAATTTTTATTATTCAAACAATTTTATAAAAAAAAGTGAGAAACCATGAATTCATTCACAAATAGAAATACAAGATTCATTGAAGGATAATTTAAGCCGGCCAGATTTAATCTCGATAAAAATTTTCAAAGTTATATTTGTTACCTGATTGTCTGGTTAATCCATTAGTGTATATTCAAACTAAAGGTCAAAATTTTCCCACGCACTCCACAAGGATGATCTTACCATTATTGAATCCTCCAACAAGAATCAGGTCATGTTTATCAATCTAGCTATATTTCTCCTCATTAAGAGTCACCCTAAATGAAATCCCCATCATTATAAAATCTTCATTATTAGTAGCATTGAGTGACATAACCTATTCCACCACCTCTTCTTCTAAGCTCTATGATATTTCATGGATTTCTCAAGTACATGAACTGACTTCCACTGAAGACAAGCAATATCTTTGTTTGTCTTTTTGGCTTTCATCTTCATTCTTAATCATGACTCCATTAGAAATGGAAAATAAAATTTTCCTTATTCTCTTTACGATTTCCCTTCTGGCTCTGATTTCTCCTCAGGCTCATAGGCCTATCACCCAGAACCTCCTCCTCTCTTTCAACTACACTAACATACTCCCAAAGACCTCATGCCCATCCCTGTAGGGCCTGAATGGATCATCCTTGAACTCCTAAACCTTTTTTCCATCAAAAATAATTTCAATAGATTTACTATCACATGGGATTCAACCTACCTATAAGTACTTTTTCTTATCAAGTCCCCACCTCCAAAATCCTTGATTAATACATTGTAACATGTAGAATTACCATCATTGGGATCATTATAATCCACTTCCTAAACTCTAAAATTAATAACACTACATGGGAACACACCTCCAGATATGATGCACCAAAGGGTTTCTTGGGAGTTGCATCATTCAATTAATCTTCCCCTTCCCTAATAGGAGAATATCTTTCAATCTGATAGTGAGTTACATCTACAATAGTTTTCATTGTAGATATAGTTCAATCGATAGAAATTTCAATTTCAGACTGAGTTGTAGCATTATCCATTTCCATCCCAGAGCATGTTTCCCCAAAATAACCACCCAAGACTGCTATATTTCCTAGAGAAACCACTTACACTAAATGATTCAGTCAATTAAGATCACAAACCAATATAATGATGACACCCTTGAAATTTAGATCATGAGGAAGAGATATTGTTTTCTTCGGCCTTACCTAGGATGCTTCAGTATATTTGAAAATAATAGTATTTTGGTTTATTTGATCAAATCATGATAAATTTGAATTCATATATGATTCAACGCATTCTGCATTCATGCCTCCACCACTATCAATAGGCATCCCAATAAGGGCCTAGACCAATTGGTTTTCACCCAATATGGACACCTTCTAAAATAAATTCACATGCCTACAAGCATCAATATTATGCCCCATATGATCATACATGGAAACAAAGTCAAACCAAGACTGAAATATAACTAATGTTGTATACCTAAACTCCTCACCAACAACCACATAGAAGAATCCAACATGAGGCTTTGACAAAACAATCTCAACACATATCCTCACTTAAAAGGGATGGAAAATAGCCCTAGTCCAGCTATTAGTTCAAAAGTAAAAACCAACTAGGTTTTCAAACATATGAATAATAGTTTTATTTTTAATGCGGATCAGATGGTGAAGAAAACTAACCCAAATCAAGAAAGTCGGTGAATCATGCCTCATTTAAAAAACAATGAACAATTTGAAGATTAATAACTGAGATCCGTTCATAATACCCAGTGCACTCGAACATGCAATAATCAAATCATCATCATAATATAAACTAACCATTAGTTCGTGGACTCGAGGAGTGTAATGTTAACCCACTCCTATAATCCCCAAAATGAAAATACAAATCAGTGAAATTATTTGACAGATGGATGAAATTTCATGAATCTTCAAATAAATATTAGATGTAGAATTGGAGAATCTTCATTGAGTTATAATAATTATATCAAGGGCTATGGGGATCCATCAAATAGATCCAGATCCTTCGGACTAAGAGAGATATAACAGAAGGGAGTTATGAATTTATGATTCATGAAATGGGATAGGATTGAGGAACAAGACAAATTGATATGCGATGAAGACCCCTCCCCCACCAAGGGGGGATGCGCATGCGCAAAGGACATCGACACCTAGGACATTAGAGACATATGCGTAATAGATCAACCCTTCACCGAACATAACATTATATTAATTATTCACAAGAATTTGGTGGAAAAAAAATGTGCTGAAAACACTATTCAGGCCACATTGTGGGTCCGAAATAAGGCTTTCTTCGGATTTGGTTCCTATCATATCTAAATTTAATACCCAAAATCACAAATATGATCATTATTAAAAACATTTATATCCTTATCTTGGTTTTCCAAAATTAGATCCTTGCATTCTATAAACCATTGAGACCAAAATTAAACCCTATATTTAAATTTAATGAGAAATAGTTTTTTATTGGATGAGATAATTTTAAAAATCTCTCTTATTCCAATTGAAGGTGTTGGGGTGGCTATAGAAAGCTGGTGGGATGGGTAATTTTATCTGTTTAATCATCTAAGGAAAAAACATTTCATCTCTAATTATTTAAGTTGAAGAATGGTCCAATGATCTCATGAAAATTAAAAGATAACATAAATTAAAACTGAGAACATACCTTTTTAGAACTGAATCATCGATCAACATCTTCCTATCTGTGATGATTGTTGCATGAAGGATATGAATCAAAATATCTTTATATCTTCCAAACATGCTTCAAAAACCTGTCGAATCATCGATTATTGAATTTCGACTGCTCGAGTGGCAATCTGATGATCTCTTTGATGTCCTAACAATCACTGAGATCCAATTCCTTCAAATTATGATGGCGTTCTTAGATAATCACATAGAGGGTGAGACTCTCTCTCTAGAATGTAGTAGAATAGGGAGCCTCTAATTTATAAAATAAATTAATATCACTCGTTGTGTAAGACCCTCTCTTTATATATAGTGTCTATTCAAGATACCTGGTGGGGTAATCCACCCCCCTAAAATTAAGGATAATTAAATAATTATTATCAAAATCTAAACCGTGTAAATATTTATTATTTTATCATATTCCTATAATATATATTAAATTTTTTATTTGATAAAACCAAGATATTTTACTTGACTCAAAATTCCTGCTAATATTTAATGAACATGTAATATTACATTATTATTTGATTGATTGATGTTATTTTATATTTTTAAATATTTGATAAATACAATTAATAAATAAATTACACCTAATTACTCTAAACATGAATAAAAAATAATTAATTAATTTAGAAGTGTTCGATATATTGGACAAGCGTTGGACCCTTCGTTTGGCCAACCATATCCAGTATACCTATTCAACTTAATAGGGTGGATTACTTAATAGCTATTGTGTGATACCCTTTAGGAACCTATCTCGATAAACCTGAATAAAATATAAAAACCAAGAGCAGTTTCTAGCAACCAATCAAGGACCCTAAATAGGTAAATATTACCATAGAAATGAATACCAGCCGACGAACATGTATTGGGTACAATAATCTATATGTCTTTAATTATCCCATAATCGAGGATGCACACTTATTTCATCTCCCTTATATTTCATTATTAGTTGTTGTTCTAAATAAGTGAATTTAACTACAAATTCTTTGATCAAATACTGATTAAGGTAGTACCATTTTGATCAACCCGATATGAGATATATTAATTCCAGAATTTGGATGTGACAAATACATTTCTGAACATTCAACCAATGACGTTCTACCAATGACGCAACCATCACAATCTACCCCACTACAATTCTATTATAATTTTTTTTCATTCATCAATGTATGTAATCAAATGGAACACACTGGTAATATTCTCAAGTTGGTAGACTAATACACATGTATGTAGATTGTAAAAACCAATGTCACCTAAAACATGTGATGTTCCTATTGAGGGGTATGTCCTCATGATCCCACTACTAGAGAACACTATATGTGAACTTCATGAGAAGTAGTATACATTTTTATGAGACCCATACACCTATTATTCAAACATCAATTGTGTCCAATTTGAATGATTTTTCAATAAAGTATGACATTTATTTAATATTAATGTTATAGTAACTCATGGTTCTTAACATAACATGCTATATGATATAACCTTTAGATAAAATAATCAATCTACGTAAACTACCATTAAATAGTGTATATAGAATTATCTACACTATAATTGTAATGATAAATCATGTATATCTCCCTGTATATATGATATGGTAATCAAAATTATTATTCATGTTGGTTCTTGGGAAACCACTATTACAACACCTTTGTGGTCTTTAGGTGTTATGAAAATGAAATTTTCTATGGAATATGTATCATTTATAATCAACCGTTTATATTTTGTTTATTTATTAACATATATAAAAATATATTTAACCATTAATAGATTAAAAATAAAGTATACTACATAAAATAAGATGTTATTAGGTTATTTTAATTACTAATATCCATCACCAGTCCTATAAAATGGGAATATATTTCCACATGTGTATGTACACTGGACTACCGCCTCATTAACTGATTCAATTCGATTTCCAACACCGTCTCTAATGAATTGTTATTATGATGAAATAAATGTTTATATATTATATTAATAACATATATGTATATATTATTAAAATATAATATAAAATTTACATTATTACATTTCTACACATATAGAACTGGTAATGTTGTTTATGCGTACATGTTTATTACTACCTTTAGAAAGAGACATGATTAATTATTATAAAAAATTAAATTATATATATAATTATATATTAAACATTAATAATATATTTATGATATTTTCATCATTAAATAATGAAAAAATAGTACTTACCTATACTTTTTAATGATAATTTCATAAATGGAAATGTTACACATTCATTTTTATGACATACCATCTCAATGATTGTAATGTAGTTCAATTTTCATACCATATTTAATTGTTGGAATTTATATTACAACTAATATATATAAAAATTATAACTATTAAATGATTATTATTCTTTTTGTGGTGGAAGAATTTAAACTATGGGAATTATAAAATTACTAATTTTATTATGGACTAATGTACTAAATGTTCTAAAAAATCGATGTGAATTTAAATGAATATGTAATTGTATATAACATGGTAATAGGTTATATAAAATGAATAATCAAAACGAAAATTTAATATAATATTGTATTAAATTAAAAATATATTATTTAGGATGATAAATTACATACATGATGAATCAGACTCGACGTAAGGGGTATTCTTTTGAAAGACCTGAATTAATGTTCCTCTTTAAACTATTTTTAGAAAATAAAAAAAAGAATGTGTTTCTTAACTTATATGACATAATAATATTATTATGATTTCTATATAAATTATTGTTTTATATTTCTCTTTATTGATTATCAATGTAATTTTCCAATAAAATGGTTTCTTTATAATGTGTGTGGTTTTTTTATTTTAAAAGTGTTTTAACAAGAAAAGAGTGATTTCATCTCAGAATGCTTTTCCACAGAAGTCTAAAAGAGTATTTCAGATGATTTATTCATGATATGTTATGTAGTAATAATTTATGAATGGTTTATTCCCATTAAATATCACTGGTGAGACCGTTATACCTTACAGGATTGGTGCTCCCTTATTGATCTCTAATTTATTGGGGTCCTTAAAGATAGACATTTACGACATGGTAATTCAATTTATAAGATACATAGTAACAGTCATTATAAGAGTGATATAATAAAGATTTCCCAAAAATGATACATTAATATTATATTCATGATAATTAATTTTCATGGAATTTGTTGATTTCCAAATGGATGAAAATTTAATTTTAAAGGAAAATTATTCAATTTTCGAATGAAATGTTATGTTTTTTATAAAAAATTTTTAGTAGGTTTTCATTTTTTCACAAGAATAATGGTTTTATTATTTTATTTAACTTAGATATCTTTATCATTCCTTGTTTAAAAAAATCATTGGTATTTAATAACGATTAAGGACAATAATGATGACAAGATCAATTTGGTTTTGATAAAACATGATAAAGAAACATGTTTTGGTTGGTGTAAAAAATGGATATATTTTATAAGTATCCACTTATAATTTATGGGTTTAATATTTAAATGTTTTTAAAAATTATTTAAATCTCTATTTCTAAAAGATCATTGGGAATGAATAAAAGATAATTCTTGTCTAAAATCAATAGAATATGTAATTATTTAATCCATTTCCTTATATGTAAGGATATTATTTAAGGACAAATTAAAAGCCTCATATGAGAAAATTGTTTATCATGGCTGGCATATTCATAGTTATTTTGTATGAATAAAATGTTTCTCCAGTAACATGAATAATGATATATTATATTTTATCCTACTTTTATGAAGAAATATTATGATTTTATTGATATGATCACACCGAAATTTTTTTACTTTTAGTAAATGGTTGGATCTAGTACGAAACAAAGTAACAATAGATGTAAATGATAATAAAGTGGTTTTTTAAATGAGAAATGAATTATATAGAAGATGTAGTGAGAAATATTGTTATTATTATTAATCTGGGTTTAGAAATAAAGATTAACAACATGATCTTGGTGTGTTTCCAAATTCATAAAATATATCATAAATGATGTTGTACAGGATTTTAGGTGATTAAAATTATAAACATAAATATATTCAATGACATATGAGGTATTAATGTGAACAAAGAACCCAGGAAAATGTCTTACGGAATGTGAATTTGTTGTAGATATTGTAAAGAAGGTCTTAAATCAATAACTTTCAAAGGAGAAACGAAATTATTCAATTAACTATATTAAGGAAAAAACGATCTTTTCCCAATTTTTCAATAATGTTTTTTAAATGGGGTTGTATAGTCCTTATTAAAATCAATTTCCTCGAGAGAAGTCTCATGAATATGATCGGAATGACCCAATAGATATCTTATTAAGAATACCGAATTCTATAAAATATGAATATTATGAAACTAAAAATGAATTAAGAAAGGTGCGGATTATTTCATTCCTCATGTTTTGGAGATGAAAAATATTATGACATGATTACCAATTTTCTTTATAAGAAATAAATATAATGGAATAAGATGTAAAAGAATGGTTAGGGTATTTTGAAGAACCCTAAATGAATAACTTTCTGACAAAAAAAGAGTTTAGAGTAATCGTATATTTATGTATTATTATGTATTTGAATGTATAAAAAAACTTTGGATTATGGGTGTGCTTTGGGACACATTAATTGAGTTTGATTAAACATTATGTTTATCATGTGAAAATTTTACATGAGGATGAATACTATAA
The DNA here is from genome assembly GCA_963277665.1 of Viscum album. NCBI lineage: Eukaryota > Viridiplantae > Streptophyta > Magnoliopsida > Santalales > Viscaceae > Viscum > Viscum album. The sequence goes on from OY728137.1 coordinate 1,065,605,754, forward strand.
ATTTTTTTGGGCAGATTTTTAAAGGTATGTATGACCTTTTTGTTTTTATTATCTCTTTTTTTGAGGAAATTATGTGAGGTTACAATTTAGTGAAATATGTTTTATAAATTTTTTTGTTATTGGTAAATGTTATTTCATATGAATATCATGATTTGGGGAACAATATATGATACTATGGGTTTTTATTTGAAAAATAAAGGTTGAATTATATTTTGAAGCATATTTTATTTTATTGTGGATTTTGGTGATAAAATATATTTATAAAAATATTTATCATATCTAGGAGATTATCAAATTATGTAAATTACAATTTGATATGAGACATTAAGTGTCATTGATCTGATTTATAGATTAATACAAAAATTATCTTGGAATACAATGTGATCATATCCTTAAGATTTTAGAGATTTATAATAGTGATAATATATTTGAGTAATTATAATGTTATTTATTTGTTTAATGATATATGTTGAACTTCAGGAATTAATATTGAATTTCTGATATTAATTTTGTTTCACGTAGTATGATGCTTTACTCATTTTGTGGAATAGTAATATATTATCCTATGAATTTTGGTTTTGGTGAATGCTTAATGATAGGAATAATAGATATATATTATTTTTGGGATTTTTTTTATTCATCAGGATTTTATTATAGTTCTTTCATCATGAAAAATTAGTAATGATCATTTGGTGAAAATGAATATTTTCTAGGTGAAATTGATTAATGGATTAAATTAAACTCTTGATGTAAGTGTATTCCATCTATTTTTATTAAAGATAGAAATTTAATTCATCAAATCTATGAAAAAAATCCTAAAATAACTATTTTATCTACTTACTTTTTCTAATGAGAAATCAATGACCTTTTAAGATATTATTTATTTACGAATATTGGATGGTTATCTTTATATTGACCATGTTCTATATCACTCTATATTAGTACTTAGGAGTTAGTTTTATCATTCATATCCGTAATTTCACTTACAAATTTTGTTATATTACTTGTAAACCAAGTATGTGATACTCTAGAGTACCTTTATACTTCCCTTTCACTCTTATCTGGTAGAAGTTTGATAAATTCTTTTTATGATGATGTATATCCAAAATGTATTTTGAAAAGTCAAAATCATAGTTTTCAATCCGTATTTAAAATTTATTGTAATCAATTTCATAAATGGAAGAGAATGTAACAACCATAAATTTTATGAAAAAGAAAAATAATGATTGATATTGAACATTTTATGCAAAACTGAATATAAACGAACAATGTAATGTTATTATTTAAATGTGAAAATTTTAACATAGCTATTAATTTTGTGGTAATGAATATTATTATTTATTTTATGAAATATTTAATTTTACTACTCATGGGTTATGTAATAAATAATTAGTTTGAAATAAGTTCTATATTTTTACTAAAGTCATTTTATTCTTCAAAATATATGTTTTCTTCGAGAATGTTTTATATTGATTTTTATTTGATATTATTATCATAAATATCTATTTTTTTTATAAAATTAATTATAAGAAATTAATTTCACAATAAAATTCATAATTTCAAAATTATATTATGATAAACTTATTATAATTTTATGATAATATAGAATTTTAATGAAGAGTAAAAAAGACTAATTTTTATTGAAAAGGAATCATATTTTATAGTATTTTGAATATAACGTTATTTTTTGGATTAGTTTTAAATTTTAATTAGTATAATTGTTTTAAAATAATTCCAATTATGTGTTTTGAAAATAATTTTATACTTGAATTTTATAGAGAACATTTTTTATGAATAAGTCATTTTTCAGAACAAATTTTTACTTCATGTTTGTCTTCTGGAATTTTATATTAATTAGTAAAAAATATAATTTTTGAATTTTGATAATTTTATACAATATATTTAATCATTGGGTAACAATTTAGAAAATATTTAACTTTTTTTATTAACAAGAATAGTAAACTTAGTAATTTTATTACCATGATAATGGTTAATTCGAGTAATTTATGTTAAAAAACAAATGACTAGTATCATAAAAAACCTAAAAACAATTTTAACTCTTATTAAATTAGCTAATATATAGCATAATATTCCAAGGCTATAATTAATTATGTTTTTGGTCCAATTGGATGGGATTATGACTAATATTTTATTTAATTTAAGGAAAAGTCGAACATGTCACACTATTTTTTTAATTATTGTAACATTTTTAAATACGGTGTTTTTAAAAACATGTATTAGACTATACATATTATTTTAAAATATAGTATATTTATATTTATAATGTTAATTTATATTTAAATTTTAGTGGAGAAAAAATTTCCTTAAACTCTTGCACAACATCAATGGAAGAATTATTTAATTAATGTTGAAATCAAAGAAATGATATTAAAATTTAAAATAATTAATATATTACCTAATTATTGAAATAAAAAAAAATTAAATTAAATTTATATTTTCATAATATAGTAATTTCATTCAACTTTTATGTGTTATATAGATATGATTAAAGTCAATGTAATAAATAGTTCTTAAAATTTATTTTATTTGATATTTTATAGTAAAATATATTTTATTATATGATATAATGTTTTTAAAAATCTACCTTTTTCACACGTTATTGGGATAAGGTTTAAAATATCAACAATGTTCCATTTATGGGTATTGTTTAATTATATATTGACTATACTGAACCTCAAATAGTAAAAATCCATGTTGTCCAGATAAGTGTTAGAGAGGTTAAATTTGAGGTGAAAACAAAATGTATGGGTATAAATATAGTGAAAACCAATATAATTTTTTAATTTATGTGGTTATTTTGATCCATACTCATCTTATATTTTATATAAATATATATTTTGAGAATTTTGTTATTAAAAATTCTTTTATATTAATTTAATATTTTGAGATATTCCAAGACAGCACCTCCCATATATTATAAAATGAAACCACTCCTTCTAGTTTCATCACAAATAAAAACACATTTGGTTTGGCCAATAACAACAAAAATAACATTCTATAGTCTATACAGTCATTATATATGACATGTTATTGGAAGAAAACTAATTGTATTGGTCTTAAGGCATTAAGAAAATGTGATTCTCTTGAGAAGATGTATTGTTTTAAATCATCAATTTATGTTCTACTTATTATTCCACATATATTAATATTACATCCAGATTTATAAAATAACATATATATTATAATAAATATAATTATATGTTATTATATTAGTTTGCTGACCTATATCAATCTACGCTTCCCTCAAATGAGAAAATAATTGATCGTTCATAAGTACAATAGACTACCGCCTCTTGAGCCGATGTTATTCATTTTCCATCACTATCTCTCAACAATTTTTATAATGATGTAATTAATTTTATATTTTATATTAAGAAAATAATTATATGTAAAATAATGAAATATATCATTTATATTCTAAACTTTCAATGCACAAAAAATTGATATCATCTTTCGTGTGTACGTGTGGATTACCAATACCATGAAATGATGTGACTTTTTTTCATGACCTCACAACATGGATGATATATATAAGTATATATTAATAATTAATATTATTATAATGATATTACTTTCAATATTTAAATTTAATATAATACATACATTATATTCATAATGATCATTGAAAATGGAAATGTTACTCATTCGTACGTACGACATATCATCTCGTTGACTGCAACGTAGTTCATCTTTAATAACAATTAATAATGTGTCGATTTAATAGAATATTTGATATATAAAAATTATATTTATATCATTATAATTATTTTAGATGTTGTGTAAGTATGACCAAAATTACTATAGTCAACTTAATGAAGTCCTTTTGAACATAAATACAAAATATTGTCAAAATGCTTAATGTGAATTTAATTGATTTAGTAATTTTATATATTATAATAATATGTGATATAAAACAAATAATAACATGAAAAATGTTCACATTAATGTTTAAAATTTGGAAAATTATTATTCCAAAATATAATGGGCATTCACGAAGAATCAGACTCAAGGTAATCAATAATCTTATAAAAATTCCCTATTAATATTCCCCTTTAATCAATTTTTAGAAAAGTATAAGAGAATGTATTTTTTAAACTTATATGGAATGAGAGTATATTTACATTTTCATTAAGGATAAATATTTACATTTTTTCACTATAATTTTTCTCCATTTATTTCAACAAAAATGTTTTCTCTATTGTGTGAACAATTTTTATATTTTAAAAGTTATTTTTACAAGAAAATGGTATTTAGAGATTTGAAAGTTATTTACAAAAAATTTTTAAAAGTGTTTTCAATTTTTTACTAATGATATAGAACATGGACATTATTTAAGAAGTTATTATCACATTTATATCTTTTTGGCATGTCTATTATATCTTATATGATTGGTGGACCCAGATAGTCCCCCAGAACATTTGGTTTTCTATAGGAGGAAGTTGGCCTTAAGGTTATACCATTTTTAAGTGTGATGGTAAGATTGATATAGTAATGATGTTCCATTTACTCGACATGAATTTTATATGATTTATCATTAGTTTTCGTGGAAATAATTCTTTTTTTAAGGTGATATATTGATCATTATAAGAGAGAATTATTCTAATTTTTCGATGAAAAAGTATGTTTTTAAGAAAAAAAATTTAATGGGTTGTCATGCTATTCACATGACTAAATGTTTTATTATTTTATATCCCTTACTATGATTTTTATGATTATAATAATTTTTAAAATATTTTCTCATAGTCATTTAATGATGATTATGTACATGTATCATGTGAGTATCAAATTTTTGAAGATATATCAATAAATGAAAACATGTTTTTTTGGTAGAAAAATGGATACTTCATATAAGTATCAACTTGTAATGTGTTGGATTAATATATAGGTGTTATTATAACTTATCTAAAACTATAATTATAATTTATATTTAGTAACATATTAAAAAAATTTTGATATTGGATTTAATATTTTATCATTGTATTAGTAGGATTGAGAGATTGAATGATTAAACAAAACTAAAACAGATAGATAAAAATTACACATCTTTTTTTTTAAAACCCTCATTAATTAATGCCTTAAGAACTCGAATATTGGTATTATATCTAGTAATATACCTGTAAAATTTGATTGTGGATTATGTTAATGTATTTTAATATGCACATTCTGTAAAAATGGGAATTTAAGTATGAATAAATGAGAAGAATATGTGCCCTTTTATAGGAGAGCGGACGTGAACTCTTGGTATTTATTACAATATTAAATTAATATAAATTAATTTTCATTATAAATGGATAAAAAGTGATTTATTTATATTATAATATTACTATTTCTCTAAATAAACATGTTCAATAAAAATTAGTCAAGTTTTGACTATATTTCAAAAGCTTATATTTTTGTTTTACACCTATTTAACCCAATTAACTCTTACCATGAAAGCATAGATTTATACTCTATAAGGGTCAATATATCTAAAATAAAATTAAAAAAATAAATGAATTTTATATTTACAAACATATCATAATTACATATTGTAATTTAAGAGGTTTATAAATTTTATATCATTTAATAAAATTTACTATAAGATACTGATAATGTCACTATTTAGAACAATTCATCACATTGTCATTAATAATATCAACAAACATCTAATATTCTAACCAAATATTTTATTATATCACTAACATGTTAAGGTAATCTATAAAATTCATTGATCATAATATTTATATCATATTGTATTAAATATAAAATTAATAATATCATTTATTTATGTTATTCATTAATTAAATATTTAAATCATCAGCATTGAGTGAGAATTTAAGGTAATTATTTATTCAAAAAAATTGAACAGAAATTAAAATGATAATGAAAACTCATTAAAATTTAAAAATAATACATATAGTCAACCATAGTCTCTATATAACACTATTTTAAAAACATTACACCTATCACAAACAAGAATGTGACATGTTTTACTTTTCATTAAATAAATTATTATAAAGGTTATAATTTCATACATGTGGGCCCAAACAGAAGTAAATGAGTCCCATGGATGCTTATGGTTGAGGTATTATCATCCCAATTAAAATTCTAGAATAATTTACTAAATAAATAAATTTTATAAATCATGTTTCATAGTGAATTGTTTCAAAATATCTATTATAATAGCATTAAAATGTAATCATTTTTTAAATTATTTATTTATGTTTTCAATAGATTCTGTATTTATTAATGGATTTAAATTAAATTTTTATAGTGGTTTTTTAAGTGATAATTTTATAAAAATGTTTTAGATTGCAAATTTAGTATTACTACCCAAGAATGACGTATATGAATATTACATTTTTATATGAACATTAATTACATTTTAAAATTGTACACGTGAGGAGTGTAACATTTTAGTGCCTTTGGAAGCCTATAATACATTATTCTAACATTTGAAATATCTTCAACATATCCAATAAAGATAATCCCTTTTATTACTTCTACTTAATGTATTTATTTATATCCCGAGGAATGTAATAATAAGAAATCATGAGCTTTGATGAATAGTATGGGTTTGCAAACAATATATGAACATTTTTATTTCAGAAAATGAGAACATAACTTTTAAATATAAAATTTTGAGTCCTGTCATAAATCATAGAAGTTCATAAGGAATCAATTATAATGGATAATTAACCATGATAACATATCATTTACATAAAACATGAACTTGTGGAAAACAAATAAGAATATAAAATCCTTTCAATATTATCCAAGGCTCATAGCCAAGACCATCCTAGCGGATGAAGTCTTTTACTAAACATGGTTTACTAGATGTTCTATTCATGTCTTTCTGATCCAGATTTACTTTCTATTCCACTCATGTCTCTATCATGGGATATAAATCTTTACCGAATGAATTAGAGGGAGATATAGGTCTCACCAATCTAATAATTAAATCATCATTACATGTTCCACAAAAACATAAACCATTCATCATATCATATCTCAAGAAACAAAAATAGATTTATTAAACATCATTTCATAACAATCCATATAAAATAAATAGATTTCATGAAAATAATTCTATCATTAACAGAATATAATAAATGTAACAATAGGGATAGTAACATAACAATAAGTCATATTATATGGAAACAATTTGGATAAAATAGTTGAAATAAATTCTTGAGGAATATATCCTTTCTACTTCAAAAACAATTTCTTTTCCGAAAATGCCATGAAATGTTAAAATAAAATATTTTAATTGACAAAAAAAATGAAATATTGTTAGGAAACTTTAATGTAAATAAGGAGTTCTGAATGTTTAATAATCCATTAATTCCATATAAGTTTAAAAACCCATTCTTCTTGTACTTTTTCTGGAAAAGGTAAAAATGTACCTCATACCGAATAAAGTCAAAATATTCATTTCTTATAGTTTATTAAAAATTAACCAATGGGTAAAATTTAATTTAAAATTTTATTTAAGCATAGAAATACTATTACATATTTAGGTAACATGGATGTGTATGATAAATATAAAACAATAATTATTACTTATAAACAATCTCGGATAATAATGAGATAGTGAAATTAACCCTTAACATATGTATGATATCCATCATATGTATCCAATCCTACTTTATTATGATTTAAGGAATGTTATTGACTTATTATAGAATCATAATAATTTTAATGATATCATATATGATTATATTATCATCCATTTTTAGCAACATTTCATTTTCACTCGTTATTTGAATATTAAGAACTTAATGTTTTTATGCATGTTTTGTCAGATAAGATCATGTTCATCTTATTAGGTTATAGTCATATAAATAATAAAATGATATTAGAATAATTTATATAATAATTATTCATTTCATTCATTTAGATAATCACATTTTGAAGATCATGTGTAATGAATCACATCCCATTGTTGAGACGGTACGTCGTACGTATGCACGAACGACAATATCATTCACATAATGCATTAAGGTAATGGTATTAGATGTTATATTAATAATATAGAATAATTATCATTTTATATTAATTATTTACATCCATTATACTCATCATTATTCCTATTCAAATTACATATTGGTTCATTAAAATTTACACCATTGTGTGGGGATGGTAAGCCGTTTGTATGCATGCATGGTGATATTGTTATTTGAAGGATGGATAAAATAATGTAATAGGTCGTAACATAATTATAATAACAAAAAAATGTAGAATATTCTGTTTTTATTTCTCTATTACGGAATGAAAATAAGAATAATATTTATAAGAAGAAAAGAATTTTGAAATCGGTGATAAAACAGTTACCACTTTTCGAGTATCTTCATTCAATTTACAAAAAAGGTCCCCATATAATGCATTTCAACCCAATGTGTGGTATCTAGGATGATTTTATTGATGTTGGAATCTTATTTGAGCATAATTTGTCTGATCCCATGGGATTTAGATGTGTGAGTAAGGGGGTAAATGTTGTTGCCTTTTATAAAATGGGGGAGGGGCACTTTAAGAAAGCCATAAAATATTATTTTTTTTATAAATTGGCTTTCAAATTATAATAGAATTAAATAGATATATTTCGATGATAATATGATGATAGTTAGATATAATCTCATACAATAATTTTTAGAAATTTATTTATATTATTTATAACATTATTATTTCATTTTCCCCTTAATTACACTGATTTAATTTTATTGCAGGTAACTACATTTTATTTATTAGGAGGCTATTCAATATACATATATGGGATAAATTTATTTTATACAAATTATTGTCTTTTAATTATAATTTCATCACATTCATGGAAATATGTTCATTAATTGAATAAATTACGACACTTCGGTGATATTGGCCGACATTAATTAATCCAATATGATTTTGGGAGGTTTAGGGTATTTTTATAATATTTATCATATTATTTTTTACCATAATTAACCCAATTTACCTGTAACTATTATAAATAACCAATTATCATAATTTGGACCCATGAATTCTAAATATGGAATCCATTTTTAAAAATACATAACACAGTTGTTGTAGAAATTAATTCAAAATTAGTACTCATTTAGAAAGAAAGAATAATCAAAATATTGATGGAAGTTTATATTTAATTTCACAGTAAAATTACATAAAATTACCAAAATTGGATTAAATTATATAAAAAAATATAACTAAAATTTAAAACCAAAAAAGGATAACATTTTTGTATAAATAAATCAAATAAAAAATGGAGTTTTAAATTAAAATGTAGTATTTTCACAATTCATTAAAAATCAATGTTATCGGAAAAATGAAAAAAATCACCCAAAGTAATAATTAATGTTATTATTAAAAATTAGAAGTTAATTTAGTAATAAATTATATATAATATTGTAAAAAAATATATTTAAAATGAGTTTGTTATCAAAAGGTGTTAAAACTGCATTGTTAGAAAAACGCTCATTTAATCTAAAAAATTGAATTGGTCCTTATATCATTTCTAGAAAACATAGAAGATGGGTTTTAAACATTAAATTTAATATATTAAATATATATTTCACTAATAAAATCCATAAATAGTGATCTTATTATTTTATAAACTCAATTATTTTCATTTATATATTTTCTCGAACATAAAAACATTTCCTTTTAATTAAAAACGGTTTTATTTTAATTTATAAATAATTGTTCACAAAATAATTAATTAAATTCATATTTAAAAAATATTTTAATAAAACGATTAACAATGATCATTCCCACCATTTCAGCAGCTCGGTTATAATGTAATGTAATAATATTTAGTTGTTCACTTATACTCAGTCATGCATGAAATTAATTGTTGAAAAATATGTTTCAATTTTATGTTACACAACCCAAGATTAGTGTTGTGTATACCAAAATAAAATATATTGTGTTGTAGAGCATGAACTCATCTTGGTGTTGTGTACAACAGAATACATAAAAGAAATTAAAAATAATATATCTCATGAAATCTATGGGTGTTGCATTTTACACCCTTAAAATGAATTTCTCCCTCAAAATTATTCTGGGTTATAAACATTTTACTACATAAAATTTTCTTGAATATAAACCCACATAGTAAAAAAGAAATAATAAAACATCATTTTTTATAAAAGTTAGAAATATAACAGTTTCCCAATGTTACCCATCACTTAGTTTCCATAGTGGAGAACATAGTTGGGAAGTGAGAACCATGATATCGAATAAAAATATAACCATCAGGTTCTATTCGATAGTGATAGAGAAAAGGATTGGAAAAGTTAACAACCATAAAGCCAAAAATCTGTGATGATTTAAGGGACTATACAATTCATCAGATAATAAGGTACAAATATAACATTTTTGTTTTTCAAGAACCTTTCCTTAGAGATGAATAACATGAGAATAAAAACATACTTTATTTTAGTACAATTTCATCATTTTTCATTCCTTGAAAATTTATCTTTTAATATATTATTCTATGAAATGAAATTGAATTTTTCATTCTTGGTGTGTTAGAAAATCATGCAATCCATAAATTAAATGATAGTTCATTACATCTGTCTCAATATAATGGTCAACGTAGATTATCAAACTTGTATAAGTCCACATCTAGTGAGATAATACATTAATCTGAAAGAATAAAACTAGAGTATAACTTATACTATCCATAATTGTATTTTCAAAAAATCCTACCAAAAATTTAAAATTTATAACATTAGAAAATGGTGAACTAAATCGGTTTAACATTTATCTCTCATATCTCATAAGCGAGATATTGGTTGTTACATTCCAAACATGTGAATACATTAATCATGTATTTCTTGAGTCACAGTAACAACATAATCTACCATACATCCTTATTGAAAACATACATGTTTGTTATTATTAAGTCCAAGAAGCAACAATCTTCATCTGAAAGAGAATAAACCTCATGTCAATAAATCCTTAACTATTTCCAAGGTAACTAATATTATCCAATTTAATTATTACTATCTAATATACCTTTATCCAAATATAATTATCTCAACATCATGTTCATATTTAGGGACATACTTTTTTAAATCATGTTTTTTCCAAAAAAAAATCAACTTATTACCTCTATAATTTTTCATGGTTATGGGTGCCACTCGTTATAAACATTCATATACAAGTAGAAAACCACAATGTCCAACTATATAGTTATTTCATAATTACATAATACCATAAAAGAAATTATAAAACACTATTATGGAATCTAATTACATAAAATCTCAATTATTCTACCATATCATTTTCATACTCAACATTATTAATAATGATACCATGTGGTTTTCCTTTATATTTATCCTTAAGTGTTTTTTGACATCGATTGTCATTATCACCCATGGATTAGGGCATTGTTCCGTATAATTCCCAATTTTCTTGCACTTGTAGTATTAAAGTGGGGGTGGATTATTCTCTGTAGCATTTTCTCTTTTCACATAATTAGATACCTTTTTCTCATTACTTCATCACTAAACTACCAGATGACCATATTTTACACACATATAGAAACGATTTCTAGTCCCTTTACGATAGTCTCCAACATACTTCTTATCACACTTTGAGTATAAAAAAACAGTCATCTTCTTTTCACTATTGTTTTGATATTTTCCATTGTAATCCATCATTCGTTTCTTATCAAACCCATTAGATCGATATGAAACACAAACATACATTTCATGCTTTATAGCACAATTCATAATCTCTTAAAATTATATAATGTATCTTATATATAACACCCTTTGAAGACATGGTTTGTATTCACTGATGTATTTATCAACCTGACATTTATGTTGGATGATAAAGCTAAAATCATATATTCAAAGCCTGGTAAAATTTTCCTTATAAGTACCAATATATTCATCATCATTTTCCATAAGCTCAAGGATCTAATTTTCCATTTTTATTCAATGAATATGATGAATATAATTATTGAAAAAATAAGGTCTTGAACATGTCCCATTATATAGAATCGATTTCACATTTTTTCCTCATATTTTTTATTAGATTCAACCACTGGTCTTCTTCACCTTCTAAATGATGAAAAGAAAAAATTAATTAGTCATGTTATGATTATTTAAGGAAGGAAAATAACTTTTAAATGGTACTGATCATCTGTTCAACAATTTGTGGATTAGAAGACCCACTGAAATAAGGTAGAAGTTGCCTCATGTAGGAATCAACATAATGTGGTTCCATTCACTGGTCATTTAGAATTCTATAATGATTCATAACTTGTGTAATTTTGTTGATAATAGTTTTCATTATTTCTCTCTTAACATTAGTTTTTTCATGAGGAAAATCAATACATTTCCCAATGCATTTTTCATTAACATAGTTATAACGGGTACTTACCATTGCCTAAAACCAAAAAATAATATAGTGAGAGGAAAATATCATACCTGGAAAACAATATATTCATTCTAGTGTATAGTAAATATAAAACAACAGAGGTTTAATACTATGTTACCATGATGCTAAAAATAATTCATGTATTGTGACAAATATTTATACATATACTTAGGAAATCCCATAGAAATATCTCTTGGGATATCACTAATGTTTTCGCATCCTTATTTCCAAATGTTGACTAAACCATTCCTTTGATACGAACAATACAGACCCAAACATGATGTATATAAATTTTACATGTTTTTAAATGAATACTTAATACATTTTATAAATTCTTGTCTGAGTACCATAATAGTTTTATTCCTTTTGTGACATAGAATAAATTATTTTAACTTGTGAATGATCTCTAACATATCCCATAAAGATCTTCCTCTTTAGCAGTACAACATAAATGATTTATTTATATCCTTAGGAATGAAAAAATAATAACATGTGATCTTAGATTCTCAATAAAATTAAGAAAACAATATATGGACATATGAATGTAAAAACATATTAACATAACTATTGAATATCAAAATATTGATTCATGAAATAAATATTAGCAGTCCATGAGGAATAAATCATAAAGGTACATTAACAATGATAACATAGCACTGTTATAAAACATGAAATTTTGAAAAGAAAATAACCATATAAAATAATTTCAATGTTTGCCATTTCTTATAACTAATACCATCATGGTGACAAAGTCTATTACTGAACTCAGTTTACTTGTTGTTCCAGCCCTATATTACTGAACCCAATTTACATGTCATTCCAGTCATATCTATCTAATGAGATATTAATCATTACCCAATGAATTTGATGAGGATATAGGTCCCACCCATATCCTAAGGAAACCATTCTTACTTATTCACAAAAACATAGACCATTCATCATAGGATATCCCAATGAAAAAAATGGTATTCTTAAATATCTTTTCTTCATTAACCATATAAAACAAATAGATATCATAAAAATATTTACATAATAAGCACAATCAATTAAATTTAATAAAAGGAATACAAACATAAACCTATGTCATCTTAGATGTAAAATATTTTTTTAGAATACATGAAAATAGATATTGAAGAAAATAATCTTTCTTCATAAAAAATGTTTCCTTTTCTCAAAATACCACAAAAATTTGAATGTAAATGATTTGATTGAAAATGAAAATTATATATTTTAATTTAATATTTTTGGAAATAAGTCTTCATGAATGTCAAAGTATCCATTCATGTTGTATATGGTAAAAAACATTCTCCTTATACTTTTGCTACAAAGGTCAAAAAAAGTATCACATATCGAATAATGTCAACATATTACATTGATTTCATTCAGTAAAAAATCACCAAGGGGTAAAATTGAATTTTATAAATTTTAGAAGAATATAAACTATGTTATATATTTAGGAAAAATGTATTTCGATGATAAATATACCCCCAATAAATAGTTACATATTAACAAGATTGTATATTAATGAGATTACAAAATCAACCCTTACCTTAGGTACAATATCCTTCATATGTATCCAAACCTCAAGTATAATTATTTAAATGATGTTATTCACTTATTCCATAAACATAATAATTTTTATGAAATCATATATTATTATATTATCATTCATTTGTCAGAAACATTCCATTATCACTCATTGTTTGGAAATTAACTATATGTTATTAATCATGTTTTGTTAGAGAAGTTCATGTTACGCTTAATAGGTTATAGTTATATCAGTTAAATAATTATATGAGTATAATATATATCATATAAATAAATTCAATTCATGTATATATCTGTGGTTTGAAGATCATGTATAATTAATCACATCAAATCGTTTAGATGATTTGTCGTAAGTATGCAGAAGCGATGTTATCATTCACTTAATGGATAAATTGTATGGAATTAGATTGTATGTTAATTACATAGAATAATTTTCTTGTTATATTAATTATTTTATTCCAATATACTCATCATTATTCCCATCCAAATTGACTATTTTTGAATAAAAAATCACACCACGATGTGGAGGCGTTAAGTTATACGTACACACACATGGAGGTGTTGCTATTAATTGGATAGATAAAAGGTTGTATAAGGTTGTATCATAATTATAATAATATATTAGAATGTACAATATACTGGACTAATTACTTTATTATGAAAGAAATATAAGAAGATAATGTTCAAGAAGAAATGAATTTTGAAAGGGGTGATAAAACAATTATCTATTTTTTGAGTATATCTTTTAAATTTGAGAAAAAGGTCTCATTAAGATGACTTTCATCCAAAAGTTTTTTCTCTATGAGGAATTAAGGGATTATGGGAAATTTTTTGAGAAAAAATTGGATGGGACAAGGGGCTTGATAGGTGTGATAAAGTGTGTATATGTGGTTACCTTTTATAAGAAGGATGGTCACATAAGGAACGTCTTGAAATATAATTTTATTATATTTTATTCAATTTATAATATTTCTAAAGTGATATATTTCCAGAATTAGATGAGGATTGTTCTAAATAATCTTATCCAATAATTTTTAGATACTTATTTATTTTATATTAAAGCATATAGTTTCAGTTTACCATTAATTACTCTCTTAATTTTATTTGAGGTAACTAGATTTTAATTATAAAGAGGTGATTAAGTATACATATTTGGGGTAAATTTCCAAAAATTGAAAAATTAATTTACTTTTAGAACTTATCAAATCCACCTTTTAATTTTAAAATATTTTTATGATTTTTAAATAATTAAATAAAATATTATTTTAAACAAATATCAATATTTTCTTATATTACACTATTCATTTCGTTGAATTTAAATAAAATCCAAATAGTGATAGAACATCAAACCTAATCATTTTATAGAGTCATATAATTATATATACACCAATAAAAATAATGGATGTCAAAAATAATTACAAATAATATTGATTTTACTATTTTTAATTTCATTTATTTGATATTACCCATAATAAAATGATTTTTGTTTAACATTTGTGTCAATATTTATGGTAATTATTTAATATCTAAAATTATAAATAAACATGAGTGATGTATATAATTTCATTAGATTTATGGATACTAATTGTTTTTTATGGTTTATCATGTTTATAAATACATTAAAATTATTATACTTATATGATATTACAGAGTGACATGTTGTCACTGTATTTTGTTTTAATTATAATTACATCAATTTCATAGACAAAATTCTATTAAATGAATAAATTCCAACCCTTAGGTTATATTGGTCTACATTAATTCATCCAATCAGATTTCAGCAGGTTTTAGGGTAAATTTATATTTTTTCATATTGTTTTTTATCCTAATTTAGTTAAATTGTTCATAATAAAAAATTATTGAGTAAGAATCAATTTAAAATTTAATAAATAGTTGTCTTCATCTTAGAAGTCTAATTAAAATGTAATTTATTGAATCATCTATTTAAAAATAGTTTTCTATTTAATATATAAATAAATATAGAAACAAAAGTATCATATATGTTAATAGTTTGGGTTCATGTATGATACAACAAATCAATACTATTTAAGAAACGCATTGTCTTCGGTATGAAAAAAATATACAGAGTCATCAAACCTAAATGTAGGGAAAAATAGAAAAAATATACATTAATTAAATCATATATGAAATCATTTTTCATATGTATCTGATTTAACAAACAAAAATAATTATTTTATGATCTATCTTGAGGGTAAGGGAACTAAGACACAAAAATTAAATTAGAGAATTATCAATTAATAATAACAAATGAATTTTATTAAAATCTAGGATTTAGATGTTTTTAGAAAAAATATTTAAGTGGAATTTAAGAGAAAACATTAAGGGAAACATGAGGGTAATTATATTATATATATGATCATTGATCCATTAAAATATAGTTGATGATGTGGATTCGAAGCTTAAGTTCATGGGATTTTGGGAGTTCAGGTAGGATAAATATTGACGAAGGCTAAGATTGATTAATTATATATATTATTATTGATAAATAAATAAATTAATATTTCCAAACATCTAATTAACCCTATTTGAGATGTCTACCTATTGAAGTTATTTATTGAAGGTTTAGAATAATTTCCTTGAACATAGTTATTAATAGATCATAGGATATCGAGTGATTAAAGCATGATGAACATGTTTAAAGGATGATTAATTAAGTTAAAAAGTGTTTGAATAAAATATATAAAACGACTAAAATGTGTTTAACAGATGTAGATAAAAATTCGATGATTTATTTATGATGCCAGAAAGAGCTATTGCTATCAACAATGGATAAAATAAGCATCAATTGATAATGAAATGGTTTTTTCTGGGTACGAAAGAATATTAATCTACGTAGGAATTATATATGTGGATTATTTAAAAAATAATTGTTTTATTTAGATCATTAAAATATAAATGATCAATCTACTTGATTTTAGGTGAGTGGATCAATCGCTTTATAAGGAGAAGCCTCAAGACCATGTTGTTGGTTCATTTGGTCTTATCGAGAGTGATATAAATAATTAAATAAAAAAAGAACAGTAAAAAATGAATAATGGGATATCATCATCAATAGTATATTGGAGATGAGTATATAAGTATTTGAATGATTATTCGACATTTGAAGCTAACATATTTTTTATGAATGGAAATATAAATGAGAAATATTAAATATTGAAATTTTAAATAATGTATTTTCTCAATTTAAAATTAATAGTGTTTAAGAGGCACTCTAGTGGTACCCTATAGATATAATAATAAAAAATTGTTGTGTAAAGGAATTATGTAAGTGATTAAAAAGTATAAATATACAAACATACAACTAGTATGAGGTATTCTTATTTCATAAGGAGTAGGCACATGTCAAACATGATTATAAGTCAATGAAGATAATCAATGATGGTGACTATTTCTATAAGGAACTGGCCTAAAACAGCTTATATTCTAGTGTTTTTGAAATTTCATTAAAATTATAGGAACATTCTAGTTTATAGTTTTAGGGAATTATGAAAACACTAAAAAAGTATACCAATACATTACATGTGGATAGATATAGCTAATATCCCCCTTTTCCACCAAAGGAACCCCTTTTAAAAATAAAACATGACTTCTTTTTGAGACACATCATCAATTCATTCATCATGACATCTTTTTTGCCTTTACAGATATGAAGACCCATGAAAAGAAGTTTTTAAACATTTGATAGAAGAAAAGGCTTAATAAATGATATAAAAATAAGGAAACTATTAGTGCACTGATAAACATTAAATCCCATGAAACCATTATAATAATGTGATAATTTTCAACCTTAATAAGTAGTAAATATATTCTATTGAAACTAACCTCATTAAATACCATTTTGGTAATCCAAATATTATCGTAAAAACTATATAAAGAATATAAATTACATAAGGTTATGTATGGACATAATTATACAAAATCGAATAACCATTTTGTTGACTTCCATACATTTTACTCTTTTAAATGGAATATCCATAGGTCTGAATTACATATCCAATTCATTAGAGGTTATAATTTAACACCACATCCTTGGTTTATCATGTGACCACCCATCCATGGGTTTTTAACTAACCACGATGAAAATTTCAATGTACAATTATATATTCATAACACATAAATGATTACAATTTACAAATTTCACTTAAAAAATTTCATTTACAATCATAAGAAATCATTTCAAGATATTGAAATAATTAATCAATTTTCAAGGCCATTTCTAATATCAAAATAACCATAAAATTAAATAAAGGGGTATCTTTTCCACATAAAAAAGTATGTCTTATAGAGAAATACATATATAAAATAATTTTACTGCCGATAGATAAGTTCTGGTCAGCGTATATGAAAATAAGAACATTCCTTTTTTCATTTGTGAAACATTCCTTATAAAAACATAAAAGGATTCTGTTTGAATGCATTCGATTAAATTCAAAATTTATATATAATTTCTTTTATATAGCTTTTATATCTATAAACAAAATATTTAAAATAACATCAATAATAATGACATGGAAATAAATATGTGGATGTTAACTCATTAAACACTAAAAGCATCCCATAACACTTTAATCATTTAAATCATATGCCACATGAAAATAATAATATTTAATAAAACAATAAATAACATTATGATATCTAAAATATAGATATTAATTGTCAAATGTGTTGTATAAGCACATTGTAAACAAATAATTGTTCTTATTATCATGAAATACCTCAATGAAAGGAGATTGAGAAAACATTCAATATCTGGAGTTTGATTCATCAAAAATGTTTTATCTTTCTCAATAAAAAACATATGTAAATTTTTTTACTTTTATTGTAAACCATTAAAATTTTATTATTAATTTTATGAATCTTATTTCCATGTTATAATAATAACATAATTATTTATGTTTATGGAATATATTTAAACGATATTTGATACTTGAGTCACAAATAACAATGATATGATATCTATAGAAAAAATGTTTATATTATCAAAATATCCAAAATAATATTAATGAAATAATAATCCCTTTTATACAATAATTATACATTCAAATCAGATTATTTATTTATGGTTATGAAAAATCTACAACGTTATAATCATAGAGATGGTAAGCTGTATGTACACATGCATTTCATTTCCATATTTAAATGATCATTATAGAAACAATGTAAGAATTATGTTATCATTAAATAGTGAAAATAGTATCATATTAATCATTTAGATATATATATATATATATACCATTAATCTGATGTGGTGTTAGAAAATGAATCACGTCATTTTGTGGAGTTGATATCTTACATGTAAGCACAAGCAGGATTATCAATGTTATGTGTATGGGGATGTTAGAATGTAAATGGTATATTATTATTTAATAATGATAAATATATAATTAATATCATATATATATATTACATCATTATAACCATTCTTCATAAATGGTGATGGAAAATGAATTATATCGGTTTATGAGGTGGTAGTCCGCCGTAAACACAAACGAATAACTCATTTCCCATTTGATGATATTGGATATCGATTTAGGTAATTATTTTAAAATAATAAAATCTCAGTATATTGAGGATTCTTTAGTAATTATTTGTAATTCCATGACCCTAGTTTCATAGATTTGATGCATTATTACGTAACATTAGTATTATACAAGGAATCATGTCCTGAAAGAATGATCAGTTTAACAGACTTGGATGTGTTAGATACATAGATAAATTTTACACTAAATGATGTAATGGAAAAGAAAATTTTTTCCCTTTGAATAGACATAATTCTGTTATCCTATTCCTACAGATTAATCATAATATACTTATTCGCATCCTAGGAAAAAATAAAACATAGAAAGGTGTGAGCTCAGGTGGTCAGTAAAGATAACAATATAGTGGAAACTTCAAAAATTAAGCACAAAATTTTAATGAAATATATAATAATAAAACACAATCCATTTAAACAAAAACATCATTTTAATTTGGAAAAAAAATAAATCAAATAATTCCATTTACTTTTTCACATGGATATTCTACTTGTTGAATAGTCACATGTAATATCAATAGCCAATTTCATAATGATGGAATGCATAATGTTGGACCTCATAACCACATAGTCAAGGACTCGTGCCAAGACTAAAAATATGATTTTATCAACGCCTTATTCCAAGAACCTATTTTTTTCATGAGAACTACTGATGCATCGTGGAGCTATAGTGGGCACCACCCATCACACACTATGTCCAATTCATTCCTTATACGATGAGGTTGTAACATGACATACAAATTCGTATTAATACAAGAATAATAAATGTTAATAATTTAACCATAAACCATAAATGGTATAAAAATAAAACACCCCCAATAAAACATATCACAAAACCTTCAATACAATATGGAAGATTGTATCATAATAAATCAACTTCAAACAAGTGTAAAATTAATCAAAGTATGTTGAAATAGATGAAATCAAAACAATTTTGTTGGAATATCTCTTTCTATTTTGAAATCATTTAAAAGTGACATAATTATAGAATAGAAAATTTATTTTGTGAATAATATTATAAGATTGTAAGGGAAGCCTTTAAGATGATATAATGGCGGAATTTATACTCACTCACCATATAAGTTAAAAAAAATTATTTCCTTAATTTAATTGAAATCGTGGTAAATGACCTTGTTTGGAAATCGGTTGATAGATTCCTTTATAAAATTTATATAAAATTCAACAAGGGTATAAATTAATTTAACCCATTGTTTAGTAAATAGTAAAAAAAATTGAAATAAATTTTTATGAAACACGGATGTGAATGATAAAGAGGTCCTAGTAGATAATCACGTATAAACAACCTCGGATAATGAAGTGAATGTATAATTAACCCATACCTTGTAATTTTTCTTGATAGATGGTATGTGAAGCTTCTGTATAATAGTTAAATCATTATAATTAAATTATAAAAGAACCACATAAATATACATGATATCATTTATGATCTTATAATATTACATTGTTTATAATATTTTAGTATAAAAATTGTTTTGGGTGTTGACTAATTTGTTTTCCTTTATATTATTTGTTATGTAAGACATGTTTGTTTTGGAAAGGATGTGTTTTATTCGTATACATAATTATATTATGTTATTAAACATTATTTTTAATTATAAAATGAAAATTATTCTTGAATCACTAGTAGAAAATGGGTTTATACCAACACTTGCATGCCCACAGTTTATAAGAACCGTTGGGAGATTGTGGTTTATTCCTACAGTTTTGCTAAAACTGTCAGTATACATTGCCGATTTCTAATTTTTATCTGGATCCCATTCGATTTTTCACACCCCGCGCATACCCTCCCCAACCTTCGCCTCCCGGACCTCTCCTCCACTTTCCGACCTTATCCTCCTAAACCTCTAGACCTCCGCCTCCGCCTCCTGACCCCCAACCCCTCTAGGCTCTCTATCCTCGCCAAAGTTCAACCCTCCCTACTTGGCTCCCTCTCTGACGATGGTGTCCCCCTCCCCTTTCAGCTCCTGGATCCCTCTCATCCGGCGATGTTAGCCCCTCCGATGACATCCCCCATCCCCCTATCTAGTCACGCACGTGACACCCCATGGCTGAACACCCTGCACGACCTACCCCTCTCTCGGATCCCTCCCCTCCTCCATTTCTCCCAAATTTCATGAGGTTTTTTGATCGGTACTTCTAGGTAAGAATTCATCTTTTTTAATTCATCAATTTCTAAGAGTTTTCCTCTCTCCAGTTTCCCAGTTTCATTTGGTTAAAACCTAGGGGATTTGTGGTTTCCTAATTCTAACTATGATCCTTATTTCTAGGGGAATCACGGTTCTATTAGGTCACCTGGGGCATGTTTTGGCATCCGAAGGCAAACTGTTCTGGATAGTCTTGGTTCGTCTTCCACCATTTGAGGTTGGTTTATTCTTCTCTCTTTGATTGGACCAATTTAATTTGGTACTTATAGTGATTTATGTGTCTATGAAAACTCTATATTAGGTATGAATTGCATGAATAAGTCTACATTACATCCTGTATATCTATTTGTGTGTCTTTGTCGCTCATATCATGTTATACGTTCAAGATTCATCCTTTGGTATAATCATCTCATGTTATTTTATTGATGGGTGATTGGAGATATTATGAGAATAATGATATTGTACAGTGGATATATGGGTATAATTGATTTTTTATATTCTCTTTTGGTATGTGATGTTATATTTTTCTAACACGGCCTAGTATATGTGTGATTCTACTATCACTGAATCTTATTTTTATGAGTCATTTTTTAATTTTGAATTGATATTAATTATATTAATCTCATTTGGGTTATTTAGCTTTTATACTTCTATTTATTTGATGTTTCATGGATGTCTAATTTATGGGTGACCCATTCTAGATTCACTATAATTGATTCAATTCCACACATTCATGAGGATGAAACAAACCAATTTAAATGAAACCAACATAACCACATTCAAACTGAATCGAATTAAATAAGACATAATATAAGTATGAAATATCAAAATAATCTGAATTTTATTAACCAATGTTGTCAAAGTTGCATGGCGCAATAAGGCACAAAGGCCGCTTGGGGATATTGCATGAGGCGCGGCGCAAGGCGCAAATAAGGCACATTCGTAGATAAATAAATAAATAAAGTTTTCAATACTATTTTAAATTAAAAAAAAAGCTTCATTCCAATTTAAATAATACAAATTAAATGTTATGTTATATTTAACACTATACTAGCTCACTTTTGATAAAATTCCCTATGATTTCTTATAGCCGCACTGCACCCCGCGATTGCCTACACTGCACTACACCCCGAAATCGCATGCACTGCACCTCTGATTTCCAATAGCCACGATTTCTATGATTTTTGTGATCGCATCACTGCTTCACTATAACCCGATCATGACTCACCCTCAATTTCTGTCGCCCCTTGATTTTAATCCAGTCATGACACGCCCTTGATTCTTGTCGCCCTTTTTCGACATTTTCTTTACTCTGTTCCACTATATTTCTGTATATTTTTTATTTCTTAGGTATGGTATACATTTTTAGCCTCGAGGAATTTCTCATCCCACGATTTAACTATTTTACCCCCTGATTTTAGCATTCATGTGTGCTCTTACTGCACCTTTTGATGGAGTTCCTCATGGGATGGCGTGCGAGGCGCATGCCTTTGGCACTCCTTAGTGAGGTCGCCCCGCCTCACCGGGGGTGAGGTGCACTAGGTGTGCCTCGCCGCGCCTCGTGCCAAGGCGCGCTGAGGCGCATGCCTTTAAAAACAATGGTATTAACCTATAAAGAGTAAAATTGAATATTCTTAAATGAATCTACAATAAACTAAATTAGCATATACCGAACAAATTAATTAAAACTAAACAGATCTAAAAAAATCATATCATGTTATATCAAAATGAATCATACATAATCAGTGACCTGCCTCAATTAGGATGTCATCAAACCTAACATACCAAGATGAACCACAAGAAACCAAACCAAATAATATTATAAATAGTAAACCCGAAATTAGTTGAACTAAATATAGTGGATCCATTTAAACCCACAAATGATGTATGAAATTGGGCCAAATATAATGAATTAAAACCTATATAACCACAACCGACATGAACTATATTGAACTAAACCAAACTGATATGAACCGAATATAATGAAACTAAATTGATTAGAACCCCATCTTGAAGTGATAACTTGCATTCCCTTTCAATAAGAGAGTCATCTCCATTTTCAATAATTGGCCCAGTCAGTGAAAGATAATGTGTGAAATAGATACGATCAGATCATCTCACCATATCAACAACCTCATCAGGGCCTAATGGTGTATACTCAAATCAATAGATGTATAGTAGGATAGGGTGAACCAAGGCACCAGGGATTACAATGGTGTTGTGATAACTATATCAATGGAGGTGAACCCCTGTCTATCTAAATAAAAAACATAAAGGACCACTAAGTCTATAAGCGATATTTTCCTATTGAATATGGCTCAAGAGATGCCAGAGGCCTATAAGGGTCAATATGACTATATTAAGTGGCCCAGTCCCTCCCACAGAAGCTACCATTACCAAAGTACCAACTTGGATTCCTGAATGAGCATCCCCTACAAGAAAAATCACCCATTCAAAATTTTTTCCATGAAACCATCAATCCTAAGGATTATATATATTTACAGCATAACCCAATAACACCATGTGGTGTATTCTCTTACTTCTATGATTTCCAAATATGAACTAACACTATTGTTGACCTTCTGGGAAGGGAATTGGTGAGGGCGTATAGCGGTCGGCCAAGCTCTACTACGATAGAGTAAAATATTCATCCAATATTTAAAAGAGATGAGTGATCATATAGAGATATCATTTTCAACATTTCATTCATCACATTGAGGACATCCCTCACCAAAAATCGAGTCTATGAGAGGTTATCCCAGACATCCACGACAGGAAGAAATTTGTCTCACATTTCCCCAAGGGGGTATCCGTCCTATTCAATAGACATCCCAGAGGCTAATTCCAACTTTATTGTGGGACAAATGGAATGAGTTGGTTATATGGAATGAATGGATAATCAGTTCTATTAGAATATTAAACTGGTGCAATATGATATACTTGGAATCCCATAGTGGTTCATAAAGATGGTTAACGTGTAGTTGGTCAGAAAAATCTAAGCAGCTTTACCTAACCAAGAATAGCCATGCTCATTAATCAGAGATGTGCCCATGCGGTTGGAAAGACCCCATGGATGCCCGGGCGACAGGTCTACCTTATCACAAATTATTCGGTTGGCATGTCACATTCATCATAAAAAGGATTTAAACATGACCATTTGACTCTGTGTCACAATGAACGACTCCATGGAAAAAATAAAGGGTTTTACATGATAACGATCATGCATAACCAAAAGAATATTCATTGGTGATGAAACATAGTACCAATAGGTAGAATTATTATCTTCGATAACACTCTTACAAAGTTTCAAGACCCCTCGCCCTTCTCAAATAAAGATTTAAATAAAAGGGGAAATGGTGGATGATTCTTGTGGAGTGTGATATGTTGGAAATTACCCACATGGTTAGTCAATACCCCATTGGTTGGACAAGGTATAATAATTGGGGTGTAGGTGGAACGTTATTGTGATCAATGATCATTATGTGACACCCCATGAATTAACCATTACTGGATCATAGGAAATGCATAACGACAATTCCATGATTGACTGGAACCCAAATGATTGAAATTGTACAAGATAATATAAACAAATACAAGACAAACTATATCTAATGGAAATTTCCCTAACAAACTTATATTGACCAATACAAAACTAATTTGAAACTCGAGACAATCTAATTATATACCATTTATAGGAAGATTAATTGTTAATTAATAGGAATGTACTTTTTGATAATATCATTTTGAAACAAGGATTTGTTCCCCCCTTGCTTACAAAAACATGATTTGACCCATGTGACGGTGTGGTTCTTATATGTTGGGCAGTGACATGTATAGTCATAGGAGATTGGTATGTTTTAGTTTATTTTTTATTTTATTTTCTTTATCGCATTGGCCACTTAGGACTTTTACTCGTTTCTATGGACAGGGAGTAGTTTTATTCTATGAAGGAGGCAAGAAGGGGTTCAGATTGTTTCAGTCCATTGGCTTTGATCTAAGGTAAGATTCAATGATTACTACTTGTCCCTCCCCTCATATATTTTGGTGATTTCAATGTTTTTGACTCCATATTATGTTTTTGGTAGGGCGTTGGATCGTTTTGTATTGGTTCGAGTGCATTTGGTTCTCTGCTGGCAATCGATGTTAGGCATTCATGGTGTTGGTTGGTTTTCATTTCTTATGTAGGGTCCTTTATGTGTTTTAAGGTTATTAATATCCATTGTGTAGTGTGTTGATCCCTGCTCATTGGTTTTGAGTCACCAAGTCAAGGGTGACTCGCCTACGTGTGCATAGGTAAGTAAGTATATGTATGTAGGTTCCCCCGTTATGTGTATAGTCCACCATTGCAATGATTATACATGTATGGGGCTAGGTGTGCCCTTATATATATATAAAAAAGAATACCCAGGTGAGTGGAGACTGGTATATTCAAATAATCATATGTGTGAGGATCCCCTTTCATAAGCTCCGGGCCATGCGGGTGTGTGCATAGGGGCTAGGTGTCCTTGCATGTGTGTGATGACGTGTATACCCAGTGGGGGAGCATCAGCTTTTAGTTAGAAAGCTCCAAGATCCGAAGTGGACATCTTTGTTCCACCTTGAGGTAGAGTCCCTCTCGTAACTACATTAATTTAAAATTTCTTTAAATTGAATTTATCTTCTTTCATAATTCTGCTTAAATATATTGAATTGTATATCTTGAATAAGTTTTCTTTAATATAATTGTTTCATTTGATAAATACAGTTATTTTTTGACAATAAAAACCACTTTTTAAAACAAAAAACAAAAAATATATATCATTATCATACCAAAATCCTGAATTAAGAGTCTGTTTTTATAACATAAGATCGGTTTCTATAATGTTAAAGACAACTACATAGGATTTATTTGGAATCCTGGCCGGACGATGATGCCCCGCAGATGTTGCTGGACTGGGCTAACACGGCGTTGTCACGCTGAGGTCACACCGCTGTCATGTAGCGGTCACGCTGCTTTCACGCTGCGGTCATGCCGCGGTCACGCCACGGTCAGACCGCAGACACGCCGCGTTCACCCCGCTGTCACGCCGTGATGTGGCCCTGCTCAAGGATGACACCCCACGGTGGTTCACCGTCCTCTTGGAATTTTATTTATGATTCCTAGATAGAGTTTAAATGCATTACCTACTCATAATTAATGTGGAGAGAGGCGATGACCGGAATGTTGCCCCGCTTCCTCCCGCTCCCTTCACTCTTGGTTGGAAGCTGCTGCTCCGCAGATGTCACTGGACCGGGCCAACATGCCTCGGTCACACTACAATCACGTCGCGGTCATGCCGCGGTTACATCACGGTCACGCCGCGGTCACTCCACGGTCACGCTATGATTTGTCCCTTCTATAGGATGACACCCCACGGTGGCTCACAGTCTTGTCATAATTCGATATATGATACCAAGATAGAGTTTTAGATACATTACCCAGCCATAGTTAATGGGAAGAGGAGATGACCGGAATGTTTCCCCACAAACTCCTACTCCCTTTTCTCTTGGATGGAAGATGCTACCGAGTAAATGTCGATGGACAGGGCCAACATGCCGCGGTCATGCCGCGGTCGCACTGTGGTCATGTCGCGGTCAAGCTGTTGTCACGCCGTGATTTGGCCCTACTCCAGGACGACACCCTGCGATGGTTCGCAGTCTTGTAGAATTTGATGATTAATACCTAGATAGAGTTTTAGATACATTAACCATCCATAGTTAATGGGGAGGGAGGCGATAACCAGAATTATGCCCCACTTCCTCCCGCTACCTTTGCTCCTTGCTGGAAGATGCTGCCCCACAGATGTCGCTGGACATGGCCAACACGCCACAGTCACGCAGCGGTCACACTGGGATTTGGCCCTACTACAGGATGACACCCTGCGATGGTTCGTAGTCCTGTCGGAATTCGATTTATATTACCAAGTTAGTGTTTTAGATAAATTATTCACCCATAGTTAATGGGGTGGGAGGCGACGGCCAGAATGTTGCCCTGCCTCCACCTGCTTCATTCGCTCCTTGCCAGAAGATGCTGTCCCACAAATGACTTCAGACTGGGCCAACACACCGTGGTCATTCCACGGTCACGCCACGGTCAAACTGAGGTACGGTGTGGCTTGTACCACTCAAAGTGTCTCAATTTTATTTTAAATGGACAATATTTTAAATGAAAACAACAACTAACATACAGAAAACTGACCAAACGGATTCAGATTGTGTTTATACTTTAGCATAACAATCCTTGGGTCATTTGTGACGTGTACGAGTCAACACTGCCTCAACATGAGGCACAGTGTTGCCGGTAACACCCAAAGTGTCTCACTTTTATTTGAAATGGACAACATTTTAAATGAAAACTACAACTAACATACGGAAAACCGAACATATATTTTCATATTGTGTTGATTATTCCTCACAACAATCCATGTGTCATTTGTGACCTGTAAGAGTCAATCCCGCCTTAATCCGAGGCATGGTGTGGCTAGTACCACTCCAAGTGTCTCACTTTTCATTGAAGTGGACAACATTTTAAATGAAAACAACAATTGACATATGTAAAACTGACAAAATGGATTCATATTGTGTTGATAAAATAGCACAATGATCCATGAGTCATTTGTGACATGTACGAGTCATCCCTGCCTCAATCTGAGGCACGGTGTGGCTATTACCATTCAAAGTGTTTCACTTTTATTTGAAAAGGACCACATTTTAAGTGAAAATAACAACTAGCATACGGAAAAACGACTAAACCCATTCGTATTGTGTTAATACTTAATAACAATGATCCATGGGTCATTTTTGACGTATACGAGTCAACCCCGCCTCAATTCGAGACACAATGTGGCCAGAACCACCCAAAGTGTCTTTTTTTAATGGATACTCTTTTATGTAAAAACAACTGGAATTTAGAAAACCGACCAAATGCAATCAGATTGTGTTGATAATTTATGAAAACAATCTATGGGTCATTTGTGACGTGTACGTGTCAACCCCTCCTCAATCCGAGGCACGGTGTGGAGACACCACTCAAAGTGTCTCTCTTTTGTTTCAAAAGGACATCATTTTAAGTGAATACAACAACTGACATACGGAAAACCGACCAATGGCATTCAGATTCCTATTGAAAATTTTGAAAAATGATCCATGGGTCATATGTGATTTGTAAGTGTCAACCCCGCCTCAATCCAAGGGCTGGTGTGGCTGACACCACTAAAACTGTCTCAGTTTTCTTTGAAATGGGCATGATTTTAAGTGAAAACAACAACTGTCATATGGAAAACTGAACAAATGCATTCGGATTGTGTTGATACATTAGGAAAACGATCCATGGGTCATTTTTGACATGTACTAGTAAACTCCGCCTCAATCTGAGGCATGGTGTGCCTAACACCACACAAAGTGTCTCTCTTTTATTTAAAATGGACATCATTGTAAGGGAAAACAACAACTGACATACATAAAAATGACCAAACGTAATTTGATTCCATTGAATTTGTAATAATATTATCCATGGGTTATATGTGATGTGAACGAGTCAACCTAGCCTCAATCCAAGAAGCGGTGTGTCCATCACCACACAAAGTGTCTCTCTTTTGTTTAAAATGGACATTATTTTAAGTGAAAACAACATTTGACATACGGAAAACTGACGAAATGCATTCAGATTCGGTTGAAAATATAGGAAAACTATCAATGGGTCATATGTGACGTGTACGAGTCAACCCCACCACAATTCAAGGTTTAGTGTGGTCGTCGCCACTCAAATATTCTCTCTTTTGTTTAAAATGGACATCATTTTAGTGAAAACAACAACTATCACAAGAAAAACCAACCAAACACCATTAGATTATGTTGAATTATTAGGAAAACGATCCATGGGTAATATGTGACGTGTATGAGTCAACTCCACCTCAATATGAGGCACGGTGTGACCGATATTTATCTAATTGCCTCTCCTTTGTTTAAAATGGACATCATTTTATGTAAAAAAAAATTGAATATGGAAAACTGACCAAACATATTCACATTTATTTGATAATTTAGCACAACGATCCGTGGGTCATATGTGAAATGTATGAGTCAACCCCGCCTCAATCTAAGGCACGATGTGGCTGATACCAATCAATGTGACTCACCTTAATTTAAAATGGAAAAAATTTTAAGTGAAAACAACAACTGGGAAACGAAAAACCGACCAAACACATTCACATACTGTTGATACTTTATGACAATGATCCATGAGTCATATGTGATGTGTAAGAGTCCACCCCACCTCAATACGAGGCACGGTGTGGCCGGTATCACTCTATGTGTATGTATTTTGTTTAAAATGGACATCATTTTAAGTGAAAACAACTGGTATATGGAAAACTGACCAAAAGTATTCAGATTCTGTTGATACATTATTTTGGGGTTATTATTTTCTAATTTCTAAATTCAATCGTGTATGTTTTATAGAAAATGAAAATTTTTATGTATTCTTAATTCTGTATAACCCACCCCCTAGACACCCCACCCCCGTGGACATCCCCTCACCCCTTGACACCCCCACCCCCGTGGACAACCCCTCACCCCTAGACACCCCCACCCACCAGGATAGCCCCACCCCCAGGACACCCCCAACCCCTGTTATATCATATTATATATGTGTTATATATAATTTATAATTCTGTATGCAACATATTCAGAATTCTGTATGCAACCTAATTCATTTTTTATGTGTTATTGATTCATAATTCTGAATTCATTAAATAATTCATTCTGTATGTATTCAATGGAGAATTAAATTATGAATTCTATATTGCATTGGGTAATTGGGTTCATATACATGATTATAAACCAGTTCATAGGTTCTTGATTTTTAAAACCAATTTTAGATTTCCTACATCCAAGCTCTAAAAACTTTTAGAGCAGTTCACAGGTTACAAAAACGTTTCACAAATTCCTGATTTTGTAAACATACTTCATATTTTCTATTTTCTGTAAACAAATTCAATATTTTTACAACACAATATATTGCTTAATTCATATCTTATCCCTTATAGAATCTATTTCTAAATACATGATTCCCCTTTATAGATCACTCCCCCAAAAGGTTAGACACTTATCAAACTCTAAACGCACATATCATTTCTAAAACCACACAATAGATGTTTCTTGAAACCTTAAAAAACCACACTACGTGCTAACCTCGGTTAGTCTATCCACATTTGACTCATTCCCTGAGCACCCATACCCATTCGTCAGCTTGTTTCCACCTCACTTCAATTCAATGCCTTCACTTCCAAAGGCATTTCACAACCACCCAAACCCACCTGTTTTAGATGGAGGTTGTTTACAGCAGGCTGTCTAGTTTTGGGGATATAAGATGTATAAGACTGTTTTGTAGAACAGTTGGCATATCGAGTTTGTTGTAAAGAGTATACCAACGGTTCTAAAACCGTTGGTATATAGGATAGAGTATGATAGAGTTTTCCAACAGTTCTGAAACTATTGGTATACTACGGGATGTAATAAAATGCATACCAACGGTCTGAAAATTGTTGGTAAACCCACCAATACCAACATTTCTTCAACCATTGGTACATATATATACCAATGGTTTAAGGAGAACCATTTTTATAGACTAATTTTAGACCATATATGCCAACGGTTCTCTAGGAAACGTTGGTATAGAGCTACTGCCACGCCTCACATACCAACGGGCTGTGAAACCATTGGGAAATACTATCCCAATGGGTTCAGTGGATATCCCAATGGTTTAAAACCATTTTAAAACATTTAATTTCCAGTAGCGAATTTTTATGATGTGGAATGAATCTCAACGTGTCTGTGGAGACGGTAATCTATCAGTACGCACGAGAAAAAAATATTTTTCTATTGATGGTGAAATCGTCTGTAATTAGATGGTATATCATATATAAAAAATAAATAACATATTTTATTTATTATTTAAATCAATTGTACTCATTATTTTACGTATCCAAATAATGATGTGGTGAATAACAATCTACACCATGGCGTTGGGACGGTAAGTTGTACGTACACACGTATGGCGACATTGTCATTTCTAGGATGCATTGAATAATGAATATGATTTTACACTAACTATAATAAAATAAATGTATTTAGAGGGTACTATAGTTATTATTTTGGTATGGAAAAAAAACAAGAAAGATGAATTGGAAGAATAAAATAACTTTGAAATAGGTGATGAAATTATTACCTCTTTTTCGAGTGCTCCCTTTTGATTTGATCAAAAAGGATCAGTAGGTTGGATTTCTGATAAAAGTAAGCCCTCTAAGTTGATGTTAGTGTAGTTGGGAGGATATTTGAGAAGTGGTTTGTAGACACAAATGGATTTGGAGGTGTGAAATTAAGATAAGGGTAAGTACCATTTTATAAGAGAGGTGAGGGTCACTTTAGGAAAAGCATGAAATACTACATTTTTATATAATCATATTTGGTTTTTAATGAATCAAAACTATTTATTTCAATGAGAAGCTGGGGATGGGTAGAAAAAATCTCAACCAATAGAATTTATACATGTTTAGGTCACCGTATTATCCTTATCTTTTATATTTATCTCTTAGTTAAATATTTTATTTTTTACAAGGGCTTCTTGTATTTTTATATTATATAGTGAATAAAATTATTATTAAATGAAAATAGAACCTGATGTGGTTCATTAATGACATATATATTATTATATAATTCATTTGGCCTATATTTATATTTTTAGGATTATTAAATCAATTAATAAAATAATATTTGTTTTTAAAAATTATTTCTGACAATTTTGACACTATTTAGTATTGGGTTTTTTTTAAAGTCCTAACAGCTTTATCACTTATAAAAAAATTTATTTTATAATCTCTAATGAGTCATATTAACCTATAAAATTATTTTAATAAATAAAAATTATAAATTTACAATTAAATTAATAATTATAATATCAAATATTTCAATTGTTCAACAATAAGGTAATTACTGCATCATAATTGTGTCATAAATAATTTTAATTATATAATGTATAAAAATTATAAATAAAATACCATTATGTATGAAATATTTTTAGATTTATAAATATTTTTTATAGTCGAATTTATCTTATGTATAACCATATATTAGAAATAATTAATTATTAAACATTGAATTTAACACATTTTTCTCTTCTTTAAATAAAATAATAATAACTATTCTAATATAATCCAAGAGAACCAAAATAATTTATTTTATTATTAAGTTTGTTTTTTGTCAAAAAAACTCATCTAATAAAATTAGGATGTGTGTTAGGATAATTATAATTTCAATTTTAACTTTAATTACCCTATTTACTTTTAACTGTGGTAAAAAAATTTCAAAACTTACTATTCACCAAAAATAAAATTAACCACATTTTAATTACTGATGTCAACTGTGTCCCATTGATTTATTAAATTCAATTTACAGAAGTTGTAAAATTACAATTTATTCAAATTTTCTAATGTGCCATGAAGGTGGGTAAAAGACATTAAAAATTCAATATGATTTAATACATCTAATTTTATTATAAAATGAGATCTATGAATTACATCGAACTAATATAGGTATTATTTATCTATTATGACTTATAATAAATTTAAATAAAATAAATAAATATTTAAATAAAAACATGTTTTAAATAATAACGCATGGTTTTAACTATTCATCATAAATTTAATGTTTTTAGAAAAATACCCAAAATATACCATAATATAATTTTGATATTCCGAATCCAAATATGAAGTAAATTTTGATAAATAAAATTTATAAAATTTCAAAAAGTGTGTATTACTATTAAAAATGTCTAGTTTGTTATGTAGTGGTGTGTTAGAAAACAATGTTGCGTTCAATACAAGGTATTGTATTATTGAAAGAGAAGTGTATCATTTAAGCTTGGGGTGTTACATTCTTCCCTCCAAATAATTCCATCCTCAACATTTATAGAATATTAATGCATAAAAAGATTCTTGTGGTTCTTCATAATAAGTTCCTTGTGATCCCATATTGTCTCTCCCATATTATGGTTTCTCTATAAAACACTTAACAGAGGAGTCTTCTAGTTTCTAAGCACTTGTTCTCTAATATCATGAATCTTGACAGGCTCATCACAATAAGACAAATCATGTTCCAATTTTATTTCTTCATAGGTGAGTACATGTATTTGGTCGGGCATGTATTTTATCAATAGTAATACGTGAATCACATTATGGACTTTGGGGAGACATGGAGGCATTGACAAACCATCAGATAAAACCCTATTTCATTCTATAATTTCAAATGTCCTATGTACCTAGGAATTAATTTACCTTTCTTACTGAGTCATATAACAACATTCCATGGAGATACCTTCATATAAACATGGTATCCTACATGAAATTCTAAATACATCCTTTAGTTATCGGCATAGCTCTTTTTTCTTACATTATGATTCTTTGCTGGGGGTTTGGATAATCTTCACCTTTGCCATTGGTTCCATAACAAAATATGGGCCTACGAGTTTTCTATCACCAACATCATCCCAACAAGTTGGTGTGTGACGTCTCATTCCATTAATGCTTCATATAGTGCCATATGGATACATGAATGGAAGCTATTATTATAGGAAAATACTACCAGAGGTAAATACAGATCCAATATACCTTGAAATTCATGTGATCATGATCTCAACATGTCTTCTTATGATTGTATAGTCCATTTTGATTGTCCATCTATTTGAGGGTGGTAGTCCGTACTCAAAAAGAGTTCAGTATCGTGGTCCTTCTAAAGAATTTTCCAGAATCTTGATGTAAAATAGTTATCATGATCAGAAACAATCGATTGGGGTACTCCATGAAGTCATACAACTTCATTAATTTATAGTCTTACTGAACATTAAAGTGGAAAATATTCTCTTATTGACTAAAAATGTGCTAACTTGGTAAGAAAACCAACAATGACCAAAATTGCATCATTAGTTCTAGGAGTATTTGGTATCGCCATGTGAAAGTCCATCATAATATCCTCTCATTTCCACTCAGTTTTGGGAAGAGGTTGCCTGAATCATCTAGGATGTCTTCTTCTAGCCTTCATTGGTTGACAAACCATTCATCTTGACACAAAATCAGCAATCTCTCTCTTCATGTTGTCCCACCAAAAATGTTCCTTACAATATCTATACATATTTGGGATACCATGTTGTATAGAGAAATTGGAGCTATAAGGATCATCCAACAATTCCATTTTTACATCAATTATATTAGGAACACATAGTATCTTCCCAAATTTCCAAATTCCTTCTTCATATATGAAAAAGATGAATCTCCCATCATTCACAACATTAATTTTATTTTGAAACTCCTCATCATCATTCTGAGAAATTTTTATCCTTTATATTAATTATGGTTTGGAATCCATTTAAAAACATATTGATGTTTCACCATCCATGATTATTCCCATATCCCTTTTTCTTATATCCATGAACATAGGATCCCTTTCAACTCTCATCTAGTTTAAAACACCATGATCATTTCTACTCAAATAATTTTCGAACTTATTTTCCTTCTTTGGGAGGTAGTGAATGATACCATCATAATCCAAGAGTAGTTCGAGCCATCTCATTTGCATCATGTTGAGTTTTTTTTGAGAAAATATACTTCAAACTCTTTTGATCAGTATATAACTCACATTCTTCTCCATAGAGAGATTGTAACCATATATTCAATTCAATGATTTCCAATTGTAACTCAAGATCATGAGTGGGGTAGTTTCTTTCATGAATTTTAATTTTGTGGTGATGCATTGGAAATAAATCTTTCATTCTATATAAGGACACAACCAAGTCATTTCATTGAAGAATCACTATAAATAACAAAACCATCATTCCCCGATGGTAGATCCATGATAGCACCATAGAATAATGTTGTGTTTAGTTCATCAAATAATTCTTTACAATCTTGTGTCCAAACAAATTTAACCCATTTACATGTGATCTTGGTTAATGGGTTAGCCAATCGAGAATAATTATAGACAAAATTCCGATAATTACCTGCTTAACCAATAAATCTACGTACCTCAATTATACATCCCAGTTCTGGATATTCGTGGATTGCCTTTTTTATTTTAAGGATCAACATAAATTCTATTTTTAGAGACAATATAGCCAAGAAAAAAAAATTCATGAAGCCAAAATTCGTACTTACTAAGAATCCTATATTAATCATTTCTTTTGAAGGGTTTTAGAATAGCTGCAAAAGTGATTTTCATGATCTTCATAGATTTTGATGTAAACCAAGATATCATCAATAAATACCAATACAATTTCATCATGATATTCTCTGAAAGAACTATTCACTAGATCAATGACGACATTGGGTGCATTAGTCAGTCCAAAAGGCATTACTATAAACTCATAATCCCCATATCTGGTTTGAAATTCTGTTTTCAGAATGTCTTTCTTCTACACACACAACTAATGATATCCAGATCGAAGGTCAATCTTTGAAAAATATTGAGCTCAATGAATTTGATCTAATAAAACATCAATGCGAGGTAGGGGATATAAGTTCCTTATAGTTATAGAATTGAACTCCTTGTAGTGAATACACATCCTCATAGATCCATCTTCATTCTTAACAAAAAGAATAAGGGCTCCCCATGGAGAAACACTAGGGAGAATAAATCCTTCAATAATAAATTCATCTAGTTATTTCTTGAGTTCAACTAATTGAACAATTGAAATTCTTTAAGTGCTCCTGGATATTCTCCTTGAACCAGGAATTAAATAAAATGAAAAATCAATTTATCGTTGAGGAGGATGTCTAGTTAAATCCTCTAGAAACACATCAACATATTATTTCACAATTGGTATTCCCTCTAATTGGTCATTTCTTTCCTCACCCATAGTTATTTCACGCACTTCCTCCCCTATAATTGAATTTAGTAGAGCTAGTGGGGGTGGATCTAGATAAGAATAAGATAGTAATGTTTTTTTATCTAAAGATAAGGTACTCCTTATCAACATCAAAAATTCTAACCACTTTCTTCTAAAAATTAATTCTAGATTCATGGTATAATATCCAATGCATATTAAGGATTATATCAAATTCAATCATGGGTATGATGATGATATCAGAAGATGAAGCAAGTTTATATGCCTTAATGGGAACTGATTCACAAAACATTATTGCAATGATACGTCCCTTGGGATTTCTGACTGAAAATATACTTGTTAATTCAAATGAGAAATATCTAATTTTCTTATTAAACTAGGAATATATGAAACAATCTGATGATCCAGAATCAAATAATGCATTAACTATATTTGAGGAAACCATTAAATTACCTGCCACCGCATCATTCAGAGCTTCAACCTTAGCATTAGTGATCACATAAGCTTGGCCTTGTCCCCTTTCCCTTTTATGAGGTAAGTTTCCTTGGATCATACAACATTTATTTTCATAATACTCCATTTCTCTATAATTGTATCATTCAAAATTGACAGCCTATTTCAATCCATTGCAATCATGTGCTTGGTGAATTTTTTCACCACACTTGTAATAGGATCCCATTCCTTTCTGGAAAGTACTGGGGTATTTCATACCACATTTACTATAGGATGGAAATTCAACATTTCCCATTTTCCCCTTATTTACCTTTCCAGAGTGTTCAGCAGATCACTTCTTCTTTACTTTACTTTAAATTCGTACGACATATAGAATTCTTTTTATGTCTTAATAGCACATGAGACAATATCTTCTTTTAATGAGAAGGATTGTGAGACTAAATCATAACGGGGAAATGGTGTTAATACATCAAAGAATCAATCAATCATACACATTGGGTTACACATATAATATGTTACATTCCTTGCTATCCTTGTAATGTTATCCTCAAACATTGCGACATTTTCGTCCTATTTTTTCCTCAGACTCAAAAATCGTCTTTCCATATCTTCTAGATGGTCACAAGGAGAGAGTTTTTCTATGAAAATATATTTAAACTCCCTCCATTCCATATTTTACAATTCTTCCACCTCCTTTGTGTTTTTAATTAATGACCACAATTGATCTGTATCTCCTATGAGGTGATAAACTGCCATGACAAATTTGTCCCTTTCTCTACTCCCCAAAGAATGAAATATTTTTTCTATTGAAATTATCAATTGCTCATCTACAAATGGATTTGTAATTCCATTGAATGTTAGAGATTGTTTCCCCATGAAGCGGTCTAACATTGATCCTCTGAGTTGTGGATCTAAGTGCTCTATATGGGTAAGGTTATTATTCATAACCAGAGTGAGTTGTCCCAGTATAGTAATACGTTTTTCCGCACTAGTTGCATCACCAAATCCACATTAATTATCTTCAGTTGGAAGGAAATCCCTACAAGTGTTGTGTGCATTGATTCAGATTCCATTCCGTCCACTAGGCCCCATTTTTAGGCAATGGTATACTCTATATTAGTATATGAATCTCAATACATAATTAAAAATAGTAAAATACCTAACATAAATTGAACAGTTTATACATATAATACATAATCATAAAAAATTGTCTTCTTTGAGGAAATATTTACTCATAAATCCTTCATAATGGGTTTTGAAGAAAATGTGAATTATCCTAAGAATATCCCCCCAGGATTGTTGTAATGAGGAGTGCAGCAAGGCACATTGTCATGCACTAGGATACCCTGGGACAAGCCTGAAACTTCTTGTGGGAGTTTTCAGTCTTAGGTATATCTATACTAGAGACACCTTTACCTGCTCATATCTAGACATGGCTGTATTTCATGGAAAATACCCATTATTACTAAATTACCAAAATTCTAGGAAGTTCTTCTATACTAATCCCCAAAGTATATCTTAGGGTAATGATATGTAATTAGTGTTTTTCTAAGTCTAGATTTCTTGGTTTTTAATAAACATCCACTAATACAAACTATAATGCCCTAATACTAGTTTTCTAGAGTCGACGCATTATTAAATAACATTATCATGATACATGAAATCATGTCCCAAAAGGCTGATAACTTTAGTATACTTAGTTGTGCTAGATACATATATATGTTTTACGTTACATTATGAAATGAAAAAGGAACATTGTGTCCACTTTTAATACTCTCATATCTCTTATCCTATTCATGCAGGTTAATATTTATATACTTCTTCACATCCTGGGTAAAATAAATCATAGAATGGGTTGATCTCAGGTGCTCAAAAAGGATAACAATATAAGAGAAACTTTCAAAAATAAGCATAAACATTTAAGGAAATGTATAGGAGTAAAACACAAACCTTTTAAACATATAAATAAGAATAATATGGAAAATATAAATCAAATAATACTATTTAATAATTCACAATGATATTTTACTTGTCAAATAATCAAATGCAATATCAATACCCATTTCATAAAGATGGAATGAAAAATGCATGACATCATAACAACATAGGCAAGCCCTTGTGCCAATACTAAAAATAAGATTTTTTTCAAGGACTTGTGGCAAGAAACTAGTTTGTTACAGGAGACCTATAGATCCATCAAGAAGATATAACGGGCTCCACCCATCGGTAAATAATTCCAATGCATTCCCCATAAGAAAAGGTTGAATCATTACATAGAAATCTATATTAAAACTAGTATACAAAATGTTAATACTTTAACCATGAACCTTGAATGGTATAAAAATAACACATCCACATTCAAACATATAATAAAGTCTTTTGTACAATATGTTTCATTGTATCATAATAAATCATCTTCAAACTAGTATAAAATCAATCAAAGTATATTGACATAGATGAAATCAAAACTATTTGAGAGGAATATATCATTATCTTTTGAAATCATTTAAATTCCACGTAATTATAAAAGAAAATATTTAATTGGAAAATATTCTTATAATCTAGTAAGGGAATCTTAAAATATTTTATAATGATGGAAAATAGTTTCACTCGCCAAATAAGATAAAAAAAATTCTTTCCATATTTTTTCAAAAAGGTCGTAAAAGAACATGTTTGCAAAACAATGGAAATATTACATTATAAACATTCGATAAAAAGTAATCAAGGGTATAAATGAATTTAACCCCTAGTATAGGAAATAGTAATTTTTTCTGAAATACATTTTTTAGAAACACAGATGTGGAAGACAAAGAGGTCCCAAAAGATACTCACGTTTAAACAACCACAGATAATGAAGAGATTGTAGAATTAACCCTTACCATGTACATTTCCAAGATCGAGGGTATGTTAACAACCTTTATAATAGTTAAATCATTCTTATTAAATTATAAAAGAACCACAAACATAAATATGATATCATATATTATCTTCAAATTTTTCATTATTAATAATATTTCAGTAGTATCATTGTTTTGGGTTTTAACTTATTCGTTTTTTTATATTCTTTGTAACAAAAGCCATGTTTGTTTTGGATAGGATGTATTTGATTCATATCCCGAATGATATTAAGTTCTGAAAAACATTTTTAATCATTATATGAAAATTATTCTTGTATGGTTATGATGTGGAATGAATGTCATCGTGTTTGTGGAGACGGTAATATGTACTTACTCACAAGTGACAATACAATTCTATTGATGGTGAAATCATATGAAATTGGATGGTATATAATTTATACCGAATCATTAACCTATTATATTTATTAATTAAATCAATTATACACATTATTATACCCATCAAAAGAGTGATGTGTTGAATATAAAACATCACCACGATGTGGAGACGGTAAGTAGTACGTACACACGTATGGTGACATTGTCATTCATATGATGGATAGAATAGTGAATATGGTTATACCATAATTATAATAACACAATAGTATGTATAAAGTACTAGATTTATTACTTTGATAAGGAAACAAAAAATAATGATGAAGTGGAAGAATAAAATAACATTGAAAGAGCTGATGAAATTATTACCTCTTCTTTGAGTGCTTCATTTTGATTTGATAAAAAGGTCTCCTTAGATTGGATTTGTGATCAAAGTATTTACTCTATGATTAATTGATGGTTTTTTTGAGGATATTTGACTAATTTTTGGCCATGAAAAATGGTTGTAGATTTGTTAAATTAAGAGAAGGGAATTACACTTTTATAAGATAGGTAAGAGTCACTTTTAGGAAAGCATGAAATATTATTTTATTATACCATCATATTCAGTTTATAATGGCACAAAAAGGATTTATTTCTGGGATATGGTGGGCATGGGTCACAAAAATCTCAACCAATAGGTTTTAGACAGGTTTAGGTCACCATATTAACCATATCATTTAGAATAAATTCTTTGTTAAATAGTTTATCTTTTACAATTTCTTCGTGTATTTTTATATTACATGTTTAATAAACATACTATAAAATAGAAATGGATCCCCATGTGGTTCATTAATGACACATATATTGATATATATGTCCTTCGGACAATCCTTAGAATTTTGGGAATATTATATCAATTAATAATATAATATTTGTTTTTAAAAACCCATTTATGTCCAATTTTACACTATTTAGTATTTGGATTTTGATAAAGTCATAAAAACATTTTCAAATCAAGCAAAATTTATTTAATAAAACCTAAAATGTCATATTAACCTATAAATTTTTTTAATACATAAAAAGTCTAAATTTACCATTTTATTAATATTAATAATATCAGTTATTTTAATCGTTCAATGATAATTTAATTACTGCATCATAATTATGTCGTAAATAAATTTAAATATTTAACGTCTAAAAACAATAAATAAAATACCACTATGTGTGAAATCATTTTAACTTTCTGATTTATATTTATTGTTGAATTTATCTAATGTATTTCCTAAATTAAAAATTAATTAGTTAGAAAACATTGAATTTAACACTGTTAATTCTTCTTTAATAAAATAATAATAAATTTCCTAATCTAATCCAAGTGGACTAAAAGGATTTATTTTATTCATTAGGTTTCGTGTGATCAAAAAAACATTATCTAATAGAATTAGGACATGTGTTAGGATAATTATTACATCATTTTTATCTTTAATTACCTTATTTTCTTTTAATCATGGTAAATAAAATTACAAAGATACTAATCACCCAAAATCCTATTAACCACATTTTACATAATGATGTCAATCGTGTATATCAGATTTTTGAAATTCAATTCACAAATGTGGTAAGATTATGTTTTATGCAAATTTTCTAATGTTCCGTGAAGGAGGGTAAAAGAAGGTAAAAATTTCAATAACTTTTTATACATCTAATTTTATTATAAAATGACAACAATGAATTACTTTTAACTAATATCAGTGTTACATTTCTATTTAAAAATAAAATAAATTTTAATAAAATAAATAATTTTTTATTTAAAAATTAGGTTTTAAATAATAATGCAGTGTATTTCAATATTCATATAAAATTGACTGCTTTTGAAAAATACAAAAAATTTAACCTAAACTAATTTTGATAATCCTTTTAAAAAAATTAATTCCATTTTGATAAATAAAATTTACAAAATATCAAGAAGTGGGTATTATTATTCATAATTGCTAGTTTCGTTGGTCGTGGTGTGTTAGAACTCGATGATGTGTACAACACAAGCTATTGTATTATTCAAAGAGAAATGTACCATGGAATCATGGCTTGTTACATTATTTGAAAATTCTTTTTTAAGAGTTTAAGGAAGTGTAAGAATAAAAAATACAAAAATACATAATAAAAATGATATATCTTCCTTGGATTATCTCTTTTGATTAGAACTTTACAACCTATAAGGTGAGTGATATGACTAAAATAAGATATCTAGAATGTATGGAAGGATTTTAAAATGTATTTGGGATGAACTTGGTTGAGATAAATTGGATTTTAGGTGTGATTAACGTTAAAAATTAGTGATATTCTATAAAAGTGGGGAGGGTACTCTTATAAACCTTCAAAATAATAAATCAATATATATTAATTCCCAATTCCCATTGAGACCAAAGTGGTTTATTTTGAAGATATAATTATTTTACGTTTAAATTAAATCATAAAATAAAAATTAAACATGTTTTGATTATTTTTTAATCGTTATTGTTTTTCTTAACCCTTATTTATCCCTTTTAATTCTTACTCTAATATCATGTAATTTACTATTTCTAGGTTAATATAATTAATATAAAATGAAAAAAGACCACTAAATGAGTCATTAATGAAGATTTATTAAAAAAAATATAGTTGGACAATATTTGAATTTTTAAAAATTTTATATCATTCAATTTAATGTTATTAATTTTAAAATATCAATAATGTCATTTTTGAATTTTTTCATTACAAATCTTTTTAAATCAATAATAATAAAAAATATAAATTAAAAACACCCATTTATAAATCACTAAAATGTAAAATTCGTCCATAAAATACGTGGTTTCCATTTATTTTATAAAATTATAATTATTTTAATATTTTTAATATCATTTATTTAATTCATTCATTAATGTGGTAATTACTTCATCATCATTATGTCACCATTTAATTTAATTATTTCATATCCAACAATTTTTAATAAACTACTATGATTTGGATAATTATTATATGTCTAAAATTAATATATATTCGAAAATATCCCTTATATAACCACTTATTAAAAATACATTTCATGTTAAAAACAAACGTGTAACAAAAATGAATCTTTATGGAATAAAATATTATAAATGCATTAATGTCATCCAATTGGATCCAATTTGTTTTAAAATACACACCGTGATTATGTAACTTTAGAAAAACCCATAAAATTAAATTAATAAAAAATTTATAGTGATTGTATATTATTTATGAAATTATTTTTACCCATAAGTACTTGATTTACACTTAACCATGGTAATAAAAATATTTCTCACGTCACTATTCATAATTTTCAAAAATTAAAAGGGATATTTTTACATACTTTTTAAATTATTATACCTAAAATAGAATGTATTTTTCCAAATTCAATACACATAATTGGACTAAATTATTTAATAATTATTCTCATTGACAGTTTGAGGAAATGGGTAAAAATTGTAAAAATATTTAAATGTTCACAATGTTTTTATATCCATTATTTGTGCTCAATAAATTAAAATGAAAATAAATAGATTAAATGATAATAAAATAATCTAATTATAAATTAAAAACATTTAAAATTATTATAAACTATTTAATAAAAATATATAAAAAGCATTTATGAATTAAAATCCCATATTTTTCACTATTCATTAAAAATGATTCTTATCCTAAAAATATAAAATATTCAAACAATGTAAAATTTGATAATCCAACTCTAAAGAATAATATTTTCATATATAAATTATACTAGTGACAAAAAAATATATTTAATGTAGGTTCTCCATCAAAAGGCCTTAAAAATACCTTATCAAAAAAATATACTCCATTTTTGCATAAATTTGGATTTTATCTTACATAATGTCTAAAACAATTGAGACGAATTTTGAGAATTAAATTAAATTTATTATAAAAAAGTTTCATTAATATAAACCAAAAGGTGTGATTTATTAATTTTTTGGTATAAAACACACTTTTTCATATTTAAATAGTTTACCAGAAATACATTTCTTTTTATTTTAAAAAGTGTTTTACATTCATTTTTAATTAACTGGTTAGAAAATAATTAATTATATATAATTTTTATGCCATATTTTCACAATTCAGTTAATACTATTCTTTCCGTCCATTCTAACTGCTAGGTTTTAACAACAAAATTTTAATATAATTTAGTTGTTCGTCCAAGCTCGATATGGAGTATCATATACACTATAGAGCATAGTCATTCATTTTTCTAAAAAATTGGGATATTACATTATTACCCACTTTAATGAATTATTTCCTCACAATTTTAACTTGTGATTGAAAACCATCATTTGAATTTTCAAAAATACCATAATTGAAATCACCTAGTCGAAAATGGATAAACAAAACATCCACTTGAAAATAAATAAAAGGAAGTATGATGCTCACCTGAGATAACACATACAAGTATTCAATGTTGTAAAACATGGACATGGAATAAAAATCTAACCATCATGTTCTAATGGAGAGTGATTGAAATAATGGTTAGGATGAAGTTAACTATCACGCAACAATAAAT
The DNA here is from genome assembly GCA_963277665.1 of Viscum album. Taxonomy (NCBI): domain Eukaryota; kingdom Viridiplantae; phylum Streptophyta; class Magnoliopsida; order Santalales; family Viscaceae; genus Viscum; species Viscum album. Next base: position 1,065,650,545 of record OY728137.1, read on the forward strand.
CGATGAATTTTAAATGATCGCTGATTCCATAGTAAGAAAAGTGATAAGATAACGTTTTTTAAGAACATTTTCATTGATATAAGGAATTAATTATCTTTCAAGACAAATAACATAATGAAACATATTTACTTGAAATGTAGAGTTTCATCCATAAGACAAATTCCACTATAAACTCATCTTTTTATCCAAACTATGAGTTTTAAAGATGAGCTTTTCACACCTAAAGCACTTGAATAAACATAATAAGAATCATATAATCCCCAAAAGATAAAATATATATTAATACTATACATATATATTAAGAAAACTAAATTTTTAGGTTATGATAAAATAAATCACAAAAATAATAATCCTTTAAAATATGAAATAATACATTAAATCGTTAAAATCGATAGTAATTCATAATTTTCATCATCGATTATTCAACTATTAAATATCTCTAAAATCCCTTATAATAATAAATACTAATATTAAAACCTAAAATTAAGAAGGATATAATCACATAATCTTCCAGGATAACTTTGAACATTTATCTCCAAATAACATCAATCACTCTTAACGTCTCATACTAAAAAGAAATTTCCCTATCAAATATTCTCCAAGTGAGGATAAAAATTTCAATAAATAACCAAAATCACTATAAAGAAACAATAAAATCCTAGATTCATATAAAATATAATCCAACAATTAATTATCATATAAAATCACAGTGTATATTGTTTACCTTGATCAGTAGGCTTCCCAAAAATAGTGATAGTCTTCTGAACAAATATTCAATGCTTAATCCCAAAATCATTTTTTGAAAATGATAAACCATTCCTTGAAAAAATAAACTTATTCTTATTCAATGTAATTTTTTGACAAAAATGTAAAAATCATACTAAATAGGACTTCACATCGGCCATTGATAGGTGATTCACCCTTGTTTCCCTTTGATTGTGTTTCAAATCTCATAGCATTGTTGCATGCCACGACTTTCCACCCATTCTAATGATTGTCCTTATTATAAAACTATATTAATATAACCATTATAAAAGTCTAGAAATATACAAAATATCATCAATGGTTTTCTCATAATTTTAATTTTTCATCCCAAATGCATTAACCCATAATTTTCTCAAAAATAAATATCTCCAAAACACCATTAATAACCTAAAAATTTTATAACAAAAAATAATTATAAAGGGGTTATAAGACATTGAACATACTACATTCCAGAAAATTACTAACTCATGATGCTATCCCTAATTCTTAAGAAAGGGTCCTAACTTCTAATGTTGTATAAACCATTTTTTGATAAAAACTATACGTACCTAACCATAAACATAACTTGTTTTTGTGTTTTTCAAAATGAATTAAAATTTAATGATATTTTCATTGTAATGTTTTAGAGAATTAGGAAAAACACATACCAAGTAGACCAAAACATTACAAGTGGGCCTTTATATTGAGTATCCACATTTTCCACCAAAGGAAACCCCTTTCAAAATAAAACATGATTCATTTTTGAGACATAACATCAATTCATTCATCATGAAATCATCCTTATACATACCAATAATAAATCCTATGGAATTTTTTTCAAACTTGCGATGTACATAAAATATTCATAAAGGGATATAAAAATATGGAAACCTTTAGTCAATTTATAAACATTAAAACCCATCAACTATTTATCAGAAACTAATATTTTTCCCTTATATAGTTGTAAAGACTTTTCATTGAAAATAATATCATTTATTATTATTTTTAAAATACAAATATTACCATAAACCAATATCAAGAACAGGAAATAGATTAAGTCAAGTTGAGATATAAATGTTCTTAAATTGAAAAACCATTCGGTGAACCTCCTTACATGTCACTCTTACAAATGAAATATCCTTACACCTGACTTCCTTACCCAATGCATTGATGGTTACAATGTAACATCCCTTCATTGGTTTATCATTTAACCTCCCATCCTTGGTTTATCATGTAACCACCCATCAAATATCCTTGTAACATTATATAATCATAACACTTATATTTTTTGAATTCTTATCATTTCACTCATAAAATCTTATTTGTAATCACAATAAATTATTTGATGATATTTTGATAATAAATAACTTTTCAAAATTATATTCAATAAAAAAATTATCATAAATGGGAATAAATGGGTTTATTTAAAATTTGAAAACATGGATCATTATAGAGGAATCCATATACCAAATAATGGGCGTAGTGGTGGAAATGTTTTTGTCACCATACACGACAAAAGAACTTTCATTTTGTCCTTTTCAAAACATTCATTATAAAACATATAAAAAGACTCCTTTTGAAGAACGTTGATTGAAATAAAAAATAGAAATAAAATTTTATGTATATTACTTTTGTATCTATATAATAAATATTTGAAATAATGTCCAGAATAATTAAATAGAGTAAAATATGTGACAATTAAATCATTAAACATTCAAAGTGTCTCATTCCACTTTGAACAACTAATTTGTAACGCCCCAACCCTAATAACCCAGAGGCGGTGCATTATTAAATAACATTGGCATGATCACAAAAGATCATGTCTCGAAATGCAAATTAGTTTAGTAGCCTTGGAATTACTACATACAATAATAAGTTTTATGTTACATCATAATATGAAAAACTAAAACAACATTGTTTCCATAGACCACACTCATAACACCTCATACTATCCTTGTAGGTCAGCCAAAAAATACCTTTTCACATCCTGGGAAAAATAAAACATAGAAAGGGGTGAGCTCAGATGCTTAGTAAGGGTAACAATATAGAGGAACCTTTTATAAATAAGCATAATAATTTAAGGCAATGTATAACTAAAAAAGCATTTTAAACATGAACTTCAGTATAATATGGAAAAAATGAAATGAAATAATTATATTTACATATTTGCATGGATATTCTACTAGTCAAATAATCACATGAAATATGAATAACCACTTTCATATTGATGCAATGCATAATGCCAGACTGTCATAACCACATAGTCAATGCCTTGTGCCAAGACACTAGTTTGTCTAATGAGACCTACCGATGCATCGAGGAGCTATTGCAGGCTCCACCCGTCACTTACTAAGTCCAATTCATTCATCATATGAAAATTATGAAACATAACATAAACATTCATATTAAAACTAGAATATGAAATGTCAATACTTTATCCACAGACCATGAATGGTATAAAAAACGCACATCCACAGTCATACATAACTCATTCTATACAATATGGCAGATTGTATTTTAAAATATTAACCTCAATCAAGAATAATGAAGGATATTGACATAGATGAAAATAATCATCAAAACTATTTGAGAGAAATATCCCCCCTTTTCTTGAAAACATTTAAAAGTCACACTATTTGTCAAGAAGCCATTTAAAATAGATTTTTCAATCAAAGTGACCCATACCACTTTGAATCTTTTTGAAGGAATTATAATTTTTAAAACTTTAATGTCTATATTAATAAAACTGTAAACCAATTTTTAAATCATGGACATTAATGAGAATGATTTTTGAATAATAAATCCTTATAATATTTAAAATGATATTTTTGTTAGAGTTCCTGACCAAAAGAGAGACACTTGAATACAAATAATTAAGATAATAAGAACTTTATAATATCATGAGAATAATGGTATTCATGATATACTATGTCAAAGTACATTATATTCACCATATAAAAGAGAGTTGGTGCATGGCAACAATGAAGTCTCAATGGAATGTAAATTGAGATGAAATCTCTTATAAAGACTCTATCCTTAGGTTAAGGAAGAATCAACGACATAATTATTTGTGACAAATGTAAATACAATCAATATTATTGGATATTCAGTGTAAATCAATTAGAGGACATTCACACATATTATTATAAAAACAACACCAATGAATTGGATATTTAACTCAACAAATGGAGATTGATTTAAAATTATTCTTATCATGTTCATATAGATGACTTGAGAATTTATCAATGGAGTGATTATGTGTATCAAAAGTATATCCATAGAAAGGGGAGTGGAAATTATGACATAAGTAAATGAATAGTATTTCCACACATAATCTTAGAGTAAAATAATCAATGAAGTATGCGTAAAGCCGAATGAGTGGAAATTAAAATTTCAAATTACCTTATCGATTTGGTAACTTATGAAATATACACCCATGAAATAAGGATCATACAATGATGATGTAAGTATCTATAAATTAAATTATATTACACAATGAATACAATCATCGGAATTATACACACCACATGCAATAAATAAGTGGTGAACAATAGAAATCTCACAGAATTAAAAGTGAGATAAGAAACCCATTACCTTGTACATTTCCATAGTCGAGGGTAGGTTAAACTCCTGTATAATGGTGAAATAATTGTTGTTAAATTATTCAAAAATCATATATATTAATATAATATCATCTATAATCTTTTAACATCTCTTTATTAATCATATATTAGTATTATCGTCGTTTTGTGTGTTAATGAATTCATTTTATTTTTTATGTTTTGTTACATAAACCATGTTCATTAGGGATATGTTGCATATTATTCATATCCAGAATGATATCAAGTCCTTAAACATTATTTTTTATCATAAAATGAGAATTAGTTTTGAATGGATACGATGGAGAATGAATCTCATCACGTTTGTGGAGACGGTAGTCCGTACGTACGTACGAGCGACAATATCATTCATTTGATATTAAAATTTTATATAATTGGATGTTATATCATATATAAAGAATCATTATAATGTTATATTTATTATTTAGTTAAATTACACATCATTATCATACCCATCCAAATAATAATGTTTTCAATGACAATTACTCCATGACGTGGAGACGGTAAGCCGTACGTACCCACATATGCTGACATGTCATTCAAAGGATGGATAGAATACGGAATATGGTTGTAACATAATTATAATAACATCACAGTATATATAAGATACATGATTTATTATTTTATAATGGAAATAACAACGAAATAAGAAGTGGAGGAAGAAAGGAACTTGAAAGAGTGTGGTGAAAACATTACCTCTTTTTTGGGTTCTTCATTTTGATTTGATCAAAAGGGCTCATAGGTTGGCCTTATGATCAAAATAAGGCATCTAGGTTTAAGTGAGAGAATATTAGAGGATTTTTGGGCAGGTTTTGGCCAAGCCAAAAGGCTTTGAAGTTGTGAATTAGTGAGTGGGGGGAGTTCCCTTTTATAAGAGGGGTGAGGGGGACCTTAGGAAATGCTAGAAATATTATTTTAAAATAAATTAATATTCGGTTTCTAAAGGATAAAAAGTGGATTATTTAAATTTTAAGGTGGGGATAGGTCTAAAAACACTCATCCAATAGTTTTTAGATATGTTTGGGTCACAATAATAACTTTATCATTTTTATTGAACTCTTAGTTAAATAGTTTGACAATTACCATGTGTCTTTGTGTTTTTATATTATATAGTTAATAAAATTACTATAAACATCAAAGATACCAACAAGTGGTCCATTAATGATACACCTATCATTATATAAGTACTGTGGACGAAGCATAGATTTTTAGGAATATAATATCTATTTATAAAATAATATTAGTTTTAAAAACTCATTTATGTCAATTTTGACACTATTTAATATTTGATTTGTGTTAAAGACATTAAAACATTATTAATTAGAACCTGATTAATTTAAAGAATCCTAACATTTAGTATTAACCAATAATTTTTTTATGTCATCAAATCATTCGAATTATATTTATTTTAACATTTATAATACTAATTATTATATTCTTGCATTAATATGAAAAATACTACATCATTATTGTGTCATAAATATATTTAGTTATTCAATTTTTAAAAATTATAAATAAACTACCATTATTTAGGATATATTATTATCTTTCTAATTAATATTTATAGTAAAAAATATAACATATATAACCCTATGTAAAAATTATTTGTCTAAAAGATATATGCTTATATCATTTTTGAATTTTCTTTGTCTTAATTAATATAAAGTTTCAACCAATAAGGTTATGTTACGTTTTACTGTAATTTAATATTATTATAATAAAATTTTTTTATGCTTATTTACCAGATTTACTTATTAATCATGATAAATAATATATTTATCGATGTAATTATTCAAAATGTCTAAAAATAAAAGATACTAATTTATACAACATGGACATCCTGATTCTAAATATGGAATCCATTTTTCAAAATTTAAAACACATAAGTTGCAGAAATTAATTTAAAATTAATTCTCATTATCAAAACAAAGATCGTGTTTTTAAGAAATAATAACTATCAAAAGATTGGCAGTTTCTTATGTCCATTTTAAATGTGAAATTATTTAAAATGACCAACATTGGATAAAATGGTAAAAATGTAATCTAATTATACTTTAAAATCACTCAAATTCGTAATTTATCACTATAAATTATTTTGATTAAAAAATTTGTTTTTTTATAAAAATATAGTAATTTCCTCTATTCATCAAAATTTGAAAGTTATCAGAAAAGTACCAAAAAACACCCTAAGCTATTTTAGATATTCTGAATGCAAAAATGAAGTCCATTTTGAATGATAAAATTTATAAAATTTCAAAGAGTGGGTATTTCTATTCGTAAGGGCTAGATTGATTGGTTGTGGTGTGTTAGAACTCGAAGATGTGTACAACACACGCTACTGTATTATTCAAAGGGAAACGTACCGTGGAAGATTGGGGTGTTACATTCTCCACTCATTCAATAAATTGAATCCTCGCAATTTTTAAAATTGGTTTTGGGAATATAATGGATAGTCCCACATCGAAAAAAATAGTAAATAAAACTATCACTTTAAAAGAAAGAAAGAGAAGTAAGTCACCCAAGATAACCCATACTAGGATTCCACGTAGGAAAACATGGATATAGATGATAAACTAAGTGTCATGTTCTGATGGAGATGGATAGAAAACATGATCATGATAAATCTAACAACATAAAAACCACAAACCTGTGATGGTACAAACGGTCATTAGTTTCCCAGTGGGAAAAGTAAACAGACAATATTTTTTTTATGTTACACTTCATAAAGATGAGGAGTTTATTTATGTGATTGACCAAGAAAATAAATAGATATACATAATTTTTAAGTATAGTTTAATTATTTAATAAATTTTTACCACTAACTCATTTTTTTTAATCTATGAGTATTCAAGTAGACATGGTCACACTGGAAGAGCTAGAATAAACATTTATAGAATCACATTATAGACGAAGGATAAACTATATATTTACCTTGTCTATAGAGATTAATCAAAACCAAAACTGTTAGTATAAGATCTGATGGTTCCCCAAAAGAATATTCCATTATAGAAAGAAATACATATATAAATTTCTAATATTCAACCAACAATACACCAAAGTTAAAAAATACTATTCAATAAAATAATTGTCCTTAAAATCCTTCAATATAATCCAAACTAATATTGAATCCCAAAAAATAGAATAATTTGGTTATGTATTCTTCCACATTAAATTGTATCTCCAAATGACATCGACTACTCTTAAAGTCACATACTTAAAAGTAATTTTCTAATCACATATTCTCTATTATAAGTTAATCATTTCAATAAATAACCCAAATCACTACAAAGACACAATATAAAAATAGATAAAAATACACCATTAATCCTCAAATGAAATCCCGTATTATTCTATTTTCTTTGGAAATATAGTGTTCCCAACAAAGAAAACGTCTTCCAAAATAACATTTATCACTTAATCACCAAATAATTTTCCAATACTAAGGGTATTAGTTTGATAAGGCATAAGATCCCAAATCAACTTATTATTGATCAATAAAATCATTTAACTAAAAGTAATTAGTCACACTAACCAGTGACTTCACGTAGTCCAGTGGTAGGCGATAAATCCCAATCTCACTCTGGTTGTGGGTTCGATTCCCACTGCTTTGTCCGATGGGACGGGTAGTCAAACGGTCTGCGTGTTGTCCTTTTTTCAAAAACTACATTTTATAACATTACCAAAATAAGATAAATTCTTCAAAATAACCATAACATAATTTAACAAAAAATGGTAACTTACACATTGTATTTTCATTCCAAAATATAATAACTTGTAATTACCTCAAACCCAATGATCATATAAATCCAAATAGTTATTTATAACTATATCCACAAGAGAAAAGAAAAGTCTTCCACAAATATCATTCTCACATGGAAAACTATAGGGTTACAAATACAAGAGGAAATTATTCCAAAGTAATCCCATCAACAAGGGTCACTAATAATTTTAAACATTTCTCCAACCATTTATTTCTACATAGATTTTTCTTGGAAAAAAAATATCCTGTAGAATAGTGAATTCACTCGGGAAATGGCTATGTCCCCTTCATTTACGGCAAATGATTGTAAATGGATTCTTGGGACCATTTTTATTTTCTTACATAATACTCTTCATTTTTTCTTGGCAATTGTTCACTTTATGTCCTTTCCCACATGTAAAGCATTTCTTTGTTCCATTGAGACTCTTTCTTGGGTGTATCCTCCTACATTTCCAGCATGATGGAAATTGAGGTTTGAACTCTCCATTGACACCACAAATGGAGTTCTAATCATTAATTTCCTTTGTCTTCGTTGTTGAGTCTGGGAGTTGGTTAATATATATGTCGTTGATCATAATTTTGGAAAACTAATTCGACAGGAAGAAAATATCTTTTACTCCTATCAACATTCCATTCCATTTCTCATTTACACTAATGTTCCCACCATGTACATCATGTTCAATGTTATTATGACTTCCTTAGAATCCATCCATTGACTAAAACATGAAAACATTGTGTGAATAATAATAGTCATACAAGTATTTAGAAAATATCATCACACCTTATTCTCAATAAAAACACCCTAGTATTAACCATGGTTATTTATTCTCATCTTATATTAAAATCCTTCAAATCAGTTTGTAATGAAAATGTAAATTATCCTAAGTATATCCCCAGGGATTTTCATAAGCAAGAGTGCAAAAAGGACTGTTTTCATGTACCAGTTCCTGTTTGAGTCTATCTCAAAGTGGTGTTTTCAGGTTTTACCCCTAGGTACATCTGTGCCAGAGCCACCTCTACATGCTCGTATAAAGACAAGGATGTATTTAATAGAAAACAAACAAAAATCTCTATAATACCAAAATTCGAGGAAGTTCTTCTATATTGATAATCATTTTCTATCTTTGGGATATGTGCTTTAATCATAGTTTATCTAAATCTAGCTTCCAAGGTTTGTACTAAACTTTCTCTAATAACAACTATAACGCCCCAAACCTAGTTTCCGAGAGTCAGTGCATTGTGACTTAATATTGGAATAATAACAAAAGATCAAGTCTCGAAAGACAGATTAGTTTAGTAGCCTTGGAAGTACTAGATCCATTCATAAGGTTTACAATACATCATAAAATGGAAAACATCAACAACATTGTTTCCATAGACCACAATCAAACCCCTCAGACTATCCTTGTAGGTCAGCCATAAAATACTTTTTCACATCCTGGGAAAAATAAAACATATAAATGGGTGAGCTCAGATGCCCAGTATGGATAACAATATGGCAGAAACTTTCATAAATAAGTATAAACATTTAAGACAATGTATAAATAAAAACAAAAGCCCTTTAAAAATGAATTTCAACATAATTTGGAAAAAAATGAAATGATATAATGCCATTGACTTATTCACATGGATATTCTACTAGTCGAATAATAACATGTGATATCAATAACCACTTTCATAATGATGGAATGCATAATACCGGACTATCATAACCACATATTCAATGCCTTGTGCCAAGACTACAAATAAGATTTTGTCTAGGCCTTGTGCTAAGACACTAGTTTGTATCATGAGACCTACCGATTAACATAGGAGTTATAGCGGGCTCCACCCATCACTTACTATGTCCAATGCATTTCTCATATGGAAAGTTTGAAACAAAACATAATCATTCATATTAAAACTAGCATATGAAATGTCAATACAGTTTCCACAAACCATGAATGGTATAAAAATAGCACATCTACAGTCAAACATAACCCATTCAATACAATATGGAAGATTGTATTGTAATATATTAACCTCAATCGAGAATATTGAAGGATATTGACATAGGTGAAAATAGTCATCAAAACTATTTGATTGAAATATCCCCCTTTTTCTTGAAAACATTTTACAAGTCAAACTATTTGTTATGGAACCGTTTAAAATAGATTTTTGAATCAAAGTATCCCATACCACTTTGAAACTTTAAAAATGAATATTAATTTTTAAAACTTAAATTTCCATTTAAATAAAACTGTTAATCCATTTTTAAAACATGGACATTAATGAGAAAGATTTTGAATAACAAATCCTTATAACATTTAAAATGATATTTTGTTTATTGTACCTAACCAAAATAGTCACACTTGAATAAAAATAATTTAGGTAATAAAAAAGTTAGAATATCCTGAGAATAAATGGATTCATGATATACTATGTCAATGTACATTATATACACTATATAAAACAGATTTTGTGTATGACAACAATGAAGTCTCAATGGAATGTAAATTGAGATGAAATCTCTTTTAATGACCATATTCTTAGGTTAATGATAAATCAAAGACATAATTATGTGTGAAAAATATAAATACACTCAATATTATTGGATATTTAGTGTAAATTAATCATAGAACATTCACACATATTCTTGTAAAAACAACACCAATGAATTTGATATTTAACTCAACAAATGGATATTGACTTAGAATTACTCTTATCAAGTTCATATCGATGACTTTAGAATTTATCAATGGAATGATTATGTGTATCAAAATTATATCCACAGAAAGGGGAGTGGAAATTATGACATAATCAAATGAATAGTGATTCCAAACATAATCTTGGAGTAAAATAATCAATGAAGTATGTGTAAAGTCGAATGAGTGGAAATTGAAATTTCAATTTCCTCTATCTATTTTGTAACATATGAAACATACACCCACAAAGAAGGATAATACAATGATTTTTTAATATCCATAAGTTAAACTATATTACATAATGAATAAAATCATGGGCAGTACACACACCACATGCAATAAACAAGTGGTGAACAATAAAAATATCACGGAATTAAAAGTGAGATAAGAAACCCCTTAGCTTGTACTTTTCCTTCGTCGAGGGTAGGTTATCCTCCTATATAATGGTGAAATAATTGTCATTAAATTATAAAAGAATAATATATATTAACATGATATCTTATATAATATTTTAACATATCATTGTTAATAATATCTTAGATTTATCGTCATTTTGGGTGTTAACAGATTCATTTTCTTTTATATGTTTTGTTACATAAGTTGTGTTCATTATGGATAGGTTCTATGTTATTCATAAAAATAATGATATCAAGTCCTTAAAAATTATTTTTAATCATTAAATGAGAATTATTATTGAATGGATACGATGGAGAATGAATCTCATCATGTTCGTAGAGACGGTAGTCCGTACGTACGCACGAGCGAAAATATCATTCTTTTGATATTAAAATCTTATATAATTCGATTGGTATATCATATATATAGAATAATTATAATGTTATATTTATTATTTAATTAAATTACACATCATTATCATACCCATCCAAATAATATTGTTTTGAATAACAATTACACTACGAAGTGGAGACGGTAAGCCGTACATACGCACGTATGGTGACATGTCATTCAAAAGATGTATAGAATACTGAATATGGTTGTACCATATTTATAATAACATTAAAGTATATAGAATATATAGGAGTTATTATTTTATAATGAAATTAACAAAGATATAAGTAGTGGAAGAAGAAAGGAACTTGGAAGAGAGTGGTGAAAATATTACCTCTTCTTCGGGTTATTCCGTTTGATTTGATAAAAAGGGCTCCATTGGATGGATTTATGATCAACGTAAGGCCTCTAGGTTGAATTGAGGGAAGTTTAGAGGATATTCGGGCATGGTTTGGTGGAGTCAAAATGCTTTGATGGTGTAAATTAGTGAGTAGGGGGAGTTCCCTTTTATAAGAGGGGTGAGGTGCACCTTATGAGAATCTAGAAATATTACTTTATAATAAATTCATATTCGGTTTATAAGGGCTCCAAAGTTTATTATTTTATTTTTTAGGAGGGGATAGGTCTAAAACCACTCAACCAATTGGTTTTAGACAGGTCTGTGTCACAATATTAACTTTATTATTTTGATTCAACTCTTAATGAAATGGTTTTACATTTACCGTGTCTCTTTGTATTTTTATATAATATACTTAATACACATACTATATACTTCCATGAAACCCCCAAGTGGTACATTAATGAGACACCTATCATTTTATAAGACCTTTGGCCGAAACTTATATTTTTAGGAATAGAATATTAGGTAATAATATATTATTTGTTTTAAAAACTCTTTTATGTCAATTTTGACAATATTTAATAATTGATTTTTATTAAAGTCAAAAAAACATTATTAATGAAAAAAAAGAATCATTTAAGAAATTATAACATGTCATATTTACCAATTAATTTTTTTATTTTATCAAAACTATAAAATTGTATTTTTTTAACGTTTATAATACTAATTATTTGATTCATTGATTAATAATAAAAATATTGCATCATTATTATGTCATAAATAAATTTAATTATTCAATGTATAAAAATTGTAAATAAAATACCATTATGTAGGAAATATTTTTCTCTTTCTAATGACAATTTATAGTAGAGAATATAACATATATAACCAAATGTAAAAATTATTTTGCTAAACGATATATGCTTGTGTCAATTTTTTATTTTCTTTAACTTAATTAATATAAAGTGTCATTATAACATACAAGTGGATCCATGGTGTACCAAAACAGACCCAAAGATTCCCTTAGTCGGACATGTATCACAAAATAATGTTAGGACACATTTTAGGGTAATGTAATATTATTATAATAATATTTTTTTACCCCTATTTACCGGATTTACCTTTTAACCATGGTAAAAAATTATTTACCGAAGTAATTATACCAAATGTCTAAAATAAAAGTTACCTATTTACACAATTTGGACCTCCTGATTCTAAATATGGAATCCATTTTTCTAAATTCAAAACACAGAAGTGGAAGAATTTAATTTAAAATTAATTCCCATTGTCAAAACAAAAAGCGTGTTTTTAAGAAATAATCACTATCAAATGTTTGGTACTTTCTTATGTCCAGTTTAATGGTGAAATTATGTCCAATGAACAACATTGGATTAAATTGTTAAACTATAATCTAATTATACTTTAAAATCACTCAAATTCTTAATTTATCACTATTAATTATTTCAAATAAAAAAGTTGTTTTTTTTTTAAAATTTAGTAATTTTCACTATTCATCAAAATGTGAAAGTTATCAGAAAAGTACCAAAATTTCACCCTAAGATAATTTTGATATTATGAATCCAAAAATGAAGTCTATTTTAAAAGATATTATTTATAAAATTTTGAAAATTGGGTATTACTATTCATAATGGCTAGTTTGATTAGTTGTGGTGTGTTAGAACTCGAAGTTGCATACAATACACGCTACTGTATTATTCAAAGAGAAATGCACCGTGGAAGCATGGGGTGTTACATATATCATAAGCCACCTGAAAATAATAACATATTAAAAAAAATATCAAGAAGATAGATAAATTTTGGATTTAAAAAGTAAAAGGGGTTGTATATACCCCTTATAAAATAATAAAGGTGAATATCATCATGAAAAGCCTCAATGGAAGGAGATTTAGATAAAATCCATTACATTGAGTTTGATTTGTCTTGAATGACTTTATATTTCTGAATATAAAACATATGATCATTATTAATATTACTCAAAACCTTTTAATTTTTTTATTCTTTTTATATAACGTATTTCAATGTAATAATAATTAATTAATTATGTATCATCACGTCGGATTTTTGATGTTATTTGGTACATGAGTCCAAAATGAATTTGAAATGGTATATATAGTAAAAATGTTCATAATACCATCATATCCATAATAATATTCGTAAAATAATAATAAATTCTATACATATATTATTCTTTTAAATAAACCCATTAATTAATGGTTCTGGAAAATAAACAATGTTATAATCACGATGACGGTAAGTCTTACATAGGCTTGATTTACGTTTCAATTTTTCAATGATCATTATAGAAAGTATATACGTATTATATTATCATTAAAAATGATAATAATATCATATTAATAATTTATATATTCTTATAAATATCATCCACATGATGTGGTTCTGAAAAAATAATCACAACATTTTGTGGAGGTGAATGTTCACATGTATGCACAAACAACGTTATCAGTTTTATGGGCATGGAAATTTAATTATATAAATGGTATATCATCTATTAATAATGATAAATATGTCATTAATATGATATATAGATATTAATTCCATAAATATCATCAGTATTTAGAGATAGTGATGGAAAATGAATTACATTGGTTTGTGAGGTGGTTGTCCGCTGTAGACATGGATGACTAATTCATTTCAATTTTATAAAAAATGGAGATGGATTTAGGGGATTATATTAAGAGAATAAAATATAATTTTTATTATGATACTGGTATTATTATTTCATCATTTATTAAGATTATTTTAATGAAGTGGAAGATGAAATGAAACAGAAACCCTTAATTAAAAACGATACCTCTTCCTCAGACGATCTAATTTTATTAGAACATTAACACATCTAAGGTGAGTGATATGCCTAAAATAATGGCTCTAGATTGTGGGGATGGATTAATGGAAGGAATTTGAAAATATATAGTCCAAACAAAATATATTTTTAGGTTTTAATAAATATTAATAAGTTATCCCCCTTTAAAATATAGGGGAGTGGCCCTCTTGGAAACCATCAATGTAATAAATTAAGATAAATTAATTTTCAATTCAATATGGGTCCAACATAGTATATTTTTAATAAAGAATGAGGATATGGGTAAATTAATTCGTCCAATATTTTTGTAGCAATCTTTGATTATTTTTCAATCCTTGTCTTTTTGTTGTAACCCTTATTTAACACTTTTAATTATTACTGTGATATCAGGTGATTTACATTTTCAGATGTAATATAATTATAATAAAAATAAAAAATTCCACTAAATGAGTTATATATGAAATATTTTTACATATGCTAATATTCTTATAAAAATATGGATTCTTGTAAATTTTATATCATTTAATAAAATATTATTTATTTTAAAAAATCAGTAATGTTAATTTTGTTACGATCATATCGTTAACTTTTTAAATCAATCATAATAGAAATATAAAATAAAAACAACCCATTAAAAATGATACAAAATTAAAAATTCATTCATAAAAATGTGGATGATGTTGGTAATATCAATTTATATTTATTATAATATTTTTAATATAATTTATTTTATTTTACCATTAATGAGGCTATTACAACATCATCATTATGCCCCCATATAATTTAATTATTTCAATTATAAAAATTATAAAAATTTCTTTGAAATATGTATTTAAATTATTTTTTAAATTAATATTTATAGTAGAACATATTCATTATATAACCCATTGTTAAAAATATTTCTCTAATTAAAAACAATATTGTAACAAAAATGAATTTTGATTAAATATAATATTATAAATTCTTTAATGACCACCAAGTGGCACAAAATGGTCCTAAAATATGCCTAAGGATGATATTGGTCATAAAAAAACTCATGAAATAAAATTAGAACAAGTTTTTTGGGTGATTTTATATTAGTTATAATATTATTTGTACCTATAATTGCGAGATTCACCCT
This sequence comes from Viscum album, assembly GCA_963277665.1. Taxonomy (NCBI): domain Eukaryota; kingdom Viridiplantae; phylum Streptophyta; class Magnoliopsida; order Santalales; family Viscaceae; genus Viscum; species Viscum album. Next base: position 1,065,666,444 of record OY728137.1, read on the forward strand.
TAACTGTGGTGATAAAAACATTACTATTGTAAGTATACCTAATATTAAAAAAATGGACTTGTTTACATAATATGGATGTTGTGATTCCCAATATTGATTCAACTTTTATAAATTTAAATCACAAAATTAGCCTTAATAAATATCAAATTAATCTCATTGATAGATCAAGAAAACATGTATTTTAAGTAGAAACGTTCAAAATATTACTAGGTTTTTACATCCAATTTCAATATGAAATATATTAAAATGAACATAAGTAAAATGAATGATAAAAAATAAATTTTATTATACATTAAAACAAATTAAATGGATAACATAATTAGATAGAATAAATAGATAAAAATGTACCCTTGAATTAATATGTTTTATTTTCCTCTATTATGTATAACATGAATATGATCAGCAAAATTCCAAAAATTAATCATAAGACATAGCTATTAAAATAGTAGGAATGAATTGTATTAACTTAATTAGGAATATATGGTTTACTTATTAATTTATTATTAATTATTTTATGACCATTTAATGATAAATTAATTTAAAACCCTCTTTAATATAAAAGGAAATGTATTTCAGAAAACTATTTAAATATGCAAAAATGTGTTTTATAGAAATAAATTAATAAATAATTCTTGTTATATTATATTATTAAAATATTTATATAATATATTAAATTATATTTTTAAAATTCATCTTTTGTTTTTTTAGACATTATTTAATAACAAATTCAAATTTATGCATTGAATGAGTGTTTAAAAAAAATATTTTTTCCTGCCATTTTATGGAAAACCTATTTAAAATATATTCTATGTAACTTTTATAAACTATATTTGATGTAATAATATCCATTTTTTTAGAATAAAAGGATCAAAATTTACTATCGATTATTTTTTGGAATATTCTTGATCAGATTCATGTTATATTTTATAGAAGAAAATACTACATATTAATTCAAGGGATCATTTTTATCTATTTATTTTATATAATTATGTTGTCCATTTAATTTTTTTTAATGTATAATAAAATGTATTTTTTATCATTCAATCTAATTATTTTCATTTTAGTAAATTTCATATTTAAATTGGATGTAAAAACATCGTAATCTTTTGAACGTTTCTACTTAAAACACATGTTTCCTCGATCTATCAATGAGATAAATTTTAAATTTATTGATGCCAATTTTTTGATTTAAATTTATAGAAGTGGATTCAATATTTGGAATCATATGGTCCAAATTATGTAAACATGACCCTTTGTTTTTTATATATTAGGTATAATTACAATAGTAATAATTTTATTACCACAGTTTACGGTGGATCTTGCAATTAAAGGTAAAAACAATATTATAACTAATATAAAATCATACAAAACATGTTCTATTTTTAAAAAATAAGTATATTTCAATAAAACCCTGAGTTTGAGTCACACACCCCATTTATTATTAATAATGATGTTATATGATTTTTAGGTAGAGTTTTTCGAGTATTTGTATTATTATAGTGTGTTTTTAATCATTTCCATGAGCTCAAATTTTGGGGAAATCATGCAAATTATTCCGAAAACCGTGAAAGGTAATATTTAACTCACTATAAGGTTAATGGGTGATAAATGTTTTTCCCATACCATGTGACTATCTATATGAATTTTTGTTCTTGGAAAATAGCATCGCTCAATTAGAATATAGTTTTCCAAACCTTATTGAATAACTGAGCGGTAACCTAGGTGTTTTCCAATAGCACTCACATAGTGGCCACAAAATTTGTTAATATTTGTGGCCTAACCATGAAACACTAATTAATAAATTCCAAAAAAAAAATTAATTCCATTTAAAAACTCTCATTTCTCTCATATTCACGTAGGAAATTTCTCTAGAAAAATCTTCTATGTGATTTAGGTTACTCTAGTTCCTCTAAAACCCGATTTCAGATGATATATGTGGGTTAGATTTCCAAAATCAATGGATAGTCTATGTTTTCTTTCTTTATCTCTATATAATATTGTATTCTAAGATAAAAATGGCAGATCTAAGATGTATATAAAGATCTATGTTCTATGATGTGGTTTTTATGAGATAATGATTGGATCTATTGAAGGGAATGAATTTTGACTCTGGATATAAATATTTCATTATTTTGTTTTTCAATTTACTAAATCATTGTTAGGGTAGGTGGATTATCTCTCTTCTAAAATTGTTCTATAACTTATCATATTAATTTTAATTGATTTATTACTTATATTTCAAATGGAATCATTGGATAACATCCTAGGACATTGAATGTTATGATAAATAAAATTTCATTTTAGGTTTTAAAGTGTGGTTGTCGGTATAATGGAAAATATATTTTTGATATAATTTTTTAATGGGAATAATTTATTTATTTAAAATAAATGTATGTCAGAAAATGGAATATTCATAATAGTGTCTGCTCATTTACATTGGGTGTCCCCATTAAATGGTTTGTGTGTGTACGAACCATGTTTTGACTCTAGTATGGAACCTCTTAATTTCATTATAATAATATATTTTAGACCAAATAAGGATTTATAATTTTTTAGAAAAGGAATAAAGGTTGTTTGGGGCTCTTTCGGAGCCCAAAACCATTTTTTTGGGAAAAATGGTTATGTCACACGGTTAGATTAAACTATGCATAGTGGACGCACAATTAGTCTAAACCATGCAGATAGTCTGAATTTTCGTGCAGATCCATATCTCACAGTTGTTTCATTGATTCCAAATTCATGTGGCCTAACCATGTGAGTTCCCCATTTTCTCTATGTACCCGGTATGGTCTGGAAAACTGTGCAAAAGATAAATTTTTGGGTAATTTTACCATTTTACCTTTAATGATATAATTAAATTTTCCCTTCTTCCCCTATATGATTTCTAATGGTATGAACCCACGTCTTGTCTTATTTTTTGAGATTTTAAAGGCCAAATATATGAATCAAGAGATTTATTTTATCTGGGATATGTTCGATCTTCTATTCACCATGATGTGTGTGCAACGGTATGTAATTTTCTCCGTTTAGAGACATTTATTGTCCCTATTGATCTAGACCTATTTTTCATGGTGTAAGTGTTTCTACTATTTTCTATGATCTATTAAGATAAAACACAAATTAGAGAACGATACTAGAGGAGGAGAGTCATACGAGTACTAGGTGGGGGGCTATAATGCATCCATCGGGTTCGTTGATTATGGAATCAATGTGCGGGGCTCGACAATTTCATCCATTGTTATTTATTATATTTATATGCCATGATTATATTAATTTGAACCGTACGGTTAATCTGTTTCCATTAATGTGATCAGTTATTTTTTGGTACGTCTACAACTCCTAACACCCTATGTAGGGGAATATTCTATAAATGAGTTTTCAATGTTTTTAACACTTTTGAGCCATCGTTCGAGTGTGCCCAAACATAAAAACATTAATGATAAGCCTCATTATATTAAATTCTTATTGAATCATGTAATTGTGAATGAATTTTACTATGTTATTTTTACTTAACCAACCAAATATATGTACATAAATGTATGAAATTGATTAATAGGATATTAGGGAAGGCTTACATAAGTATATGACTTGGCCTTATTAAATGTAAATGAATGTTTGGTTGCATGTCTGTAGAACACTATTCCATATTCACAGAAGGTAGCATAGTGAACCTTATTAATTGTACTTGACCTATATGGTTTTAATTAAAAGGATTTAGGATACTTGGCCTTGTCAAACTAATGAATGGAAGGGTTTAAACCAAGTGAATTTTTCAATGGAATAGATATCATATGAAAAAAATAATTGTAATTAATTAAATTCACGGTTTTTAATTATGCACATGGAACATGAATTATTTATAGGAAATACTTGACATTAGTTAACTATTGGATTTTTGAGGGGATTCCTTCTGTTCTTGAGGACGTAATTTCAATTCAATGATGTTGGTTGCCTTGGGTGGGACCTACCTGGGAACCAGATCCTTGTATACCATTGGATTCCTTGAATGGTACTATTGGATAACTTCATTATTTTTACATAATTTCACATATAAACTACTTTGATCCAACCAAACATAAGGTTATATTGTTACATCATTGTTCAAGTACACTTCTTTTCTCCCCTTCTACGTTGGATGAATTACTTGGACTCATTTAGAAACATTATTATGGGAATGCATTGGATGATGATCATTGTATTACAATATTACCTCTTATATAAACACAATAAATACTGTGTTAAAGACCCTTGAGGTCTAGTATTACTGGGAGATTACCATATATGTAACATCTCAAGTTTTAAGAAAGATACATTATGTTCAATAGCATCCATGATACGCTACATTGAGCTTAAACGAAAAACTAACAAATATTACTTAAATGATACCATTTTAACATTTCCATTGGAATGTAAATAATGATCATTACCAACTATATTATGAAGATATGGTTTATAAATGTTTTAATAATCATTCATTGGTCACCAAGTTTATTAAAAATGGAAATAAAAATAAATTGAATTTAAAGGACGTGTTTTTATGAAAACATATTTAAATAGAGAATAATTGTGTTCATAAAATTGAATAACTGTTTATGGATGTATATTAAAATAAAAATATATGTTACATATTCAATGTAATGTTTTAAATTCAACTTATATGTTTTATAGATATTATATACCAACAAATTCAATTTTTCAAATAAATGAAGTATTTTTCCAAAAATGCAGTTTTACTGCATTTTGATGGAGAACCCTTTTTAAATTTATATTTTGACTCCATTATTTGTTACATATTACAATTTTAACATATTTTTTAGAATCAAGACATCATTATTTACTTTGGATGAATTTTTGATATTTTTCCGATAACTATCATGTTTTGATGAATAGTAAAAACACAATAAATTTTAATTAAAACAACTTTTTCAGTCGAGATAATTTATATGGATAAATGATATTATTTAATCATTTTAATGTATAAATGGAATATATATTTATCATTTAAAAAAATTCATTTGATGTATTTTTACATTGTAATTTGACATAAACTGATGTCAATGTTTTGGTTGTTTTTACATCTTAAAAACACACTTTCTAGTTTTGAAAATGCGAATTAATACTAAATTTGTAATGTCCCGGAGTCGGGTGCCACACAACGGGTGCCCCGATCCCGGTTCGCCACATGACCTCAAGCACATTTTCCCAAACTCCAGTGGCTGCCAAATAGCAGTGAGGGCCCATGTCTGATAGTGGGGAAACTATGCCCTCATTTGTCAAAGTGTAGCGCAGCGGAATACAAAATAAAACATACAACAAAGAGCGGAAGAAGTAAACATACACAACTGAAATAACTACAGAAGTGGATATAACAAACAGTATATAAGTGATGATGCTACATGTTTCAAGTTCTACGAAAACATCCAGAACATGTTATACATCAATACAGTACAACAGAATACAGAGTACAGCAAAAAAAGAAAACAGATGGCAGCAGCATCGCGAGCCTAGGCCCGGTCCCATGCCCTCTTACTCCACAGCAACAGTCAAGTACCTGTATAGGGACTCTTTCTCCTATCCACACCTGTAGAAATGTAATCTGTTTGGGCCGAAAGGCCTGACCCAAACAGGGTGTGAGAAATATATCTCAGTAGGCACCGACCAAAGGCTCGTGCCCAAACTGCGTGTAAGCATGGAACAACAGTGTGAAGTAGTAAAATGCAATAAAGTAAGCAGTACTCAAAAGTAACTAATTACCAGTTATATTTCCATTTTATTATCCATTTAATTCATTAAACTTAGTAACATTATTGGGCTCAATAGCACCAAGCCCTCAGCCCAATCAGAACCGTGCCCTCAGGCTAAAATAGTAACCACACCCTCAGGCTTTCCATCAGGCCACACAGAATCCAACCCGCATGTATTTCCCTCAGGTGTACCAGAAATTATCGCCCTCAGGCATATGAAGTTTCGCCCTCAGGCACAGAAGTCAAGCCCTCAGGTACGAAAGTTTTCCCTCAGGGTGAATAATGACAACCCTTAGGCTAAAACAGTCACGCCCTCAGGCTAAAACAGTACAGTGCCCATAGGCTAATCACAACAACGCCCTCAGGCTATATAGGTAACCAGGCCATTCCCAATAGGTAAACAAGCAGTAACAAGCAATTCCTCTCAAGGCAATTCTACAATTACTACTTTAAAGGCATACCCTCAGGTATCCTGGCCAAACAGCTAAACAGAGAAACACACCCTGGGGGTGGTTCCGGATCCAAGAAACGATCCAACCAGCATTTTATTATCACAATTAAATACCTAATCAATTCTAGGTATTTAATATAGCAACGAAATCAGCCACACGACACCCCAACATGGGTTCATGGCACAAAAATGCACAAAACAAACAGTAGTTGGAAAAATAAACACAAAGCCACCTGCCATATACGCCAACGAACATTATACCCGAATGTTGACTCCAGAAACACCCAATAACGGCGTAGATCTGAAAAATAACAAAACCCATTCAAACGTAAATAACCTACATTAGGAGAATAATTGGTAAGAATGGTACTAGGGGAGGAGTGGGCTCACCCGTACAGTTCCAACAAGATCGTCCAAAGTCGAATCGGATTCCAGACGAACTCCCGGCGGATCTCTAAAGGTCCGGCCACCTCCTTTGGCTCCAAAATGGCTCAAGTGCTGCCTCTGCCAAATGAGGAGGCTACTGCCTGTTTTAAGGCGAGAAAAAAGAGTACACGGCGTGTACTCCCTTCATTTAACTGTTCATTTGGTGGCACCGCCACACTGTTCATCCATCGTCATGAGTACACGACATGTACTCTCGAGTACAGGGCGTGTACTATCACCCAGATGGCAGCGACGCCACCGCCTTACTGTTTAAGCCTGCCGACTGACTACACGGCGTGTAAGGCACCACTACACGGCGTTTAGTGCTTCCTACACCCTTCGTCTCCGGCATGGCTACACGCCTCGTGTTCTCATCCCAACATGGCCAAAAGTACACGGCGTGTGGATACAGTACACGGTGTGTAGTTCCAAAATTCAGGATTTTTCCCCATTTTCCATTTTTTCTCAAAACACTTAAGGAAAAGAAAAAAAGAAAACGCACGTACCTGTAAAACAAGAACTAGGTTCTTACAAACTTCCCCCTTATAGCAATTCATCCCTGAATTTCACTTCCAAGGGTGGCGAAGAGAAAGCTCAGAATAGATCTGGCCACTGAGTATGTACGTCGGCCTCCCGCTCCCAGGTCTCGTCCTGCACTCGTACATGCTTCCATATCACGTGTACGAGAGGAACTGACCGGCCTCGAAGACCTTTCGTGCTTCTATCAATGATATGGATCAGATGATCCTCAATGGACGCATCATGCTAAAACTCAACCTCCCCAGGATGAAAGGTGTGAGACGGGTCTGAATGGTAGCGATGCAACTGAGACACGTGGAAGACGTCGTGCATGGCTCGGTACCGCTGCGATAACTGCAACCGATATGAAACCATCCTGACTCTATCTAGAATATCAAATGGTCCCACATAGCTCGGTGAATGATTACCCTGTCTCTTGATCCGCCTGTGTCCCATCCTTGGTGTAACACGTAAGAAAACCTGATCCCCGACCACGAACTCCAAAGGTCGTCTGCGGTGATCAGTATAAGACTTCAGACGAGACTGCATGGTAGCCATCTGCTTCCGAATCAACTGGACCTGCTCAGATGTCTCATGTACGAGCTGTGGCCACAGTAAAGCTGCCTCACCTGCCTCTAACCAGCACAATGGTGACCGGCATGGTCTACCATATAAAGCCTCGTATGGTACCATCTCAATAGTCGCCTGAAAACTATTGTTATAGGCAAACTCGACTAAGGGTATATGCTTCTCCCAAGAGCCCCCAAAGTCTAGGACGCATGCACGCAACATGTCATCTAGCACTTGTATCGTCCGCTCTGACTGGCCATCTGTCTGAGGGTGGTATGCTATGCTCAGAAGCACCCGTGTACCCATCTCCCTCTAAAAACTCTGCCAGAAACGAGACGTAAAGCGTGTGTCCCTATCTGAAACGATAGAACGAGGAGCCCTATGAAGACGTACGATCTCTCAGATATACAGAATTCTGAGCTCGTTCACACCGAAGGTCTCCTTTATCGGCATAAGTGAGATACTTTTGTAAGTCATTCCACAACAGCCCACACGACGTCATTGCCTCGAGGTGACCTCGACAATCCCGTCATGAAATCCATCGCGACATCATCTCATTTCCACTCTGGAATGGCCAACTGATATAACAACCCAGCTGGTCTCTGATGCTCTATATTCACCTGCTGACAGGTGGAACACCTCGTAACAAAAATAGCTATCTCTCTCTTCATTCCCGACCACTAGTACTGACGTCTCAAGTCTCGGTACATCTTGGTAACCCCGGGTTGAACAGCCCAAACTGAAGCATGAAACTCCCACATCATCTTCTCACGTATATCCCATGTAACCCACACACGTCCATGGAAACGCAAAACCTCATCATCACCTATCGTCCAACCAGGAGGAGGGTCCTCACTTGCAACCGACTCCCGTAGAACTAGGCCTTCTGAATCCGAGAGCTGCCTCATCCTCACTTTGTCCAGGAGGGTAGAAGTCACAGTTAACGAGGAAAGATAAGTCTACCCCTGACTGTCATGCACCTCCAGATGCATCTCAGAGAACAAAGACATAAGCTTCCACTCACCACTAGCCTCCTGCACTGCTTGTATCTGAGTCTTCCTGCTCAATGCTTCAGCTACTGCATTGCCTTTACCAGGTGTTTAGGCAAGCTCAAAATCAAAGGACTGTCGGTAATCGACCCACCTTCGCTACCTCAGATTCAGGTAACGCTGAGTAACGATATACTTGAGGATTTTGTGTTTGGTGAAAACCAAAAAATGCTCTCCCAACAGATAATGTCTCCAACAACGCAACACATGCACAACTGCAGGCAACTCGAGATCTTGTGTCGGGTAATTCCTCTCATGTGGCCTAAACTGCCGAGACCCGTACGCCACAACCCGGTCTCCCTGCATCAAAACGGCTCCCAGCCCAATCCTTGATGCATCATAGTAAACTGTATAGCTCTTCCCCTGCTCTGATAGTATCAGGATCGGTGCTGATGTCAACCTTCCCTTCAGGTCCGAGAAAGCTATCTCGCAAGCTTCTGACCAAACGAACATCACACACTTCTTAGTCAGACCTATCAACGGTGCTGCTAAGCGGGAGAAGTCCTGTATAAAGCATCTGTAGTAACTAGACAACCCTAATAAACTCAGTATCTCAAACATGTTCTTGGGATGCTCCCAAGAAACTACCGCTCTCACCTTCCCTGGGTCTACTGCAACTCCTCTAACTGCCTCTTGAGCTCCTGCAACTAAGGCATGGCCATCCTATAAGGGGGAATGGACACCGGTGCTTCTCCTGGCAGTAGCACAATATAGAAATCCACCTCGTGCACCGGAGGTAGACTTGAAAAGTCATCTGGGATGACATCCCTGAAATGATCAACCATTGGAGGGAAATCCGTCTGACAAGTCCCCTGGTCATCCAGTTATAAGCTCGCTATCTAGGTTGTGACTCCACCTCACCCATGATGCTCTGGTCCAGCACGACTCTCCTGAACATCCAATTCGCACTCGTATAGAAACTCTCCGCCCTTTGGTGACGTGAAACACACCCTATGACGATAGTAGTATAAAAAGACTCAGAAGGGAACCAACCATTCCATCCCAAGAATGATGTCATATCTCTTCATCTCCAAGAAATAGTGGTCCTAAAGGAAGCTACTCCCACCAAACTCAAGGGGGAACCCATTGCACTGACGCACACCAGTCGTCCTAGTCCCCAACGGAGTGTCTAGCATCATTATATTAGAAAGAAGTAGAAACACCAAGCCCAAGGCTCTCCCATAAGGGTACAGATATGAAAATATTCATAGCACCCGTATCAAAAAGTACTGAAGACAAGACAGAAGCTACTAGAATAGTACCTCTGTCTGTCGAAGGTCCAGGATCCTGCTCTTGCTGGGTCTGTTGCATTGCATATGCCAGCCCAGTGCCGCGGCCTTGCGACACAGCCTGGCTACCCTGAGCTGTCCCACCTTGTTGCCTCTGATATCCTAGTGTATGGCTACCATGGCCACGACCACCATCTCTTCCTGCATGCCCTGACGTATTCTAGTTCCCTAACTAGTAAGAAGCCACTGGTCTTGCTCCTGCACGTGGAGTCTGCACAGAACCCCTCTCACTAGCCACTGGTAAAAACGCCCTGCAAAAGCGCTGCAGATGACCCACCTTTCCAAGAGCTCGTCACTCCACTGGGTCTCGTAGACACTGCGGCCTCTTGTACCCCACTCTGCCACACTGGTAACACCTGATCGGGCCACCTAAAGAAGCTGCCTGGCTGGTACTACCGCCCTGAGGGAAGTCCATCAGTCTCTTCCTCTTGCCAGCATAAATAGTACCAGTAACTGGTGCGGAACCGCACTGACCCACAGCTCTCGATTCCCACAGGTTACTCTCTATAATCAACGCCTGGTTCACAATCGTGTGTATAGTAGGAAACCTGAAAAATTCACCAGTGCTCGGATGTCATACCAAAGACCATCCTCAAAACGTCTGGCTCTCAACGTCTCATCACCCACCAGCACGGGTGCAAAGAGCTGAAGATCTATAAAATGAGCAAAATAGTCCATCACCGACATAGCGCCCTGCTGCAGATTCATGAACTCTAGAGCTCTATATTCCCTTAGCATCTCAGGAAAGAAGATGCCATAGAAGACTGCCTGAATATCTTCCCACGCCATGTCCCGGTGATGCTCTGACTGGGTGGTAACATCCCACCACCTCTTGGCAGAATCACGCAGCATATATGTCGTGAGCTTGACCCTCCGCCCTGGAGGCATCTCAAGATGCTCGAAAATATTCTGCATCGATCATAGCCAAGACTCTGCAGCCTGTGGTCTGCCATCCCCTGAAAACGTAGGTGGATGCTGCTGCTGAAAGATACGCGTCAGCTCGGCCATAGATGTGGCATCCTGCGGTGCTCCCTGAAAGGTCTGCATGAACCGCAATAAACCTTACTGGGATTGCGCCTCCGCGCCTTTGTCTGGTATAACAGCTGGTGCCGTATCTGGATCTGTTGGTGGATGAACTGGTATCCCATGGACATCCATCTCCGGAGTATAATCATCGTCGGTCTCCTGGCGAATAACTCGCGGTCGTCTAGGCGGCATACCTCTACATGGTCAAAAGCATGCCTCAGATTCAAGATTATTAAGACTGAAATGAAGGAACCACAAAGGAACAAGAGGAAGAATGTGTTTCAAAAATTACAAAACAAGACTACATGGCTTGTACAAAGACTACACGGCGTGTACTTGACTTTCCTTCCCCTGCCCGGTTCCTTCTACATGGCTTCTGTTCAAAAAAACTACACGGCGTGTTTAATATCTACACAGCGTGTACGGTGTTATTTTCCAATGGCTCATGTCATCTGTGACACGGCTGAATACTCAGCATTACTACACAAGGTGTGTAAAACCCGCACACGGCGTGTACACCATCCTGTTTCCCAGCAACATCACTAACTCCACACAGTCTGTCCTCGGACAAGACTACAGGGCGTGTCCCACAGGTACACTGCGTGTTCAGGGAGAGGTGACACCGGCCCGTTTTGTTAGTTACATGACCGAGTCCCCAAGACACACTACATGATGTGTCTATAACTGACACGGCGTGTTCTGTCAGGGAGTTCACCGACTCGTGCTGTTAGTTACACGGCCGGACTCCGGGTCACACTACATGATGTGCATAACAACTACACGAAGTGTTTTACCCAAGCCTTTACCTACCACGTGTCGCCTCCCACAAGGATTGTGACACGGGAAGAAACTACATGGTGTGTACTCGGGGTACACGGTGTGTACTAAAAAAGATCATTTTTCTTCCCGAACAAAAGAACACACACGGCGTGTATGAGGTCATACACAGCGTGTATTCTGGGTTTTCCAGACAGTATGCCTCAGAAACATACCTGGATCCGAGAAAATACTAAAAACCAACACCTAAGTGTCAAATTCTAATCCGTGAGGGCCCATACTCCCCACGAATCATATTTTGGCATCTTATCTGTGTTATAACCAATAGACAGTCAATGATCCACCAAAGTACGGTCAATGGGGGCCCATACTCCCCAAATACCAAAGTTTGGTGTCCATTCTATAAACAAGCTCAAACAAACATACCATATCACATGGGAGTTATTTATCAAGCAGCTCTCACAACAACATGCTTTTTTAGCACACCAACTATTACCAAAACATGCAAATTCTAATGCAGCTACATGGCATGGAAACTATGCATGGAATGTGATATCTAGCATGTGAATATATGATGCCTGAGACGACATACCCTTATCTCATTAGGATGTAACTAAATAGAACCCACAAATAAAATATAAACCGCACAATCCAAGTGCATCACCCAACGGTGAAAAAATATCAACCGTAAAATTTGAAAAATCAAAAGAATGAAAAATACAAGGTAGACTGGCTTTTCCATGTACACGGGTTAGCTACGCCCGGGCACAGCTTATTAACAACTACCGTTCCGTCCTATCCCTGACTACGGCTCCAAATAGTAAGTCAAAGAAAAGAAACTCCTCTGATACCACTTTGAAACGTCCCGGACTCAGGTGCCATGCAACGGGTGCCCCAAGCCCGGTTCGCCACGTGACCTCAAGTGGATTTCCCCAAATGCCAGAGGCTGCCGACTAGCAGTGCGGGCCGAGGTCTGATAGTGGGGAAACTATGCCCTCATTTGTCAAAGTGTAGCGCAGTGGAATACGAAATAAAACATACAACAAACAGCGGAAGCAGTAAACATACACAACTGAAATAACTACAGTAGTGGATATAACCAACAGTATATAATTGATGATGCTAGATGTTTCAAGTTCTACGAAAACAGCCAGAACATGTTATACATCAATACAGTACAGCAGAAAACAGTGTACAACAAAACAAGCTAACAGATGGCAGCGACATCGTGAGCCTAGGCTCGGTCCCATGCCCTCCTACTCCACAGCAACAGTCAAGTACCTGTATAGGGACTCTTGCACCTACCCACACCTACAGAAACGTAATCTATTTGTGCCTAAAGGCATGACCCATACAGGGTGTGAGAAATATATCTCAGTAGGGACCCTCCAAAGGCATGTGCCCAACCGCGTGTAAGCATGGAACAATAGTGTGCAATAGTAAAAAGAAATAAAGTAAGAAGTACTCAAAAGTAACTAATTACAATTTATATTTCTATTTTATTATCCATTTAATTCATTCAACTTAGTAACATTCTGATGCTCAACAGTACCAAGCCCTCAGGCCAATCAGAACTGTGCCCTCAGGCTAAAATAGTAACCACGCCCTTAGGCTTTCCCTCAGGCCACACAGAATCCAACCCGTAGGTATTGCCCTCAGGAGTAACAGAACTTATCGTCCTCAGGCATACGAAGTGTCACCCTCCGGCACAGAAGTCAAGCCCTCAGGACCGAAAGGTTTCCCTCAGGCCGAATAACGACAGCCCTCAGGCTAAAACAGTCACGCCCTTAGGCTAAAATAGTACAGTGCCCATAGGCTAATCACAATGACGCCCTCATACTAAACAGGTAACCGGGCCATGCCCAACAGGTAAACAAGAAGTAACAAGCAATTACTCTCAAGGAAATTCTACAATTACTACGTTAAAGGCATACCCTCAGGTATCTTGGCCAAATGGCTAAATAGAGAAACACACTCCGGGGGTGGTTCTGGATCCATGCAACGATCCCAGCCAGCATTTTATTATCACAATTAATTACCTAATCAATTCTAGGTATTAAATATAACAACGACCTCAGCCAGACGACACCCGAACATGGGTTCGCGGCACAAAAACCCACAAAACACACAACAGTTGGAAAACAAAACACAAAGCCACCTACCTTATTCGCAAACGAACGTTATACCCGAATGCCGACTCCAAAAACGCCCAAGAACGACGTAGATCTGATGAAGAAAAAAACCAATTCAAACGTAAATAACATACGTGAGGAGAAGAACTGGTAAAAATGGTACCAAGAGAGGAGAGGGCTCACCTGTGCGGTTCCAATGAGATCGTCCGAAGTCGAATCGGATTCCAGACGAACTCCCGGCAGATCTCCAAAGGTCCGGCCTCCTCCTTTGGCTCCAAAATGGCTCAAGTGCCTCCTCTGCCAAATGAGGAGGCTACTGCCTATTTTATGCCGAAAAAACAGAGTACACGTCGTGTGCTTCCAAGTACACAACATGTACTCCCTTCATTTAACTGTTCATTTGGCGGCACCGCCACACTATTCATCCATCGACATGAGTACACGGCATGTACTCTTGAGTACACGGCGTGTACTGTCGCCCAGCTGGCGGCGACGCCACTGCCTTACTGTTTAAGCATGCCGACTGACTACACGGCGTGTAAGGCACCACTACACAGCGTGTAGTGCTTCCTACACCCTTCATCACCGGCATGGCTACACGCCCCGTGTACTCATCCCAACACGGACAAAAGTACACGACGTGTGGATACAGTACACGGCATGTAGTTCCAAAATTCAGGATTTTTCCCCATTTTCCATTTTTTTCTCAAAAACACTTAAGGAAAATGAAAAAGAAGACGCCCATACCTCTAAAACAAGAACCGGGTTCTTACAAAATTAATTTCTACTAATTATGCGTTTTGAATTTGAAAAAATGGATTTAATATTTCGAATCATGAGGTCCAAATTATATAAATAGGTACCAATTATTTTTTAACATTATGAACATTAACTTCAGTAATTATTTTTTTACCATGGTTAAAGGGTAAATATTGAAAATAAGAGAACAAAATAATATTTTAATAATACAAAAATACCATGAAATTTTTCCTAATCCTATTGTGTGAGTTATGTCTGACCATAAAAATATTTATTACAAGCTCTTGGTATTTTTGAGCCACTGGGGAGTGATAATGACATGTTATAATAATTAATTTAATTTATCGAGAAATATAACAAAAAAATTGTTTCTTATTACTAAAATATTTTTATATAGAGATATATAATTGAAATATTTGACTAAAAATAGTCATTATAAATATAAAAATATTTCATAAATCATGATATTTTATTTATAAATTTCATAAATTAAATTAGTAAATTTATTTATGACATAATGATGATGCATTGATGGCTTTATTAATAATAGATTCCAATAAATGATATTATAAATATTAAGCTCAATAGTAATTGAAATAATTAATGTCATATTTTAATTATTTAGTTGAATATTACATGTTAGGATTGATTCAAATTTTTAAGGAATCATTATTTTAGGAATTTGTAAAAATGTCAAGTATGTATAGTGTCTGAAATTGACCTAATTCATAACATAATTTATAAAATTGTTTATTAAATGAAATTAAATCCTAAAAATATAAGATTTATCAATATAGTTTTGATATGTCCAAAGATGTCATAAATTACTTGTTTTGTGGGTCTTTTAATATAATATGGTTATTACATTAACCCTTAATTTGTAAATAATACGATGTGATTGTAAAATTAAAAAGATTAACATAAGGATTAAACCAAAATGATATGGATGAAAAATAGTCAAAACCTATCTAAAAATTATGGGATGAGGGTTATTAAAACACACTATATATTACCGTTAAATTTATTTAGTTTGCGACTATTTTTGATGAAATTTGAATTTATAATAAAATAATATTTCAATACATTCATAAAGTGCCCCCAATCCTTCTTATAAAAGGCCACCAACTCAACCCACATAGTCACACCTCTCATGCCCCTTGGTTCAACCAAAATTTGATAACATAATATCCCAACATCCCACCCTTCCTCTTAGAATCATTACCTCTGGTAGTAGGCAATTCAAAAAAGCCTTTTGGATCAAATCGAAAGAACTAACCCAATTTAGAGGTAATGTCTTCTCTCAAGGTTCATTACATTATTTTCCTTATCCACTCCCTATTATATACTTATAATGTGATTACATAACAAAACCAGTGTCCTAAATATACTGGGTTGTTTTTATGCAAATGATTTTGACTATATATACACTCACATCTATCTAATGGATACGAATATATTGTTTCCTTGTATGGTGAACTACTACCTCACAGAAGAATGTTTGTTCAATTTTACCCTACAACCACTGATGGTGCCCATTATGATGGAACTGTATGTATATATGATACATATTATATTTATATCGTCTCTATTCACTATGGAAAAAATTGTTAATAGCGACGGGATATTTGCGACGAGAATTCTTCCCGTCGCAAATACCTTTCGCAAAGGAGTATTTGCGACAGGTAAAAAAACCCGGCGCAAATAGTTTGGCACGAAATACGCGCCAAACCGCGTGAAGTTTATTTGCGACGGGGATAGAACCCCATCGCAAATAACCAGCGGCGGTTAAAGTCTATTGCCGACGGGACTGCAGTCCCGTCGCCAATACCCCAGTGGCAGGAATTATTTTTGACGGGACCCGTCGCAAATAACCATTTTAATGCTGCCCATAATTAAATGCGGTCAGGGTTATTTGCGACGGGCCTGCAGGCGCGTCACAAATACCCCGGCGGCAGGGGATATTTGCGACGGGGCCCGTCGCAAAAAGCGTTATTTGCGACGACAAACCCGTCGCAATTACGCCAACCTATAAATACTGCCAACCATTACAATTTCCTCACTTCACTCTCAACTGTCAACCGTTCCCATTTTTTCACTCGAAATTTTTTACGACTTTCAGTTGTAAAATTTTTTTTCCGACTTCGAGGATTCAGTTGGTGGTGTTCTACAATTACAACTGCTCGACATTGACTTCATGTTTAAGGGTTTTATCTGAATTTTAATTTCATATTTATTTTATTTATTATAGTTATTTAGTTTAAATTTTTAGAATTATTTTTTGATTTCTAATTAGAAATAATTATGAATAAGTATTAATAATTAATAGTAATTAGAGACAATTAAACACTAATTAATTTAATATAGTTAGCTGTAATTAAAATTAATTAGCAGTAATTATGAAAAATTAAAATTATTTTGAATCAATTAATAATTATTAGAAATAATTAACATTAATTAGTAATAATTTATAATAATTACCAATAATTAGTAATAATTACTAATAATTAGTAATGAATAATAATAATTCCCAATATTCAATAATAGCTAATATATGTCAACATTTTTTCCAATAATTACCAATATTTACCAATAATTGCAAATAATTGTCAATATTTACCAATAATTTGGAATAATTACCACTAATTAGGAATAATTACAACTATTTAGGAATAATTACCAATAATTAGGAATAATTACCAATAATTAGGAATAATTTCCAATAATTAGGAATAATTACCAATAATTAAGAATAATTACCTATAATTAGTAATGATTCGTAATGATTACCAAGAATTAGGAATAATTACCAATAATTACCAATAATTACCAATAATTAGTAATAATTTCCAATAATTAGTAATAATTTCTAATAATTAGTAATAATTTCCAATAATTAGTAATAAATAGTAATAATTAGGAATAACTAGTAATAATTGGTAATAATTATCACTAATTACCAATAATTAGTAATAATTACCAATAATTATGAATAATTAGAAATAATTACCAATAATTACCAATAATTAGTAATAATTAGTAATAATTACCAATAATTCGTAATAATTAATAATAATTACCAGTAATTCGTAATAATTAATAATAATTACTAATAATTCATAATAATTAGTTATAATTACCAATAATTGCCAATAATTACCAATAATTAGTAATAATTATCAATAATTAGTAATAATTGGCAATAATTAGTAATAATTACCAATAATTAGTAATAATTACCAATAATTAGTAATAATTAGTAATAATTACCATTAATTACTAATAATTACTAATAATTTGTAATAATTGCTAATAATTCACAATAATTACTAATAATTAATAATAATCGACAATAATTAGTAATAATTGACAATAATAAGTAATAATTACAAATAATTAGTAATAATTACCAAGAATTAGTAATAATTACAAATAATTACCAATAATTAGTAATAATTAGTAATAATTAGAAATAATTACCAATAATTAGTAATAATTATCAATAATTAGTAATAATTACCAATAATTAGTAATAATTACCAATAATTACCAATAATTACCAATAATTACTAATAATTCGTAATAATTGTCAATAATTAGTAATAATTTCCAATAATTAGTAATAATTGCCAATAATTAGTAATAATTACCAATAATTACCAATAATTACCAATAATTACCAATAATTAGTAATAATTATCAATAATTACCAATAATTAGGAATAATTACCAATAATTAGGAATAATTACCAATAATTAAGAATAATTACCAATAATTAGGAATAATTACCAATAATTACCAATAATTAGGAATAATTACCAATAATTATGAATAATTACCAATAATTAAGAAAAATAACATTATTACATTATTAGTATACTTTATTATTAATATTAAAATAATATAATTCTCTATATTATATACAATTCTCCTTTCATCTGTGTGTTTTCTGTCTCCACATGTAATATTTGCATGTGGAGATAGAAAACACACAGATGAAAAGATAATTGTATATAATAATGATAATTATATTATTTTTATATTAATAATAAAATATACTAATAATGTTATTATTCCTAATAAATGGTAATTATTCCTAATTATTGGTAATTATTCATATAATTACCAATAATTAGGAATAATTTCCAATAATTACCAATAATTCGGAATAATTACCAAAAATTAGGAAAAATTACCAATAATTAGGAATAATTATCAATAATTAGGAATAATTACCAATAATTAGGAATAATTACCAATAATTAGGAATAATTACGAATAATTAAGAATAAGAACATTATTAAATTATTATTATATTTTATTATTAATATTAAAATAATATAATTTTCAATATTATATACAATTCTCCTTTCATCTGGGTGTTTTATGTCTCAACATGTAATATTTGCATTCTTTTTCAAAATTTTCAACCTACTCACCAATGGAGAGGTGAAAGTGAATGCAAATATTACATATGGAGACAGAATTTTAAACACACAGATGAAAGGAGAATTGTATATAATATAGAAAATTATATTATTTAAATATAAATAATTAAATATACTAATAATTTAATAATGTTATTATTATATATTTAATATTTAGGAAAAAATAATACTAGTACTATTAAAATAATAATAATTTTATATAATATTAAAATTATCAATATTTGTAACAGGTTTTGCTTTATTCTCAACATATTCAATTCTTAAAGGGTCAATTTTTAGGTCTATCTCAACAAAACGTTTGCGTAAGTCGTGTATGATGTAAACTCTATAATTATCCTTGCTTGAGTGTTTTTTCAAACAAATTATTCAAAACCAGTAATGCTTTTATATTTTATTGAAAAATATGGAACAACGAGGTCGTCAACAATCATTATTAGATGACCGCATATGGATAAATCAATATAGAAATCCAAACAGTTATGGTTTAAATACAGTATATGTAGAGGGTGTGGAGTCTTTTTTATCATTTGCGGCATCAAATCCAGAATTTTTTTCAGAAGGAAAAATAAAATTCCCTTGTAGAAAATGTGCATTGATAATGTTTGACACATTTGAAAAAGTGGGGGGACATCTCTTGCGTTTTGGTTTTCAACCAGATTATGTTTTTTGGTATCAACACGGTGAACGCAGTTCCAGAGCAGGCGATACCAACTTGATTCCAGATCTATCCCAGTTTCAAGATTTAGTACATGATGTTGCAGGTTCATCTGTTCAACATACAGAAACTCCGGCTGATATATCTTCAAATCCTGAGTTGGCACCATCTGAATTTTATGAGTTGTTGAGGTCTTCTGAGGTTGCATTATATCCTGGCGGCAAGATAAAAAAATTAGAAGCAGTTGCAAAATTTATGGCTATCAAATCAGATAACGGAATGTCAAACACCTGTTTTGACCAGATATTTTCTTTGCCTAAAACATTGTTACCAGAAGGAAATGTTAATCCTGCAAATTAATATGAGTGTAAGAGGCTGGTTCGGAATTTGGGACTTACTTGTCAGAAGATTCATGCATGTTTAAATGACTGCATTATATATTCTGTGGAAAATGAGTCGTTGGATAGTTGTCCCACATGTGGGAAACTGAGATATAAAGAAGGGCAACATGGGAAGTCTGGTTTGATTCCTGTAAAACAGTTGAGATATTTTCCACATACATCCAGACTTCATCGTTTATTCATGTCTAAGAATACAACGACAATGATGTCATGGCATAAAGAGAATATTTCAATCGATAAAAGCTTGAATCATCCAACCGATGGTGATTCATGGAAACTTTTTGATAGAGTGCATCCATCCTTTGCATTAGAAGCTATAAATGTTCGAATGGGCCTTTCCATTGATGTTTTATGTCCATTTGGATCTTATGGTAGTCAATATTCATGTTGGCCTGTTTTTTTAACTCCGTACAATTTACCTCCATGGATGCTGATGAAGGGGCCATATATCTTTTTGAATTTACTAATTCCAGGGAATCCGAAGAAGAATATTCATGTTTATTTGAAACCATTGATTGATGAATTAAGTTTATTGTGGAGTACTGGTGTAAGTACATATGTTGTTGCTACGAAACAGAATTTCATACTGAGAGCAGCATTGATGTGGACAATTAGTGAATTCCTGGCTTATGGGATGTTATTTGGATGGGGTACACATGGTCAGAAATCATGTCCTTACTCTATGGGAGAGAACAAAGCATTTATGCTCATTAATGGAAAGAAACCTTGTTATTTTGAATGTCATCACAGATTTCTTCCAGCTGATCATCGTTTTCGGATAAACAGATCTCATTTCAAAAAAGGAACATTTGAAAGGGATGGACCTCCAAAAATGCTATCAGGTTCGGAGTTAAAATCAGTTGTTTTTTCATTACCACCCATCACTTTTTGTCCCACAATAAACCAACATAAAATTTCTTGTTTTGGGAAAGAACACAATTGGATTAAACGTAGCATATTTTGGGATTTGCTATATTGGTCAGATTTTTTGGTCCATCACATGTTAGATGTAATGCATATTGAGAAAAACTGTTTTGATAATTTGTTTCATATAATTTTGGATATGCCAGGAAAGAGCAAAGACAATGTAAATGCCAGATTAGATCTTCCCCAAATTTGCAGGTGTCCAGAACTGGAACTGTTTGAGAATATCAGAACAGAAAGGTTACTGAAACCAAAAGCACCTTATACACTGTCTAAATAAAAGCGTTAATTATTTTGTTAGTGGATTGAATATTTGAGACTTCCAGATGGCTGTGCTTCCAATTTGGGTAGATGTTTAAAGAATGGTCATATTATTGGATTAAACAGTCATGATTGTCATGTTATAATGGAAATACTTCTACCCATTGGATTAATAGTTCTGTTGAATTCTGTTATTTGAGATTCCATAACAGACATTTCTCATTTTTTTCGGGAAATTTATGCGGCTACAGCAGATTATGATGCTCTATGCAAACTTGAAGAAGATGTTGTTGCAATTATATGTAAACTGGAAAAAATATTTCTGCCGTCTTTCTTTGACTCAATGGAACATTTGGTGTTACATTTGCCATATGAATCCAAATGTGGAGGTCCAGTACAGTTTCGATGGATGTACCCATTTGAAAGATGCATGAAAAAATTGAAAAGAAAAGTACGTAACAAAGAATTTATTGAAGGATCTATTGTAGAAGCTTATTGACAAGAGGAAATATCTTTTTTCTGCTCCCATTATTTTGAATCTGAGTATCCTTCAAAACACAACCAAATGGGACGGAACGAGGTGAATATTGACGAAATCGACAATCAATTATTTGTTTTCAACCATCCAGAGCTTGGTTTTGGTGGAGTTTATGAACGCTGGCTTTCAGATGATGAACATCATAGAGCTCATACGTATGTTCTGCTCAACTGTGAAGAGATGACATCAGTTGTACTGTAAGTGTTTATATCACTTATTTTATCATTTATGTTACAGTAAATAACATTGTTTTTTATAGGTTGTATGATAATCATATCACGAAACAAATTCCACAAATTACAGCAGCTGCTCTCGAAGAACGCCGACTGAAAAATTTCTCTCAGTGGTTTCAAAAACTGGTAACATAAATTCTTTATCTTTTAGAAACTAATTCAATGTATAGTTTACTCTATTTATAATTATTTCACTAATTTTCAGGTGTCTCGACATACTGATAAAATTGACAAACAGTTGTGTATATTGAGTAACCCACCTTCCAAACTTGTTAAAACTTATAATGCATATGTGGTGAATGGATTTCGATTTCACACACATGCATATGGGGAATCGAAAAAAACAATGAACAGTGGAGTTAGCTTGAGAGGATCACTTCATCGAGAAAATGTAGTTGACTTTTATGGAATACTTGATGAAATCATTGAACTCTGTTATCTTGGACAACATTACATAACCATGTTCAAATGTTGGTGGTTGGATACAGAGAGAGGCGTGTGTGTTCATCTGACTCATGGAATCATCGATATTAAATGTAAAAGTGTTCTCGCAGTAAATGAACCATTCTTATTGGCTCAACAGGCACTTCAAGTTTATTACACAAAGTACTGTGCTACATCAATTGACTTGACTGATTGGTGGAGTATAATAAAAATCAAAATTTGAGACAATCAGTTTAGTCAAAGTGAATTTGCTTTCACTGATGTGCAAAGAATTGATGTTTTTCAAGAGAGTACTAAAAATCAATCTTTTTTACAAAGAGACATGAGTATCGATGACGACACCCAACATTTAAGAGTTGGTGATGACGATGATGTTCATGATGTCAAATATGAATTTGAAATGGTAAGAGATGAATCAACTGGAACTCGAATGGATATCGATGATGTTGAGGAGGAATATGAGATGGCATTGATATATATGAAGATGATGATGATGATGAACATTGATAGAATTCCATGGTAGTTATATACAATCATAACTAATATATATGAATATATAATAGTAATTATCAATTATTTTCTGACAAGATTAACATTTTCTGTTTCAGATGGACGATGACACATTTCGTGAGTTGGCGGATGATGACCTGTCTTTCGATGCGGATGAGTTGCTGGAAGATGACCCTCAGCCTGCAGTCGCTCTATGGAGTACACGGAGGGGGCGCGATCTTGCATGATTGATGATTCCTGACCCCGTCCCCAAGCGACGTCCACGTCTTGGGTTTTATCCATGCACACGGAGGTGTAATAACCTATGTGATAACTTGTGGATTTGACTAAGATTTTATTAATCTATTCACATAAAAAATGTTTATTATTTTTACAGTTTTCCGCATATAGCAGTCGGACAGGGCAGCATTATTTTGCATAACTATTTCTCTCATCCTTGAACCAC
The DNA here is from genome assembly GCA_963277665.1 of Viscum album. Lineage (NCBI taxonomy): Eukaryota > Viridiplantae > Streptophyta > Magnoliopsida > Santalales > Viscaceae > Viscum > Viscum album. The sequence continues at coordinate 1,065,690,043 of OY728137.1, forward strand.
ATGGGAGCAGATTCCCATTGATGTGCAGCAGGCCATGTTTAGCCATTGGTTGGTACGTACGTAAATAAATAATTTTTATTTAGAAAATTATTTCATTTCTAAGTTGATATTTTTATTTATTTGTAGGTTTTATGGTATCCGATCAAGGATACCATGCGTGACGCCATCGACGAGGCATGGGAGCTGGCCATGCGCGATCGCTTTCGTCAGTTTTTGCACAATTTAAGAAAAGCTGCCACGAAAAAAGTAGGAGTGTCAGTTTTTGATGAGTCATGTAGAGCACATCGACCAGAGTACATTTCATCCCATGTATGGGATGGATTATGTGCGCACTGGTTGAGTGATTCCTTTCAGTGGAGATCATCGGTGGGGAGGTAGAATCGGGGGAGACAGGAGGTGACTCATCGAGTTGGGAGTCGTACTTTCAGTACTCATAGACAGCATCTGGTACGTACATTATTTATAAATATTTTATATAACTATAAATATTAACATTTTATTTTTTATTCTTATAGGCTGTTGAGCACCCCGATATTACGGAGTACGACGTTTATCGGAGGATGTATAGTGATCCTACTACTAGGGAGCTCAGAGATGATCGTTAGCGTCACATCATGGTCAGTATTATTTGTTTTCAAGTTTAAAAATTAACTGCATATTATATATTCACAATTTTAAATTTAAATTGCAACTACAGGAGTCATTGAGGTCGCAGCTTCACAGACCTGGCCTGAGAGTCAGGCCGAGTCATCAGATCAGATCACTGGCCATCAGTTTGATGAGGCGGCATGGATGCAGGCCACCCAGTATGCCTTCGAGAAGGGCAGGGTAGTTGGTATCATCTCTCGACTGACTCCCGGAGATTATTATGGCAGTGCTGCGATGTCGGCGTCTAGCTCGAGAGGAGGTCATGCATCTTCTTCTGCTACACAGTATGAGGATCAGTTGCGATCTCAGACTGCACTGATAGAGAGTCTCTGATAGGAGCAGGAGCAGATGCGTCAGCAGCAGCATCAGCATAAGCTGGAGCGTCAACGCCAGCAGCAGCTGTATGAGGAGCAGATGAGTCGGTGGCAGCAGCAGCATCAGGAGCAGATGGATTACATGAGCCGACTCACTCATGCTTTAGGGATGGAGTTTCCTCCAACAACATCTGTAGATCCCCCCTCCCCCTCCCCCCTCCTTCAGATTAGAGTTTGTTTTTATGTTATAAAGTTTGTTAAATCAAAATATGAATTTTTTTTTCTATTCGTAGTTTCTGTCTCATTATAAAAAATCAATAATATTATATTTTGAAAGAACAATATTAATATGAATAATAATATTATTTATATTTTATAATATTAAATTTTATATATATATTAAAATTTTATAATATTATAATTTAATTATATTTTTTTTGTAATATTAGAATTATTTTAATATTTGAATGTAAAATAATTATATTATTTTTATATTAATTAAAATAAATTATTAATATTTTTTTATTTATGAATTATAATTCTAATATTATTATATTAATTAAAATCATTTATTAATAATCTATTATTTTTTATTTTTGAATTATAATTCTATTATTATTATATTAATTAATATCATTTATTAATAATTTATTATTTTTATTTGTGAATTATAATTCTATTATTATATTAATTAAAATAATTTATTAATATTTTATTATTTTAACACCCCAAGCTTCTACGGTACGATTCTCTTTGAATAATGTGATAGCGTGTGTTGTACGCAACACCGAGTTCTAACACACCATAACTAATCAAACTAGCCGTTATGAATAGTAATACCTAATTTTTGAAATTATATATATTTTATATTTGAAAATGGACTTCATTTTTGGATTCGGAATATCGAATTTAGCCTAAGGTGAAATTTTGGTACATTTCGGATAACTTTCATATTTTGATGAATAGTGAAAATTACTAAATTTTAATTAAAAACAACTTTTTTAATCAAAATTATTTATAGTGATAAATTATGAATTTGAGTTGTTTTAAAGTATATTTAGAATATATTTTTACCATTTAATATAATGTTGGTCATTGGACATAATTTTACAATTAAACCGAACATAAACGAGTGTCAATCTTTTGATAGTTATTATCTCTTAAAAACACGCTTTTTGTTTTGACAGCGGGATTTAATTTTAAATTAATTTGTGCCACTTCTGTGTTTTGAATTTAGGAAAATGGATTCCATATTTGGAATCAGGATGTTTAAATTGTGTAAATAGGTAACTTTTATTTTTAGACATTTTGAATAATTACTGCGGTAAATATTTTATTTACCATGGTTAAGGGTAAATCCGGTAAATAAGGGTTAAAAAATAATATTATAATAAAAATAAATTACCCTAAAACGTGTCTTAACCCTATTGGTTGACACATGGTCGACCATGGGAATCTTTGGGTCTATTTTGGGACCCCATGGATCCCCTTGTAAGTGATAATGACACTTTATTTTAATTTAGTTAAAATGAATACAAAAATGACACAAGCATATATCTTTTAAAAGAAAAATTTTTACATAGGGTTATACATGTTGGATTTTCGATTATAAATATTCATTAGAAATATAAAAAGATTTCCTACATAATGATATTTTATTTATAATTTTTAGACATTAAATAAGGTTTTTTATTGATGACACGATGATGATGCAGTAATTACTATAATAGTGAAAAATTAAAATAATTGATATTATAAATACCCAAAAAAATATAATATGAAACTTTTAATGAATTAAACTAATTTTCTAGGATAATATGATATATTAGTAGTGATTTAATTGACTTTGTTCGAAGTAATCAATCTGTTATGAGTTTCACAAAAATCAACTATTGAATAGTGTCAAAATTGACATAAAAGAGTTCTTAAAACAAATATTATATTATTAATTGATATTAAATTCCTAAAAATCTAAGGATCGGCCAAGAGACATATATTATGATAGGTTAATCATTAATGGACCACTTTGGGGTCTCTTGGATGTATATAGTAAGTTTATTAACCATATTATATAAAAATACAAAGATACATTGTAAAAGTGAAACTAATTAACTTAAAGTTAATACTTAAAGATAAGGTTAATATAAGTACCCAAACCTGTCTAAATTCTATTGGTTGAGTGGTTTTCGACCTATCCCCACCTTAAACTTTGAATAATAAACTTTTGAGCCATTAGAAACCTAATATGAATTTATTATAAATTAATATTTCTAGCTTTTCCAAAGGTGCCCCTCACCCCTCTTATAAAAGGGCACTCCTCCTTCTCATTTATTCACACCTTCAAAGCCTTTTGGTTCGGCCAAACTCTGCCCAAATACTCTCCCAACATACCTCACTACAACCTAGATGCCTTAGTTTGATCAGAAAGCCAACCTAAGGAGCCCTTTTGATCAAATCAAAAGGAAGAACCCGAAGAAGAGGTAATGATTTCACCACCCTTTTCTAAGTTCATTTCTTCTTCCACTTCTTCTTCCTTTGTTCATACCATTCTAAAATAATAACTCCAGTATCTCACATATACTGTGATGTTATTATAAGTATGGTACAACCATATTCAGTATTCTATCCACCCTTTGAATAACATGTCACCATACGTGCGTACGTACGGCTTACCGTCTCCACGTCGTGGTGTTATTGTTATTCAATATAATATTATTTGGATGGGTAAAATAATGATGTGTAACTCATGTAAATAATAAATATAACATGTTAATGATTCTGTATATATGATATACCATTCATTTATATATTATTTTAATATCAAAAGAATGATATTGTCGCTCGTGCGTACGTACGGACTACCGTCTCCACGAACGCGATGAGATTCATTCTCCATCGTAACCATTCAAGTATAATTATCATTTGATGATTTAAAAATGATGTTTAAAGACTAGATATCATTCTTGATATGAATAAGTTACAACAACCATGGCTTATGTAACAAAACATATAAAGAAAATGAGTAAGTTAACACCCGAAACGACGATAATTCTAAGATATTATTAACAAATCAATGTTAAAAGATCATATATGATATCATATTAATATATATGATTCTTGTATAATTTAATAACAATTATTTCACCATTATACAGGAGGTTAACCTACCCCAACCAAGGAAAAGTACAAGGTAAGGGTTATTTCACAATCTCTTCATTATCCGAGGTTGTTTATACGTAATAATCTAATGGGATATCTTTATCATCCACATCCATGTTTCTTAAAAATGTATTTCAAAACATTTTTACTGTTTACACGAATATGGGTTAAAGTCATTTATACCCTTGTTTGACTTTTTATAAAAGGTTTATAAAGGAATCTTTCCGTCGTTTTCAAAACAAGGTCCTTTTTAACCTTTTCGACAGAATTGAGGTAAGAATGTTTTTTTTAACTTATACGGCGGGTGCGGTTATTTTACGCCGTTATAAAATCTTCAAAGTTTTCCTTACAAGCTTATAAGAATATTTTCAAAGAAAATGTTTTATTTTATATGGATCTTAAATGATTTCAAAATAAAAGGAGATATTTCTTTAAAAAGAATTTTGATTTCATCTATGTCAACATCCTTTGATGGATTTTAAGATTATTTGAAGTTGATTTATTATGATACAAAACTTCTATATTGTATTGAAGGTTTTGTGATATGTTTGACTATGGATGTGCTATTTTTATACCATTCATAGTTTATGGTGAAATTATTGACATTTCGTATGCTAGTTTTAATACGAATGTTTATGTTATGTTTAAACCTTTTCATATGGGAATGCATTGGACTTAATAAGTGACGGGTGGAGCCCGCTATAGCTCCTCGATGCATCGGTAGGTCTCATGAGACAAACTACTGTCTTGGCACAAGGCCTTGACAAAATCTTATTTGTAGTCTTGGCACGAGGCCTTGGCTATGTGGTTATGATAGTCTGGCATTATGCATTCCAACATTATGAAAGTGGTTATTGATTTTTGCATGTGATTATTCGATTAGTAGAATATCCATGTGAATAAGTAAATGGAATTATTTCATTTTATTTATGCCATACCATGTTGAAATTCAAGTTTAAAAGGCTTTTGTTTTAGTTATACATTGCCTTAAATGTTTATTCTTATTTATGAAAGTTTCCGCTATATTGTTAACCTTACTGGGCATTTGAGCTCACCCCTTTTCTTTGTTTTATTTTTCCCAGGAAGTGAAGAAGTAAGTTATGAATGACCTGCAGGGATATTATGTGGGGATATGAGTGTGGATTATGGAGACAATATGTTGTTGTAGTAGTTTTTCGTTTAATGATGTAATGTAAAACTTATGAATATATCTAGTGTTTCCAAGGCTACTAAACCAATCGGTCTTTCGAGATTTGATCTTTCTTGTGATCATGCCAATGTTATGTAATAATGCACCGACTCTGGGTAACTGGGGTCGGGGCATTATAGTTGGTATCAGAGGAAGTTTAGTACAAACCTTGGAAGCTAGATTTAGATAAACTCTGATTAGAGCACGTAGACCTAAGATGAACTTTGAGGATTAGTATAGAAGAACTTTCTAAAATTTTGGTATTGTAGAGATTTTGTGAGTTTTCCAAGCAATACATCCCTGTCTGGATACGAGCAGGTAGAGGCGGCTCTGGCACAGATGTACCTAGGGGTAAAACCAGAAAACACCGCTTTGAGCTAGACTCGAACGGGAACTGGTGCACGACAACGGGCCTTGCTGCACTCTTGGTTACGACACTCCTGGGGGATATGCTTAGGATAACTCTCATTTTCTTTACAAATCATTTTGAAGGGATTATGAGTATATACTTCCTCAAAGAAAACATTATTATGATTATGGATTATATCCATAAATAGTTCAATTTATGTTAAGTGTTTTATAAGTATGGGATTATGTATTTTGATTCATAAACTAATCTAGTTTTTGCCATTGTTTAGAAATGGTGCCTAGTGGAAGAAATGGAAACTGTATCAATGCACGCACTCCATGTAGGGATTTCCCTCCTGCTCAAGATAATTATAGTGGGGATGGTGATGAAACTGGTGCTGATCAGCTAATCACCATACTGGGACAACTTACTCGGGTTATGAATAATAACCTTACCCGTATGGAGCACCCTGATCCGCAGCGTGGAGGATAAATGTTAGATCGATTCATGAGGCAACAACCACCAACGTTCAATGGGATTACAAATCCCTTAGTAGCTGAGCAATGGATATTTTCCCTAGAGAAAATATTTCAGGCTTTGGGGAGTAGTGAAAGGGAAAAAGTTACCATGGCAGTTTACCGCCTCACTGGAGATGCTGATCAATGGTGGTCATTGATTCAAAATACGAAGGAAGATGATGAAGTATCAAATATGGAATGGAGTGAGTTCAAAGATTTATTTTTAGAAAAATACTTTCCTCGCGACCATCGAGCAGATATGGAAAGGCAATTTCTAAGTCTGAGACAAAAGGAGGATGAGAATGTCACAAAGTATGAGGCTAACTTTACAAGGTTAGCAAGGTATGCTGGAGATTATATTCGCAACCCAAGAAGTAATATTGATCGTTTCTTTGATGGGTTAAAACCATTTCTCCGCCGAGCATTAGTCTCACAATACTTTTCATCGTATGAAGACATTGTCTCATGTGCTATCAAGACCGAAAAGGAATTCTCTAAGTCTTATGACTTTAAATCAAAGCAAGAGAAGAAGAGACCTGCTGATCAATCTGGGAATGGAAATAAGGGGAATAAGGGAAAGGTTGAATATCCATCTTGTGGTAAATGCGGGAAGAAACATCCTTGTACTTGCTTGAAGGGAATGGGAGTCTGTTACAAGTGTGGTGAAAAAGGCCACCAAGCTCATGATTGCAAGGGGAAGAAGGAAGCTACCAACGTTCAGTGCTACAATTGCAGGGAGATGGGGCATTATGCAAATGCATGTCCTAAGCATCAGGAGAACTTACCTCAGAAAAGGCCAAGGGATCAAGGCCAGGCTTATGCTATCACTACTGCTGAGGTAGAAGCTCCGAAAGACGTGGTGGCAGGTAATTTAATGGTTTCCTCAAGTTTAGCAAATGAATTATTTGATTCTGGATCATCGCATTGTTTCATATCTTCCCAGTTTGCTAAGAAAATTAGATATTTCCAATTTGATTTAATAAGGGAGTTGTCAGTTAAAACTCTTAAGGGAAGTATCGTTGCAACAAAGTTTTGTGAATCAGTCCCCATTAGAGCACATAAATTTTCTTTATCTGCTGATTTCATCGTCATACCTATGATTGAGTTTGATATAATCCTCGGTATGGACTGGCTTTCGGACTATGATGCGAAGATTTATTGTAAGAAGAAAGAGGTTATGATTCATGATGATAATGATAAGGAACACCTTATTTTTAGAGCAGAATCGTCACCACCTAATTCTTATTTAGATCCACCCCAGTAGCTCAACTTAATTCAATTATTGGGGAGGAAGAGAATGAAATAACTATCGGTGAGGAAAGGAATGTTCAAATAGAGGATGTACCTGTTGTGAAAGAATTTGTAGATATATTTCCGGATGATTTACCTGGACATCCTCCAGAACGAGAAGTTGAGTTTTCTATTGATTTGATTCCTGGATCAAGGCCTATATCTAAGACCCCTTATAGAATGGCCACTGTAGAGTTAGTCGAACTAAAGAAACAACTAGAGGAATTGAGTAATAAGGGATTTATTCTCCCTAGTGTTTCTCCATGGGGATCCCCTGTTCTTTTTGTTAAAAAGAAAGATGGATCTATGAGGTTATGTATCGACTACAGGGAGATCAATGCTATAACGATAAAGAACAAGTATCCCCTACCTCGTATTGATGATTTATTTGACCAACTGCATGGAGCTCAATACTTTTCAAAGATTGACCTTCGATCTGGATACCATCAGTTGTGTGTAAAGAAAGAAGACATTTCGAAGACAGCATTTCGAACCAGGTACGGGCATTACGAGTTTACTGTAATGCCGTTTGGATTGACTAATGCACCCTCTGTATTCATGGATCTGATGAATAGAGTTTTCAAGGAGTATCTTGATGAATTTGTGGTGGTATTTATTGATGATATCTTGGTATACTCCAAAACCTACGAAGATCATGAAAATCACTTGCGCATTATCTTGAAGACTCTGAGGAGGCATGAATTATATGGGAAGTTTAGCAAGTGTGAATTCTGGCTTCAGGAGATTTCTTTTCTTGGCCATATTGTCTCTAAATATGGAATCTCTGTTGATCCTTCTAAGACCAAAGCAATCCAAGAATGGCCAGCACCTACGAGTATAACTGAGGTACGTAGTTTTATTGGCTTGGCAAGTTATTATCGACGTTTCTTCCAGAATTTTGCCCGATTGGCTAACCCATTAACGAAGCTCACACGTAAAGGGGTTAAATTTGTTTGGACAAAAGAGTGTGAAGAATGTTTCGAAGAACTGAAGAGAAGATTAGTCAATGCTCCTATATTAACTCTACCATCGGGGAATGATGGGTTCGTTATTTATAGTGATGCATCGAAGAAAGGACTTGGCTGTGTCCTTATGCAGAATGATAGAGTTATTGCCTATGCATCACGACAGTTGAAAATTCATGAACAAAACTATCCTACTCATGATCTCGAGTTAGAAGTAGTGACCTTTGCTTTGAAGATATGGAGGCACTACCTCTATGGTGAAAAATGTGAGATTTATACTGATCACAAGAGTTTGAAGTATATTTTCTCACAAAAAGAACTCAACATGAGGCAAAGGAGATGGCTTGAATTACTCAAGGATTATGATTGTACGATACACTACCACCCAGGGAAGGCAAACAAGGTGGAAGATGATTTGAGTAGAAAAGACCATGGAGTTTTGAACAATATGAGAATTGAAAGGGATCCAATTTTCATGGATCTAGTGAAGATGGACATGGGAATAACCAGGGAAGGTGAAACATCAATGCTTTTTCAAATGGTTGCCAAACCATCTTTACTAGAAAAGATTAAGAGTTCTCAGACCGATGATGAAGAATTCCAAAAGAAGATTAAAGTTGTGAATGATGGGAGATTGAGATACTTTGTGTATGAAGATGGAATTTTGAAATTCGGGAAGAGACTTTGTGTTCCCAATATACCTGATCTAAAAAGGGAATTGCTGGATGATGCTCATAGTTCCAATTTCTCTATACACCCTGGGAGCACCAAAATGTATAGAATTTGAAGGAACATTTTTGGTGGGACAACATGAAGAAGGAGATTGCTGATTTTGTATCAAGGTGTATGGTTTGTCAACAAGTGAAAGCTGGAAGGCAACAGCCTGGAGGAGTCATGCAACCTCTTCCCATACCGGAGTGGAAATGGGACAGTATTACGATGGACTTTGTCATGGGGCTACCAAAGACTCCTAGAAGGAACGATGCAATATGGGTGATTGTTGATCGTCTTACCAAGTCAGCACATTTTCTTGCTATACGAGAAGATCTACCCCTGGAACGTCTAGCAAGACTATATATTAATGAAGTTGTGAGACTTCATGGAGTACCCCTATCGATTGTTTCTGATCGTGACCCCCGTTTTACTTCAAGATTTTGGAAAAGTCTTCAGAAATCCCTGGATACTGAACTTCATTTGAGCACTGCTTACCACCCTCAGACAGATGGACAATCAGAATGGACTATTCAAACCCTAGAAGACATGTTGAGATCTTGCTCACTTGACTTTCAGGGTATGTGGGATCAATATTTACCACTGGTAGAATTTTCCTATAACAATAGCTTCCATTCGAGTATTCAGATGGCACCATATGAAGCGTTATATGGAAAGAGATGTCGTACACCAACCTGTTGGGATGACGTTGGTGAAAGAAAACTTGTAGGCCCAGAACTGGTGGAGGAAACGGTGGAAAAGGTGAAAGTAATCCAAAACCACATCAAAGCAGCTCAAAGTAGGCAGAAGAGCTATGCCGATAATCGAAGGAAGGATTTGGAATTTCAAGTCGGTGATCATGTTTTCCTAAAGGTATCTCCATGGAAGGGAGTCATACGTTTTGATAAGAGAGGTAAATTGAGTCCCAGGTACATCGGACCTTTCGAAATTCTAGAACGAATTGGGGTTGTAGCTTACCGATTGGCAATGCCGCCAAGTCTCTCCAAAGTTCACGATGTGTTCCACGTATCTCTATTGAGAAAATACATGCCTGATCCGACGCATGTACTCACCTATAAGGAATTAGAACTGGAACCCGATCTGTCTTATTGTGAAGAGCCCGTCAAGATTCTTGATACGAGAGAACAAGTGCTGAGAAACCGGACGACGCGTCTGGTAAAAGTTTTGTGGATAAACCATAAGATGGAAGAGGCAACGTGGGAACCCGAGGAACTTATGATGAAGAACCACCCGAGTCTTTTTATGCATTAATACCCTAGAAATTGCGAGGACACAATTATTTGAAGGAGGGGATAATGTAACACCCCAAGCTTCTACGGTACGCTTCTCTTTGAATAATGTGATAGCGTGTGTTGTACGCAACACCGAGTTCTAACACACCATAACTAATCAAACTAGCCGTTATGAATAGTAATACCTAATTTTTTAAATTATATATATTTTATATTTGAAAATGGACTTCATTTTTGGATTCGGAATATCAAATTTAGCCTAAGGTGAAATTTTGGTACATTTCGGATAACTTTCATATTTTGATGAATAGTGAAAATTACTAAATTTTAATTAAAAACAACTTTTTTAATCAAAATAATTAATAGTGATAAATTATGAATTTGAGTGGTTTTAAAGTATATTTAGAATATATTTTTACCATTTAATATAATGTTTGTCATTGGACATAATTTTACAATTAAACCGAACATAAACGAGTGTCAATCTTTTGATAGTTATTATCTCTTAAAAACACGCTTTTTGTTTTGACAGCGGGATTTAATTTTAAATTAATTTGTGCCACTTCTGTGTTTTGAATTTAGGAAAATGGATTCCATATTTGGAATCAGGATGTTCAAATTGTGTAAATAGGTAACTTTTATTTTTAGACATTTTGAATAATTACTGCGGTAAATATTTTATTTACCATGGTTAAGGGTAAATCCGGTAAATAAGGGTTAAAAAATAATATTATAATAATACTAAATTACCCTAAAACGTGTCTTAACCCTATTGGTTGATACATGGTCGACCCTGGGAATCTTTGGGTCTATTTTGGGACCCCATGGATCCCCTTTTAAGTGATAATGACACTTTATTTTAATTTAGTTAAAATGAATACAAAAATGACACAAGCATATATCTTTTAAAAGAACAATTTTTACATAGGGTTATAAATGTTGGATTTTCGATTATAAATATTCATTAGAAAGATAAAAAGACTTCCTACATAATGATATTTTATTTATAATTTTTAGACATTAAATAAGTTATTTTATTTATGACACAATGATGATGCAGTAATTACTATAATAGTGAAAAATTAAAATAATTGATATTATAAATACCCAAAAAAATATAATATGAAACTTTTAATGAATTAAACTAATTTTCTAGGATAATATGATATATTAGGAGTGATTTAATTGACTTTGTTCGAAGTAATCAATCTTTTATGAGTTTCACAAAAATCAACTATTGAATAGTGTCAAAATTGACATAAAAGAGTTCTTAAAACAAATATTATATTATTAATTGATATTAAATTCCTAAAAATCTAAGGATCGGCCAAGAGACTTATATTATGATAGGTTAATCATTAATGGACCACTTTGGGGTCGCTTGGATGTATATTGTAAGTTTATTAACCATATTATATAAAAATACAAAGAGACATTGTAAAAGTGAAACTAATTAACTTAAAGTTAATACTTAAAGATAAGGTTAATATAAGTACCCAAACCTGTCTAAATTCTATTGGTTGAGTGGTTTTCGACCTATCCCCACCTTAACCTTTGAATAATCAACTTTTGAGCCATTAGAAACCAAATATGAATTTATTATAAATTAATATTTCTAGCTTTTCCAAAGGTGCCCCTCACCCCTCTTATAAAAGGGCACTCCTCCTTCTCATTTCTTCACACCTTCAAAGCCTTTTGGTTCGGCCAAACTCTGCCCAAATACTCTCCCAACATCCCTCACTACAACCTAGAGGCCTTAGTTTGATCAGAAAGCCAACCTAAGGAGCCCTTTTGATCAAATCAAAAGGAAGAACCCGAAGAAGAGGTAATGATTTCACCACCCTTTTCTAAGTTCATTTCTTCTTCCACTTCTGCTTCCTTTGTTCTTACCATTCTAAAATAATAACTCCAGTATCTCACATATACTGTGATGTTATTATAAGTATGGTACAACCATATTCAGTATTCTATCCACCCTTTGAATAACATGTCACCATACGTGCGTACGTACGGCTTACCGTCTCCACGTCGTGGTGTAATTGTTATTCAATATAATATTATTTGGATGGGTATAATAATGATGTGTAACTCATGTAAATAATAAATATAACATGTTAATGATTCTGTATATATGATATACCATTCATTTATATATTATTTTAATATCAAAAGAATGATATTGTCGCTCGTGCGTACGTACGGACTACCGTCTCCACGAACGCGATGAGATTCATTCTCCATCGTAACCATTCAAGTATAATTATCATTTGATGATTTAAAAATGATGTTTAAGGACTAGATATCATTCTGGATATGAATAAGATACAACAACCATGGCTTATGTAACAAAACTTATAAAGAAAATGAGTAAGTTAACACCCGAAACGACGATAATTCTAAGATATTATTAACAAATCAATGTTAAAAGATCATATATGATATCATATTAATATATATGATTCTTGTATAATTTAATAACAATTATTTCACCATTATACAGGAGGTTAACCTACCCCAACCAAGGAAAAGTACAAGGTAAGGGTTATTTCACAATCTCTTCATTATCTGAGGTTGTTTATACGTAATAATCTACTGGGATATCTTTATCATCCACATCCATGTATCTTAAAAATGTATTTCAAAACATTTTTACTATTTACAAGAATATGGGTTAAAGTCATTTATACCCTTGTTTGACTTTTTATAAGAGGTTTATAAAGGAATCTTTCCGTCGTTTTCAAAACAAGGTCCTTTTTAACCTTTTCGACAGAATTGAGGTAAGAATGTTTTTTTTAACTTATACGGCGGGTGCGGTTATTTTACGCCATTATAAAATCTTCAAAGTTTTCCTTACAAGATTATAAGAATATTTTCAAAGAAAATGTTTTATTTTATATGGATCTTAAATGATTTCAAAATAAAAGGAGATATTTCTTTAAAAAGAATTTTGATTTCATCTATGTCAACATCCTTTGATGGATTTTAAGATTATTTGAAGTTGATTTATTATGATACAAAACTTCTATATTGTATTGAAGGTTTTGTGATATGTTTGACTATGGATGTGATATTTTTATACCATTCATAGTTTATGGTGAAATTATTGACATTTCGTATGCTAGTTTTAATACGAATGTTTATGTTATGTTTAAACCTTTTCATATGGGAATGCATTGGACTTAATAAGTGACGGGTGGAGCCCGCTATAGCTCCTCGATGCATCGGTAGGTCTCATGAGACAATCTAGTGTCTTGGCACAAGGCCCTGACAAAATCTTATTTGTAGTCTTGGCACGAGGCCTTGGCTATGTGGTTATGATAGTATGGCATTATGCATTCCAACATTATGAAAGTGGTAATTGATTTTTTCATGTGATTATTCGATTAGTAGAATATCCATGTGAATAAGTAAATGGCATTATTTCATTTTATTTATGCTATACCATGTTGAAATTCAAGTTTAAAAGGCTTTTGTTTTAGTTATACATTGCCTTAAATGTTTATTCTTATTTATGAAAGTTTCCGCTATATTGTTATCCTTACTGGGCATTTGAGCTCACCCCTTTTCTTTGTTTTATTTTTCCCAGGAAGTGAAGAATTAAGTTATGAATGACCTGCAGGGATATTATGTGGGGATATGAGTGTGGATTATGGAGACAATATGTTGTTGTAGTAGTTTTTCGTTTAATGATGTAATGTAAAACTTATGAATATATCTAGTGTTTCCAAGGCTACTAAACCAATCGGTCTTTCGAGATTTGATCTTTCTTGTGATCATGCCAATGTTATGTAATAATGCACCAACTCTGGGTAACTGGGGTCGGGGCGTTACAATTATTTTTTATTTTTGAATTATAATTCTATTAGTATTATATTAATTAAAATAATTTATTAATAATTTATTATTTTTTATTTGTGAATTAAAAATCTACTATTATATTAATTAAAATCATTTATTAATATTTTATTTATTTTTTATAGTATTTGTGACGGGATACTATGCCCATCGCAAATAGTATTATTATTATATTCATTAAAATAATTTATTAACATTTTTTAATTTTTTTTAAAAATACCAATGCGATGGGCCCGTCACAAATATGATTTTAAAAAGATTTCACAAATATACGGACTAATATTTGCGACGGGAAGGATCACCGTCGCAAATAATACCTTTTGCGACAGGCCCGTCGCAAATAATTGTTGTTGTGATGCCGTTTTCCGCGACGGGCTATTTGCGACGGGCCCCCGTCGCAAAAGGCTATTTGCGATGGGATCCCGACGCAAATGCTCTGTCGTGAATGCCATTATTTCCAGTAGTTATTGTTCTGTAATTTTAATTTACAACATACCTTAATTATTTATGTGATGTCTAAATATGATAATTTCATTTGAGGAAGTGTGGAATACCTCCCCCTCAAAGTGATATGACTCGTTCACGCTATACATGGAACATATAAAAGAAGGATTTATTAAACATAAGAGATATACATGAAATTAATATAATAATGTTATTATAATGTACATTTCTGTTATTTTATTATTATTCTTTTAACATGACAATGAAATAAAAGTAGCGTTCATGCGTACGTACAACCTACTATCTCCATGAGAGGTACATTTCATTTATTATCTCCAAATATTATAAAATTTAAAAATTAATTTATTACCGATATATATGATATTTAAATTCTGAATAATATTCAAGAGGTGATGTAATTTTTACCACAAGGACAATTTACATCAAAGAAGTTGATATTCAACTCAAGTACTGAAGGTGGAAAAATCGACCGAAATGAACTTAAATAAATGTATACTTTTTATAAAATAATAATAGGTAATATAAAATGAATAAAAACATGAAAAAGGTTCAGAAAAATGTTAAAAATTGACTTATAATTTTTATTCAAGAATATAACGAACGAACTAGACAAGATAAACTCAAGGAAAGGGAACTTCTTAACCCAATTTCCAATATTTGGGTTGATCATTTTCTTATTAACAATGTTATTTTATGATTATTTATAAAATCATTTTTGATATCTTATCATGTATTTATACATTCCCAATGAGGGTTTATAGTGAATAAACATAATTGATATATTTGATTTAAAAAATGATCACTGTAATGTAAATCTTAATTGATGCACCATTAAATGAGTTAAATATACATTTCATTGGTTTTGTTTTACCAAGATTATGTGTGAAGGACCTATGATTGTCAAACAATGATTACCCACTTAGATTGGGTGTATTAATATTTTTCACACATAATTATGTCATTTATTTACACTTAATATAATTATACGATCTTCGTAAGAAATTTATCTCAATTTACATTCCAGTTAGACTTATTTGCTGTTATTTACCATTTCACATTTAAAAGGTGTATATACTTCCCTTTGAAATATAATTTCATAAATCTCATTATTCTCATGATATTATAATTTTTTAAAATATAATTCTTTATTTATTTTAAAACAATAATTTTTTCATTTTGAAAGGGTCTTTGTCACAATATCCTTTCAATGAGGCATGTTTTGGTTTATACACAACATTGTTTTATATAGAATGTTATTAAAAGGAATTTGTCTCAAGAGACGTTTTACTAAACAACAAAATGAAATAATTCTTTTTTATGTATGTGGAGACAATAACCTTTCAACCGCCAGAAGAATTATGTAATATTTTTCATCATTATTAAGACTTTATGTTTTCAATGGAAAATGAATACCGCATACTATTTTTACTTATATTTCTATTGAAAATTGTGTTGAGAAAGCATTGATTATATCAATATCATGCGATTAAATATTTTGATTGATATGTGGAAATGTTATCTTTACATTATGATTGTTTTATGTGTTATAATTATGTTATGGTTTATGGGAATTGTTTACGTATTTGGCTGGTTCCTTGATAAACTAAGGGCAGGTGAGCCCCATATAGCTTTCCAATGCATTGTGTAACATGAAAAAGGATAATATTAATGTTTTTCCTATGATATATAGGTACAACACTATGATGAGTATTCCAAAAGTAACCATGAAGGATACTCCCTATAATGTTATGAAGGCTACATTGTATGTATGATATAGATACCTCTACTTACCTAAATTTTTTTTGATTTCAAATATTTATTGTAGTAATATTACTATTACTAGATTTAAGCTATGTATTTTATGTTTAATGGGTGAAAAGAAAGATTTTGGTGAAAATGTTTTAATGGGTTTTAAATATTCATGGAATACAAGTTTTATTCCTTATTATATTACCCATACTTATATTTATATGATCGTCCCGTGATTTTGAAATGTTTTTCACAAGGTATAAGGATGGTTAAAATATAGAATAATTCAAAAATATATTTATCGAGAAAATAATTCTTGTTTTTAAGTCATTTTTTTGTTATGAAACAGATTTGATAGAGTATAAGTGTCCATATAGAAATATTTGAGTTTTTATGTATTAGTTATGGCATAATTTTCTAGAACTCTAATCCGAAAAATATTCTCAATGAGAATACTTGGCGTAACTAAACATTATGTAATATTTAATGCTTGGGTCTTATAGTTGGTATTAGCAGAAACATTTAGACAACATTGGAGGATATAATTTTATTAATAAGGGATTGTGATATCATCATGGGTTTATAATTTTAATGTATATCATATGTTCAATATCTTATAAACCCCTTTTGAGGATTTATGGTCTGAAATATTTATGTGAAAAATGGTATTTTTGGAGACATTCATGTTTTAAGGATTTTATAGGTTATTATTTTTTAGGATGCCAAATGTGAGGTATGAGATAACCTTTGAGGGTAACATATGTTATTGTTACTTTTTATGATTTTATCTAATTTTTGGTAAAATTATAAAATTATATATTTATTTGAAAAAGGATAACATGTAGACCATGCGACAACCTGTCGCGTTGGACAAAGCTGTAGGAATCAAATCCACAACCGAAGTGCAATTGGGATTTATTGCCTATCACTAGATTATGTGATGTTCAAAGATAGCATGACTTACTCTCTTTATTTAAATGATTTTATGGATCAATAATAAGTTGTTCTTGGGAACATATGTTTTATCAAATGGATATCTTTAATATAGTAAAATGATTGGGCTATTAAATGATAAATGTTATTTTGGAAGATGTTCTGTCTTTTGAGAACACTATATGAATAAGGAAAAAATAATACTATGGGATTTCATTTAATGAGTAATGGTTAAATTATATTTTGGATGAATATATGCTTTTACTGTGGATATATGGCGAATAGGGTTATTTATGGAAATAATTAACGTTTACTCGAGAAATATGATTAGATTAATTTCTATAAGGTATTAGACTTTAAGTATAGAAAATGTTATTTGGAGAAAAATGTTATGATTTATCATAAAATACTATGTTATCAAGTCCTTATGAATTTTGGGTTTTAATATTATTTTGGATTATATCCAAGAATTTTAAGGAAAATTGTTTATTGAATGGCCTTTGTTAATCATTGTGTATTGTTTGTTTAATTATGAATATTAAGAGTAGTATTTCATTTTATAAGAGATGAATCTTTTTGGGTATTATATGATTTTGTTTTATCCAATTTGGTTTTGGATTAATTTCTAAAGATATGGGAAATATATAGTTCATATTTAGGGATTATGTGATTCACTAGAAGTTTATTCAAGCGCTTCAGGTTGGATCAAGTCATATAAAATATTCATTATTTGGAGAAAATATGATATTGTGATAGATATTTATTAATTACTAAGTCTCTACTTTACAAGTAAGTATTTTACCTTATGTTTTAATTATAATTAGTAAAATAATTTCTCAACTTCAAGAAAAGGACCTTAAAACAAATATGTTTTTCGTTTACTTTTTCTATTGGGAAATAAAAGAATATTTGACACATCAAAAGTTTATGGTTTTCGTGTTGCGAAGATTCTCCTAATAATTTTTTCTATCACACTCCATCAGAACATAACATTTATTTTTTCTTCCATATCCATGATTTACTATGTGAAACTATAGAATGTGTTATTTAGGGTGACCTTTTTTCTTCTCTTTCTTTCATTTAAAGTGGTATTTTTATTAACCATTTTATCTGATGTGGGATTCTTAATGAAGTTATGAAGAAAAATTTTAAAATTATGAGGATGTGATTTATGAAAGGGGGAAATATGTAACATCACATGTTTTATGAAAGAAACACAATAATCAATAGAATTAATGATACGCTACATCGAGCATAAAACAACTAAATATTATTTTTTAAATGTTACTATTATAACCAATCCATTGGAATGGCATGATTGAATTTTACCATCAAAATTATGAAAATACAGTTTACACATGATTTAATAATGATTTATTAGTTTTTAAATTTATTATAAATGGAAATAAAAAACCAATTGAATATAAATAATGTGTTTTTTTAAAAACTGATTTAAAAAATGAATAATTTTGTTTATAAAATAATATCACACTTTATAGATTTTTATTTATTTAAAAATATATTTTATATATTAAATTTAAACTTTTAAATTCTTCTAATATGTTTTCTAGATATGATATAAGAACAGTTTCATTTTTTTGGATAAAATAAATATTTTTATAAAAATGCAGTTTTATCAATTTTTGATGGTAAATCCTTTTCAAATTTCGTGTTTGAAACTGTTATATGTTCGATTGGAAAAATTGATATTTTTATTTAAAAGAGGGTCATAAAAATTTACTTTGGATTAATTTGTGATATTATTCTGAAACTATCATATTTCGATGAAAAGTAAAAGTATTCTAAATATTAATTGAAAAAAACTTTTTCCAAAGAGATATTTTATATTGTTAATATATATTATGTATGGGTTTTAATGTATAAATGTAATATTTTTTTTCATTTAATCAAATTTCGTTCATTAAAAGTAATTTCACAATGAAATTAGATATATACAGTTGTCAATCTTTTGATAGTTCTTACTTCTTAAAATCTGGCATTCTAGTTTTGAAAATGAAAATTAATTCTAAATTAATTTCTGATAATTATATGTTTTGAATTTGGTAAAATTAATTCCATATTTGTAATTATAAGGTCCAAATTTGTTAAATAGGTACCCTTTATTTTTTGACATTATGAATAGTAACTTCAATAATAATTTTTTACGATGATTAAAGGGTAAATCATATAAATAAGGGTAAAAATAATATTATAATTATATAAAACTACCCTTAAATGTGTCATAGTCAAATTTTTTGAGTTATTTATGACCATGAGTATCCTTAGGTAGCACTTTTGGCATTTGGGAGCCACTTGTGATGGATAATGACATGATGTAATAATTAATTTAAAGTAAAGAAAAATATTACATAAAGTTGAATCTTCTTACTAAAAGAGTTTTTATATGGGTTTATATTTTTTTCTGACATGTTATATGGGCTTATATAAGTGATATATTAAATTATAAGTTGTCCATATAAATGTAAAATTTTTCTGCATTATGTTTTTTTATTTATAAATTTTAGTAATTAACTACGTAAATTTAATTATGACACAATAATGATGTAGTGATTTCTTCATTAATAAAAGATTCAAATAAATGATATTGTAAATATTAAATGAAATATTATTAGACATAATTAATTTCCTAAACGAATTATTTATGTAAATATTACCTGTTATTGAAGATTTAATATTTTTTTAAAGGAATCAGGTTGTTCCAAATTTGAAAATAAAAAAGCCATGTTTGAATAGTGTCCTAAATTTACATAATTCATAGCTTAAATTATAACATAGTTAATTAAATGATGTTATATTCCTAAAAAATATATGATTTGAAATAATGGTTAATATTAGTCCAAATATCTCATAAATGACATTTTTTGTAGGTCTTTTTACATGATAAGATAATTACAATAACATAAATTGTATAAATAACATGACATCACTATAAGATTAAAAAGGGAAAAATAAGGGTTAAAAAAAGATAAAGACAGAAAAATATTAAAATATTTTATAAAAATAATTTTATGAGGTTTATAATAACCAAAATCATTTTTTCTTCGAATTAAATGAATTTGGGACCATTTTTAGTTGAAATTGAAATTATAATAAAACAATATTTCAATACTTTCCTAAAGTGACCCTCCACCCTCTTATAAAAGGACATAACATCTACCAACATAATCACACCTCTCAAGACCCTTGTCTCATCCATGTTCTACTAAAATAATATTCCTACATCCCTCAATTTCGAAAAGAAGCATTAAATTAGGAAAAATGAAATTCAAGGAAGTCTTTTGGCTCAAATCAAAAGAGGTTAACCGATTCCGAGGTAATGTCTTCTCTTTAGTTAATTTCCATTATTTTCCTTCTCCACTCACTATGATATTATTATTTTTATAACATAAAAACCAATATCCTAAATATACAGGGAAATATTTATGAGAAGGATTCGATCTTCACTTATATACACCTCCATCTAATTGATGTGAACATATTGTCTCTATGTACGACGTACTACTGCCTCACAAAATAACGATTGATCAATTTTCCCCTAAGATGTGTCATTGTAGCCATTATGGTTGATGTTTATTTATATATGACATATATTACATTTATATTGTCTCTATCCTTCCATAATTTTTATTTACATCATACCGTTATACTTTCCATGATGTATAAATATGATAATTTCCTTTCAGGATGTGTGGACTACCGCCCCCTCATAGTGATATGAATCATTATTGTTATGCATGAAACATATAATGGATGGATTTATTAAACCTACGAGACATAAATAAAATAAATACAATACTTTTTTAATAATATACATTTATATCATTTTATTATAATTATTTTAATATGAAAAAGAAATGGAAGTAGTGTTCATGCATCTGTACAACCTACTGTCTCCATTAACAGTGCATATTATTTAATATATCAAAATTTTATGGAAATTATTAATAAATATATACTAGATATATAATTTATTTAAATTCTAAATTATATTCTAGAGGTGATGGATTATTTACCACATGGACAATTTACATCAGAAAACTTCAATTTCGACTCAAGTATTGAATATGGACAAACCAACTGATATGAAAATAAATAATTATGTATTTTTTATTCCATAATTATAGTTAATATAAAATGAATAATAAAATCATAATAGGTTTTAAATAATTTTAAAATTAACATTCGTTTATTATTCAAGAATGTAAAAAATTAACGAGACAAGTCAGACTCAAGGAAAGGGAAATCCATAAACCAATATCCATTCAATGGATTGTTCTTCAACTTCTTGACTGTTTAATGCTATGATTATGTGAGAAATTAATTTTGATATCTTATCATGTATTTAAACATTCAATATGGGGATTTTTAGTGAATAAACATTATTATAATATTCAATTTACAAAAATATCTTCGTATGGTAAATCTTATCACAATCATCATTCATTTAGTTAAATATACAGGTAATTGTGTTAGTTTTACCGAGATTATGTGTGAATGGCCTCTGATTTTATTACACTCAATAACCACTTATATTGGGTGTATTTTTATTTTTCACAATTAATTATATCATTTCATCATCCTTAATCTAATTATATGATATTCAAAAGAGATTTTGTCTCAATTTAAATTCCATTGAGACATATTTATTGTTATGAATCATTTCACTTTTATGTTGAGTATATTCTTCCCTTTTACATTTTATATCATGTACCTTCTTATTCTCATGATATTATAAATTTAATTTAATTTTATTATTTAATTATTTTGATTGAAGTATTTCATCAATTGGTAATGGACTTCATCTCCATGTTCTTTTATTAAGGAATATTATTTTTATACAAGACCTTCATTTATACGGTGTATAATAATTAACATTTTGTTTAATTTAATTAAACAGTTTTCATAACGAATCATTTTTATGAATCATTTTACTAAACAAAAAAGGAATGTTTTTTAACATACGTGGCGATGACAACCTTTCCGCTACCACGTGCATTACTCATTATTTGGTTTCCATAACAAGACAAAATATTTTTAAATGTAAAATAAATATCATTTTCCATTTCTATGAATTTTGGTATTTAAAATGGTATTGAGAAAGTATTGAAATTTTCAAATTCATGAAATTATATATTTTGATTGTAATTTGGAAATGGAAGCTTTCCTTTATGCTTGTTTTATGTGTTGTGATTATATTATGGTTCATGGGAAATTTTTACTTTTACAGGTGGTTCCTTGGTAAACCCAGAGAGGGTGAGCTCCACATAGCTCTCTAATTAATTGGGTAACATGATAGTGGTAAATGTTAAGGTTTCTCTTTATAGAATTAGAGAATATAATGTGATGGTTATTCCAAATGTAACCATTAAGGTTACACCCTGTGTGCCTGTGAAGCCTATAATGTAAGTATGATATGGATTCCAGAATTAAATGTTATCTTTTATCATTTCTATGATGTTTTATAGTAATCTTATTATTACAATATGAAATAAATATAGTTTATTTTTTATGAGTGAAAATTGTGATTTTGTGAATAGAAATTATGGGTTTTAAATATTCATGGACTAATGGTTTTATTCAATATTTCATAACCCTTACTATGATTTTTATACTCATCCCATGTTTTTGAAATGTTTTTCACATCTTATAAGTATGGGTAAGAGAAAGTAAGAATTCAAATATATTTTTTTCAAGAAAAAAATAAATTTTTTAGTTGCGTTTTATTGCTATAAAAAATAGAGTAGAAATGTATACTTTGTAATATTTGAAATGTTATGTAATAGTTATGGCCTAAATCTATAAAAATTTAATCCTAAAAAGACCCTCAATGTTAATTACTGATTTAAATCGATATTATGTAATGTTTGTGGCTAGAGTTTTATAATGTAACCACTTCCTTTTTAGTTATCATTCATGGTTTACTTGTCACACCTTGTAAACGTCACAATTTAAACTATCGTGAGGTTATATAAATAAATGATATACCTCACGCGATCTATTAATATATATTTGAAATTACTTAATTAGTGAACTACATACATGTTAAGAAACCAAAATAGGGATGAGGAAGGTAATTGGGTACTAGGTTACATAATACTGATTTTCATCATATATATGTTCCTTCAAACTGTTGAATTTCCATTTCATAGTCTAGATGTTATTTACCCTGTTTGTGGTGGCCTACTATGATTTATATCACAACCTATCCATACATGGATTGGTACCTAAGGAATATTACATGTTTATAGGTACATATAAAGGGAAACATAATGCTTTAGACACTTGATTACTTATTGTTCTATGATGGGGGTGGAAGTAGATGACCAAGTTGTATCTCGAGATTATTGGGATAGTTTATGTATTTCCATTGATACATTGGGTTTTTCATGTATGATTACTACTTTGAATCCATGTTTTCTATAATTCTAGTGACATTACATATGTAACACCCCAAACCCAGTAACCCACAGTCGGTGCATTATTACATAACATTGGCATGATACAATGAATAATGTCCCGAAAGAACGATCAGTTTAGTAGCCTATAATGTAATAGATACATTCACAAGTCCAATTCATTCCTCGTATGAAATGGTTTAAACATAACATAAACATTCGTATTAAAACTAGAATACGCAATTCCAAGACATTATCCATAAAAATGAATGTTATAATAATAACACATCCACAACCAAAATATCAAAAAACGTTCAATAAAATATGGAGTATTTGTATAGTAATAAATCAACCTCAATCATGAATAACATTCCGTAAAGGATGTTGACAGAGTTGTATATGACCATTAAAAATATTTGAGAGAAATATACCTTTTTCATGAAATTATTTAAAATTCATATATAAAGGAATCAATTTAAAATATAGTTTTTAATCAAAGTGTCCCATACCACTTTGAAACTTTGGAATGGAATTAACATTTTAAAAAATTCATGTCCTTTTAAATAAATCTTTTAAAACATTTTGAAAAACATTGTCATTAATGAGAAAGGTTTAGAAAAAAAATTAAAAAAATTATAATGATGTTTTATTAAAAAATCCCCTTAAATTGAATCCATTTGAAACTCTTTTATGAAACATGGACAAGATTAATAAGTATTTCCTAGTTGATATTTACGTAAAAAAAACCTCGGATAATAAAGAGATTGTGAAATTAACCCTTTCCTTGTAATTATCATTGGTTAAGGGTATGTTAAACACTTTTATAATAGTTAAAACATTGTTATTAAATTATACAAGAATCATATACATAAATATAATATCTTGTATGATCTTATAATATTACATTGTTAATAATATTTTAGTATTATCGACGTTTCAAGTGTTAATTGATTCGTTTTCCTTTATATGTTTCGTTACATAAGTTGTGTTTGTTATGTATGGGATTTATTTGATTCATATAATGAATGAT
Organism: Viscum album; assembly: GCA_963277665.1. NCBI lineage: Eukaryota > Viridiplantae > Streptophyta > Magnoliopsida > Santalales > Viscaceae > Viscum > Viscum album. The sequence continues at coordinate 1,065,714,887 of OY728137.1, forward strand.
ATTATGTTCTTAAATATTATTTTTAATCATAAAATAAAAATTAATTTTGAATTATTTTTATGGGGAATGAATCTCCTCGCATTCGTGGAGACGGTAATTAATACGTACGCAAGAGTGACATTATCATTCACTTAAAGGTGAAATCGTATAAAATTGAATGTTATATCATATATACAGAATCATTACCATGTTATATTTGTTATTTACATCAACTATACATTATTATTATATCCATCCAAAAAAATAATGTATTGAATAACAACTAAACCACGACGTGGAGACGGTTAGCCGTGCATACACACGTGTGGTTACTTTTTCAATCATATAATGGATAGAATAATGAATAGGGTTGTACCATTATTATAATAAAATAACAGTATTTAGAATATAATAGAGTTATTATTTTATAATGGAAACAACAATGAAATAGGAAGTGGAAGAAGAAATGAACTTGAACGGGGTGATTAAATATTTACCTCTACTTCAGGTTTTTCCTTTTGATTTGATCAAAAGGGATACATTGGATGGATTTTTGATCAAAGTAAGTACTATAAGATGAATTGAGGGAAGTTGGGAGTATATTTGGATAGTTTTTGGCTAATACAAATGGCTTTGGAGGTGTGAAATTAAGATAAGGGGAAGTACCCATTTATATGAGAGGTGAGGGTCACATTAAGAAAAGCTTGAAATATTATTTTATAATAAAATAACTTTCTGTTTCTAATAGATCCAAAATAATTTATATCAAGTTTAAGGTGGGTATTTATTGAAAAAATCTCAAACAATAGGTTTTATATAGGTTTAGTTCACCATATTAACCTTATCTTTTAGATTAAACTCTTAGTTAAATAGTTTGACATTTACCATGTCACTTTGTATTTTTATATTATATAGTTAATAAAAATACTATAAACAGACAAGTAAACCTCATGTGGTTAAAAATTATCATATATAACATTATCTATGTATTTTGGCTGAACCATTAATTTTCAGGAATATTATATCAATTAATAGTATAGTATTTATTTTAAAAAACCTAATTATGCCAATTTTGACACTATTTAGTATCGGATTTTTTGAAAGCCATAAAAACCTTATCACTTTGAATAAAATTTATTTGACCAACCATAATATATCATATTAACCTAGAAAATTATTTCAATTTATCATTAGTCTCAATTTTCATTTTCTTCTATCTTTATAATATCGATTATTTTAATATTTCATTAATAAAGGAATTACTCCATCATCATTATGTCATAAATAAATTAAATTATTTATTGTCTAAAAATTATAAATTTAATAAAATTATGTATGAAATGTATTTATATTTATAATTAATATTTATAGTCGAATTGATATTTTGTGTAACCCGATATTATAAATGAGTTATTTATTAATCATTGAATTTAACTCTTTTACCTCTTCTTTAAATAAAATAATAATAAATGTCCTGATTTAATTCAAGGGGACCAAAGATGATCATATCATAATCCTAATGTTGTTTCCAGCCGAATTATACTTATTAAATTGAATTTGGACATGTATTAGTCTAATTATGATATCATTTTTACCCTTAATTACTCAATTTACTTTTAACCGTAGTAAATAAAAGTCAAAAGTTACTATTCACCAAAAACATTTAACCTTATTTAACTACATTTTACTTACTGATATTAACCATTTCTCTTGTATTTTTGATATTCAACTCATATGAGTGCTAATATTATGAATTATGCAAATATGCAAATGCTTCTAGGAGGTAGGTAAAAAACGATAAAAAGTTCGATAAAATTTTATATATCTAAACTAATTATAATCTGACTACAATGAATTAAATTGAACATATATAGGTATTATGTATGTATTTTCACCTAAAATAAATTAAGATAAAATAACTAATTATTTAAAAACATTGGTCTTAATCAATAACACAGTGTTTTTCTCTATTCATCAAAAATTGATTGTTTTCGAAAAAATAACAAAACATCAACCTAAGATAATTTTGATATTCCAAATCCAAAAATAAAGTCCATTTTGAAAAATAAAATTTATAAAATTTCAAAAATTGGGTATTAATATTCATAACGTCTAGTTTGATTGGTCGTGGTGTCTTAATACTCCATGTTGCATACAACCCAAGGTACTACATTAGTCAATGGGAAACGTACCAAGAATGCTTGTGGTGTTACATTCTCCCCTCCATAAAAAAACTTTGTCCTCGAAATTTATATAATATTACTACATAAAATTATTCTGCTGGTTATTCATCAAATGTTGCTCAGGTTCCCAAGTTGCCTCTTCCATCATATGATTTCTCCATAGAACATTCACCAGACGAGTCATTCGGTTTCTCAATACTTGTACTTTGGTGTCCAGAATTCAGATAGGCTCTTTACAATAAGACAGATCTGGTTCCAATTCTAATTCTATATAGGTGAGTACCTGGTTTGGGTCAGGCATGTATTTTCACAACAGTGATACGTGGAACACATCATGAACATTGGAGAGACTTGAAGGAATTTCTAAATTATAAACTACAACTCCTATTCGTTGTAGAATTTCGTAAGGTCCGATGTACCTAGGACTCAATTCTACATACTTTCTGAAACGTATAACACCCTTCCATGGAGGTAAATTCATGAAAAACATGATCTCCTATTTGAAATTCCAAATCATTCCTTCAGTTATCAGCATAGCTCTTTTCCATACTTTGGGATTCGTTGATGTGGGATTGCATAAAATTCACCTTTTTTATTGTTTCCTCAACAAGTTCAGGTCCTATGAGTTTTCTTTTACCAACATCATCCTAAAAAGATGATTTAGGACATCTCTTTCCATATAATCCTTCATATAGTGCTATCTAAATACTTGAATGAATGCTATTGTTATATGAGAATTTTACCAGAGGTAAATATTTATCCCACATACCTTGACTGTCATGTGAGGAAGATCTCAACATGTCTTCTATGGTTTGAATAGACCCTTGTAATTGTTCATCGGTTTTAGGGTGGTAGGTAGTGCTCAAACAATGTTCAATATCCAGGTCCTTATACAGAATTTTTTAGAATCATGATCTAAAATGGGGATCATGATCACAAACAATCGATATGGTTACTCCATGAAGTCCTAAAACATCATTAATATATTGTCTTTCCAGACGTTTAATTGTTAAATGGTCTCTTATAGGAATAAAATGTGGTGACTTGGTAAGACGATCGACAATGACCCATATTACATCATTCCTTCCACGAGTCTTTGGTAGCCCCTTGAAAAAGTCCATCATAATATTATCCCATTTCCACATAGGTATGGGAAGAGGTTGCAAGACTGTTACAGGATGTTTCCTTCCAGCTTTAACTTGCTGACAAACAATACACCTTGACACAAAATTAGAAATCTACCTCTTTATGTTGTGCCAAAAAAAATCCTCCATCAGATATCTATACATCTTTGTGCTACTGGGTGTATATAGAAATTGGATCTATGAGCATCATCAAATAAATCCATTTTGGATCAGGTATTTTAAGAACAAAATGTCACTTACCAAATTTCAATATTCCATCTTCATATATGAATTCACTCAATCTCCCATCATTCACATATTTAATCTTGTTTTGATACTCCTCATCATCTGTGTGAGAACTCTTTATAATTTCTAGTAAAGATGGATTGGAAACCATTTGAAAAAGTATTGATGTTCACCTTACATGGTTATTCCTATATCCATCATTACTTGATCCATGAAAATAGGATCCCTTTCAACTCCCATCTTGTTAAAAACTCTTTGATCATTTCTACTCAAAGAATCTACCGCCTTATTTTCCTTCCTCGTATGGTAGTGTATAGTGAAATAATAATCCATGAGTTGATCAAGCCATCTTATTTACCCCATGTTGAGTTATTTCTGTGAGAAAATATACTTTAAACTCTTGTGATCAGTATAAATCTCACATTTTTGACCATAAAGATAGTGTCTCCAAATTTTCAGAGCAAAGATTACAGTTGAAAACTCAAGATCATGGTTACCAAAGTTTTTTAATGAATTTCTAGTTTTTAATATTCATAGGCAATAACTCTATCATTCTACATAAGGACACAACCAAGTCCTTTCTATGAAGCATCACTATAAATAACAAACCCATCATTCCCTGATGGTAGAGTGAAGATAGAAGCATTGACTAATCTTCTCTTCAGTTCTTCAAAACATTATTCAAACTCATTTGTCCAAACAAATTTAACGCTTTTATGTTTGAGTATGTTTAATGGGTTATCCATTCTGGCTAAATTCTAGACCAAATGCCGATAATAACCTACTAATCCAATAAAACAACGTACCTCATTTATACTCATTGGTGCTGCACATTCCGGAATTGCCTTTATCATTGAATTATCAATAGTAATTCCATTTTTAGAGACAATATGACCAATAAAATAAATCCCCTAAATCCATAATTCACATTTTCTAAACTTCCCATATAATCATTTCTTCTAAGAGTCCTTAGGATAATGCGAATGTAATTTTCACGATCTTCATATCTTTTGGAGTATATCAAGATATCATCAATAAATACCACAACAAAGGCCTCATGATATTCCTTGAAAACTCTGTTCATTAGATCAATGAAAACAGAGGGTGCATTAGTCAGCCCAAAAGGAATTATAGATAACTCACAATGCCCATACCCGGTTCGAAATGCGGTTTTCGGAATGTCTTCCTTTTTCAAACACAATAGGTTATATCCAGATCAAAGTTCAATATTTAAAAATGATGAGATCCATGAAGTTGATCAAATAAATCATCAATGAGAGGTAGGGGATACTTGTTCTTTATTGTTATAGAATTTATCTCCCTCTAGTCAATGCACAACCACATAGATCTATCTTTCTTCTTAACAAAAATATCAAGGGCTCCCAATGGAGATACAGATGGGAAAATAAATCTATTATCACTCAATTCCTATAGTTGTTTTTTTAGATCAACTAATTTCATATTGGCAATTCTATAAGGGGTCTTCGGTATGGGCCTTGAACCAGGAATTAAATCAATAGAAAACTCAATTTCATATTCTGGACAATGACCAGGTAAATCCTATGAAAAAATGTCAACATGTTATTGTAAAATAGGTACATCCTCTATTTGAACAATCCATTCCTCACCCATAGTTATTTCATTCTCTTCCTCCTTAATAATTGAATTTATTTGAGCAACTGGGGGTGGATCTAGATAAGAATCGGGTGGTGATGTTTCTACTCTAAAGATAAGGTACTCATTATCATCATTGAAAATTGTATCCTCCTTCTTCTTACAATAAATTTTCACATCATGGTTCTAAATCCAATACCTTATGAGGATTATATCAAATTCAATCTTGAGTCTGACGATGAGATCGATAGATAATGAACATCTATATACCCTAATGCGAATAGATTCACAAAAACTTGTTATAATGATACTTTGCTTAAGAGTTTTTACTCAAAAATCTATTGTTAAGAAAAATTGAAAATATCTGATTTTCGTAGCAAACTAGGTTTATATGAAACAATGCAATGATCAATAATCAAATAAAGCATTGGCTAGTCTTGAGGAAACCAATAAATTACCTACCACCACGTCTTTCAGAGCTTCAACCTCAACAGTAGAGATCGCATAATCTTGGTCTTTCTACCATGGAATTCTATGAGTTATGTTCCCTTGGAACTTAGGAAATTAATTTTCAAAATTCCCCTTTTCTCAAAATTATAGCATTCATCATTGATATCCTCTTACTTCCCATGCAATCATGAGATTTGTGGCCTTTTGCAACACAATTGTAATAGACTCTCATTACCTTTTGGTAAGTACCAAGGATTTTCTTCCCACATTTAGAATAGGATGGATAGTCACCTTTTCCCTTCATCCCCTTATTTCCATTTCTAGAGTGTTCAGATGATCGCGTTTTCTCTTTATTTGATTTATAGTCAAAAGACTTAGAGAATTCCTTTTATGTCTTGATATCACATGAGACAATATCTTCATTGATAATAAGTATTGTGAGACTAATGCTCGACGTAGAAATGATTTTAGCCCATCAAATAATCATTCAAACTTACTCCTTGGGTTATATATATAATCTACAACATTCCTTGCTAACCATTTAATGATAACCTCATATTTTGCAGCATTATCATCCTTCTTTTGTCTCAGACTCAAAAATTGCCTTTCCATATCCGCACGATGGTCATGAGGAAGGTATTTTTCTATGAAAATATCATTAAACAACTTCCATTCTATATTTGATCCTTCATCATCTTCCTTTTTGTTTTGAATAAATGACCACCATAATTCTACATCTCTCATGAGGCAATACACTACCATGACAAAGTTTTCCCTTTTTCTACTCCCCAAAGTGTGACATATTTTATATAAGGAACATATCCTTTTCTCGGATACAAATGGATGTGTAGTCCCATTTAATGTTGGTGTTTTTTTCCTCATTAATCGGTCTAACATTTATCCTCCACGTTTTGGATCAATGTGCTCTATACGGGTAAGGTTATTATTCACAACATCATTGATTTATTGTAGTATGGTGATAATCAGATCAGCCTCAATTGCATCACTAAATCCACTATAATTATCTCCAGTAGGACAGAAATACCTACATGGATTACTAGCATTAATATGGTTTTCATTCCTTCCACTAGGCACCATTTCTAAACAATGGCATATTGTAGATTAGCTTATGAATCAGAATACTTAGTTTTGAATTTTTAAAACACTGAACATAAATTGAAAATTTAATTAATGTAATCCTTAATCATAAAAATGTTTTTTAGGAGGTATATAATCATAAATCCTTCAAAATTGTTTTTAAAAAAAATGAGAATTATCATATGCATATACCCCAGGAGTGTCGTAACGAATAGTGCCGCTAGGCATGTTGTCGTGCACCAGTTCTCATTCGAGTCTAGCTCAAAGCAGTGTTTTTAGGTTCTACCCCTAGGTACTACTTTTCTAGATCCACCTCTACCTGCTTGTTTAGAGATTGGGATGTATTTTTTGGAAGACTCACAAAATCTCTAAACTACCAAAATTTTAGGAAGTTCTTTTATACTAATCCTCAAATTATATCTTACTGTAGATTTCCCTAATAAGAGTTTTTCTAAATCTAGTTTCCACGGATTGTACTAAACATTCTCTAATTCCATCTATAACTCCTAGACCCCAGTTATAACACCCCGAGATTCCATGATACACTTCTCATTCAATAATGCAATAGCTTGCATTGTACGCAACTTCAAGTTCTAACACACCGCAACTAATCAAAGTAGCCGTTATGAAGAGTAATAACCAATTTTTAAATTTATAGAAATTTTATATTTCAAAATGGACTTCATTTTTGTATTCCTAATATTGAAATTAGCCTATGTTGAATTTTTTGTAATTTTCTGAGAACTTCCAAATTTTTATGAATAGTGAAAAATACTTAAAACAACTTTTTTAATCAAAATAATTTATAGTGATAAGTTATACTTTTCAGTGGTTTTAAAGTATAATAAGAATATATTTTTACCATTTTATCCAATGGTGGTCATTAGAATTAATTTAACATTGAAATTGGACATAAACAATTGTCAATCTTTTGATATAAATTGTTTCTTAAAAACACGCTATTTGTTGTGACAGCGGGAATTAATTATAAAATTAATTAATGAAATTTATATGTTTGGAATTTTGTAAAATAGACATCATTTTTGAATTCGGAATATCAATTATAGCTTAGGGTGAAATTTTGGCATTGTTCTGAAAAACTTCAATTTTTGATGAATAGTGAAACCACTAAGTGGTTGTTAAAAACTGATTTTTCGTTAAAATGAAATATTACCACTTCTGTGATTTGATTTTCAAAAATCCGACATACATGGTTGTCATTAAGAAGTAAAATGTGGTTCAATGAGATTAAAATAATTTTTTGGTGAATAGTAACTTTTAAGTTCTTAATCGCGATTAGAGGTAATTAGTGTAGTTTAAGGTAAAAATAATGTTTTAATAATATGAGATGAGCATGAAACTTGTCCTAATCCTATTGTATGAGTCATGGCCGACCAAGAAAACCCATGGGTCAACTTGGGGACCCCATGGAGCCACTTTGGTTGGAAAATGACATTAATATATATTTATTTAATGTTATAATTAAATTGACACAAACATGAGTTGTTTTACTAAAACAGTTTTTAAGTGGGGTTACAAAAGTCCAAATTTTGATTATAAATATTCATTAGAAATATAAAAAGATTTACTACATCATATTATTTTTTTTTATAATTTTTAGACATTATATAAATTAAATTATTTATGACATCATTATGATGCAGCGATGACCTCATTATTTAATGATTTTAATAAAATAAAAAGATAATGTAAAATCCAAGGATTACACTTGTCCAAAGACTATTGGATGGGTATATTTAGAACCCTTATCACCTTATACACGAATTATATAAGTGTGGGACCTTTAGGATCCGAAAAGCATTGTGTAATAATGTAACATTTCAATCCTTCCAAAAGAGCCCCTCCTCTCCACTTATAAAAGGCCCCCACCTCTCCCACCTCATTTACACTTTCAAGACATTTGGCTCGGCCAAACTCTGCCCAAATACTCTCCCAACTTCCCCCTCTTACTCCTAGAAGCCTTAATTTGTGCAGAACTCTTCCCAAGGAAGCCTTTGGCTCAAATCAAAAAGAGTTACCCGATTTTGAGGTAATGTCTTCTCTAATGTTTTTTTGTTTCATTTTTCTTCTCCAACCCCCTAAACTATTTTTATTCATTTATTTTGTAACAACAACAGTATACTCAATATACTATGATGTTTTTATAAGAAGTATTCGAGCTAAACTTACACACACCTATATCTAATGGTTAAAGAACATACGGTTTCTGTGGATGGCGAATTCCTGCCTCACGAAACGATGATTGTTCTACACTCATATAACACCTTCATAGGTGGCCATTAAGATGTCACTATTTTTATATATGATATATAATATGTTTATTTTTTACTTATGCTTTTGTATTTCTCATTTATGGCATACTTTATGATTTCCATTATGGGTAAAACGCGATAATTTCATTTTAGGAAGTGCGGACTACCGCCCCCTCAAAGTGATTTGAATCGTTAATGCCATATGTGGGATGTATAAAGGATGGAGTAAATGGTATTATACACTATATTATACTTTAATTATATTATAAATTTATATCATTATGATCTTATTCCATTAAATATGAAATATAAATGAAAGTAGCGTTCATGCGTACGTACGGCTTACCGTCTCCATGAACGGTGCATTTCATTACTTACCTCTAAATGTTACGTGACATTATGAATGAATGTATATACTGTATATATATGATATATATGATATCTACATCATGTATATAATTCTGGATATAATGGATATTTTACCACATGAACAACTTGTAATTATAAGAAGTTTATTTTTGACTCAAGTACCAAAGATCGACAAAACGACCGTTATTAACTTAAATAATTAAATAATGTTCATAACATTGTAATAAGTGATATAAATGGAATAATGAACATGAAAAAGGTTCTTAAGTAAATATAAATTAACTGTAGTATATTATTCAGGAGGTTAAAGAATGGTCGAATCAGGACAAGACGCAAGGTAAGGGAATTTCTTAACCCAACTTCCATTCTTTGGGTTAATCTCCTACTTTCAAATTATGTCATGATATTATTATTTCTTATTTTTTATTCTTTATGTGTACCTATAGTGAATACACATAATAGATCTATTTTATTTTAAAAATGATCTTTTTAAGGACTTCATCTCAATCTCCTTTCATTGAGGCATATTTGGTTTTATACACAACTTTCTTTTATACGGTGTATAAACCCCTTTGACTTTTACATTTATTCAAAATGAATCTTTTTTTTACTATGAATTTTACTAAACAACAAAAAGGGAATGTTTTTCTTTCCGTACATATGCAGCGACAATGACTTCTCTGCCGCCGTGACCATTTTTTGAGTTTCGGCTTCCTCTACAAGCCATATTTTTTAAAAAAAGAAAAATAAATATCATGTTTTACTTTTCTTTTATTTTGGTATTGAAAATTGTTTTGAAAGCATTTTTATTATATCAATGTGTTGTATTTATATCTTGTGATTGAAATGTGGAAATGTTATGTTTCTTTTATGCATGTTTTATGTGATACGATTATGTTATGGTTTATGATATGTTTAAACCTATTCAAATGAGGAATGCATTGGACTTAATAAGTGACGGGTGGAGCCCGCTATAGCTCCTCGATGCATCGGCAGGTATCATGAGACAAACTAGTGTCTTGGCATGAGGCCTTGACAAAATCTTATTTTTGGTCTTGGCATGAGGCCTTGGCTACGTGGTTATGATAGTCTGGCATTATGCATTCCATCATTATGAAAGTGGTTATTGATATTGCCTGTGATTATTCGACCAGTAGAATATCAATGTGAATAAGTAAATGGGATTATCTCATTTTACTTTTGCCATATTATGTTTATGTTCATGTTTAAAAGGCTTTTGTTTTAGATATACATTGACTTAAATGTTAATGTTTATTTATGAAAGCTTCCGCATTATTGTTATCCTTACTGAGCATCTGAGCTCACCCCTTTCAATGTTTTAATATTTTACAGGATGTGAAGAAGTATTTTATGAATGACCTGCAGGGATAGTCAAAAGAGGATATGAGTGTGGACTATTATGACTTTGTTATTAGTTTTTTACTTTATGATGTAATGTAACATTTATGAATTTATCTAGTGTTTCCAAGGCTACTAAACTAATCGGTCTTTCGAGACTTGACCTTTTGTGATCATGCCAATGTTACGAAGTAATGCACCGACTCTGGGTAGCTGGGGTCGGGGCGTTACAGTTGGTATCAGAGGCAGTTTAGTACTAACCTTGGAAGCTAGATTTAGATAAACTCTGATTATAGCACATAGCCCAAAGATAGACTTTGAGGATTAGTATATAAGAACATCCTAGAATTTTGTTATTGTAGAGATTTTGTGAGTTTTCCGAGCAATATATCCCTGTCTTGATACGAGTAGGTAGAGGCGGCTTTGGCACAGATGTACCTAGGGGTAAAACCTAAAAACACTGCTTTGAGCTAGACTCGAACGAGAACTGGTGCACGACAATGGGCCTTGTTGCACTCTTGGTTACGACACTCCTGGGGGATATGCTTAGGATAATTCTCATTTTCTTTAACAACTACTATGAACGGTTATGAGTATATACTTCCTCAAAGAAAACCTTTTTATGATTATGGATTATATATATAAATAGTTCAATTTATGTTAAGTATTTTATAAGTATGGAATTATGTATTTTGATTCATAAACTAATCTAGTTTATGGCATTGTATAGAAATGGCGCCTAGTAGAAGGAATGTGAACTCCATCAATACGTATGATCCAATGTGTAAGAAGGAACATATCATTCATGGTGTTAAGAAAACATTTAGAAGGGAAATATTCTCCCATGTGTTATCAACATATGAAGAAATAGTATCATGGGTTAATAAGATAAGTAGAGAATTCTCTGAGTCTTATGGATTTGAAGGGACGAAAGAGAAGAAAAGGATGGAAGAGAGAATGATGGATAAAGGGACGAGGGAAAAGAAGAATTTCCCAATATGTGATAACTGTGGGAAGAAACACCTTGGAATTTGCCTGAAGGGAATGGGAGTTTGTTATAAGTGTGGAGAAAAAGGACACTATGTGCGTGACTGCAAGGGTAAGAAAAGGGTTTCAAATGTACAATGCTTCATCTGCAAGGAGTGGGGACACTACGCAAACCAATGTTCAAATCATCAGAATATGCCCCAAATGATGTTATTGGATAATAATCAAGTTATGATACTACCACATATGAGGAGGAATGATTAGAGTTCTTCTGTTGTTATTAAAGAATTTTGTAATTTGAGTGTTGTATCAATGATGTACTGGTTATAATAATTATGGAGTATATAAGGATTGTACTGCAGTACTATTTCATCTAGGACTTGAGATTGTGTGGAACCAAGAAAAGTGACTCCACAGTAGGTTAAATTTTTTCAAAATATATGGTTGAGAGAAAGATAAACCATAATATGGTTCTGATACTGAGATTGTGATTTTGGAATAAGACATCATTGATTCGGATAAATTATGTTGGATATTCTTAACATCCTTGAAACTGATTAATGATTTGTATACATTTTTGGATAGAAGGAGTATATCTAGTTTTCTATAAGGAATAAGGGATCATGAATGTAATCAATAAGGATTTATGGTAATTCAGTATGTTTTAGTGCTTTAAAAGAATACATGATGAAGGTGTTCACATGTTGTTACGCAAAAAAAAGGGAGCTTCATTATGTTTACCTTCCTCCTAAAATATGGACTGTGAGTTGGACAGAATTATTTTGGATAACTATAAAGGTTGGAATGGATTATATTTTACATTGGATACTATTATGAAGGTTATTTTTGGATATTTATAAAAAGGACAACACGCAGACCAAGTGACAACCCATCGCGTCGGACAAAGCTGTGGGAATTGAACCCACAACCATAGTGCGATTGGGATTAATCGCCTACCACTGGACTACGTGAAGTCCCTGGTTTTTACAAAATAGTTTTTCTAATCTAAATGGTAAGTTTTAAAATTTGTAACCTTATACAATTAGGATAAGTATTATATTTTTGAGTTCTATTATCTTTTTGAGTGAAAGATTAGTTGAAGGTTGAAACTCTAATTGTCAAGCATAAATATATATATACCTATCTCTTATTCAATGAATAGATTAATTCTTAAACTTTAGTAAAGGGTTATTAAAACAAAAAAAATGTGTTATCCTAATACCTTATGTCTTGTTGAACTGATGATATTTTAAATCAACATAGATTGGAGGCTTTGAGGCCCTCAATTTGACAGTTGATTATGATTGATGACCTTAATCACTCCCTACAAATATTTACGTTTTTCCTCCAATTATATGTCTCTAATTTCCACCAATGTTCTATTTATCGAGATCATAATTTGGTGGTGACTTTCTTATTTCCATTTCCATCTTATTAAGACTAAATTTTATTAACCTTATTTCCGATGTGGGTTCCACAAAGGTATTTTGTATTTTCAACCTTTTATTTTCCAAGAAAAAATTTCAAATTGCGAGGACGCAATTTATTGAAGGAGGGGAGAATGTAACACCCCGAGATTCCATGATACGCTTCTCATTCAATAATGCAATAGCTTGCATTGTACGCAACTTCAAGTTCTAACACACCACAACTAATCAAAGTACCCGTTATGAATAGTAATAACCACCTTTTAAATTTATAGAAATTTTATATTTCAAAATGGACTTCATTTTTGTATTCCTAATATTGAAATTAGCCTATGTTGAATTTTTTGTAATTTTCTGAGAACTTCCAAATTTTTATGAATAGTGAAAAATACTTAAAACAACTTTTTTAATCAAAATAATTTATAGTGATAATTTATACTTTTGAGTGGTTTTAAAGTATAATTAGAATATATTTTTACCATTTTATCCAATGGTGGTCATTAGAATTAATTTAACATTGAAATTGGACATAAACAATTGTCAATCTTTTGATATAAATTGTTTCTTAAAAACACGCAATTTGTTGTGACATCGGGAATTAATTATAAAATTAATTAATGCAACTTATATTTTTGGAATTTTGTAAAATAGACATCATTTTTGAATTCGGAATATCAATTATAGCTTAGGGTGAAATTTTGGCATTGTTCTGAAAAACTTCAATTTTGATGAATAGTGAAACCACTAAGTAGTTGTTAAAAACTGATTTTTCTTTAAAATGAAATATTACCACTTCTGTGATTTGATTTTCAAAAATCCGACATACATGGTTATCATTAAGAAGAAAATGTGGTTCAATGAGATTAAAATAATTTTTTGGTGAATAGTAACTTTTAAGTTCTTAATCGCGGTTAGAGGTAATTAGTTTAGTTTAAGGTAAAAATAATGTTTTAATAATATGAGATGAGCTTGACACTTGTCCTACTCCTATTTGATGAGTCATGGCCGACCAAGACAACCCATGGGTAAACTTGGGGACCCCATGGAGCCACATTGGTTGGAAAATGACATTAATATATATTTATTTAATGTTAAAATAAAATTGACACAAACATGAGTTGTTTTACTAAAACAGTTTTTAAGTGGGGTTACACAAGTCCAAATTTTGATTATAAATATTCATTAGAAATCTAAAAAGATTTCCTACATCATAGTATATTTTTTATAATTTTTAGACATTAAATAAATTAAATTATTTATGACATCATTATGATGCAGCGATTACCTCATTATTTAACGATTTTAATAAAATGAAAAGATAATGTAAAATCCAAGGCTTACACTTGTCCAAAGACTATTGGATGGGTATATTTCGAACCCTTATCACCTTATCCACGAATTATATAAGTGTGGGACCTTTAGAATCCGAAAATAATTGTGTAATAATGTAACATTTCAATCTTTCTAAAAGAGACCTTCCTCTCCACTTATAAAAGGCCCCCACCTCTCCCACCTCATTTACACTTTCAATCCATTTGGCTCGGCCAACCTCTGCCCAAATACTCTCCCAACTTCCCCCTCTTACTCATAGAAGCCTCACTTTGTGCAGAACTCTTCCCAAGGAAGCCTTTGGCTCAAATCAAAAAGAGTTACCCGATTTTGAGGTAATGTCTTCTCTAATGTTGTTTTGTTTCATTTTTCTTCTCCAACCCCCTAAACTCTTTTTATTCATTTCTTTTGTAACAAAAACAGTATCCTCAATATACTAGGATATTGTTATAAGATGTATTCGAGCTACACTTACACACACCTACATCTAATGGTTAAAGAACATACGGTTTCTGTGGATGGCGAATTCCTGCCTCACGAAACGATGATTGTTCAACACTCATATAACACCTTCAAAGGTGGCCATTAAGATGTCACTATTTTTATATATGATATATAATATGTTTATGTTTACTTATGATTATGTATTTTTCATTTATGGCATACTTTATGATTTCCATTATGGGTAAAACGCGATAATTTCATTTTAGGAAGTGCGGACTACCGCCCCCTCAAAGTGATTTGAATCGTTAATGCCATATGTGGGATGTATAAAGGATGGTGTAAATGGTATTATACACTATATTATACTTTAATTATATTATATATTTATATCATTATGATTTCATTCCATTAAATACGAAATAGAAATGAAAGTAGCGTTCATGCGTACGTACGGCTTACCGTCTCCATGAACCGTGCATTTCATTACTTACCTCTAAATGTTACGTGACATTATGAATGAATGTATATACTGTATATATATGATATATATGATATCTACATCATGAATATAATTCTGGATATAATGGATATTTCACCACATGAACAACTTGTAATTATAAGAAGTTTATTTTTGACTCAAGTACCAAAGATCGACAAAACGACCGTTATTAACTTAAATAATTAACTAATGTTCATAACATGGTAATAAGTGATATAAATGGAATAATGAACATGAAAAAGGTTCTTAAGTAAATATAAATTAACTCTAGTATATTATTCAGGAGGTTAAAGAATGGTCGAATCAGGACAAGACGCAAGGTAAGGGAATTTCTTAACCCAACTTCCATTCTTTGGGTTAATCTCCTACTTTCAAATTATGTCATGATATTATTATTTCTTATTTTTTATTCTTTATGTGTACCTATAGTGATTACACATAATAGATCTATTTTATTTTAAAAATGATCTTTTTAAGGACTTCGTCTCAATCTCCTTTCATTGAGGCATATTTGGTTTTATACACAACTTTCTTTTATACAGTGTATAAACCCCTTTGACTTTTACATTTATTCAAAAGGAATCTTTTTTATACTAAGAGTTTTACTAAACAACAAAAATGGAATGTTTTTCTTTCTGTACATATGCGACGACAATGAATTCTCTGCCGCCGTGACCATTATTTGAGTTTCGGCTTCCTCTACAAGCCATATTTTTTTAAAAAAGAAAAATAAATACCATGTTTTAATTTTCTTTTATTTTGGTATTGAAAATAGTTTTGAAAGAATTTTTATTATATCAATGTGTTGTATTTATATCTTGTGATTGAAATGTGGAAATGTTATGTTTCTTTTATGCATGTTTTATGTGATACGATTATGTTATGGTTTATGATATGTTTAAACCTATTCAAATGAGGAATGCATTGGAATTAATAAGTGACGGGAGGAGCCCGCTATAGCTCCTCGATGCATCGGCAGGTCTCATGAGACAAACTTGTGTCTTGGCACGAGGCCTTGACAAAATCTTATTTGTGGTCTTGCCATGAGGCCTTGGCTACGTGGTTATGATAGTATGGCATTATGCATTCCATCATTATGAAAGTGGTTATTGATATTGCATGTGATTATTCGACCAGTAGAATATCCATGTGAATAAGTAAATGGCATTATCTCACTTTACTTTTTCCATATTATGTTTATGTTCAAGTTTAAAAGGATTTTGTTTTAGTTATACATTGCCTTAAATGTTAATGTTTATTTATGAAAGCTTCCGCATTATTGTTATCCTTACTGAGCATCTGAGCTCACCCCATTCAATGTTTTAATATTTTCCAGGATGTGAAGAAGTATTTTATGAATGACCTGCAGGGATAGTCAAAAGAGGATATGAGTGTGGACTATTAAGACTTTGTTATTAGTTTTTCACTTTATGATGTAATGTAACATTTATGAATGTATCTAGTGTTTCCAAGGCTACTAAACTAATCGGTCTTTCGAGACTTGATATTTTGTGATCATGCCAATGTTACGAAGTAATGCACCGACTCTGGGTAGCTGGGTTCGGGGCGTGACACCAGTCAGCCAGATTTAGTGAATTATTACATAACATTGACATGATACAAGGAATCATGTCATGAATGACCGATCAATTAATATCCTTGTAATTACTAGATAAATTCATAAGTTTTACATTACATCATGAAATAAAAACACCAAAAAAATTGGTCACCTTTGAACACACTTATATCCTTAACCAATCCCTACAAGTAAACCATTAAATACTAATTCATATCCCAGGATGAATAAAACATAGAAAGGGGTGAGCTCTGATGCTCAGTAAGGAAAACATTATAGCAGAAACATTCATAAATAAGCATAAACATTTAAGGAAATTTATAAGACTAAAAAAAGACTTTGAAACATTAACATCAACATAATATGGAAATGAAATAATCAAATTATTCCATTTTCTTATTCAAATTGATATTCTACTAGTCGAATAATGACATGAAATATCAATATTCAATTTCATAATGATGGAATGAATAATGCTAGACATCCGAACCACATAGTCAAGGCACTGTGATAAGAATACAAATAAGATATTGTCAAGGCCTTATTCCAAAACACTATCTTGCCTCTTGAGACCTACAGATGCATCCGGAAGCTATAGCGGGCTCCACCCGTAACTTACAAAGTCCAACGCAATACTCATATGAAATGGTTTAAACATAACGTAATCATTCATATTAAAACTTACATAAAAAAGTTTAACACCTTAACCATAAACCATGATTGATATAAAAATAAAACATCCACGGTCAAACATACCACAAAACATTCAATAAAATATTGAATATTTGTATCATAATAAATCTACCTTGATCAAGAATAATATCCTGTAATGGATTTTTACATAGTTGAAAATGATCATTAAAAATCATCGAGCCAACTATCCATTTTTCATGTAATATTTTAAAAGACATATATAAAGGTATTGATTTAAAATTTAGTTTTTAATCAAAGATTCCCATCCCACTTTGAATCTCTTTAAATTAATTATCATTTTAAAACATTCCTATCCATATAAATAAATCTTTAAATCCATTTTGAAAACATGCACATTAGTGAAAAAGGTTAAGAATAATAAATCATTAAAACATATAAAATTATGTTCTTGTGAAAATTACATTAAAAATAATCCCTTTGAATACTCTATTATAAAACATGGACATGAATAATAAATATCTCTCAGAAGATACTTACGTAAAAACAACCTCAGATAATAAAGAGATTGTGAAATTAATCCTTAAACTTTACTTCTCATTGGATGAGGGTACATTAACCACTTGTATAATTGTTAAATAATTGTTATAAAATTTTACAAGAACCATATACGTAAATATTATCTCATATATGATCTTCTAATATTACTTTGTTTATAATATTTTAGTATTATCGTCATTTCAGTTGTTAACCGATTCATTTTAAATTATATGTTTTGTTATGTAAGCCTTGTTTGTTATGGATAGGATGTATTTAATTCATATCCAGTATTATATTAAGTTCTTAAACATTATTTTTAATCATCAAATGAATATTATTCTTGAATTATTACGATGGGGAATGAATCTCATCGAATTCGTGGAGACGGTAATCCGTATGTACGCACGGGTGACAATATCATCAAATTGAAGGTGAAATCATATATAATTGAATTTTATATCATATATAAAGATTCATTAACATGTTATATTTATTATTTAAATAAATTATACATCATTATTACACCCATCCAAAAAAATTTATTGAATAACAACTACACCACGACGTAGAGATGGTAAGTCGTATGTACGGATGTATGGTGACTTTGTCATTAATATAATGGATATAATAATTAATATGGGTGTATAATTTTTATAGTAACATCATAGTGCGTATAATATACTGGAGATATTATTTTATAATGAAAACATTCAAGAAATAGGAAGTGGAAGAAGAAAAGAAATTGATAGAGGTGATGAAATATTTTAATCTTCTTCGGGTTGTTCCTTTTGATTTGATCAAAATGGCATCATAGGTTGCCTTGTTTACTAAATAAAGGCCACTAGGATGATATGAGGGAAGTTGGGAGGATATTTGGGCAGGGTTTGGCCGAGAAAAATGGCTTTATAGGTGTGAAATTAAGAGAATGGGATGTACCATTGTATAAGAGAGTTTAGGGTCACTTTAGGAAAGGCTTGAAATATTATTATATAATAAAATCATTTTCAGTTTCTAAGGGCTCCAAAATGATTTTTTTATAGTCT
Source organism: Viscum album (assembly GCA_963277665.1). Classification (NCBI taxonomy): domain Eukaryota; kingdom Viridiplantae; phylum Streptophyta; class Magnoliopsida; order Santalales; family Viscaceae; genus Viscum; species Viscum album. The sequence goes on from OY728137.1 coordinate 1,065,734,078, forward strand.
AATATGGGTATGGGTGGAACAAATCTCAACCAATAGGTTTTAGACTCTTTTAGGTCACCATGTTAACCTTATCTTTTAGATTTAACTCTTAGTAAAATAGTTTGACATTTATCATGTCTCTTTGTATTTTTATATTATATGGTTAGTAAACATACTATAAACATCCAAGAGAACCCCAAGTGGTACATTATTAATATATATAAACTTATCTAAATCCTTTTCCTGATCCTTAGATTTGTATGAATATTATATGAATTAATAATATAGTATTTGTTTTAAAAACTCCATTATGTCGATTTTGACACTATTTAGTATTTGATTTTTTTGAAATCCATAAAAACATTATCACATAGAATAAAATTTATTTGACCAACCATAACATTTCATAATATCCTTGAAAAGTATTTGAATTTATCCTAAGTCACAATTAACATTTATTTGGATATGTATATTATCAATTATTTTAATATTTCATTAATAAGGTAATTACTGCATCATCATCGTGTCATTAATAAATTAAATTATTTATCCTCTAAAAATTATAAATAAAATACCATTATGTATGAAGTATTTTTATCTTTCTAATTAATATTTATAGTCTAATTTATATTATTGTAACCCTATATTACAAATTTCTTAGTTATTAAACATTGAATTTAACTCTTTTATCTCTTCTTTAAATAAAATAATAATATTTGTCCTAATCTAATACAAGTGGATAAAATAGGTTCATATTTTATTTATAAGGTTATTTTTGGTAGAATTTTACTTATCCAATAGATTTAAGACATGTTTTAGGGTAATTATGATAACAGTTTTTCCATTAATTACACTATTTAATTTTAACCGAGGTAAATAAAAGTCAAAATTTATTATTCGCCAAAAAAATATTTTCATCTTATTGAACCAAATTTACTTACTGATATTAACGGTGTCTCTTGGATTTTTGAAATTCAACTCACATAAGTGGTAAAATTATATTTTATGCAAATTTATCAATGCTCCTAGGGCGTGGGTAAATGACGGTAAAAAGTTCGACAAAATTTTATATATCTAAACATATTATAAAATTACTCCAATGAATTACATTGAAAAAATATAGCTATTATGTATCTATTTTGACCTAAAAAAAATTAAATAGCTGATTATATAAGTAAAAAGTCGGTTATAAAAAATAACTCATTGTTTTCACTATTCAACAAAAATTGAATGTGTTCAAAAAAATACCAAAAACTCCCAATAAGAAAATTTTGATATTCAAAATCCAAAAATAAAGTCCATTTTGATATATAATATTTATAAATTTTAAAATAGTGAGTATTTCAATTCATAACGGCTAGTTTGATTGGTCGTAGTGTGTTAAAACTCCATGTTGCGTACAATGCAAGCTACTATATTATTCAAAGGGATACGTATCGTGGAAGATTTGGGTGTTACAATATATATAATTATTAGATATTTTATGTTATTTTAGATTTTTAGTATATTATTTTCATCTCATTTCCTATTTTCATTCTATTTTCTTATATTTCATATTTTATTTACCTTTTTTATAACTATTTTCTATGATAATCTCTAGTAATGAGGGAATAGTCTCCTCATTGAAAAACCATAGGCCCTTTTTGATAGTTATTAGCCTCTGGAATTTGGGGAGATGCACTTGAGGCCTTATGGCCAATCAGGCTCGGGGAAACTCCAACATGGGATCAGGGTTCGAGATATGATAATGTGGTTGAAGACTAGAATCATCATCTGGATTACCACTAATGAACATATTTGTGGATGATGTATATGTATGTGTGTGTTAAAATGTGGATTGAGTATTCCATGTGGAATGAATGGATAGACTATTTATGATTTTAAATTGAATAGTTAAAAAGTACTAAACCAAATTTTGATATTCCTATCTTTTTCTTTATTTATATTTTGAACATTGAGCTAATGTATTATATTCCTTATAAAATGAGTTGGGAAGTCTCTTGGGAAAATCATAATAGGTATGATTTCTCACCACCTTACATTTTAACAATGGTTTATATGGAGATGTTTTTCATTATGATACATGAAAGGGAAATGTTTCATATTTATCTATTGCATCATTACGATTTGACACTCTCAACGGGTGGTTGGAACATGGATTTATCTTTTGGAGATGCTTGAGTGCTGCAACATCAATGTTACAACATTGACATGACTTTTTTGTTTTATTTGGTCACCTTGTTCTAAACTTTTTCGGCATCATTGATATTTTATTATTGGTATTTCATTTGAGTTTTAGTACTTATATTATATGAACTATATAGTTTGTTTTAATTATTTATACCATGTCTTGAACAATTTTAGTTATTTTTAGGGATAATAAGCCTCCATGTTTTCAATAAACCCTTCACATTTATTGTTATTTTTTTGTGTACTGTAGAAATATCCTATGTTTTTTCGTAACCTCATATCCTTCTAAGAGAATGGATATTGTTATAATGCTACAATAGGTATCAATTTTGTTCATTTTTTTCAAGTTATAAATGATTGTAAATAGATAAAAGATCTTAATACATTAAAACATTGGATAGAAATATATATATATTATATCCTTATAATGAAATTCGTGTAACCAGAGAGGTGAATGTACAAAGTTGTTTTTAGGCACCTATAAGCATGTTTTAATCTCACTATCACGGCGTTATCCAATACGTGTAACATATCATGCATTAATAATGAGAATTCCAAGAAGAAATGTATTTCTCAAATTATATTTGTTTACTCATGAAAAGTAGATATATTTATTGTTTCATTTAATGTTATAGAGTATTATAAGAAATTTTTTTACAAGTCAGTAATCACTAAGTCGCGTTTTTTTAATAATTTAGATAAATATAAGTAGTATGATAACGTAGAAACCTACAAGATGTGGTTAATGAGAATATGGAATCAGTTGATCCATTGGTAAACCAAAAATTCATTCATAGAAATGTTCAATATTTTGAATATATTGATATGGAAAACTGAAACAATGAACAATTACATGAGGATCAATATTTATAATTTTAGAAATAGAATCCATGAATATTATAGGGGGGTTTATAACCTAAAAAACAAAAAATTTTGTATAAAATAATGAAAAAGATCATTTTATTCCTTGGAACCTTGATAGACATAATTATTATGTAATAAAATTACATAATAAATTTTTTTCATGCTAATAATGGGATTTAGTTCTTGTAGATAAAATTCATCAGGAGCTTTTATGGGGTTGAATTTTGTAAATTTTAACAAAAATATTCTACAAACACACCATCTAAATTTACTGAATGATGAATTTAAACTATCATATGTAAGAGAGTATATTAGTGACTGATTAAACAAATATATTTAGAAACATGCTTTGTCTATCTCATGAAGTGGCTGCTAGCATATCCCTAAAGGCACATATATTAAACTATATATAAGACATGAAATTCATTTTAAGATATTTTTGATATATATTATTGATTATTTAAAGATAGTTGATAGAGAATAAATGAGGAAAATGGATATTACAAGGTATCGTACTAAATGAGTTATGTAGTTCAACATATTTATAGGTAGAAACTCTAATTCTATGAATAAGTTTAACAGGAACACAAAATTTTGAGGATGAAGAGTATCTTAAAATAAAACCACACTATCTATAAATTTTCTTCGATTCCCCAATAAAAAGTACAAATGTTTTTTTCATTCCATTATGTAATTAGATGTGGGATAATATATCCCATCCCAAATCATATCACAACAATAATTTGATAGTGAACCCTCAACAATATTTCCCTAAATGTATAATGCCAGTTGCTGGAGATACACCTTATTTGTCTCACACATATTTTCTTCCACATGAATATCACACCAAAATTGTTGACACCAACAAAAATAAGTAATCAAGTTTGATTCTAGGAACACCTAGACATATTAGACTATGAAACTAAAACAATGAAACAATGAACAAGGTGAAACAAGTAGTTATATGCTGATGAGAATATGATCAATGAGGATCAATAAGGTCATTTCACTACACGAGTACCTAATGAAGATAAATCAACATTTATAAATGTTTTATTTGATAACATTTCATCACAATTTTTTATTCCTATGTTGTTAATAAAATACATTTTAATTTCAAAATGATCCTACACAAGATGAGTTACTATAGAACTCTTGGGTAGTTGTAGTGTATGTAATTTAAGTGTAAAAATTATTAGATGAAAATCAATGGAGTCATAGTTTTTGGAATCTTTTCTATCCAATAAATGGATATATTCAACATAATCATTTGAAATTATTGTTTAGATGAATTCAAGTATCATATATATTGTTATCCGTAATGGATATTGAAAACATTTCTGGTTAGAAAAATACATATCATAAAACAATATTGGGATGTGAATGGAATAAGAGATAGACCATTACCACTGATGATTGGAACTATATATTTTAAATTTACTAAAACATTAAAGAATAATTACATATTTGAGACAAGATATATTATTACCAGGGTGGATTGGTATCCTAAAATTTTTCCTGAAAATTTCATTGGATTTAGACATTAAATGGAATTGGAAAAATGGATTGATCTTATTTGAGAAAAAAATCTTATTTCACTTTAAAAAAATATAAAAAAGATAGTAAAATTCATATAATTGAATATCCAATTAAAAGAATCAGAAATTAATGGTTTCATGATACCTAGTTTGTCAATTTTGGATTGACTAGATCGTTTTTTAAAGAAGGATGACCATTCAATTGGACTCTGTTATGATCATCACCTCCGAAATTAAGTTATGATTAAGAATGGTTATCTTAATGCTTGAGATAAAATTTTTTTTCTATTCAACATAGCATAGTGGATATTTAAAATTAATCTACTATTTGAGTATCACCAACTCTATCTTTGAAAAGTTGTTATTCTAATAATATATTTCAAAATTCACTACTATCATTATAAATATCAGTTCATTAACATTGATATTAAAAATGTACCAATAGTTTTTAATGAATTGATTAATCTTCTCATTGAATGATCCATGTACTCCATTTTGTGGTATTTTTGGATTCTTTTATGCTATATTCATAAAATCACATAGAAAAAGAAATAAATTTAGCAATAATGTTGATCATTTGCGAGTGAAATAACATTGTGAAAATATCTCTAAAAGTTATTTCTAGATACAATATGGTCTCTCCTTTGGCCATATTATTTTAATGAAAGGTTTATCTATAATATCCATTTACCCACTCTTCCTGATCCAGTGATAAAAATATAATATTAATTTTTTCCATCATATTGAAAAATGTGACAAAATTTTAACAATCGTGAATATAAAAAATGAAAAAGAAATATAGTATTACTTACATAACCAGCGACCATTTAATTTTAGAGTTTTATATAATTCAAAAATTTATTTCATAAAATTTTTGATAAATAAACATCTGGTTTATAAAATTAAACATCATCTCCTACTATGCGCTTCACACATGGTAACCTTCTTATTAATAAAACACATAAGATCAATTTTTAAAACTGGGGGAATTGAAATATAAGAATGGGGTGCTTCATCACATAATAAGAGTAATCATTTTAATTAACTATCAAACTTCACTATTAGGTATAAGATTAGAATAAGGGTATGATGAAATAATCGATGTTCATGAGAATAAAATAAAAGAATACATACCTATAAAAAATAGGATTATAAAAACATGATACATCACACACAAAATTAAAAAAATATAGGTTTCATATATGGAAATAATTATTAGCCATGTGAAAACAATCCTTTACAAAATGATCCTTAAAAACTTGGTGCAGTCAAAATAGAACATATAACTCTTATAATAAATATTATGAATGGAATGAACTACCATGTATAATACACTAATCTCATTGGATAAAAATATAACTATTTGTGTCCATCCAAATATCCAATGCATTGGAATATTATATCAATCTAAACTATCATCATGAGCTATATTATTCCCATTGATTATTACAAATAACATTAAAGAACAATAATATAATCATAATAAATGAAATCATAAATTATTGAATATAAAATTAAAATTTTTATTTTCTTATCTTGATTTACCCAAAAAAACAAAATGAATTCAATGAAAATTTCATTGAAAAACTAACAATCTATCCGGAAAAAATTATAATGATGGTATCATTATAACATGCACCATGTGAAGAATAAGTAAAATGAAGGGTTGTTTTCATTGTTTCATAAAAATATCATTATAAAGGAAGATTAAAATAAAACAATAATAATCATTTAAAGAAATTTTAATAATATCCTTAACATTTAATAATATACAGTATTTTCAAACTTTTGTAAACATAGTTAAAATTGAGATGTATAGAAAAAAATTAAAAAATTTTCTTTTAAAACCATTTTATATAAGGTAAAATATAATGTAAAATAATGTTTTGAGAAAATTTAAGTTTAAGAAACCAAATTATTCAAACAATATTAGAAAACATTGATATTGAAGAATAAATATTTTTTTTCTTAAAGAGGGGAAATTGATGGAACCTAGACCGCCCAGTGGGGGGTGATTAATCTAGGTGTCAAAATTTTGTTTTCAATAATATATGTTATTTAAAATTTAATAGGAACTGGTTTAAAACTATATAATGGATATGTGATATAATTAAATCATTCACATGCATAAGTACATCCTTGCACATTTATATGGTTCACCGCTGATGGATGCATCCAAAGAGATTACACACATTAGTTTTTGGTCATACCTAATTCCACTAATCTTCACTAGAAGTGGATTACAAATATTTTTTCACAGTCACTCTGTCCCAGGCACAATTCATAAATGTTCAAGGATAGCTAACTTCTTCCCTCGTGTCACATAGGTAGACTCCCCCTAGATATATTCCTTGAAATGACATTCCCCCAGTTTATCAAATTCAATGTCACTTCAATATATAGTCATGAAAGTCGTTCTCCTTGTTCAGCATGAAAAACTTCTTGCATTGAATTCCAAAATTGATGCTCTTTTATATTCTCTTTTCAACTATAGTTTACTTATTGAATTCTCTAAAACATCATATTCTTTTTTCTAGAATCAAAAACCCCCTTTATGATATTTCTACTTATGTGAACTATCCCTGATTCTATGTACTATCTCTAATCTATGGATCCTGCATGCTTCTCATACCCTAACTACTCCATGTTACATGCATGTTCTTTATACATAGAATTCTCCACATATCGTGCCTGCTCCTTGTACCATCCCTCTTCTACGAAATGTTCCTTCTCCATGCACTGCGCCTACTCCGCATATTACGCCTGCTCTACATACTATGACTATGTGTACCGTCTTTGCATTCCACACCTTTGGGTACCGCCTTCACATACTATCTTCATGTTCAGCCTCTGTGTACCCTTTAATTCCTTCGTGGACTTCTTCTTCAAATTTGGAAAATAATTTCATCTCTCGCATACCATTTTTTCCTACAGAAACTCTATACCACAGACTAATCCTTCTAATTTTTAAAACCAATTTCCCTTTCTCAATACCACTTCATCTTATTCATAATATCTAATGCGTAACACATTCGAACTTTGATGATTTCTCCCGCAGTGATGATATTTTCTTATCGAATTATCTCTCTCAAAATGATGGGATTATCACTACTTATATAGGAAAATAAGTCCACAAATTTTGTAAATCCATTTTACCCAGATTTTCAATGTTTTAAAAACATCACTGTATACTAAACTCAATCCACGTACTATAAGCCTCCACCATGTACCATTAACCTTTTGCATATCATAAGCATGCCAATACACGTACGACATCTCCTCTGCCAATGACTATACATCTTGCATTCCAAAACACCCTACACTGAAAATGATTTTCATTCCGCATACCACACACCTTGACCCCAAACCATCATTTGAAACCATTTTCGTTTCGGCGCACCACTCCACGTATCGTTTCTGTTACCAGGTACGCGACTATGAACCATTCCCAGAACATGGTATGTGTCCTTGTTCGGAGGTTTTCATTTCCTTTCCTTTTCCAATTTCATTTTCCATTTTGAATATCATTCAATCCAATGCAGAAGACATTCCATTGACAAAAAAATCATATTTTTTTGTCCAAAAAATTGGAAAAACGTTGTAAATCAGCACCACCATAAATATCTGCTTCGAAACGAACACCAATTCTTCTTCATTGTGATCAGGATTCTTCATCAGTCTTCAAATTTCATCACGAACTCCTTCCACCGCGATATATATTATTTTAACAATCTGTTTCTACATTATTAGATTCTATATGGAATGTACTGCAACTTCTTTACTTCCCTATATTCCATCAACATCAGTCTTTCAAGTCAACACTGAATGTCTTGGGCATCATCTTCATATCTTTCTATGATCATTATTAAATCTTAAAATCTCACCATGATCCATCATGAAATAATGCATGTCTCTTCATGTAGGCTCTTTCATAATCTTCATAGAATTGTACGATCATTATTAAATGTTAAAATCTCCACATGATCCCTCATGTAATAATTACTATCCTTTCAAGTAGTATCTTTCATGGACTCTTTGAACAATGAGATGTTTCAAGATCACTTTATAACTTTAATCCCTTCAACACTCTTTGAGATAGTGTCATTGTTGCAGACAATGTATCTCCTTTTCTACATATAATTTGTACTTATGATCAGTTCATAAATCATCTAAATTAAATTCTCCATCAACATTGGAGTTCCTCTTCATCTCATTCATTTATACCTATATTGAAAAATATTGACTATAAATACAATCTTCATTCAAGAATATGGTTCCAACAGAAATAAGTTCTTTTTTTCTTAAAATCATTTTATGAGCCATTTATTGAACCAAGGAGTGAAATATTTTAATTAAATGTAATAAATACAACAATATCAAGATGAAAAATTGGTTTTGTCAAATATGGGTCAAATTATTTCATTAATGTAAAATGAAGCATAAATATTCTTGATTAAATTCATATTGAGATATAAACACTTTATCATAATGGAAAATTTTGAATAATTTTTCCATTAAGGAATCAGATGAATGTAATCATTATATATCATGAACATCATGAGATTCCGGATATATAATGAAAAAATGGAAGTATATTAAAATCATAATGGAATATATTTTTATAACACAAATGTGTGTCATAATGAAAGAAAATTTGAGATGAGTAACCCTTATAAAGATCATATCATTGAATTGATCATTAATAATTAGAGTTATTATGTGTAACAAATATATATCCATAGAAATATTTAAATACAAATATATAAAAAAAATTCAAGAATAATAGTGTCATAATATAATCAAGGAGGTAGAAGTATAGACCAATGAATATTAATTGTGTTATGAAACCTCTTACAGGTTTAGTAACATCCAAGTTATAACCTATTTGATTAAGTAACATAAATTATAACTTAAAATATTCTAAATTATAAATTAATATTTATATAACATTTAGATAATTTTTATATAATGACTTTTAAAAGAAATTTTGTGTATAATAATAAAATATTCCTCAATGGAGGGAAATTGAGATAAAATACCTTACCTCAAGTGCAGACAATCCATGCATGTATTTTAAATCATATATAATAAATTTATATCAACTATTTAATTATTCAAGAATTTTATATCGGTTAATTAAATTTTCATAAAATTATTTTTAAATTTACTAAAATGAAATCATTTATTACATAATCTGTTCTATCCTCATTGGGTGTTTTGAGGACGCTTGGTTCATAAAATCAAAATTAATTCTATAATTTTACCATGGTCAAAAGTATATTTTTTACATAATATCCCAAATATAAAAAATGAAATAATTATCACTTCTATTCATTAATTATACTTCTAAAATAATCCATTTTACATAGTCATGGAAAATGAATTATTTTACAATCATTGGGAATGTAGGTGGTACGTACGTGTGAGTAAAATTTACATTTTTAAATAAAGATGAGAAAATGAATTTAAGTATTATTTTATAATTAAATAATTATTATTATAACATAATTATAATATTATCCCATGTAAAACTTCATAAAAACCATGCACATGATATATTGATGAAAAAATAATCACATTGCTTTGTAGAGGTGTTAATTCACACGTACACACGAAATACATTATCAATTTCCATTGGGTGGAAGGGTAAGAAAATATTGGATAAATAATCATAAAAAATAATCAATATTTAATTTATATAATATATATATACATTAAATACCTAAATATAAAAGATATTCTATAATTATATGTAAAATGATTTTTATTTCGGTTCTTGAGGTGATAGTCCACAATACAAGAAAACAGTTGTTTCATTTTTCATTTTATGTAAGAGGAGATGAATATATTTTTTATGAACATAATAAAATATCAATAAATGTAATTTAATTATGTTATTGTTTCATCATGGTTTTTGTATATTTTAAGGAGTTATAAGAATAAATAAAATGGAAATTATCGATTAAGAGTTATACCACTTCTTCAGACAACCTATCCAGTTTTATTCCTAAAACCATAAAATATTGCTTTTCATATTAAAATAAGAATATATTATATGGTTATGGATTTCAATAAAAAAAATCATTAGAATTTTTTGAATAAAATGTTTCTTAAAGTGTGCGGAGGATTAGAGTGGTGGTGTCCTTTTATTTGTGAGGTGTAGGGAAATTTTTGAAATACATGAAATATTATAATATAATATATGCATTTCCCATTTAAAAATGTTCTAAAATAATTAATAAAAAATATAAGTAGTATATGGTATTATATAATAATATAGTAAATTCTTTATTGGTTTATATATAATTTTATATCTTATATGTCGAATTACTTTTTGTTATCCTGTTTTACCATAACCACAATAACAACAATTTCAATATTATTGGGTTATTTATATAATGTTATGTTAAAAATTGGATCATAAATAGAGAGTGGATTATATTTATATCCATTTATTATAATAATTTTATTACCAAATTTTATTATATTTTTTAAATAATTTAATAAAATATATTTAACATAATATAATACTATTGTCATTTTAAGACCTATTCATATAATTTGACTTAAAAAAGCTATAATGGAATAAAAAATATTTAATTTCAATAGAAGTAACAAATTTGTATTAACTTTAAAAATATAGTTATTCAAAAATTAATGAATGAGGTATTATTATTTTTACGTCATTTACTTTATCTGTCTATTATTTTCACAAGAACTATGTTGGTGTTGCCTGAGAATTGACGATTATTATTTCGTCCCAAAAAAGTGTGAATAAATAATAATTATAAAATTAATTTACATTTTCCAAAAATAATCAAAAATTATCATTCATAATTTTATTATTCATATGTTAACATATAATAGATATTTAAATGCTATAAATTGATATTTGGACTTTTTCTTTAATTAAAATAAGATATGTCATTTTCAAAGGAAAATAGCACAAAAATTTCAAAAAATTGAATAAATGATTATTTTGGTTTAAAATCAGTCATCCCATATATCAAAGTAAAGTGTTGTGTTTTTTTATCCATTAAAATATTATTTTTATCATTAATTTCTATATTTACCCTTTCTGATGTGATAAATGTTTGCTACAGTTACTACTGAAAAAGGCCAATAATAAACGGGTTGTATCTACAATATTTAAAACTCATTATCACAAATATAGTATAAATTTTATAAAATTCAATTCCTGAATGTGAAGAATGTAATTTTAATATAAAACATCAAAATGTGGTGAAAACCGATTTTATAAAAAATTCCTAAAATCTACAAAAATGTTTTTATACGAAATTCATGTATAATAATGATTCATATAAAAAATATTGAATTATTTTTAATAAAAATGAACAAATTAAATTTTAAATCTAACATAATATATATTACTCAACTTTGTAAATATTTTAAATGAAAATGAATTTTTCAATAAAAATCATTATATTTTTAATATTTATTTAGAAATCAAACATTCTGAAATATTCTTAAAAATTAATCATTATGTAATTTTGCAATTATGAATTAAAAATTTAATTTATTTTTTTCACAATAAAATTGTATATTTTTTAAATCAAAATTTTATGTTAATCCATTTAAGGAATTAAAACACAATTTTGTTAATATAACACCTTTTCAAATTTTCTAAAAACATAACAATTATTCTTATGATAGACATAAATATAAAAAATATAATCAATGAATATTAATAATAAATGAAAATATTTTTCTTTATAATATCTAGGTTTTTATTTTAACAACACTTTATAAAAAGATAAAATTAATCAATACATATTAATCGCCAAAAAATGTCATTGAAATACCCAACTTTTTGGGAATTGAAGGTTATTATCATCTATTTGATTATAAAATTTATCATCATTAATAAACTATGATAGTGTTAAACAAATGGGTACTTTATTATAATGTAGTGAAGAATTTTAGTTAACATTATAAATATTATGTCCTACATTACTTTATCCCCAATTCTTGTCATTTTAGAACATGGGAAATGATGTTTGGTGTACTCTGACGCATATGGATCTGAATCAGTGGTGTTCTAATGAACTTATATTATTTTATAACCTTTGGATTATGAATTTTTATAGATCATGAAATAAACTATCCAACCCATGATATGGAATCAGATATGGTTATTCATGCTTTGAAAACATGGAATTATTATCTCTTGAGAGATAACCTCACCATATTCACAGAACATAAAAACATAAAACACATCCTTTTGAAAAGGGCATTGAAAATTATAATATTTAAATGGATTAAATATATATATATATTTCCATGTTTTACTTGGTTTATACTATAGGAAATGCAAATTCTATGGCTGATTCCTTAATATATAATTCAAATAATAAATTTGTTAGAGAAGTTTGTGATTTGGGGAAATTGAGGAGTTTGATTACTAATATGAATTTGGATTACATTGAGTATAATTAAATCTGAACAATATATATAGTGACATTTATACATAATATTAATGATTTGGTCAAGGATTATCAAATGTTGGATCTTTATTTCCATACCATTACATTAAAACATAATGGGGTGGTGACCATTGATAGAAAGAAAAAAGATTTAAATTTGGTGTTTCGTTTTCATTATCAAATAATCATTATTCCATTTTGTAAAGAATATTTTCTTTGTGGTTTTCACCATTATAAGTGGGTGATTCATCCAGAAATACAATAGCTGTACACAGATATAATGATCCATTTCAAGTGTTGAATTATGAAACAAATTTGGTTTATTGTGTGACAAAATTCATCACAAACCAATAAGTCAATCAATTGTAATCATCAAAAACCACTAAAATATAGTCAAGTTTATCTATAATTGTGTGAAAGTAATATAAAATAGTTGTGATATTTTTTTAGGGGTTTACCAAGTACTATTTTTAAGTAGAATTCAATATGAGTGATTGTAGACCTCAAAAGTCATCCCACCTTATTCATATTTTAAAATCCAATATGAGGGACGACTTAAAATCGATCTATTTTCAAAAACAAGTATAATTCTATGAAATAGACATTTTGATCGTATCTAGAAAATATAATTAATTTACCACCCAATCCTTGAAAAGTACAAATTATTTTCATTGAAAAATGTTCAGATCATTTTATGTGAATATATACATTGAACATCTATGAATATTATATATTTCAATATTTACTCCATATATTTCATTCCAGAAAACATTTAATGAAAAACACGCTACATCTAATCTGAAGAGCATACTTTTTGTTTGTTTTTAAATTTATTATAAATAATTATATTAATATGTCTTGAAAAATAATTGATTGGAAGTTCATTTATGTTTTTGATCATGCTTATGGGGGTGGTGTTTCTTGGAGAATTGAAATTTTTTTATTTAATTCCATTGGATTACATGTTCGAAAAAGTATCCATGTAAGCAAGATGGTAGATTAACTAGTCCACATTGGTTAAAAAAATGTGCTAATGTGGTTCACATTTTCAACAGAAATAAAAATGGGAATGATACATCCAATGGTATTTATAATTGGATGATGTTTGAGGAAGTTGAAATAAAGGTCTTCAAATATTACATTGCTTCTTGAGGAGTTCTATGAATTTCATGAAGATATTTATTTAAATAAGAGAATTTAGAGGCGATGTATAAAATGGAGGATGTATATATTTTATACATGATGAATATTATGATGATGGATTTTATGATATAATTATAATAACTATTAAATAAAGTCTAATGACGAGGGGATTTATTAGAAAATATTTTTACATCTAACTAGCTAGGTGTAAGATCCAAGTGTAGCCACTATTGAGGTGGACAATAGGGTGGACAGAATCCAGCCAGTATGGTTGAATAGAGGGGAAAGTAATGTTCCCATAGTTAACATAGAGTATAGTAGTGGATTCACCTTTTAGGGTTGAAGGGTGTAGGTGTATATGTCATGGGTCGGTGTTGGTGGATGATCAAGAATAATCCTCATTACTTTCATATTCTGAGTTAACAATATTAATAGTAATAAATGTGACTCCCCAACTAAATGAATTATCTAGGTTGGAAATGATACATATGGGGTATTATTCATGCATCTAAATAGTTATGTAAATAAAATCATACATTTGATCATGTTTAACTAGACTATCTGATCACAATCATGCATCTTCCTTATCTTATGTCACCCCTACATAAATTGTGTGATGTAATTCCAGGCCCTCAGCATTTTCCATTGGTGTTGAATATATCTGGTAGCTATCCAAGATCATATAAATGGCATGAATTTTCATATATGCAATCGTTTCTTAGAATGAAAATATCTAATTGAAGAATAAGCTACCAGCACAAAATTATTGATCAAATAAAAGAAAAATTTCAAGAATCTATGAAATAAAAGTATCTTCAAATTATTATTTCATGCTAGTGGGAATATCACAACAAGGAGAATATGATCATGAATGATGTGGTTCCCTTGTTTTCAGTTTCATGAAATAATGAAACCCCCATTCTTGGGAATATTTTGAATGATGGGATATCTGGATATATAATATCATCATTGAGAATACAAAAATAAAATAAAATCTAAGACAGAGCATTGGAGAAACATGAGTGCTCACGCATCTATAAAAACTGATGGATATTATGGGTTGATGATACTAGATAAAAAATGATCTCCCATTTTTACGAGAAAAATGCAGTATCTAAGAAGCCTCATTCATCCACAAGAATGAATTGAAGTCCCATTAGAAATTTTTCTTATGTGAGGGAAAGACATATGTGAACTCTCTTGCATCAATTAATGGACCTTCAATGCACTAGGAATCATGATGTAGAAAAAGATTCATGCTCACAATTTTTGTAGAATGAGCCACATACTTACTAAAAAATGTGAAGGAAATTTATGTGACCCTTCTATTAAATGAATAAGAATGATTAGTGATCCATTTATCTTTCAAAATGAAATACCCAAACACCTTTCTTTTTCATTGAAAATTCAATATATTATATGAATAAGGAACCACTTTATGTGTGTTTACACATTGATATTGGAACCGCAAAGCAATATTACTTTCCAAAATTTGTTATGTGATTAGTTTGTGCAATGAATAAGTGAATCTTCATTATCTTACATGAAGATGGTATAAATTTATAGTCATTTTTTAGAGAGAGAATATAGTAACACCAAGTATATAGTGCATGAATTTTCATGAATGAATTATTTTAATTCATAACCATTATGTTTCTATACATCATATAAAAGTTGTTCCAAATGTGTTAATAGATAAAATAAGTCGAAGTGAATAGATTCCACAAACTTAAATAAATCTTGTACTTGTGAAAAGAATAAATTTTACCAAATTCGAACTGATTCAACATTATCTGATTATATTATTATTCGACATTGAGTACCTAAATTGTAATTAATTATATAATATTTACAACCGAAGATAAAAAAAAGAGAGAAAAGATGATTGATATAATATTTTTCAATTATTATTCTGTACTATGTTTTTTTAGTTTATGAGTCCACATTAATATTGATATTATTCTTACTAAAAAAGTATAAATAGATACTGGCATTATTTCTGTATTTCTAATACATCCCCCCGATTACTTTGAATTAGTAGCAACTTTTCAATTGATTGATTGTGAAGAAGTAGAATAGATTAATTATAGTTTAGTGTAGAGGTCTTCTGATACACCATAGATCACATCGAAATGAAAATTATTACATAAAACATCCTGGTATTAAAATAATAATATATCATTGTACCTATTTTATCCATTAGATTGAGCTCAAGGAATTCCCCATGCTCATTCTTTTCATTATAATAAAAAACAAGTTGTGTTTGGGTTTAATAATAGCAATTGTACATCAAGGAGATAGTTATCCACACTAGAGGCTAACCTAATAAAACACATTGTTTACACTTTTATTTTCATTATAATGATCATTATTTCTATGAACATGTTAATAAAAAAAGGGAACCATTCACTTAATATGTTACATGCGTATAAAATTGGGATAAGAATTCAAAGTGGTTTAAAGTCACCTCCACCCCAATTCACCCCCAGTTAGTGTGGATATCCATAAATTGACATTAATAATTTGAATCCAATCCACAAGTCACATTCTTTATTGGATTATCTTACTTAATTTTTAATAAATATTTGATATATATATTCTAAATTCAGAAGTGACGTAAGACCAGAAAGTGGTGTATCTACAGCTAATTAAAACTCACTCTCAGACCAGATTTTGAAGAATAGAAGAATGAAATAATGGATAATAATGAACGATGTCATCATGGGAATAGAGTATGATGAATTATTTTCCTAATTCAGTAATTCTATGAAAATATTCATACATATAAGTTGAAGAACATGTAGATTATTCTACTAAAATTTTGATAGAAAATAGTTCTACCACATATGTTGATGATGAGGTAAAAAATATGTTTTGAAAATTACAAATATAAGAAACAATGACAAATAGTGAAGATAATTCCTCAAAAAAAATGATTGTATCGAATTGAAGAAAAACATGCAATATAATATCACTTATCTCGATAAATAATATAATATTAAAGATATTTCATTCACACAAAAGTTTATGACATTGTTTTTTCTGAATAAGTGTTTCAATCTTAGAAGTGAAATAATCAATGAGGTTGAAGTATCATGATACCAAGTAGAGAACTGTCAGTTTGAAGTTGTCGTAAAAACATTGAATCTATAAAGTGGTTGAAGATAAGATTTATTCATTATAAAAAAATCATTCCATTCATTAAAAAACCATAATAACATCATTGATTTAATGAATTCTCACCATGAAACAAAAGAAAATATAATCAAAGAGTTTAACAATTTTACTCATTATAAGTTTATGATGAATTATTATGAATATTTGAAGATAAAAAAATATGAAGATATATTTTGAATAGTATAGGAAGAAAAATTCAAAAAAATTATGAAATTTTAAGAACATGGATCCAAACTGCGGAGTATTGAAAGTGTTTGAGCCGAGTCTTCACAATTATATGAAAGAAGGGTAGTTACATAAAATGTAGCATCCAAACAAACCTATAAAGAGGATTCATATACTAAAGTAACAATATTTTTTTGAAATAATAGATTTAAAAAATCTAATGAAAAAAATTAGGATGTATCTTAGATTAAATTACCATTAGTCGTTGATAATATTTGTTTTTCTAATTATCACACAATTTATAGTCCTTATTAAAAGTCAAAACATGTAAGAAATTGGAAGGAAGAAACATGTTGAAGTGACTTAAACAAAATCTATTGGTATGAAAAATAATAAAATAAGGAAAGTTTCCCTTAAATAATCAAATAAAATTAATGAAAAATAATCTACATATAGCTCATTCTGGATAGATTATAATAAAAAAGAAAATATCATGATTTTTAATCAATTATTGGTGGTATAATATATTTGGAAACATGGGAACTAATTGTTATTATAATATGACAATATAATAATATAAAAGGATTCTTACAAAAAGGGTATTAAATATGTGATAAATCAATGTCCACAAAATAAAGGGAAGTGTCTTCTAATTATAAAGATATTGGAAAATTTTAAAATTATTTATGGTATATTCAATATAATTTTTCATATGAAGAGTCATACGAGAAAAATTCAGTCATGAATGAATATAAAAAAATCCAATTAAAATACCTTATAAAAAAATCTTGAATATACAATTTCATATGGAAGGAAACATGACATAATATTTACTTAGAAAATTCCCAATATTTTTACAAAACAAATTCATGTTAACATAGGGTGAATATTATATGAATGATGATGCTAAAAAAACAAAAGACAATAAAATAGGATCTATATCAAAAACAACAATATGTTTATTATTGGGAGGAATATTTCACACCATAGATCATTATAACCAGGTCATGTATATCATAATGAAAAAAAATAATTCATAATAAAAAAACAAAATTACCAGTCCAAGAACAATATAAATGAACTCAAGTGGGAGGAAAACCACTTATGAATTCATGTGGTTCTAATAATATTTTCTTTCATATTCCAAATTATAAATAATAAAATAAACTACCTAATATTGATATAGAAAACTAAATATAAGGGGGATTTCAGAATGTTGAATCTAATGAAAAGAAGAATACTCTACATGATTGAATCAATTTTCATGAGAGGTTTACATAAATTTATAACTATAAAATATGATAAGCACTATGTGGATTGTGATATAATGATGGAATATATAATATAGTTATTCATATATATATATATGTCCTCATAATAAATTTGGAAAAAATTGGAAAGTATAAAGTAGTGAAAATTTAATGATGGCCAGTGGCGAAATCATTGTTCCACTCAAAGATATGAAAAAATAAAGCGGATATTCCATTATTTCAAAGGATTCTAATAAGGTTATTAATTAATCATTAAGTGTTAACCCTTATCAAAATGTGAAAAGAAAAGGGTTTCATGGTTGAGAGAAAATTATCATTCTCGTTTCACTCACTGTGAAATATAGGACAACCACTTTATTCCAATAAACATTTTGTTTGTACATTATATAGGGAATTTAAGGCTCTTCACATACTAAGGGGAAAACTAAGTATAAAGAAATATATTTTTATATTTGTATGCTAGTAAATTCCATCCTAGAATTATGTAGGTAACCATCCATGTTTGATATATTATGTGATATCTTTGATATTATCTATTGAAAAATAATAAAAGATAATCCTTGATGATGATGACGAATCTATTATTGTCGGTCAATTAATTTGAACTCATCATCATGGATGTGATCCCAAAAATTGACACTGAAATCAATTCATATTCTAAAAAACAAATGATATCAAGATAAATCATTATGAATTTAATATTGAGATATTTCTTTGAGGGGGGGGGGAATAAAATTGTTCCCATAATCTTATATAGTATCCAATATCTGACATCTTTGAATGGTAATTGTTCAATTTTTTTTAATAAGTAATATGTACTTGCTCTCTAATCCCTATTGAAAAAATTGAATTAAAGACATGGGATTAAAGTGGATAAATTAAAAACGAATCAAGGAAATGAATAAAATAATTTTATAATAGATTCAAAACTTATTTCATAAAGGTAAAAATCCAAAAATAGTAGGAATTTTTTATTCTCTTTGTTTATATTAGTGTAGGATTTCTGTTAGAATGTTTCTTGAGAATCTTTTCTAACATGTTATATCAAAAAAATTCCCACACACATTATATCAATTGGTATCATACAATTATAATCAAAATACAAATAATTGAACAATAATTTATATTTGATGAATGTTATGGTATGCTAGATGGTATCATATTATAATTTGACAATGAATTTTTTTAAAATAATCCCCCATTTTTCTACACAAGGTTATCATTATAGGAATAAATTGGTATAATTTTTAAACATTTGATTGGCGATAAATTATATCATTATATGTCAATTGCTGTTAATTTGTAATCAATAAGGGGGGAGAGGAAAATGAAAAAATGTAAAGGTTAAAGTAGAAGTAAAATAAATAAGTTATATATGATAATTAGATGAACATATTGAAATTTTTTTTTTCAATATTTAAAATCAATAAATAGGGGTATATTGAAGATCCAAGTTTTTGTTTAAATGATATTTTTTTAAAAAAATAATTACAATATTTTTTGAAGAATATAATCTTGTAAGATCAATTATGTTTTAAAGTATGTTATTTAAGGTGATGATTCATGGACAATTATTATGGATTCATTTAATAGAATTTGATGTCATGATTGAGAAATTATCTATATAATTATTTGGATTGATGAATTATCCCTTGTGTATACAACAACATGTTCTATTATACTTCATTTTTTTACCACAATGAATCTTTGGAATGATCCAGCCATTTTTATCTTTTTAGTGGTTGAATTATGGGTATGTTTAAATTAATTACATGAAAGAAATTATTATTTCATAATAAGTTATATGACTTTCATGAAAATATTTATTTTAATAAGTGAATTTTATGTCCATTAATAAGAGATAATAAAAATTTGTAATAGGAATGTTGAATATTTATATAAAGTTATTTAATTGGGAATTGGAATACATTGTATTTAATAACTAGTTGTGGGGTGTTTATTAATAAAATACTCTCATCAAAATATCTAACTGCATGAACCATGTGCAGCCATGGGTGAGGTGGGAACTAGGTTTAAAAAATATTGCAAGAACGGTAGCATAGAGGAGTTATTATATTGAGTAGAGTACATGGAGCGTAGTGGGGGCACTACCGTTCAGGGAGGTATAATGGGGAGAATCATGAAAGGGTTTGTACCCATGGATGACCTGGAGTAGACACTATTACTCATATCTACTAAGAAGAAAACATAGTATTCTAAAATGTTCTCCACAACCAAATGAAATTTCGATATGGGATGGGAAACTAATAGCGTACTATATCTACATCGAGAAAATATTAAACGAACAATAGTCATTTAATGATGTTGACCTAGAACATCCGATCACTATTACATGTATTATTCAACCTTTGGCACCAATTTATTGACGGCATGAGTTAGTTTCAGGCCCTCATTCTTTTTCATTGGTGTTAACCAACTATGACATCCATCCATGATTGAATTAATGTAAAATCTATCATACATGCAAGATTATATTTTCCTAAAAATATAAATTTGAAGAATAAGGTATTGTCTTATCATTCTTGACCAAATGAATGAATGATTTTGAGTGTCTAATAAATAAATGAAGATTTTAATTTTTATCACATGCATATTGGATTATATCTGTAAAGAAAATTTTATTGATAAATAAGTGTCATTATGAGTTTTGGAATCACAGAATCGGGAAAACTGTAATTGTTGAAATATTTTTATTTTTAGGATCTTTTTTGATTAAATTTATACATTGTTTGGGGAAAATCATATTATAAAGGGTTGGGAAAAGATGAATAAATCGAGGAACAAGTGCCTCATCCTGGTTTGTCAGGACTCTTAAGTCCATCTAGGAGACCTGGGATCAAATCCAGGTAGAGGCACAATTTCTGGGGGGTATTGTAGCAGTACTGTAGTATGTACTATAACATTACATTATTGGGAACTATACAGTACTGTAACATGTACTATTTTAGGTGCAGTAGTAGGCACTATTTGGAACTGTAGCAGTCACGAATTTTCCCCCATTGGGGCCTTCGGGCCACCGATTTGGTCCTCGAATCCGTAAAGGCCTTCTGGCCACCAAAGCCTTCGGGCTAGTAAGGCCTTCCGTCTACCTCAAAGACCTCGTGCCACCTTAATTACAGATGAAAACATAGATCCTACAAGGAACATGCTCAATAAAATGATGAGCAAGGAGGTTTCACCTTAGCAGAATCTTCACAGATTACAAGAATGAGAGGTTATATCACCTGCCTTCAAGACAAGCTTCTGCATGCATGGGATAGCCTATTCGAACAGCCCAGCGAAGGTGCAGAGTTGATTTCACGATCAAGATGCTATGGAGGAGCAGTTCCAAGTAGTTAGTATAGGATTTATGTAATGTTTGAAGCCTATAGGTAATGAATTCCTCTAAGGCCTACGGGCCATGTAACACTTACGCCTACAGGAATTGTAATGGTTCCACCTCCCCCATGAAAAGTGGATTATCAAAATCAATAAAAAATGAGGGACATAGAGACATTAAAGGATAAATAAAAAGATTAGTTACTTATCTATAAATACCTAGAGACAATGTGAGATGATTCTGTTGGTGACCTTCTTATATAGAATCATTGAATACATGTAGGAGTTGATCATATTAAATTTGTTTTCCCAAACTAAAACCATATAATAAAGAATAGTGAAGTGATTATTTGAGGACAAACATAAAGAGACAACATGTTGGTAACCTATCTAGTGTTATTATCTTATTAGAAATGATTTTCCTGATCACTCTTTTGTATTGGATTTTTGAAAAACTGAGCATCGTGGTATTCAAAATAGATTAAATAAAGGTTTCATGGTCAATATTAGGGTGGAGTTGGATTATAATAAAAAATAAATTTTGGGATATATTTATAGAATTGGTAGAATAGTGGTGAAAAATGAACAAATTTATATTTTTCCAACTAATTAAATATACATAAACAAGAATTTACTCATTGTTCTGTGTATTTTCTAAACCCTAAGTGTATGAAACATTTGTTCTAGGATGAAAGAATCAAAACCTATTGGTTTTGGCTTTCTCTAATCCAATTTGGTTATGGATTATATGTTTTGGACCCTGAATGGTCTTCGTAGTTTCAAAAGGATGGAATTGAAATTTTTTATTAACCATATTATTATCCATAGGTTTACCTTGTTTTGATAAATAAATTTATAAATTTTAAATACACCCCCAGTCTTGGCCTATGATCCTAAGAGGATTATCTATGTATGATGTAATTAATTAATAATAGGGAATTATATTGTACAATCGACATAAAAGTAAATGATTAAAACTACTAAAATCCTAAATTGAAATCATTTGAATGAAAAAATAATAATAACATGATGGAAAAAATATTACATAACATAATGGAAATTTAATTTTCATGGTAAAAGATATTGGATTTAATCATTGGAAGAGAAAACCAGAAATGAACATGTTTCGAAATCAAAATTGTTAAAAATGGAATAACAGAAACAATAACAGAATGAAATAAAAACTGACGGGAATGAAAAAAATGAATGATATAGAGAAGAATATAAAAAATTAGTTTTGAGACTCAATCATTCTTTCATGGTAGGGTTTTTGGATATATATATATATATATATATATAGCGACTGATTAGATCACAATGTGCAATGAATTCACATAATGATCAATATTTAAATGATCGCTACATCAAATATTTCTCAGAATGAAATTGATTTTAACATAACGTAAATAATATGTTCAATATCCTCTAAATATGTTGGATCAATGGATTTTAGGTATTTTTGGGTTGATTAAAATTATGTTTTCCAACTTTTCACTTTGTCTGCTAAACTCCCATCATGTATCTTTATCCGGATTGAAATTTTAGACTTTCACAATGTTTATTATTTTTTCATGTCTTTTTTTTGATTCAATCCTAGTACTTCATATTAATGAGTGGGCCAATTTCTCACATTTGATCTACTCGAGGAGAAAACATCATGTACTTTCGATTTGTGATGACTACTCTTAATTTTTTTTGATTTTTTATAATGTCTTCCTTTTAATATAGAGTTAGTAATTTAGGTGAAAACACACTAAATACTAGTGTATTTTCAAATAAAGAATGATTAAACAATAAATAAATGTATCTAAAAGATGTATATAAATTCGGAATATAAATTCCCCCACAAATGAATAATTACATGTCCTTAATAAAAATGAATTTCAATATAGTTTTAAAATCAATTTTTTATATAGAATCATTCATTACAACCATGAAAATAAAACAAAGTATAAGTGAAAGAAATTCCCCTTGATTCAATCATGTATTGAAAATCAGTCTTTCCACTTATTCAAGTTCTTTTTTTAGATTCATTATTCATTTAATTATAATTTCATAACTATTCCATAGAATTTATACCAATTTTTCAATTTACCTCAAAATTAATTTTCTCTCAACACCCAAGGTAAAGTAAATTTTATATATTATCATACCCTTAATACATGTTCATCCCAATATTCTCATATTTTTAATAACATCACCAATTTGAAAAGAAAAGTACCAAATTAATAATTAGGTGTTATGTAATAAGGTCCAAATATCTCTGACGATGGGTATAGGTAAAAAGATAATAAAAAAATTTGAAAAGAGGGAAATCACTAATGTATAATGCATGATAATCATATATAGTGTAATGATGAAACTACCCCAAAGTAAAATGTTCTTGTGCCCCTAAACAGCTCAATGTAGGTCTA
This sequence comes from Viscum album, assembly GCA_963277665.1. Classification (NCBI taxonomy): domain Eukaryota; kingdom Viridiplantae; phylum Streptophyta; class Magnoliopsida; order Santalales; family Viscaceae; genus Viscum; species Viscum album. The sequence goes on from OY728137.1 coordinate 1,065,758,602, forward strand.
TAAATATGTCAAAAAACAAAGGATGTTCCTTTTTCAATTTTATTGTTTTCAATTTATATATTTTGTAAAAATAATATTTAGTCCAAATCCTACATCATTCATTTAATTACAAATGATCTATAATAAGAATCATTGGTATGTTAATGGTTATTTTTTTACATTCATAATACAAACCCCATTTATATTATATATATAGATATTTATTTGGGAATATGGTATAAATTAAAATGTAAAAATTATTTAAAAACCACATCATATCAGTCTAGTTAAAATATCACCGTATTACTTCTTAGTAATTGACACTCTGTGTATGGAATAAATTCCAAATCCCCCATAGTTTTTGAAACTAAAATCATAATTATTACTATGAATTATGTAAGGTGGTATAGAAGACTTGAAATGGATCTATACAAGAAACATTATTCATGGATACTATTGGTAAAAGAGGAAGAAATGTGTACGTGGATGGCAAGATAATTATCTAAAAAAAATTCCACGATCATCTTAATAATGTATTTGTTCAATAATAGCCTCAATAAGATTCCAATTCATGTTTTGATATGTTTTCTTACAAAAACTATCTCTCAATAAATATTTTTTGAAAATAATACGTCAATTAAGGTCTAGAACCATTATATAAATTGGAGTTTATAAAATAATTGGGAATCACTCTGGTCATAGTATCCATGAATAAATCAACCAGATGACATTTTTGTTATCTATAATTCTGAATAAAATTACTCAATTCAAAAATCATGCTATAGATATAAACATAAATAAAATATTCATTTCACAAATATGAAACTAAATGTTGTATTTTATTTATAAGGGAAAAGTGATTTTAATGGTTAAATCATGATTTAAAGGAAAACGATCAAAAAGAATAGTGAAAATAAAAAATAATATAAGTGTATTAATAATTAATCTCAAGATTGACTCCCACTCACATAAAATGCTACAGTGTTCACACTTTTCTGGAATGTGATGACGTAGAGGTTGGATGTTTCGAATATTTAAAAACAAAATGAAAATGTATGATTATTAATTAAAGAATCGATATATCCCTATAAATAAATTCCTGATATGAAGAATCTTGTTGGATTCTGTTTCTAAATTATGATAACTAGAAAACATTTATATACAAAATAACTAAATTAAATAAAACATTAATTCATAGGGGCCATCTAATATGTAGTAAGTAAAATGGGCTGGTGCACATAGTCATTATCAAGGGAACTCATCTAAGATAGATGTTGGAATCGGAAAAAATGATGTTTGGTTGATTATCAAATTGAAACTGCTGGAAAAGTAAAAATAAGGTCCAAATTACATAATGAAAAATAAAAACAAAAATATATGGTTTTTATCCACTGTAGAATATACTATGACACTATCATATAGACAAATGGATAACAAATCATTTATGTTTTCCATTAACTCTTATGTCATCTTCCTCTTATATTAACTATTAGAAGTGTCATCGAGCTCATAAAGAATTTTTTCGGGATTAGACACCTCATAAATATTTCACCCAAAATGATCATGTAGGAGTAGAAAATTTCATTCGAATCTGGTAAGATCCTCTTAATGAGTATGGATATGGTGGTATAGATCCTCATGCTCTATATATATCTCAGAAAGTTGTTAATACATGTCATGTAGAAGTCTTTAATGTGGACTAATGAATTCATAAATGACTACAGTTGATTCATCAGATCTAGGCATGTATAAATAAATGTAGAAGTAAAATGAAAATACAATGTCCATGCAAGTAAGTAAAAATTGTATCTCATCAATATAAATTTAAAAGTATACATCAAGGAATATGAGATATAATTGGAATAAAAAAGGTATAAAAATAGGCAGCCAAATATAATAAAAAATGGTATGTGATAGAGACAAAACTAGTCAGTATAGGCATTATCAACAGTCTCTCCAATAGATTCCCTCTCTTAAACACTAGAGGTCTAGATCAGATATGCTAATTTTATCTCTTCTATAGAGGTGCGAGGGGGATAATTAACCACTATAGTCGGTGTAATGAGAGGTTTTGATCTATAATAAGGTCATACACATGATAGTTGATCGACTAGAGGAACATAGAAGGATGATTATAGGGAGGGGCCCTGGCTCATTGGGCTTGCTAAAAAATATACTCCTACTGGAAGACATGATGTGTGAGATCTGCAGGGAGGTTTAAAGGGGTGGAATTTGTGGTGTTATTTTCATTAGGGGAATGGTATACAAATGAGTAGTGGGTTGTTATATTCTATGGATATTTGTATAGTGGTGTTGGTAAATAGGGATGGCTTAGTGAATTGGATATAGTGGCATGGGGAAATTTGGTTTTTATTCTATAGAATGAACTAGTGAATATAATAGATGTTACATGTTTTATATGGGAAAGTTATAGTGGTGGTAGGTGGTGAATATTTGGTGGAACGGGATGCTCATACTATAAATGAAAATGAAAATAGGGAAGGGGTGCAACCAGGGGTGGCGATCAGGTCAGTAGGGGTAGGGGGATCATGTGCGAGAGGCCAGGTAGGGTGAGATGGGGCCTCATGACCATCATCTATGTACTGGGGTTGAGACATGTATTTCCCCTAAAGTTTTATAGAAACCCCTTCTAATGGAGGATGAAGAGATTAATGGACTCTTTTATCCTATAAGTGAAATGATTCTAAGCTGTGTTGATGCCACCAAGATGAAAAACAGTGTGTGTGATGAAACTTCCTCCGAATGTGAGTACCTCGGGCTCGTCATTCCCAGTTCAGATATAAAATCATGAACTGGTGGGCCATGTTTATAGAATTTTCACCCATCGAAGAGACCACGATCATCACCTCAATCTGACTGAATTTCCCATGGGCATTTAATCTCACCATCTAGGCATGAGCAAGCACTCCGGGAGGAATCAGTATGGTGACCCCTGAATCTAGGTGATCATTGTCATGTGTGAATCATTAATTATGACCACATTTTCCTGAAATATAATAATTATTAGATTTTTAATATTTTTAATATCATATTTAAGACCCCAAATTATCACGATTTGAACATTGGTGATTTGAAATGAGTATTTTAATAAAATGGAACAAATTAGGGGGTGATTTTAAAGACGGATTTAAAAATAAATTCACATAAATAAAATTTTTAATATCATATAAATAAAGGTGGTGTTTTAATTATTAGAGGAGAATGTGTTCATTTCAAGGTCACTAGACATCTTGGTTAGTTCATTGTTCTAAAAAATATACATGGTTTAATTGAATTCATTGGTTGAGGTCACCAATATCCTGATTCCTCTATTGTCTCATAAAACGGTGCATAAAGTCCCAACCATTGACCCAAAAATCATGTTATTAAGGTTCCAACATCAAGAATATAGTGAGTTATTGAAAATAATATTGATATCTCATTCACCTATGAGTGAAAGATGATTCTTGTCTTTTCTAATGAAAACCACCATATATTTCCAATTATATCTCAACCCAATCGGTATTATAGTGGAAAATGTATCACTTTAATATACCAATGAAAAAACTCATTGATGAATCATGTTAAGATAATAATTATGTGAAATATTTCACAAATAAATTACAAAAAACCAATATAATAAAAAACTTGGAAACTCCCTCACAAAGTGTATGTAACTCCTACAAAAGGACTATCCTCTATTTAGTTTTTCCATATATAGGAGGAGGAGGACCACGTAGAACATCAACTTCATCGATGGACACCCTATGATGAAAGAGTTATACATAACACCTAGAATGATAATATAACTCTATTGGGTCTCTAAAATGGTATATATTCTCCCCTTAGTTGATCTTAATAATGGGATTCCCATATTTCGAATTTATAAGAAAATTTGATGGTGGTTTTTGACACCTAGATCTAGATATACTAATTTTCCCATGGTTTTCGGTGGGTAGAAATCCATATATTTATTTTCAAAAAACAAAAATTTATTTATAATAATATTTACTATATCATTTTCAATTTAGGACACTATTCAATGAATATATTTATACATGTATTCAAAATAATGAACTAAATTGTTGACTTTAAGAAGATTCAATTTCTTGAATATACTAGTTTGGATTGACACCTTTATATATTAATTTGGTTTTGGAATATTCATAACATTTTATCCCACTAATTTTGATATATCTCACAAAAATTTCATCCCAATTGGATGAAAAGATAATTTGAAGTGTGTGATTTAATCTACATGTGTCGTTGGAATCATACAATGTTTTTCCCATTTTCTGTTTAACTCATCTCTAACCTTCCGAATCACCTCCTCCAACAATCTAATTTTGAAAACAAGTAAATTTTACCTTATTAACATTGAAAATTTATCTCACAAAATGAAATATGAAGGGAAATTTGTTATTATATTGGTAACATTCAATTAAAAAATTTAATATAGTGGTTTAAGGGTGAAATAAGAAATTTAATTGTGATGAGATATCACCACCCCACATTAAATTTTTAACTCATGGGAGAAGTCACATTTCCAAAAAATATTCAATAATATATTTCCCTATTCGTTATTATTTAACTATATACTAATATTTAATTCATTATTATGAGGTTATCAAATAAAAAACCACACCAAGGAGTTATTGTCAATGATCACAGAAAAAAAGGTCTCATAAATTATATCAGAATGAAATTCAAGGATACTTGTGATACTTTTCGTATAATGGAATTTACAAGTCAACCATGCCAATTACTCTTCATGTGTTTCTGTCAACCATTTAATTCTATTAATTTTAATATCTATCCAGTAAATATAGGTTATTTTATTTTTTTACATTGCTTATTCATTTTGATGTACCTTTCTGACATTCCTTAAAAACATTCAGTACCCAGTCACTTAATCATTCTCATAATTCAATCCATAATAACTCAACATATATATACCAATATTATTTAAATTTCATCACCCCCTCATTATTTTTTTTTGTTATTTCTATTATTTTGGAGCATACAATAGTCGAATAACAGGTACAAACATGTCGGTCAATCTAGTATAGTAAAAAAAATGATGAGACATGGAATAAATGTATTGAAAACTAATGTTGGAAAGATGATAAATACTAATAGAAAATATAGTACAATATATAATGTAGGAAATATTCCCTCCTCCATATTCAATGCAATGTGGTGCGGATATTTTAAGTTACACTATGAATAGATAAACTAATCACATAAAGGGTATCAATCATCTAAAAGGTTTTATAGTGTTATAACCATTTATATAAAAAACTAATTTAGAAAAACAACACATTAAAATTAAATTATTAGTAAAAATTACATTCGCTTGGTGAATAATTTTTTTTACTAGCGGTAAAAAACATGAATTAAGGAAATTAATCATGCATTTTTAGTAATTTATTTTATTATATTGTAATCAGAAATGAGTATTTGCAAAAACAAACTCTAAGGTAAAAATAATATCCACCAAGGTTAAACTAGAAAATAAGAAAGACGATGATAATACTACTGAAAATACTAATTAACTCGTCAATTTATGCACCCCCATACACACATAGTGTTTCTAGTGTCTTTAGTGTATTAAAAGAGAATGATGTTAAGAATGAAACAACCTTATGTGTTTCACCTATATAATTCTTATTGAAGGTGGATTTTTTATACATGGGACACTGAAATGGTCTCATGAAATTACATCCTCCATTTTTTGATTAAAAACAATGATTTTTTTAGTTTTATTTATTTTGATCATGTACGACACCAAACAGATTGAAATTAAAAAACTTTCGGGGCAAAACCAAAGGAAATGAAGATATCATCGGTATAACGTTATCCTATCATTATAATGTTGGAGCGTCTTCCCCATGTAAAATTAAAGATGAATAATGAGGTAGTCAATGGAATCCTTGGTTCTCTCTCTATATATCTCTGAGTTCTAATATGAGTCACATTGAATTTCCTCCAACTCCTAAATCTATAGCTTCATATGCTTACCTCCATCATAGAGGTTCATATTACAGTATTTGACAAACCAATATTCATGGTGCTCTTCCTCCAAATAGATGTGTAATGCCTTTCCAAGCACTATCCTATATGGTGAAATTATGATTTGGGATTTAAAATCTGTAGGGTATTCCCATAGTTCATCATCACATTAAAAACTCTAATCATTCCGACTAAATTATACAATTATTTATAATATTTTCTGAAGTTACCTATTTGATATTTTTCATTTATGTCATTTTGGGGTGAAATGAAATATATAAATTATTTAAAAATATGTACTTATAGAGGAATTTTTTTTCATGATTCGATTATAGAAATGTGAAACTGGATAAGTAATAATTAATCTTTTTAAACTAAACATGCTAAAATTTTGAAATCACACAAAATATTCAACCACTGAATATTCATTTCTTATTTTAGTTATTTCTTCCACTAATATTGATACACAGTCAATAAACAATAATATTTAAATAGAAAAAAATTAATTTGGAAAATGCCCCATGACGTTAATGCACCATTCATTGAAGATCTAACAAATATCATGGGGTTTTTTAGAGTTGCATTCCTCTAAGGAATATTCCTAGTGAATCAAAATAATGTGCATGGATTTGAAAACAAATGGGAATATTTGTAAAATTTGGCCAATAAATTATTATGTTACGTACCATCCAATCTGTTCATTGAGGGATAATGTGTCCCTCACAAGCCATATTGTGGTAGAAGTTGAAAATAAATGTGAACTCATGGTCACATATACACTAATGAACAACGTGTTCACAAAAAACTCTAAAAAATCCTAGGTCATTACAAATGTACGATCGGGAATCATTCTTAAGCATTTGTGATTTTAGAGTTGTAACATTTGTGTAAATCAAAGATTCTTTCGAATAATTGAAAATGTCCACATATAAGGGATAATGTCCAATACATCAAAAAGGTGTTCATGAGGGAATAATTCTCTAATAGAGAGGGATAAGTGAACATAGTGGTCCAATGTTGGGGAGATCACACATATATATGTATATATATTCTTCCATGCTATTTTATTATTTTTTATTCATAATTTATATATTAAATCTCAAATGTAGGAGAATATAAGGAATTATACATAGTTTAGGTTACAATTTCGTGATGAGATACAATATGGATACATTGTTTGAGAATACAATTATCATGGAACCTAAAAGTTAGGAGTTTAATTTATTTAAGGAAAACAAAACTAAAAGGAATTATTTTTCAGTTGTGGTGTAGTTTTCCTTGGTAGGGTCTAGTGTAACTCAATAATAGGCCATGAAATATAGATCTCAATAGTCTTATTATGATGACCATTCCCCAAATTTATAGTTACATGAATCACATGTGATCTTAAATGGTAATTATCAATTATGTGGTTGTATTACCGAGACTGATGTGAGACTCCATATTAATTATCTAAAAGAGTAATCTAGGTATTTATCAAAATAATTATTTTTATATATAGACTAAGATGGAGAGGGGGAGTGAATTCATAATAAATTCATGAACGAAATGATAATATAATCTAACATGACATAAGGAATACCGCATGCACCGAACAGTTTTTTGGGAATTATTGGAAATAAATGATTTCAAATTTTGATTTATCTACTTTGATTCCCTCCACAAAAATGACATTCCCATATTCTATATATTTTTTCGATATACAACATAATTAATCATAATTTAATACTAGATTATATTAAATACTTTATCATAGGAACAACCCAAGACTAATCTTACACTCACCAAAAGATGATCCATGGACACTTAAATAATAAATGCTAATATCCCTATAATTATCATGGTAATGTAAAAAATTTCTAACCATGCATCACTGTATAGTTCCTAAAGAATTTAACATATGAAATGACATCTACCTATTTCAAAATGTGAAAAATGGGAAAGTAAAGGATTCCTTTTCATGATCCTCTCGAACAGTATTTTTTTGATTGTATCTAGAATATCCATCATGAATGCAGCGGTGTGAAATCGTTTATAGAAGCACAGGAATCTGGTTAATGAATTGAAATAGGAAATATTATTTCCATTTATTATGGTTTATTCTATGATAATCTATACAAACTCACCATATATTCTACAAACAGGTTGGAATGAATTATTTTGTGTGTTTTTTATATGAAAAACATTCATAAGATCTACCAGCATTGGATTGACCCGTTGGGTGTCATGGATGGTTTAAATGATTCATGAAGTACATATTTTAGTTACATCATTTTTTTAATGATATAAGAGGTTTCTTCAGGAATAATTGTACATACATCATGGTTTTAGCCTCATTTGTTTAATAATATAGGATTTGTGAAAATTGAGGGGCTTATAATTAGAATATCAGCATGTATCCTTATCAATGAATTCATATAATCTCTAAAAAGGATAGGAAAACATAATTCATTATATGGAGTGAGTGAACTATAAATGAGGACTAAAATCATGTTTCCATTATTAATATATTAATATTTATAGTATAGAGGTAGTGGTAAAATTTCTATGTTGGGGGGATTTTGTGTTGAAAAAAGTTACTTTGAATGTAATTGGTCAACAATATCAAATAACAACATAATGTTAGAAACCCATGATAAAAATATTATTTTAAAACTTGATATGTATCATCAATTGTCATTAGAACCACAATGATCAAGACATTATTGATAAAAACAAACTATTTACACTTTCAAGGGAAACACATCACATTATGGGTCAATGAGATAATGTTGTTTGTGTGTGTCATTTGAGAGAAAATCCATAAAAAATTAGGAATAGTGGAGATCCTTTTCAATAGGGTGATTCAAATAATCAAGGATATTACAAATTGAATTATATCCCCGAAACTGCATGGAAAAATCACCATTGGGAATTGTGATTATCATCATTTCCTTTTCAAGTGAAGGATGTCAATTTTTGAGAGGAGCATATACATGGGTCTAGTTATCTTCCATTTCTATAATGTAGAACCCTATAAGGTAGATTACAATCCTTACAAACATGAGGATGTCCTCTATCACTACTATTGTGGGATTTTTCTCTAGTTATAACGTTTCAAGATGATTCATATAGGTTTAGTCTGTCTCTATTGTATAGAAGTATACAATGAAAAAGGAATTACATTTAAAAGGATATCTAACTCAAGAATATATTCAAAAAATAAAGTATCTTATATGGTGTAAGGTATCATAAAACTGACTAGATCCTTGCATTCGATTGGAATTCATAGTTGTATCAAGGCTAAGAAAATCCCCCCAAGGATGAGCCACCCATCCCCCTTTAGTCACAGTCTATGGGAGAATTTTTTTCAGAAATTTGGAACAACAAGGAATTTGGTTAATTGTATCCAATTGAAGAAATTTAACTATTAGTATTTTAAAATTTCAAATTAAATATTTATCAATTACATTATTTAATATTTTATTGAATTTTATAGTCTTTGAGTAAAATGATTTGGAATAAATTTTTTATGGGAATCCTCATTAATAAATTTTTAACTATTTTCATTTTTATTTTTTTTACTTAAATTGATTAATGGTAGAGAAATAGTGTTTTTAGTATGAGTACCTAAGTAATATTTGAACAATAGAAGGAGAAATTTCATTTCCACTATGAAGTGTGATATCTAATAAAATACCTTTGTCTTTTGGATTGGAAACGGGTTGTGGTGGTCGTTCTTTAGACCCTTAACATTGTATCTTACCCACCAAGTTGGGGAGGTTTTCTAATTGAGTTGATAGGTCTTCTATCGATGAATGGGTGTTTTTTCAAACTGTAGGACATTTTCAACCATTTTTTTATTATTTCCTCATATATGGGCTCCCTTTTTGATGAGTGTAAGGAACAAATCCCTCAAGGTATCATTGAAGCATTTTTTAGGTGGTTGTGTTTCTTGACAATGTGGACATTTGTGTTGTTATTGATGAAATAGAAAACCATGACATACAAATTTTTTGACAAAGGGGATTTCATGGTGGCATGTTGAGTTAAAGGGATATAGTTAATGATCCTTGTTTGATTCAAGCATGTCGATAAAGGAATGGATGATCTGGAGGTGGTACAAAAAGACTAGATACATGGTGGCGCCGTTTTCCAGTGTTTGCCAAATATTTGGGCTTGAAAATCAACAAATTAAGAAATGTGGTTTCTGGAAAAGGGAATTGCGCCCCTTGTACATGAAGGCTTGGAAACATGTGTTCCATATGTTTTTCAAGATTATAGCATCAAAATATGTAAAAGGGATAAGGGTCTCACATGTTTTGGGTTTGGTCGCGCAAGTGATTTGAAAAGCGTTTTTGGAAAAGGGACTAGCACTTTGATTTATTGGAAGCTTGGGAACATGGGCACCTATTTTTTTTTCAACATCAGAACATTAAAATATGGAAAAGGGAGAAGGGTTCCCACATTTAGATGTTGATCGCACAAGTGAATTGTAGGGGCAGAGACTTATGCGATGAAACATGCACACCGAGGGGAGAATTGTGTGCCCTCACGCAGGGTGTCCAAATGCCTATGAATATAGGACCTCCTCATTCTGTATGAGCTCAAAACTTGGAGAAAATCAGAGCTCCCAACACGTATGAGTGGTGGTCGCGCATGTGGTGTGTGGTCGTTCAAGTATATGTTCTGTTCTGGTTGTATGTTGTGCACCGGTTGTTAGTTGCACTTGAAAATCATTTTTGGAGTAAAAGGAGGTGTGTCGCGCAAGTTTGGAGTTGAAGAAGGTTGTGTCGCACAAGTGGATGAGGTGGACTTACGTGCCCATTTTGACTTGCATGCAGAATAATTGCACACTATCTTGGGACTTGCGCGCCAGGCTTGGAGAAGAGTGCCATGTGTTTTTGGAGCACGTCTATCTTTTCAGGGCTGCGCAGAAGTTGGAAGTTTTCCCAATACCTTCAGTGCAAAGAGAAATTCATCTACGGGTGAAAGTTGATCTTCAACAGGGCATCTACATACAAAATAGGATGCATTAATTAGTGATAATTAATAGACCTACAAGTTTGTAAATTGTGAGAGGATTCCTTCCAGAGCAGTGAGCAAAGGAAGATGAAGAAGGTGATCCTCTCCACCAGCAATGAGCCAGAGAGAGAGAAACAGGGAGTGACCCTTGGGAAAGAAGTGATCTGACCCTAAACTTTGTAAAGGTAGTGAGCCTGGGAATATGAGTGATTTAACCCGAAAATTGTAAACAGTAGTGTGCTTTTAGTGGATTTGGTATATCGGCACATTTCTGGTGTATGCTTCTTGGACATTGCCCATTGAGGGTGAACCATGTAAAAATACTTGTGTCCTGTGCAGTATTTACGTTCTATTTATATTGATTAACGGGAAGGACAGATAAGAGTGTTTTTTATAATAGAGAAACAAGATCATAACGAGCTTTAATTTTAATTTTTTTCATACCCTGATTCACCCCCCCCCCTCAGGGTATTCAGCCTTTTAAACATAATAATGAGACTATTGGAAAGGAATTTTTTTGTATTTGAGGATTTTTGGGTGGTGGCTATATTTTACTACCCAAACCATTGCCATTACTGGATTATGGAGGTTGTTTATATTTCTATCTTTCCAATATTCTTGGTTATCCTTTTATCCATAGTTGAATGGATAATATGCTTATTTACAAACAATTTTGTTATATTGGTGACCTTGTATTATTTCCTCACAACTCTATGAAATTTTCTTTATTTAGAAATTTTGTCAAAATAGTGGGTCTTGGTGGAACATATACCACAACGAATTGGAATAGGAGGTTGGGATTTCCCTTGAGAATGTTCATGTACTCTGAGCAAGATATTTAACTCTTCAAACCTCATATTCACCTTATCTCTTTTTTTGGAACATCTCACCACATTTAAACATTAAATGGGTTTCCCATACCATTACCCAAATTGTTGTATGGTTTTTGAAATGTTATCAATTAGGGCACTTGAAGTTATATGGGTATTTTCCACTTGGGAGGCACCTATAGTATCATCAATCATGTTACAATCAATTGTAATCAGACCTTCAAAAATTAATTATATTAAAATTTTTTATATTATTAGATGTTGTATAATACATGAGAATAAGATTATAAATTGTTCTCAGTATTCAAAAATCATTCCACTTGTGATTATATGATTCCAAAAAATTAATTCCATATAGTTTTATTTTGAGTAGATGGAAATTATTTTTTAAGATAAATGTGTTTCATGTCAACCCCACCTCAAATTGTGGTGTTATCATATTATATCCAATCTTTTTTGGTGTCATATAAGGTTATTGGTAATTAAATAAGCTAAACAAATATTTCATCCAAATCAGTAGGTTATCATGTTGAACATATATTGTTGAGTTCATTTAAGTTCTTAATTGGGTATTCTCTATCTGGTCCTTAAAATTTAGGTAATAAATGAATGTGTCTGAATTGAATTTCAATATAAGGTGTTTCTACATGAAATTTAATTTATACTGGCTTGATCATTAAATCTATAGTAGTAAATTGTGTTAATGTATTGTTATTTTAATCCATATTATGAATGTTTATTTTTGAACTGATGCTCGTAGCAGACCATGAGGAAGGATCAAGATGATTGTTGATGTTTTTTTGAATCCTCAGTCAACGTATGGTTCGATTCTTTAGGGTGTCAATAATGAAACATCCAATTTAGTTATTGTTCAAAAGGATTTTGTGCCTCTTATGAAGATCATATTATTCACATAGACTAAATAAAATATTTTAAAGAAACAAAAAGATTTAATGATGAAATGAACCACACAAATACTTAAAAATTACACAATGATTTTATAAACAGCAAAAACCATAAACCAATACACTATCTGGAAATTAGGAAAACAATTTTTTACGTTTTCATGACATGTAAAATTGATTATAATATTAATATTTACTTATATAATAGGTTAGACAGTATATTTTCTTTCAAGGATCATTATAGGGTTAAAATTCATTATTTTTACTATAGAATAAAACAATGGGTTGGTTTGGAAATCAGTTTTTAAAATGAAATGATTTAATAAATTTACTGAATAGTGGATAAAAAAGGTTGTGTTTTTAGAATAATTGGAGAATGAGGTAATTTCAGCTTCACTACACATCTTGTTTAGTACATCATTTTAACGAGTATAAATAGTTTAATAGAATCTTTTTTTAGGGCAGTTAATATCATGATTCGCATCGTTCCCCTTAACAAAATTCATAAATATAAAACCCTTGAAAATTATCATTTTTTAGGTTTTGAACTCAATCATAGAGTTAGTGATACGAAAGCATACTGATATACCATTTATGTGTGATATAAATCAGATTCTTGTATTGTCCAATCAAAACAACCAAATATTCCCACATGAATCTCAACCGAATGATTATTGGAGTGAAAAATGTATCAGGTTATTATTCCAATGAAAAGCATTCAGTGAAGAATAATGTTAAGATAAAACATAAGAGATATATTTAATACAAAAATTATACAAAGCTAGTATATTAACTAATTTCATAACTTCCCCTCTAATTTTGTATAGCTCTCTCAGAATAACCATCCACTTTTTAGCTGAAAATCGATAAGTGAAAAAGGATTGGGTGAAAATACATCTTTATCCTTAATCCCCCTATGATGAAAGGGGTCTCTTGAACCTATCATATTAAGAGGGGACGGCAATGTGTATCAAAATTGATAAATATTTTCCCTCTTTTCGACCATAGATATGGATTTCACAATGTTCCAATATATAAGAAAAGGGGAAGGTGGTTTTTGGGCACCAATATTTCAATATTGCAATTGGATCATGGTTTTGGTTTCATTGAAACCATTATCATGCTTTGAACAAAACAAAAAACTCATTTACCTACCAATTCACTAGATCCATGCATGTTTTGGATTCCATTTAATTTATATTATGGAGACTACTTCTAGAATACGAAACCTATATTTTAACATTGTGTAGATTCTTTTTCAAGGACATAGCAGTTCAGTTGGTCACCAGTACTGATGAATTAGAATTGGATGACATCAGAAAAATTTTATCTCATAAAATTTTGGATCATATCACAAAATTATAAGTCAATTGTATGTTTATATTATCTTTTGTGTATATTTTAGTCTACTTGTGTGCTTGGAATCATGCATAGTTTAACCCATTTTCTTTAAATGTTTCTATGCCCCCCCCCCCCCAATTACATCCCCCAACAATAAAATTACAATTACACATAAAATTTACCCTATAAATAGTGATTAAAAATAATGAATTGATTCAAATGTGAAGTGAAATTTTCTAATATACATTCAATTTTTTGTAAAAAAACATGTTTAATAAATTTTTGTAAGGCCTAAATAGAATAGTGTATTATGATGTGATCAAAATTTCCTTTGGTCTTGGGAAATAAGTGGCCAATAACCTACCACACCCCCATTCATTTCTCTAGTCACATGACATTATATTATAAGATGCAAAGAACTCTATGGTGTAGATACCAAATCTAATTCCAAAATATTCGAGGGTAAGCCCCCATGGTTGGACAACTAGATGAAATGTGATGTGTGACAACTTGAGCTCTGAAGTGGCCAGGAACTCAATAAAAAGCTCTTGATTAGTCTCCTTATGAATATCAATGATGCTAAAAAGGTGTATCTTGAATTGGATATTGAGGAACTCATCATTCACATGAATATAGTTTAGCACAGCTAGGTCCAACATCTTGTTGGACCTCATCCTCTTTACCCAAAGATAAACCAAATGAATCTGATGCCTAGGGGATGAAAAGTGGGGGAATGGGTGACGGTGTGGATATGGGGTGGGACCCTAATATAATATATATGAGGACTATGACTCCTCAGGTGCTGAGGGTGTAGTATAATATGATGAAAAAGAAAACGGGTTAGGATCTCTGGGTGGTGGTTTTGGATAACGGTCAATTCATATGGGTGTAAGAGGGTCATTGTCTTGTTGGGTGGTATTCATGAACATTCTAGTGTGAGATATTGTTGATAGAAGATGGTGATTCGGTGGAAACTAAGAAAGAGTGGAAAGGAGGATAGGACGGTGGTCAAAGACGATTGAGGATGAGTGACTAGAGGTTAGGGGAGAAGGTTGTGGGGTAGGGGAGGCATACTTTTGGGGGTGGGGTGGGGGTGTATCAGCCATAAAATTAGAGATACCAATTATTAAAACAATCTAAAGGATTCCACATTGGTTACTAGGAACATAATACATAATGTGGAAAACTCATGATATTCATTTTTTTTAGCCTAACACATTCATGGAATGTATTAATTTTACATGATGTGATTTTTTTTATATTTTTTTCAAAAATAAAATTAAAATTTTAAAGACATTTAAAAGAAAACCTATAAATTATCTCTAGCAGTACTGAACATCCATAAACTCTACTCTAACCTATTAAACGTATAATCTGATTCCGCTTAATTGTTTCATTGTTTATTTTTATGACTATAAATACATCCATTTATATGAATATACAGGTAATGATACACCATTCATGTCCTGTTTATTGAATGCTGAGGGTATGAATGGTGTGATGACATTTCCCGTCAGAGGTGTAGAGTAATTCACATCCTTATGATCATTGTTTCAATTTTCATCAAGAGGTAGTTTGTTTCTACATCCTTAGTACTCATATAATAAAAATTATTATCGATTGTAAAAATGGATATGAAATAAAATGACTCATTTATTTTCATAATATATTTTTCTAAATCAAAAAAATGTTTTCCTCACTATCTATGAATATTATCCATTCAAAGTTTTCACTAATCAATACCTTCCTAGTGGAAAGAAATAGTCTCCCTTGATTCATGGGAACATCACCTTCATCATAGATATCTTTGATAGGGAAATAAATTGGAAATATTAGTTCTTCGACATGTACTATGATTTCCTCGAGCTCTCTATTAGTCTAATTGACTGAGTGGTTGAAACGTTGGTGTTCCAATATTATTGGTTTTAATTAATCAAACCCCTGTTTTATGAAAACACTCATAAGAGTAAGATTAACACTTGTTCCAATACTATAGAAGTATTTTTCAAAAGGTCATGTACCTATAGTTCAATGTATTGATAAAATTTTTGGGTCTCGTATATTGGGAGGGTTATTCCACTAAACAATTGAATAGAATTATTTATTTATGGAGGTGAATCCTAAGTCTCCATATCTATTTTTTTTCTAAATAGTGTCGTTCAAAAACCTATCATAAGAAATCATTTTCTCAATAAATTATTTAAATAAAATGTTGATTATTTATTGTTAAAACATCTCTAATTTTTTTTATTACCTAGATCATTTGGCATGTATCGTCCTCTTTTTGAAGGGTAGAAGAGTTATGTATGGTGAAAATTCCACATATACATCGTCCTTTTAAGGATAGTCACATATGAGAGCTTTTCAGCTAGCTCTACTTCTTGATCTTTTTCATTACCAACATTATTTGTGCTATCATATCCATAATGGCTGATTATTGAAACACTTTTTTCACGTTCTTATATTTTTTTTCTCCACCTTAGAATGTATAATAAAATAAAAACATCTTTCAAGTTCCAATAACTATATACTTGGCCTCCCCTCATTGATGAGTCTTGGGGTTATTGGGATAAGTACCTGTTAATCGATCTAATATAGTCATTGAGATTTATCCCATAGAGTGTTCAAGGTTTCTGAGGGATTCCATTTAATTATACGTTTCAGCCTCTTGGGTTTTCATCCTATGATCTTTAATTTTTCCAAATGTGGTTAGAAGGTTCTCAAGGTTTGATTTAATTTTTTAGGATATGTTTTACATTATATTAAAGCCTATTGAAATATTATTGTTTAGTATGAGGAAACTAATGAGAAACGGGAGACGGATTTTGAGATTTTTGGAACGGTCAAAGAGATGGAATTATCTATAGGTACCCATGTTGTGGCTAATTTTTGGATGATGGTTGACCAATCCTCTATAAAAAATAAACTCTATAATGTTTTTGTAGGTACTGATATGACCTCAGTATATAGTATAGTTGTAGATACTATTGGTCTAGTTGGAACTACTAATTTGGTTGATTATAATTAATATAATTACAATACTGGATTTGAGGCTCCACTATTAATACCCAAAAGTCTTGATATAACTATGAGAATCCACACATTTCATAATATTGTACCTCTATAACTGGGGAATGAGGGTGTGGAGGTTATGTAGGTAGCTGAAAGGAGTATATTTTTTTAAGGTAATCAACATGGGTTATGAGGGTGGTGTTCTCTTCCACCTAATGGATTCTGTGATAGGGTGATCTTTGATCACTATTATATAGACTAAAATTATGTGAAATCTATTCTAACAATGCTCAACTAAAATATAGTGTATTTAGAATGAGTCTTCCATAAATATTTTCATCTAACAATGTCTGGGTAGTAGTTGGGAGTCGTTGATGAGTTTTTTTAATTAAATCCATACATTTTCTCTTTGATGTTGGAATTTATGAGTATGTTTCTTGAAACGATCTCGGGCCTCCCAGGAAAATTCACTATATACCTAAATTGAATTTTGAATCTCATCTCTTAGATTTTAATCATAGATCAGTGGAAAGTATTTATATAGAAACGTATTTTGTTGGTTATCCCAAGTCGTGAAGGGATCCGAAGTATTAATTTGGAGCTAATTATTATCATTATAATGTATGTATAATGGGAAGAATTTTAGTCTAATGGTTTTAGAAGATATACCAGAGTTTCAAAATGTGTATCAATGTTCTTGAAAATTTGGGATGTTCTCATGATTATATTTTCATTTTAGTCTAACAAACTACCCAATATTCTATTTCATATTAATGAGTCCATTTTTTATCTTGAATTAGTGTACTATATTTGGAGGGTACACAAATCTAGGAACACCGCCACTAATTGAAGGAAAATTGTAATCCATGACAGTGTGATTGTGATGAACTGGTTTCTCTCCATGATGTTAAATGGGTGCATATTAATGGATATTATGTTGAGGAAACCCATGATCATTGATTTCATCCAATGTAATGTTTTTATTTACAAAAATAAATTTATTGATATCATTATCAAAAGGAAACATTTATCGAGTGTCCTTGCTCCTCGAATGAGTACAAAATCCCTGGCGAATTATCTTAGGTTTGTACCATAGGTCTCTATGAATAAGAACAATTGTCCATATAAATGGAACAAAAATATGAATGGAAGACTGAGAATTGATGAATATGTGAAATCATGGATCAAATTAAATTAATTTTCTCAAATTATACTCACCTACTAAAGAGTATTAATGTGTATTCTGGGGTCGAACCCACCATGATTGCTTCCCAGAAATATAAATAGATCTAAGATCATATTAGAAAGATTCCTCTTGGTCACTCTATAGTTTCGTTTTTCTAGGAAGTATATATTTCTGTATATTAAATAGATTAATTGAATAATACGTTGCCAATTTTAGGGTATATGAAGAAAATAATCCTAAATCATTCATGGTATAGACTAATGTCATAGGCTGAAAATCATTGGAGAGGTCACAAATTGATAATTTCCTAACCAGTTGGATCAACCTAACTGGAATGTAATCCTTTTTTGATAGATAGTGGAAAACATAAGTTAAATAATCCTAGATTCCATGTAGAATGAATTTCATGCTACTACTCATTGCCTTATCAAATCCAATTAGATCATAGATCTTTCGTTATTCACCTATGATGGTTTTGGTAGTTATAATGGATATTAATTGAAAATATTTATTAACATAATTAATATCCGTAGGGTTAACAAGTTTTTATATATAAATTCATTTGATTTTAATCCACACATAACCTTATACATATTATACATGTAGAATGAATTGAATTAATGAAGGGAAATAGATGTAATAATAGACATAAAAAATAAAGGATTACAAATAATGAAATCCTTATTTGAAATAATCAAAAATATATCAAATAATATCCAAAATGAAGAATTAATGAAGCATAGAGTGGAATTGTATGTTTCATGGAAAAAGTGATTGGATTGAGGCTTCAGAACCACAAACAAAAAAGAGCACATATCAGAAATGAAAGCGGAAATAATGGAGTGATAAAAAACTATAAAAATAAAAAGATATAGATAGGGATGATAATGGTAATGAAATTTAGAATACTTATAAAAAGTACATTCATGTTTTCTTCCTTCTTTTTCATCAGGGTCAATGATTATTTATAGACCCTGAGTGGTTCATGACGTCTAACAGATTCACGGTATGAAAACAATTTAAATGATTTATTCATTCAATCTTTCTTACTGTGTTATTTATTCCCTAACCAAGTATATTAGATAAATAATATTCTCCAAAGATCATGGATTTATGGATTTCATAGATTTTATTGTTGACGAAAAGTAGTTTTTTGAACATTCTATATAATGTACTATCCATACATGATATATCGATATCATGTTTAAAATTAGTCTATCAAAACATAAATTATGGATTCACATAATGTACTCAGTTAACTCCATATAGTTTTGATTCAATATTTGGACATCTGCTCATGGGAAGTATATTCAAGGAGTACACATCATGAACTATAGAATCACGATGTGTAATGTTGCTTTTTTTGATTTTTCAGAGTTATATCATTTGAGTTTGGAGTTCATAATTCCTATAAAAACATATTAATATCAAGTGAATTATCAAATGAATCAACATTAAACATTAAATAAATATATCCAAATGATATATATGAATTCATATTATCATCTATAAAAATTTTGTGATATCAAATTTTCAAGAACAATAGAGAAAAGGAAAAGAACATTGCTTCCACTAGCATTAAGGAGAGTCCCATGATCTATTTACCTACATTAAAAAAGAGTTATATTCTCTCTCTTTAGTGAATTATAGAACCCATGAACCATTGGGTATCACAAGGATGAAAAATATATTTTAATTCCTTTCAAGAAAAAATAACCACATATTTACTTTAACACATGAAGTAAAATTACCCCACTTGTCTATTATGAGAAGAAGAATGACCTGTGAGCCATTCGGTTTTTTGAATGACAGACCCTCAATCCTTTTCCTAGTAAAATAACATTCAACATACTATAAAAATAAAGAACCGGTCTCGATGTATTTGCAAGAAGATAGAGTAACTATAATGACATCTTGTATTCATGAATATATTCACTGATTTGTTTGCACGAAGAAGAATATAATAAATTTACACATTCATAAATATAATAGATAGTGAAAATCATATTCACATGAAAGAAAATAGTGACACAATGTATAAATTTAAAGCATATGCATGTATTAAGTACATTCGTTAATAATAATTATGATTTGGTAATTCATGCACATGTTTTTTTCAAGTTTGAATGTATAATATAAGATTAAGGGAAAAGATAACATGCACTAAAATAAATGTATCACTTAAATAATGAATAAGTTCCACAATACTAAATCCAATAATATATTCAGTGATAAAATTTTTCTGTGACATTGAAAAATCATCATAGCAATTCAATATATTATATTTAATTTTCAAGATCATGAAAAGTAGAAATTTTAATCATGATATTTATTTTTTGTTATTATTTGGGTTAAATAATATTGATTTTAGTGGTCCATGGTGATATTGATATTATTTTTACTAAATAATAATATAATTCATCCAACTTCATTGCTATACTTCTGACACAACCCTCTGATTTTTGTGAATAATGCAGACATTTTATTTCAATATTATGAGGAAGATGATTGGATTAATTGGACTATTATGAAGAATAATTGGGTACACTATTGATCACATTAAAATAGGATGGTTGACATCATTCATATTGTGTTTCAAATAATAATCGTTATTTTTACCATGTTTGTGCAAGGATAAGAAGTTCATGAAAATACCATTTCCCATGAATTTCATGTGGGATAGTAACAACTATACATCAAGGGTGTAATTATCTAAACTAGTGTAAAACCTTGGAAATATTCTAGTTCCCTTTATGCTTTACATTATTATGTGCCTACATTCTAGGTATAGGTGAAGAAGAAAATAGAACCATTCATTAAATAAATGAGAGAGTTATAAGAAAATTATAAAACTATAAAGTAGTAAAAATACATCTGACACTAATTCACCCCATCTCTATGTAGTAATCTATAAAGTCATTCAAACATAATTACATATCAATTTTAGTATAATTTAAAAAATGAGGTTTTATGTGAGGTGAGGAATATAAATAACATCATCGTTTTTCTCGAGTACACAATTAATTCTCTTAATAAAGAATGAATGTAGAGGACAAATGAATAATTTTTAGAGGACAAGACAAAACCTAGACCATCCAACAACTAACTAATTAGTTTTTCAAAAGAATTATCACATTATTTTTTCTGGAGGAATTTAACTCCATTCATGTTAACTTAGTAAATGGGTTAGAAAAATGAGAAAAATTTCTAAACTAACCTCATGTAGTTACTTATTAATCCTTTTAAACTAAAAATCTCTCTGACATGTTTTGGCATGGGATATTATAAAAATACTATAGTCTTTATAGGGTTAACCATTGTGTCATATTTAAAAATAATAGGACCAATGAATGAAATTTGATACAACAGAAATTTTGAAATACTATATAATCAATATAGTTTATTCTATTTTATGATTTGAAAAAATATCCTTCTATTTCTTTCAAAATCCTAATGAATTTTATAATACACCAATATATCTTACATAGGAATAACAAAAAAATTATCATGTAACTCATGGAAAACACTATTCATACGGTCTATTAATACATTGTGTTCTATAGATAATTGAAATTGAATGACTATAAACTCATAGTGTAAATATTTAGTCTGAAAATCATCCATTAAATATATTCCTCCTCCACCTTGAATTGATGGCACCCTGAACTAGATCCCTATTTAAAATAAATGTTATCTATATAGATGATAAATCAAATATTCAATATGATAAAAATGATACTTTATCTTTATTAGGATGTTATTTAGGGACCTATAATCATTTTAATGTCCCATTAACCGATCATTTCTTTTAATGAAAAATATAGGTTAACCCGGTAGTTAATTTTATGTTATACTGAATCCTTAATGTAGACACTCCTACAATTTCCTTTTCAATTCATGTTATTCTACATGGGAAATTCCTTAGTGGGATGTGGAAATAAGATTAGAATCACGAAAATAGTCAATAATAATTTTAACATATCAATCTAGAATAATTTAAGGCATAAAATTATGAAATACATCCAAAAATACATTTTCTACAGACTCATCACTAATTTGAACAATTTCATTATTTTCAACAATATGAGCTAGGTAACATTCACTATCATCTCCAAACCATTTCTCTGATTCTCGATATGGTATCAATGGTATGAAATCATTTAATAAAATATTCTTATCTATATTATTTATCTTACATTGATAAAATGATTATAATCCACAACATAAATAATATCAAAATCTAAAAAGTGAAGTTGACCAAGATTTCCTGGGAAAACCAGCCCACTAATAACAATAAGTAAATTATAATAAATCCAGGTTTCTTTTATATTTCCACCAAGTGTTTTCACTAAATGTTATATTTTTATTTCTTGTGGTTATCTTCCCATTTAACTAGAAATTTTTTCATATTTAAGGAAATTTAAATATCTAGAGTAAAATTGAGCAATGCAATCATTTGATGAAACACGTTACATTAATGCAACCACTTAATTTGATAGTCCAAAATCAACTATAGTAGTAGAAAATGAATTTTCAGACCATTATATTTCGGATCTTAATGGTTACCATCCCATGTAACTATCTTTTGACACACATTATCATACTGACCAAACTGGTTGAAACAAAAAAACACCAAATTTTCCGGTTATCTATTACCATATTCATGGATTATTCTGAAATCTTTTCATTACAGTAATGAACATTATGAAAAATCATTCCACACCAGTAACACATTCTAAATCCTATAATTCTTTGAAATTTTGATTACCACACATGGAAAATGTTTGGGTCATACAACAAGAAATCATTGATGTTTCTTCTATGATTTCTTCAACTTTGATCGCTTCATACTATTTTCATCATGAGACACGTAAGTGTTTGAAAACATCATCTCTCCTTTCTCATCATAGAAAAAAACATTTATATAACATTAAAATTATCATGTGGAATAATATTTTCTTCAAAACATGTTTCAATCATACGTAAAATATATTAATTTTACTATTATCATCAAGAATATAATCTAGTACATATATGTCAAATATTGTAAAATTTATTACATACACAGTTTTGAAACCTATATATTTTTTTCCTCCATTCCAATTTTTTTATGCATCATGTGTTCAAAATACATACCTAATCACTTATAATAGAAAATTTTCTCAAATGTGTAACATCCCATGGAATCATGTGTATCACTATCCATGGAATTCTTAACCAAATAATCCATAAATCAAATTATACTTTAAAATGATAAATGATAATACTAATGATTGGATGTTCTAAAAATTCCATGACTACAAATATATTTTACAGTTCATTGATCCATTATTCATCCACCACATGATCTGAGCATCCAATGATAGCTAGAGGGTTCTGTTTCAAAAAAAATATAAACTATCAACATGTTTATGAGTGGTAAATATGTTTTTATCAAAGATGTATTTCACCACCATTTATAGCCTCTGTCAAAAGATACATCACTTTTATAAACTAATTTGTTTTAATTCCAACTATTCTTTGATAATGATTTAAAAAAATATTTTCCACTTGATTCACTTCAAATATAGATTACATATATTTCTATGTGGAAATCAATTATGAACATAAATAGATTAAATGAATCAAAACCATAATTTTCAAATTCTATATAACTTTAAATTAACTATAAGGTAGAATATTTCAAGGGTATAATAATAAATATTTTTTAATCTCAAAAATACATCTAAACATTTTCTCATCTATCAAATATTGGGAACAAATATAATATATTATATAATATAGTATCTTGAGACAAGAATTTAAATTAATTCATTTCCAAATATCTTTTATGTTTAACATTTGGGAGAATTAAGTCCTAACACATATATAATAATATCACATTTTAAAGAATGAAATATCTACTCAGTATCTGTTACCCCGAAAATATGCAACATTTAAAATAAAACAAGATTTTATTTCATGAAAAATCTTCATGAAATTCATGTTGACATTTTATTTTCCATAAACCATCAATAAATATCATGAAAAACGTTTTTAAAATCTTATATATGCAAATAAATTTTAGTAAGATACATAAAAATACAAATATCTTCGCCAATTAAAACTGTGAAATCCCCTAAATTATTTTCCATTACATCAATTTCACTTGATGTAATGAAATAAAAAATTTCTACAACAAAACACACAGTTGTTATCTCAAATTAAAAATATCAAAACACAAGACAAGAAAATACAAAAACATAAGGGAAACATATAACATCCCATTAATAAATCATGTTAGAAATAACTATAGACTTGTTTAATCTATAAGAGAACCCATATGGTCACTCCCTCCTTCATTCCAGTTAATATAAAAAACATTACCCAATGAATTTGAGATCTATAATGGGGCTCACCCTTCCAATTAGCTGTATTAGGATCTCCCTTTTATCATGTTCTATAATGGTGATCAACACATAATAGAAGATATATTGGTCTCACCAATTTAATATATTTAATTTTCAAGAATCATATTATGAATAAAAAAATTTATACCCTCACATTTATAACATAATAACAATGAAATTCTTTTTAAATAATGTTTTTGAAATAATTATGAATCTCAAAACAACCTTTTCTATTGAAAACCTTTTTTCAATAGAAAATTCAAATAAATGGGAAAGATGGTTTATAAATTATGAATAAAACATTATTTCTTGTAAAAATAGCCTATCATCAAATACTGGTTTCATTGGGGTTGGTGAATCTGTTGATGTGGTATACGTTAAAATAGAACATTCTTTTTGTCTTTTGGTCAAAAAGTTAAATATAAAACATTTAATATATTCCATTTGAAAACTATTGAATGAATTTAAAAATATAAATATCATTTCCCTTATAATTATTCTATTTCTATTTAAATATACTAATAATATATCTTTAAAAATTTTGGCAAATAATTCAATGAGTTAGAAGGAATACATTACATGTGAATTTTTCAAATAAAGTCTATTGACATGATTTTGAATAATCACATATGGCCTTTTATCCATATGAATGAAGGAAATAGGTTAATAATAAACCATGATTATTAAAATTTTCAATTTCATAATTCTTTTTATTTTATTTATTACCATCTTATATCTAATTACTTAGTCAACTATGTTTATGAAAGTTGTTTTGAGGATATTTTGTTAGTGCGTCCATAATGACTCTAAATTGTTGAAAATGTTCAAAGAAAACATTATTCCACCACCGTGAAAATAATTATCATGAAATAATTATCATCTTAATAAATAATATATTCATTCAAAACCTATCATGGAAAACTCTTATGAAAGATTAACTATATTACAGGAGAGTGGAAGAGCACTCTTGGAATTTCATAAAGTATTAAATTAATATAAATTAGTTATCATATTTAAATGGATCTAAATTTATAATATTATAATATTAGATGATTATTATATAAATTCTTCTAATCTATATAAGAAATGATATATATTTTACACCATATAAAATACACATGGATGAAGCTATGTTTTGTAATAATTTTGAGTTATTTAAGAAAATATTATTTATTATAAAATATCATTTATGTCAATTATGGAACAATTCCATTAATATAACTTTTAAGCTCATAGAATAAGATTGGATTTTAATATAATATTTCATCACATTAATAATATTTATATGTAACAAAAAAAAATAATCAAAAATAACAATTCTTTCAATTTACATTACTTTAAATATATTAAAATCATTTTTTTTTATTATTTGAATAAATATTTTGTCTACATTTCATAATCATTTATGACAATTATTTATTCACTAAAAAGAAATAGTATATTATAATTATTAATAATAATAATTTAGCTTTTAAACAAATATTTACAATGCTATATACCATCATTTTATCCCTATGTAAAAAATTTAAAGGTAATAAAATAAATATAATGACATTTTTTACTTTTCAGTACATAAAACAACATAAAGGACAAAATCATGACCAAATTGAACCAAAAGGCAGTATTTTATAAATCTTTATGATTATGGGATAAAATTATTCAATAATAAAATTAAGGAAAATATTTTGGTATTTTTTTAGTCTTTATCACATAATTTGTATCCCCTCTTTAACTCTTTTTACCTTTACTATGGTAACAAAAATTACTTTGAATAAAATACCAAATTACTAAAAATAAAAGGCTAAATTTATTAAATACGGATATAATTATTATAGATATATAATCTATTATTTGATATTATAAACATAGAAATTGAATAAGCTAATTTTTCCTTAAATCGAAACAAAAAAATAAAAACACTTTTTTTTTAAAATCTCTTTTGGACGTATAAAATATTTTTATAATAAATTCATGTTTAAAATTTACATTAGAAACCAAAATAGTATAAATTAAAATAAAATGTAATTAAATATATTTTATAACTAATTCAAACTAGAATTTTTCATTGCAAATACTTGAAAAAAGTAACAAAATTCAATAAGATTTAGTATTTTTCATTTTTCATTGAAAGAAATTTATCATAAATTAATTATAAGATAATTTTGAAATGTTTAATTCAAAAATGATATTTCTTTCATAATATTAATTTTCTATAATTTTTAAGTTGATATTTTATGTGAAACCTTATTAGAAGAGAGTTTAATAAAAATAATTCTTTTTTGATTATAAGAATTGATTAATATATTTATAATGAATATAACTAAGTTATTTATGAATGATAATAAACATGAAAATGATTTATCTATAAATATAGGGTTTTTATAGGTTTTTATATAATAATTTGTATGTTAGTTTTCTTGATTCTCCATATTCAACCATTTTCGTGAACTAGGATATTTTTATTTTATTGGAAATTAATTTGAGTTTTACTTCTTACAAGTCATGCATAATATAGTTTAATTTGGTTGTTTTTATTCAGTATTATTTGGTTGGGGATATTTTAATGTAAAATCCTCCGTAAATTTTTTAGTGATCCCATTACATATAATGTCATATTTTGTTGTTTTGGGGGTGTCAGCGAACGTTACTGGCCCATTTTATTTTTCTAAACTACGAGTTATGGTGGAGATGTTTGTAAAATGAAAGAAGAAGAAAATATCTCAATATAGAATATTTATTATATTATTCATTATTCATATTTATATTTATTTCTATCAGGTATTTCTCTTTTTATTTTCATGGTTAATTAAATATCATGTATGGCTAAATATTATTATATTTAACACTTCATATTTCATTATATTTGGAGAAATTCAGCATTTATCCTTGGTCTTTCTTACAATGAATTTTTTATTTCTATCATTGTTTATCCAAAAATGAATGGCAGAATATAAATGGTAATAATTTTAATAATTGACAAATAAATTCATCAACACCGTTGAATTAATGGAATTGGATGATGATTACTGGTCTATGAATAATAAGAATTGTTGTAATAATATTATCCTTTTTAATTTATCCATTAGATAAATATTTTATAAAAATATAGAATAGAAAAATAATGAGTAATATATCAATTTCATTAATCATATTAGTTGAAGAATAAAAAACTGAATGATAATCCTTATTCATTTTCCATAAATGTTTTTGAGAGATAATTATTTGGTGATTATAGTAGAACAGGTTCTTGTTGAATGAGTGATGTTAGGTGACATTAAATATAGTTATTAAGATTTCAAAATAATAACAAATTTAGTTAAAGGATAAATAATTTCATCAACCTATATCAATATGATTTCCATTAAGTCATAAATTATCAATCATTGTCATTTTTATTCTTATGTATTTAAAAATGTTTTTTTGTGTTTCCATTCACTGTTATCACAAAAAAAATCATTATCTAGTACATGTTCTTGTTGGGTAATTTTTTATTAAATTAACAATATTTTATGTTTACCTATAATAACATAGTACAACTATAGATAGATGTAAAATACCTATGTAATGGTAGATGTGTTTTATGATTAATTAAATAAATTTTAACTCAAATATGAAAAATAATAATGAAGATCCTAGTAAGGTTAAAGGTAGATGAAATTAATTTTTTTAAACCATGGATAAAAATATGGATACTACCTCATTGTTAGAAATAAAAATATTAATAATTTATAAATAAAACTATCATTAAAACCAAACAAATACAATTATACATTGTATAATGAGGCCCTCAATAACAAAGGATTAGGGGTAGATTTTTTATAAATTAAATTTTGTTCAAACACTACATTATCATCCACTTCAACTTAAACAAGATAAAAATTTATTATTCTTCTAAAACCAAACGAATTTGACATTTAAAATCAGCTATAAAATTTTCAAATTTTATTTTATTTATTTATTTGTTCTTTAAAAATATACATTAAAATATTTTTTATCGGTCAATTTGATTATGGAATATTCATGATATTTTTTTAAAAATAATTTTTCAACTCCAACTCAAATAGTTATCAATTCAAAATTATGTGAAATGTGACTATTCCATTCATAGGTGGAAAGATAAAAATGTTATATTCCACTCATGTTCTGTCTCAATTTCACATTCAACATTTTCATTTTCATTAAATATCTTTTAGTTTTTTATAATCCTTCTAACATTATATTTTATTTATCATTTTTACATCACTATACATATTTAATTTTTCATTTATATAAAGTGTGTGTGGATTTTATTTTGATCCTCTAGAAGAAATATATTATCCCTTTTAGATATTTTGTTAGAACATAGACTTGAACTTTCACAAAAAATATTCTAATGTGGATAAAATCTTATTTGTTATCTTATATTTAGATTTAATTCACAAATAAATTCCCTAAAATGGTTATCTCATTTAAGATGAATTTTTTTTAACATAAAACACAAAAATCCCATCTTCTATCTACACCTTCTCTCCCACGATGATCTAAGATTCATCAAACAATGATCTTCTTATCCCAAATGACTTCATCACTACAAGAATGAGCTCCGCCATTAATGAAAAACATTACACTATAATGAGAACATTAAATACATTTTTTTGAGGATGAGACGTTGAGAATCTCTACAATCTTACAGAAAAGATGTTGAAAACACATTACCATTGAAAATTCCACCGATTTCATTAGTAGAAAATATACTAGACAACCATAGAATAAAAATCCAACATCAATTCCAAACTACAACTCAAATAACATAAAATACAATCACTAAAAACTAGAGATCACCCATACAAATACACTCATGATCGAAGGCTACCAGATGATGTGGGAACAATAAATTTTCCTGAATACTAATATAAGGTCATTGTAGGTGAAACAAAAAAGGTAGTCTATTCAGACACCAAAGAGTTGGATGAAACTAACACAAGAGGTATCATCAATGTTGAACGCCTCAATGGTCCACCAAAAATACCACAATTACCATTAAACCAAACCAAAAATGGGGTACATTGGAAAGGTTTAGGTTCAGAGAGAAGAGGAAGGGATAAAAAAATTATGGAGAGTGATAACAAGCAAAAGACCAATAGTGTAGAAATGATGACTAAATAACCCAAAATAAACAATGAAACTTGAAGAAAAAATCATCTGATACCACCACCAACAGAATCTGAAATCATTGTTCTTTTATTGAGTTGAAAAAAGTTGGATTTATTCATTATGATTCTTGTTAGAACACTAATAGTCACCATGATCAAGGACCATAATGAAAAAATGAATTCCAACATAAACAATCTTAATGGGATATGGGAATGAAGAAGTAAATAAGAGAATTAAACACTCACCATGAATAAATAAACGGGATTAAATGAGGAGAAGGAGAAGAACATCAGAGAATATACACACATAGATATGGGATGAGAAGAGGGATGGAATGGATGCATTGGGAAGGAATGCTTTCTTGTAGTTTAAATGAGAGAATAGTAGTGAGGCATTCCATCAGAAAATTTCATCTTAAATGTGGATTTATTGAGGTGCTATTTCATTCCAAAAGATATCCAAGTTAAATTTCAAAATATAGAGTTACTTATAATAAAAATATTTTTTTTGAAAATAATTTACATTCCTAAAATTCAAGGATTTATTCCCTAGTGACAACATTATTATTTTTATGGGATGATAATATTTTTTTCCACTAGCTTTGAAAAAATTTATCATAGTTGAATCTCACAAGAGAATATCTTATATGTTTTGATATTTTTAAAAATTTATCTAAATAAAATAATATAAACATTAATAAGGAATTGTGTTTAATGAGGAATTTATTTTATAATATTGAAAAAATAGTTTTCAAATGATATATAAATTAGGTGAGGATTTCTATAAACTATTAAACTCTAATGGGAGATAGATTTGACATAAATTGATGAATTTATTTCTGTTCCTGATACTTTATTTTCCTTGACTTCAATGATTATATGTAATTGAAGTTGATGAAACCCCACATCCACCCATCTAATTAACATTTTAATAATAAAATTATTCATATTTATTGAAAATAGTATTTATTCATTAATTCAATGAATAAGGATTAAAATTTAATTTCATTTCATCAACTGGTACATTTCATTCAACAAAAATACATTATGGCAATTTTCAGATCATGTGGTAGTAAAATGATGTTCTCATTTCCGTTGATGAAAATTATTGTCATCCATATTTAGTCATCACATCTCTAATAAATCATAATAAATAAAATAATTTCAAAGAATGAAATGATTAAAAGAAAATTAGGTATTTGTGAATAATAATGAAATATGAATAGTGCTAAAAATCCAACTCCATAAAACTATTCTGACATAAAAAATGTTCATCCACATTTAATATCTAGTTCAATATGAGATTCATAAGAAAATAAATCATATTAATAAAGATGAATAATAATGAAGAAGAATATAATAAATATTATCCATTATGATAGTTTTCTACTCCTCCATCTCAATAATTAAAATTAATTATCGTTCGGGATTCCTCTTTATCAAGTGTTTTCTCATCTCCAAATAAGAATCCCCCACAATTACTATACAAATCCAATCTTATATATTTTTTAATAACATAATTGTATTCTATCTTCTATAATTAGTTTTAACTTAATTAGAATGATTCAAACAGATCTCGGCTACACAAAAATCCTTCACCTTCAATAATAATACCACAAGTCCATCTTTTTTACATATTACTATATATCATTTTAATCTATATCCTTGGATACTCAGTTTTTCCCACACATCCAAAAAAATTGTCAAAAGACCTATATCATCATCTCTTGGTTTTAAGTGAGTATGACATCTCATTATTAATTTCTTTATTATTATATTTTAAATCCATTTTTATATCTTCCTAAACAGACCATAATGCATCATTTGCATTGTTATAAGGATTATCCTATGACGTGCCTCGGTAAAATAACTCATTCCCATTTTGACTTTTCCATTATATTAGGATGAGCCACCCACATTCACTAGTGTCAATATCAACATATATCATTTCCAATAAGGTGGTTTATTTTCTTTCAAACCATGATCTGTCCAAATTTTCATCTAGTGATCCTTTTTTCATCCATCTCTCATATATGTGGCAGTATAAAACAATATAAAAAACCAGTTTATTAACTCTTCTGTAGTCAAACATGATAAATCCTTCTAATAGGGTTGATTTGATCCAGATATTCAAAAAAACATTTACCTTCAACTATGCATGTACATTAGGTTTAAATCACTTAAAAAATTATATATATATAGTTGGATTGAATCTATGAAACCAGAAAACCCCATCAATATTGGTGATTATTTGTTTTTCATCTCATGTTATGTTCAATGGATTTAGTGTGAATCATATATTCTTCAGTTGGTTGGAATTCAACTTCTAATTCATCAATAATAGTGTTCAACAATCTGATTATACATAACCATTCATGAACCCATCATATAAATATTGGCCTCAACATCTACAATAATTTCTTTATTTTTTGGTGATCATATAGAAACCCAATAATTAAGAACATTTTATCCTAGTATATTACATTACATTACACATAATATTATATGACTAATATAAACCAATGATCAAGAGATAAAGTGTATTAGTAAGAACTAGAAAAAAATAACCCTTAACTAATAAAACCCATGTCATTCATATCCCATGTACATTTTCAATATAATAATAACTTGTTAAAACATATTCTGTTATTAATATATCCCACAACTTTTCAACATAATATATAATTCTACACATACTACATTCTATTATTTTATTGTGGAACAAATACATAAGAAGGGGTGCTATCAAATTATTTGTAAGGGAGCACATAAGTGGAGACTATCTAATATCATATGTGAACATAAGAAAAATATATCAGTGTGAGAATGTAAACAAAAACATAATATATATAATTCTTAACCATCAAAACCAGTATAATAATCCCAAACTCATAACATGATACATAAACAATATGGAACTGATATCCAAGGATCTTGGCATCAAAACATTATAACCAGAATGTAATTCATGACATTATACGCATAGTTTATGGTTCAATACCATGATCATCATCACATTGTGAAAAATGTCTCATAGTGAATTTGGTTAACCCCAATTTCCATATACGTTGTAAACAGAGTCATATAGTGGATTGGGGTCACTATATAATTCCATATATAACATATTTGTGGTATTTAAATCATTTAAAAATTTAGTTGAGGTATATATAATTTTGATCCCCATATTCAGATAACATTGTGTGATTTAGATAACTAATCATGCACTATACATTGTATCTCATTAGATTAAAATAATACCCAATTCATTGGAGGGATATATAATTCTAGGACCACCCTTAAAATTCTATTATGTAAATGCATTAATGTGTTACAAAGAAAAATATAAACCATTTTTTCAATGAAATATTATCCTAATAAAGAAATGGGTTTCATCATTATTTACGCACCAAATGACCATAAATTATCCAAATAAATATGTTGGATGGCTGAAATGACCATATCCTTTGATAAGAAAAGATTCCTATAAAAATATTGATAATGATGGAAAAAATTATGTCGAAAAAAATGCATCAAATGGTTTGACATAAGAGATTTAATATTTTATTCATTTGACACAATGAGTTTAATTTTACAAAAAGGAATGACAATATTTCAATTTAAATCATGGGGGTAAATCATGAAACATAAATAACATTTAGATAGATCCTTTTGGAAAAGAAAATGGAAAATGAATTCAGAAAAATAAAACAAATTCATAGAAAATTATTTTAAAATTTTCATAAATGACGGTGTTATGGATTATTATAAAAAATTATTTTTCAATAATTTTAGGTGTAATATTTTTTTAAAAAATCACTTTTAAAAATAAAAATCAATAATATAAAATTTAATTTGAAATAATGTTTTATATTGAAGAAGTGTGGAGTGGAATTAAAACTATTGATTATGAAATCAAATTATTTTTGCCAATATATTTTTTGTCGACCCACATCAAAAAAAACAATAATGATCTTTATTTTTATAATGTGGTAATGAAAATTCTCACTGATATAAGAAATGAAATATGTTTTTTCAAATATTAATGGAAAATGTTAGTATGGAGTGGAAAATATGGTTTGGTATGACAAACAGTCTTTTAATTAGATTTGAATTATTCTTCAAAGAGTTTCATATTCTAGATGGAAGATAATACATAAATTAGGATTATTTTAATAAAAAATTATTTCCCAACATTGAAATAAGGTATATAATCTAGTTTTCAATTCCCAATAATATTTTTCTCACCAATAACATTATCACTACTAGAATCACCACCACCTTGGTGAAAACCATTATGCAGGAATTAGAACACAGAATATATCGATGTTAACAATGAGACAATCAGAAAACCATCAATATAGAAGAATAAATGAAAAAATAACAGCACCATCAGCAATACAATTAATTTTATTTGTATAAAACATATTATAACACCTTTAAGTGACCCAAATATCTCCAATTGAAAACATATAGCCAAATAATATAAAATACAATCACATAAATCAAGAGATCACAACGCCATATACAATCATGATAGAATTATACTAGATGATTTGGTGAAAGAACAATCCACAAATCATAATCCTTGGATTCCATAGGCCAATAAAATATGATAGTCAATGAAAAACCAAAAAAAATCGGTGATACCAACACAAGATGTAACATCAAAGTCGAATGATTCCATGGACTCCAAAAACTACTTGTGAACCAGATTGAAATATGGGTATAGAGAAAACTTTTAGGCATCAAGAGCATAGAATGTGATAACAATAAATGATTTAGAGTTAGAAAAATAAAAATACCAATATTAGGGAATAGATAATGTAAATCAAAACCCAATAGTTGCTGAGAAACTATTTAAAATACCTATCATATGCCACCATCAATAAAATCCAAAATCTGTAGAGCTTCATCAAGTTAAAAAATATAGACTTTATTGATGATCATTACATAGAATATAACAATATTAATTGTTCTTGAGACCCATGAATAAGTAATAAATTCCACGATCCATAATAAAAATGTGATGGGATAAAGAAGAAGTTGAGAAGGGAGATGAACACACAACTGGAGGGATAAAAATGATGGTTTGGGGAGAAGGAGAAGAACATGGGAGAAAATCCACTCACTATTATATTATCGAATGTTGGAGGGTGTGGAGACACTGTGATATAACCATAATTTGAGAATGAAATGGGACACCAAAAGAGTGGGGTTCCATAAAAAAATTCATCTTAATGTATTTTTTAGTGAGGCGAGATTGCATCACAAATATCAATGAAATAAATTTTAAAAAGAATATTAATTCATTTTATGATTAACAATTTATTTTATTAAAATATTTAAAAATCTAAAATACAAGAATACCTTCTTTAATGAAATATTACCTGTTATTTAGGACATAAAAAATATTATCGTCTACATAATCATAGAAAAGATTGATCATATTTGAAGCCAATAGGGAAAGGTAGATATGTTTTAAAATCTATAAATTAATTTCTAACTAAAATAACCTAATCAATAATAATAATATGTGTTTAATGAAAAAATTATTTATTGATATTGAAAAATAGTTTCAAAATTATGTCTGAATAAATATAGGATGTCGATGAACAATTTCCATTTATGGGGAGTTTTAATTAACATGGATTGATGAAAAGATTTCTATTCTCATTAATATATTTTCATTAAATATAAAATGTATTAATAATTTCAATTGATAGAACCTCACCTTGACAAGATAATTGAAATTTGACTAAAAGATTTGGAAATCCTTATTAAAAATTTTATTTATTCTTTTATGATGAATGAATGAGGATTAATCTTCAATGATGGTTCATCGGCTGGTACCTTTGATGAAAATAAAAAAACTAAAAACATGCGATTTCATGTTGTAATGAACGTGTGTTCTCATTAAATAATTCAACAATATAATATTGTGATATAAATTCACACAATTATTTTCCTATTGTTCATCATCATAATCAATCAATTTAATGAAAAACATTAATTTATTTTTTCAATAATGAAAATGATTATAATTTATCTTTACTAATGTGCTTGACATCTCATTGTTATTTTTTTATTACTATTTTAAATACATAATTTATATAGTGATAGACTGTATTTAATGCTTCGATTAAATTTTTAGAAGTATTATCTGTCAATAGGGCATGATAGACTCACCCAAACCCATGTTGAAGAGTACATTATCTATGATAGATCCACCCACAATCACTAGTTTTGATATCATCATATATCTTTTCCAATGAGTAGATTCATTTTCAATTAAACCTAGATCCATCCTAGTTTAAAAAAGTGATCATTTTTTATAAATATCCTATATAGGTGTACCATTATAACTTCATCATAATAAAAACGCATTTAGCTTATCTCTAGTCACACCTAATCAAGCCTCCAGATTCATTTTTTTGTACTCGGTTTTCAAACATTAGTTGTATTCCTCTAATAAAGTTCAGTTTTATTCAATCACTCCAAATCATTAGATATATAATTATATTTACTCAATGAAACCTAAAAACCCACATTAACATTAGTGTTAACAAATTGACCATATTATCTTGGTTTATTTTATTTACTATGAATCATGTATTACAAAGTTGGTTGGAAATCACCATCAGATTCATCAATCTTAGTTCTCAAAAATACATCTTCTACCTACCATTTCAAGATCCCATGAACCAAATCATAGGCTCAAAATTATTAATAAGTTGATCTTTTCTAGGTGATCATATAACAAACCAAACATTAAACACATTTTATCACAAGATATTAACCTATTTGACACATGAAATTCTTTAACTAATACAAACTAAACCTTGATATGTCTAATGTGTTTGGATGAATTAGAAAAAAAGAACCTTTAACTTACAAACCCCATTTCTTTCTTATAAAAGGATCATTTCTCAGTATATTATGAACTGGTCAAACCACATATCATCTTCAATATATCCAAATAATTCTATATATAAGATTATTTTATAGTCATACCACACGTATCTCGTTCCATAATTTTATAGGGAAATGAAAACATTAGAAGGCGTGAACAAAATTCTTTGTAAGGGTAATAATTTTAAATAAGAATAAAAAATCATTAATAAACATATTATGAACATTAGAGTATGAGAATGTAAACATGAACATAATATATAAACATCATAACCAATAAAATATGGTTCACAAGACAGAAAATCATAACATGAGGCTTTAACATAACAGAACTAATATTAAAGGATCCTGGAATCAAAATAGTTTGACCACAACATAATTCGTAACATTATAATAATAAGTTAAGGTTGAATCCAATGACCATCATATCATAGTGGAATAATTACCATAGTGGATTGGGTTTTTACCCAGTCCTATTTAAATACATCATAGTGTTCAATATTGAATTATTTTCACTACCTAATCCCATACATAACATATCATGGGATATTAAGAATTTCCCAATTCATGAGAGGTATATATTATTTTGATCCAACCCATCACATAATAAAGTGTTTTTTGAATAACCACTCTTTATCTATACAGGGCATCTCATGAGATAAAATAATTATACAATTCACTATGGCAATATATGAATTCTAGCCCATCCCAAATATCATATAATGAACATTTATATGTTTTCTGCATCGAAAAATATAAATAATTTTATCAATGAAATATTTTTACAAGAATGAAATAGATTTCCTGATTTTTTCCACCAAAAAATTACCATCATATATTGAGAGAAATAAAGTTGATAGTTTTAAAATAACACTCCTCAGTTAAAAAAAGTAACATATAAGGATGTTTACATATGTGGAAATCTATCCTTCAATAATAATGCTTCAAATGGTACCACATATCAAATTATGAATTGGAGTCATTTTACCCATGATTTTATTTCTTCACGCCTTATTAGGTTTTCATTTTCCAACAAAATAAAGGGGAAAATATTGAAATAAGGTATACCATATGATTTTATTAGGATGGTATATCATACTTCTTTAAGAACAATAATAAAATATTGTTTATTTGAAACCATCACATGTTATGAATAAATTATTTTCCACTTTGAGCACTCATCATAGTTGGTTGGATTTACAACAGTTTTTTATTTCTGAAATTATTAATAGGTTTTGAAAATTTCCTTAACATAAAACATATAATTTCTTAAATATTATGTTTAAACATTAAAACCATTTATATAGAATTAAATGAATGTTTTTAACGAAAATGAAACATTTTGTATCGCGGAGGTGGTAGTATGAACAAATGCCAGAGTGGTGTTTTCAATTATTCTTTATATAAAACAGATAATGGAAGTGAATGAAAATTAAAAAATCATAATAAAATTCATTGTACATATAAAAAATATTTCATTATATAGTATTGAAAACATTATAATGGAAAATTTTAAGAAATTAATGAAGAATAAGTTTGAAAAATACGTACTTATGTTGAGAACTGTGAGTTTCCATTGGAGATTTCCATGCAAATTGACGGATTAGGATAATTCTATATGGGAATAAAAATCATACCTAAGTGATGTAAGATTAGAGGATAGGGTAAAATTTCATATTTTCAAGAATAAACCAAATGTTTGGATTACCTTTTAGGGGTGGTGGAATTCTCCTTTTATAAGTGGTGAGAATGAAATTTTTGTAATCACCTTATATAGTAGTTTCACTACATTATTCAAGGATAAAGGATACAAAAAATTATAATTATTATGGGGTAAGGTTAATAATACCAAAACCAGACATTTAGAAACATGTGTTTATCATGTTTAATTCCCTTTACCGTAATATTTATTAATTAATCCATTATAAATTTTAATACAGTAACAAGATTTTACCAACAATATTTATATTTTTTACACGAAAATTAATTCGATTTTATTAAATAATTTTCACCTTATAATTATAAATAACAAATATATTTTATAAAATAAAATTTCTATGCATTGGAAAAACTAATTTTAACATATGTACATGTATTTTATAAAAATATATTTTTAGAATTAGTTTGTTTTTACTCTTGAATTTTATGTGTA
This sequence comes from Viscum album, assembly GCA_963277665.1. Lineage (NCBI taxonomy): Eukaryota > Viridiplantae > Streptophyta > Magnoliopsida > Santalales > Viscaceae > Viscum > Viscum album. Next base: position 1,065,797,453 of record OY728137.1, read on the forward strand.
GAATTAAATTATAAATGAATTTTATTTTCATGATATTAATTTATTTTTTTCTTCTTTTTCTATGTTTATTTCAAATAAATACATAAATGGATACTAATAAAATAATTTTTAATTGAAATAAAACACCGAAAAATAGTTTTTCCGAAAAATTATACTTATGTTATACAAAATAGGTTTCTTAAATTAATAATAGTATTTAAAAATGAATATTTTTAATCCTTTAATATATATTTAATCAGGAATTTTTTTATAGGTTTCTCTGTCATACATCGATCTAGATATATTAATACACACTATAGTTTTTAAATGGTATTTTTTTCTTTTCACCTAAAAGAAATTATTTTAGAAACATCCCAAAATTTCGTACTATGAAAATTTGGTCACTAAAAATTTTAAAAATTAATTTATATTATCTATTTAAGATTAAATATTTATAATATTATTTACTAGAAATGATCTCTAAATAAAATCTATTTTCATATATAAAACACTAATTTTATTTAAAAATCAAAATTAGAAATATATAAAATACATGTGAAAAATAAATTATTAAAATAATCATTATGTATTTATATAATAATACTTAAATATTATAGACCACCTTGCAAAATTGTTTTAATATCTAATAATATGTTACACTATGGTGGTAGTTTAGGTTGGGGAATTGATTAGCATAGATCTCACATAAACGTATACGAGCATGAATTTCTCTCACATACCATTTTTTCAAGCTATAATCATTTATTAAATATTAGACTTGTTCGAGATAAAGAACTATTCTATCTACCTCCTTTCCTTATTTATATAAATGATATTTATAAGGGATACATTGTAAACATGATTCCATCACATTACATATTATATTTTGTAATATAGTTACTTATTTTTTACCACTAATTTATTGATTATATTATAAAAGTAAAATTTTATTTTAACATATAATGTTTTTTTGTTCTGTGTTGCATGTGAAACATGATATCAATATAATTTTTATTTCTGATAAAATATATTCTGTAATATTTGGGTGTTACATTGTCCCCCCATTAATAAACTATGTTCTCATAATTCTAATCACTACTCATTAGAGAAAAATTAAATATTATATAAGTGAGATACAAGAATCAAGATTTTATTTCTAGTGATGGTTCAAAATTAGTGTCATATGTTCTACTAGTGTAATGATATTTTCAATTATAATATAAATATAACTAAAATTTGGATTTTTTCTAACCATTAGTTCTAAATACCCCAATATAATTAGAGTAATGTTTTATAAGGAATATATAATCGAACATGTACCAAAATGTGATAATGGGTTGATATATGATATTAAATGTTTTTTTATCATCGAAACTATCATATTCTCTATTAATTGATTGTTAATACCTCCCCAATATAACACCTAATTTGACTAAATGGTTGATAATATTATTTTATAAGTAGAAAATTCCTTGAAAATCTATTATTAAGGTGTTATATACATGATATACAATAACTATACCATTAGAATTTTTTATTAATAAAACATTTGGAAATTGAGGAGACAGTTTAATTTCTTTAGAAAACATTCTATGTACAATGAAGGTATTTGGATAAGATGCAAATACCACAATCATAGTTCTAGAGTGGATAATGGTTGTTCCTCACACCATACCATTTTTAGAACATACATATGTACTTTTGTTAATGTAGGATTTCCTTTTATCCCTTAGGCATGGATGTTTTATATTTATATCATTATTTCCAAACCATGGATAAGTGAATTGTCTTTGATAATTCCCATGTTACCCATAATTTTGTTTTTTTTATTCCCGAACATTATTTTTATGTGATACGTCAAGGAATACTTGAACATTTTGAGTAGAATGTAGGAAAAAAGTGCAAAAACACACATAAGGGCCTGGATTCAAATGTTTCAGAACCTGCTCGCACAAAATTGATAGATGATGGTCCTACATGTGTCATGAAGGGAATCTCATATGAATGATGTCAACCTTCACACAACATGAACCGTGTTACAAATGTCACCATCCTCAATAAAACCATTAAAAATAGACATCCCAATATGTTACATTCGTGAAAATGTACTTCCCAACACTTAATCATGTTTAAATATTTCCCTAAACCCCTCATATAGAGGTGACACCTTTTTGAATTCCAATAAATTTTTGAATTTATAAAACTCCATCCATCCTGACACAATGAAGTGACAAATACCTATAGGTTTCCACCATTCATGAACAACCTCACAATTGGTTCTTGAAACTCAATCGATAGTAGACATTATTTTTTTTAAGTAAACCAACCTTCATCATAGATGAAATCCCCTCAATGTTGTTCGTGTTTTCTAGGATAATTATCCTTCATGAAACCATCCCCTTGTTAACAAGAATTTACCCCAAGGTAGGACCACCATTATTTGTGAAGGCACTACCTTCATGAGACCCATTCTATTAATAAATCCCTTAATATTAGTGATTCCCCTTACCTTTGAGATGCCCCTAAACATTGTAAAAATCCATCATCCAGGCCTCTTCATGATTCCTCCTTTCTAAACCCATTCCTTCCTGAGAGATTAGTGTATAGGTACCCTAGACCAATTTGAGCCATCTTTATCAGCACATCAACTCCACACAAAACTAGTATCATTATCCCTCATGTACGGCCTTTTCTCTCCATGAACTACATTGAATGTTTTATCCCCTATTTCTCCTATGAATCGAAACCATAACCTGTGACGTCCATTTTCCACCCCAAGTGTGAAATAATCAATATATATAGATTTCTTATCTATTTAATGAGCCCTCTTATTGTTTCATTCTCTCTTATATTATAATGGTCTATCTGGGATTTAGCTTCTCTATGATAGAGCCAGACAACATAAAAAAATTGGTTAATTTTCTAGTAGCATGATGTTAAACGTCATCAAACTATTCTCAGAACAGGATCTTAAACAATATCCCCAACATGTGTGGTGAACATAGAATTCCTTGTGTATGACTGAAATGCGATGAAACATCCAATACAACCATGGTATGAAACCACAATAGTAGGGATGAATCCCAAAACAATATGAAAACCTCGATTTATAATAAATATACTAACCCTTGTTTTCACTCCATATATGAAGCATGCATACTTATAGAATGATGTCAAATTTCAGGGACTAGTACCATCACAAGAGCATAAACTGTATCCTCAATCTGTGTAGGGTTGGATCACTATATCCTAATAGGGTATATAGGATTCCTCCATAAGGATGACTCCCAATGTCCTAACATACAATGGACGCCTTTCTATAATCATTCCTAATCCCCTAGAACAACCATAATAAATAAATTTATTTCCCCTAGAAAGTGACATTTCCAATTTTTGATCAACTACCCCTATTACAATATCAACCACACCCACCTATCCCCACAAGTCATTAAACAGGTGACCCTACTATCCCCACAATAAATTAAACATGTGACCCCACAATCCCCTCAATACATTAAACTTATGAACTATATATTACTACAACATGTCAATAATATTTCCCATATCTCTATAATACATTAAAACTATGACCTAAATATAACCATATAATATAAAAACCCTGCCAAACCCCATAAAAATTATGAAAAACCATTACCTATGAAGTGTAAATATGATTCCCTTGGCCTCAAGAGCTGGTTTTCATATTTCCATAAAATATGTTTCCCCAACCCTGATATGATAATATTTGTTCCATGTAACTATGATGCCTCATATATGAGATTACCTCATCTTAGAATGTGGAGTATCTTTAAATATACTCAAACTGTCCTAGATTTCCAACATCATCATCATCTTCATACTGAATTAAGCTAAACTTTTGTGACATTAAGTAGTGAATAAAATGTTGTCCACCAAGATATTTCACTATAAAAAAAGACTCATAAACATGTATTATATATTTGGGTTGATCCACTCTATGATATAAACTAGTGTTGGAATACATTGATGGATTATCGAACTCACAAACATCCCACCTCAATAAAAGAGATTATTTCCTTGATTACGGGGTTAAAGGCCACACACATTTCGAAAATGAAAATTCAAGGCTTCACACCTCAGAGGTAGATGTTTCCATTCTAATGAAATGTGTCACTATGAGATATGAAAATAAATCATGTCATCACCCTGATGAACAAAACTGATGGAATGAATCCAAAAACAAAATGGTGAACCTGATGATAATCACTTTTCGTACAATTAGGGTTGGATGGTCAACATTTTGAATCATTAGTTCTATGATATCATTGGAATCGATCCATTAAATATACCTGGGAGGGGATGATCAATGATTATAATATTTTGAATATCCCCCATTAGAACTGTACTGATGGTTATCCTCATAAATATTATTGGTCTCAAATAGTTGTAAATACATGATGATCCACCACCTTCAACTGGTATGGGGGAATAATTCCTGATGGTGTTTTAATCCCACATGATTACACTTCTTCTGTTAGAGCCACTAATCTTATAGATCCAGGGAAAGGATTACCCATATCTCCCAATTAGATTTTTCAATTAAGGATCATAATCACCATCGTTCATCTCTATAATTGTGATGTGGTATTCACAACATGTTATATAAACCACCACGGCATCAAAACAATGGTTCCACATGTCTAATATCACTTAGGTTCCATGTAGGGAAATCTACCCATCTCTTATGTACAACAATTTTAAGAAAATTTCTGTAAAACTATCTGATGAATCCTACCCATACTCGAATGAGGTATTATTCACATTGTCTGCCCAGCTATAGCCACAACCTGGGGTCACCATATAGGGCCCCAACACTCATCATCATTAAAAACATCAAGATACCTCACATGATGAAAAATAGGTTGATTATATCTCTCCACATCTGACCATGTTCCATAGAACCCAGTACCAACACCAGGTGTATGTCGCTAACACTTAATTAAAGGATTATTATATGATAGCTACAATGTACCCTTCCACAACTAGGACAACTACCATATTCACAACTAGCATATGGGGGAACATTCTCCCCATGATGGGATCAATAACCGAACCACCAATTGGTTAGGTTGGGTCGAATCTCCCCACACTGGGAGGTAGAAACTACATCTTTGAGAAATATCATGGTGAATAATTTCACAAGAGAGGTCCCAACCATGATACTATCCCATGAAATAGATTACCCCCAAATATGGATTATTTCTACTTCTCTAGGGATCTGACATAGGGATGAATGTAGAAAATCTCTCTAGGGGTTGATCGGACAAAGATGGCATCAACATGAATGGAAGATGATCTTATGGACCTTATGGTATTTGACTTGGGTTTATACCATTTTTATAGTGGTAGGGTTGGGGGAAACGCCACATCACAATCAATCTCTCAGATTACCAGAAGATGGATAACTCAATGGAAGTTCTTCTACCCCCACCGCAATTGCATAGTGAAAAAGCTAGTCTATTTATACTGACCATTCTTGTGATGAAGATCCATATGAAAAAAAAACATCCATAAATACCTATAATTGGGGGAGGTATACGATTCATTTAATGGAGATTCAATGCATACATTTTTTATTCAACTAACTTCCCTCCAATATACTTCCACATTTGAAGTAAGAGATATGTACAGGTCTAGTTTGGAACCTTCTGATAAAGGTGATCATTATACCAAGCCATAATGGAATAGAAACAATTCTCTTCTTGATCATCCAAAAGCCGCATATTTCTATTCCTTTATAAAAATGGTTATGAATTTGGACCCACTACCCGATAAAATATAGTCATTTTGGGGGATGTTGTCCCGTGTGATCCCAAAACATTATTAGAATTAACATAATAATCTATTCACATCACTGCCTCCCTCAATTTTTTGTCCATCAACAATTAGAGTTTGGTGTGATCAAGATTCAGATGAACCTCTGAGTGTTGGATAAGCAGAGGAATGTTTTTGGGAGATTTTGGAAAATAAAAACTATTAATCTTGGTCATGAAAGGAAAAGAAACATAGTTTCTTTGTCATTGGTTCCCTCACTAAGTAACATGTCAAAATTATCTTCTGGAAACTTTTGGTGACATCCAACAACCACTAGGTTCATCCGCTAGCCCACCCTAGGAGTATGTAACAACACTTGTTTGTTCATCATCAACAACAGTGGGTCAAATTTTTTTAACTTCACATAAATTAATTCCTGAATTCATATGCATACTGCTAGAACTAATATCAATCATGTGTTAATAGCCACACCATTCTCCACTAAATCATACATGTAACATCTCCCCATGTGATAATCATATATCAGTAGTAGTATTCTACATTGAATCCATCCCCCTTTTATAGTGATGATAGGGACATCAGGATAAAATACCAATTAATTTTAAGGGTCCTTCCCTATGCATCACTTTTTTTAATGTCATTTAATGTAACCATATAGGTGATTAGATAAATCAATGTGGAGTAACATGACATGGATGGGATCCAACCTAAGGATGAATAGAACATCAGACAGAACATCTGATGGGTTCCATCACCTATCAGAAAGGACAGTCATTGGGACTATAAAACTCCAATGGGGACCCACTACCACCTACCCATAAAAATTTTAACCAGAAAAATGGGATTTGATACCCCATCAGATCATTAGTGAATTCCCCGTAAAGAGAGAAATATCTCAAAATTATCAATTTTCTCAAGTATGTCAAGGGATTCAATAGTATATTTTCTGATCTCATCATCATGAAATACCTAGAACTAGGTGATTCATGGGGGGTCCAAGTCCCTTAATTGGCTAAGAAGGTGATTTTCCTTAGTCAGGAACCCAGATTTGAGGCATCCATCTCATGAATATATTAATATAAGAGGCGTGTGACCATGGTAAAATACCATGGAATGACTCTATTATCCCCACTATGTAGTGTGATTTTCATGCTTCGGATTATAATCACATGAAATCGCAGGGCAATAGGGTGGTCAAATAATTGGGGACTACAAAACCTCAAGGGGATGACACAATATCTGCTCTCACAACCCTCCCAAATTCTTTTGAGATGTAATAAGCTACGATCCACCATATAAGAATCCATATCCACCATGAGTGGACTATATTCATTGAATGGTAGTATTATGAATTCTTAACTTAATCTTATTTATTTGGAGTGATAATACCTTACAACATCAATCTCACTTTTACTCACTGTGTGGCCTAATACTTGGATCCCCCTGGAAAAACTATATTACCAAGCTTCATTGTTTCATTCAAACTCTCTAGAAAACCGCTTTTATCCGGTATAAAAATTTTACCTAGGATCCATGACAAAATGATATCAATTTAGATTTTCTCTCTACCATTTCATATTTGCCATTTAGATTACTAGAATCAATGGACTCTTCAAATTTAAACATATGTTTGAAGAGTGAGTTACTAACGACATTTCCTAATGGAATGGGACCATGTAATCCCTTAATATGAAACATCCCCATGGACGGATATTGATGATGTGCATGGAGAATGTTAGAGATTTCATATTTATCACTCTCATCTCCCATAGTTATCCTGATGGATTTTTGGAATTCACTGAAATGGATTTCCATATGGAAGAATCCTAGTAGAGGAAAATGTAGCAACAAATCCCATTATTTCCTACATTCCTAGAATAGAATCATGTTAAGGTAGAGGTATTCATTTCTATATAGACGTAGGCCCTAGAGCCAATCCTCCTTCATACACCTCTTCAAGAAAATACTTTCATAAAACAGTCATGCCCTGACATTGCTGCTGAATTCCCCTAAAAGGGTCTGGCCCCCATATTCATTTGGTGGAGAGGAAGAACAAGGACTATACCTAATCAGATACTTAGGTTCTTGGGTTCATCAAATAATCCTTGGATAATATCATCCAAGAGATTCTAGATGTCACAGGCCTTAGGAGGCCGACTTAACTGATCATGAAAAATACTTTCCTTACCATAGGGTCCTTATAAACATTATCAAAAAGTGTTCCATCATCAAATATGAGATTTAGGACTTTGTAGACCACAGTCTAGTTGAGTTAATTGATGCCCCAACAATGTTATAATATGTCTCTGCTAATCATAAAAACATTGAAAATGACTCTAGTGAATTGAATTAGGTGTTTATAAGAGGTATAAACATGTACAATGATTGGATGAAATTATGATGATGAATCATTTCAATGACATTATCTATACCTTCATGAAAAATACAATACCAATTGTGATTTTCAAACCCACATGGTCCACCTCATCGATATAACAACCTTCAAAGTCATGGAGGAATTGGAATCAGAATTACTGAAAACTAGAGCCCCACCAATGTCATTGTCAGTTAGAACAATATTTGACTTCATCACCCATGAATTAGTAAAATATATAATAAATCATATAGTACATAATTATTCCACTAATGAAGAACATGAAAATTCTTCAGTCAATGTAGTTATATTAGTATATCATTACACAAAATCTGATGACATGGAGCATCATATATCCACTTCAAGTACCACCGGCCAATGACACCAAGGGAGGGGTCGGTGTTATTCTATCAAACAGACTGGCCAGGTTAATTCTCTAAAAAGGATCGTACATGCCACAAAAATCAGACAACAAAAGTCAAGAAACATAGAACAGAAAAAAGCCCCAACCAACCAAATAAATGGGTAGACCCCTACAACCAACTATATTTGTTGATTGTAAATATCCACCATATCATCGTAGATTTCATTGATAGTTAAAAAATGATTTAACTTAGTTTTTTTGTTCATTTATTATGGCATCTACCCAACAACATGAAATGGAGAAAACTAGTCTAGCTCTTGTTCTTCAACTATCTACACCCACATTTCTCCAAACAAAATAGTGGACTCCAACAAGAATAAATATGGACCTATATAAACAATATGATGTGCTAAAACATATCACCAATATAACCTTGAGACACTATATTCTTGGTGAAATCATTCCCTTGAAGGAGATGATTGAGGCTCACATTGAGGAATTTTAAATACCTCACCATTTCAATAAAAATGCAGCAACAGATGGGGCATATCATGTAGATGAGTCCAAAAAGAGTATTTACATGTCATCATCTACTTTTTGGAGGTGGTATAGGGTGATGTTATCCAGGGGAATATACACCCTCTACATGATACATGAATATTTAATTCAATTGAAATATTTCACTACATTGTAGAAATTGTTTCTGTGATCAACCTCATCCTGACTTGTACACTCAACAATCTGGGTATCTAGGAATGGAATTTAACACCATTAAACCTAACAATTATAGGGTGTGGTAAGTCTAAGAATATTCTATAAGGAATGATATTTCGGAAAAAAACCATTTGGAGAACCAGAAGAGAGCATAAAGATCATGGTTCATTTATAGGAAAACACCTACAATGCCTTCTTGAGAATACTCTGACTTCACCAACACATGGGACAACCCTATTCATATCGTCTGTTTCTAATGGACACCGTAAATGTTCGACTATGGGTTCTCCATGATGATTTCAATCCCTTCAATTAATATTAATCAATCAATCTGAATACCAAATATTACTATATAGAGGAAAAAAAACTTCTTACCAACATGTTCCAATAAATCAATTCACTTAATGATCTGTCATCCACATCTACAAATCCATTTTTGAATATTAAAGAAAAATTTGTAATTTTATTACACCATCATGATCCCATGATCATTAAATTTCGTAATCATTTCAACGACCCTTGAAAAAAGTAACTCTCATAGATCACCTCATATTCGAATAAATGGAAGGAACTATTGAGGACTGAGAATCCTACTCTTACTTCATACCTGGAGATAAACACCTAGGACACATACCCACAACAATTCCATATAATATATAGATAATTATAGTCTTGATTTATGTAGATTCATATTCATCATTTTGAAATTATAGATAGTTCTCACCATCATAAGTCACATGGAATTGGTAATGAACCATCGTCTCTATAGTCTCAACAGAGAAAGAATCCTTAACCATGTATCTTACCCCTTCAATGGTGGAAATAAATATCTGTTCATATACACCATTTCTGGAGGGTTTAACCCTTTCCACTAACCCTCATCTTTAAATGATGAAGAGTATCTAAAATATGGTATCCAACTTTTTTGTATGGTGTCTACACAATCGTTATTGACATAACATAGGTTAATATCATCATAGGGTAATACAAGAGTCCAATTCATATTAGGATATTCATGAACCCATAAGAATTGGAATATTATGTTTATTTTTTAATGTGGAACAATGATTTATTCTATTAAATCTATGGTAAATTGTTGATCAACAATCCCTAGGTGTATTTTTATCACCAGGGACAACCAGGGGGTCATAGAGGGTACAAAAATACACCTATGAATTTTCACCCATTCCATGGTACCATGGACAATTAAGAAGTATACAAGAAAATAAAATATATTTTTTTTGTGAAATCCAATACCCAAAATGGTTGTCTAATAATGTCACTGTTAGGAAGAAGAAAGAGAATATCAATGTTTTCATTGTCTTCCAATATCTTAACCACCATAATCCAAAGGATGATTTTACTCTCTTGGTGACCAAGTTACTAATTGATTATACTTCCGGTTTCAAAAGCATTTCCATCGTGGAAGGGTAATCATTATATAATCAAATAACAATGGCCCTGAGGATGAATAATTCACTACCTTCATTGAACTATCGAGATTTTTTTCTATAAGGTGATATTATTTGGTTTGTTGAAATTCAGAAATACCTACCAATGCTCCATTCACTATATCATCAAGTCACTCGATAGGACACTGATGAAGTGTATGGTGGATAATTTTTTGGTTAAATCCCTCCAAAATAAAAAAAAATCAGGGAACATGAGAATGATTTATATTTCCTCTGATCCTATAACCATAAAATTAATCATTTTATGTGAGAATTTTCAGTCATCTATTAAAAGTTCATCAGTTAATTTATAGGAAATAGATGCATCAAGATCAACCCATAGAATATTAGAGTCATTATTCAAATGCCTCCTCGATGAAGCATCCAAGAACTAGGATGTCTCTAGGGCCATCAGGGCAATATCAAGTGATTCATCACTAACATGGATGGTAAATGAAAACACTTCATTAGTAACCCTAAGAAAGGAAATCGCTACATGTGTGATGATGAGTGAAAAACACACATTTGAGGAGAACTAATAGTACCTTCTTTATCCACAAGATTTTATTCCACCCATCCTTAGGGTGCATCTATTCCATTATGTGACTACACATGAATGATCTATTGGCAATTTTCTGGCTTATAATTGTAATGTGGGAAGAAAAATTTGTCTTCCTTATCTCAACCACATGTTTCATGACATTAATACTAGGTAATATCGCATTGAGAAATGATCCCTTACCCTGGTCTTCATATTTCAGAAATTTTTGCATCACCTACAACACCATGAAAAATAGTTAGTATACGGCGTCGAACCACTCAAGCATGTCCTTAATTTCATCAGGATGATATGGCGATTATATTGATAGCTATTGATCATGATATATTATTATTTCAATTTTTTCTCCCAAAAGGCTTTCAGTGGTCAAGAATTGGAATATTTCTTAGCTTCTAAATTCACTCCTAGAAAATTACCCTTGGATGTAAACTTCATGAATGAGGCCATCCTATCAGTCGACAATAGCACACCATTCTAAAAAATGATTTTTGATGGTGCCACACAGATCCCAACCAGAAGATGTCTCAATAACCCCAAACTCAATAGGTCAGTCCTAGGGATTGTCTTTATCATTATGATACATGTTATATTCATGTACCCATTACTATTTTAGAAATATTTTACAAATAATGAGTCTGAGTATGAGGAACTTATCACCCGCATCAAGTTGGCTCTTGAGATTAAATTCATTTTTATATATATAAATTGATAACTATACATATTCCCCAATATGATTAATGGTCACTACATCCTTAGAATATACAAATTCATACCTCTTATGGAATATATTATCATGATGATGGATAATATCAAATCATAGAAAAGAATTAATCATGTCCCTTAATCATATAATGATAAAGTCAATGTAATAACCTGTTTAGGAACATCTCTTGTGGACACTTACTAAGAAAATTTTTCATTGCTGTATCTCATCATTTAATTTTTTCCCCATCACCCGTGATGATGAAAACCAACTTCTGGCCCAACAAGCCACTAAAAATTCTATTGTAAGGCCCCAAAATACATTAACTATCTTAGATTCACCCTATTTGATGAATCTATTGATTAAGTATCTCAAGTAGGGGAACCACCCACGAGAATGGAAAAATCGAGTGTGAATCCATCGATGTTCGGTGAAATATACCCTCACGTATGGCCCTATCTTTTAGAATACGCTCAATACTTTTTATTCTAAGGAATCCCCTTCTATTGAATTTAAGGGGATTTGAATATTTTTGACTTATAATAAATCCATGTTAGGTCTTGTGGAGAATATCAAGTGGGATTGAATATTTCTCACAAGGTCCAAAGACTGGGTAACTTCTGACCCACCGTGCTATATGAAATCATTGAATTTACCAAGACGTTTCTTGCACTATAGATTCATTCCAACATCATGCATCAAGCACCAAATTTTATCCAGACCATCATGTAATCATGACCCTTTTTCTTATGGATACAAGATGTGGTTGGTCCTTAAATGCTAGAAACCACATGATAGTATAGGTACATTTGGACTTCCAATGACTTCTTCTCAATGTTGGTGGAATCAATCCTAATATGAGAGGTAAAGACCATGGTCATTGTCAAGTTAGTGATGTATAAATCATCCAAAATTTGGGATTCCTCACAAGATTCACATATAAAACGACTCCAACATTTAAGAAACCATTATAAAAAAAGTTAAATGATAATAATATAATCTAATATAACTACACTTCACTCTATCACACATTTAAAATGGGAAGATCTATGTATTCAAAAAATCCATCTCTAATATGCTACAAAATATATCTTGTTTGAATAAGGACTATTGGCTTGATAAGGTCCCAAACCCCATCTTGGCATATCATATGAAAACATGAAATTACACCAAGGTGAAACCATACCTTCTAGTGTATAGAAAAAAGGATTTTTATATCAATAAATGTTCTGTTGCCATCAATATATGGGGCTATTTATGATTATAAGTCACCAAAAAGAGTGCTAGGATCTAGTTGGACATGATGGAATCTCATGTAGAAAGTAGTGTTCAAGAATTTCTTGACCTATAAAGGAATTAAAACTTTGGATAGACTAGGACATAAACAGGAAATTATTCCTTCATTCCTTCTTTCAAGGTGACATGGTGTTCTATCATCATACATCGATGATACTCTAGATGAACCCTCAAAAACTATATCCCAAATGAGAACAACCTTTAATTTATTAATATTTCTACTTTAAAGGTTTTTACTCATTGATTACCATAGATATGGAGCATATCATACCTCTCTCCAATGTCAGGTTCCCCAAGTGGTACTTCTGTTCTACCTCCTTAATCAATGATATTATACATTATACTACAAATACAACTTCCTAGTCATAATAAATTAAACTATATGACAACATCATTTACACGTGATGTTAAACTATAACATTACCCTGTGTCAAAATAATTGGATGGCTCATATAAAAAATGTGATATAACCCAAAACTATTTTCCGTATTACATAAAATATAATTATAGGCTCATCCTATCTGATAAAAATGGGATTTTTCATATGATAAGTATGATATGATATGTGTTGAAACTAAATATTTATTTATTCCCAACCCCAAGGGATATATAGTGATTCACAAACCACCTTTCGAAATACCTAGCTGGGAATTCAATCCCCTTCTATTTGATAATAATAGGGTTCCTCCTATGACAAACTTGAGATGCCTAATATTTTAATCATAGGATTCATCCTGAGAAAATTATGATAGGTTGAAAACCCACCCCTATGGTCCTCCTCTAATTTTTTAATCCCATTTCATATGCCCATGGACTATCATTTGGTCGAGAGTCCCCCATAACCTGAAGAAGGAAGATAAAATAGGAAACAATCTTGCATATGTTCCAAATATGTCCCAATTAACCCCCAAAAACCCCCTGAGGTTTACATTATAATCATATTTCTTGACCCACTAGTGATTATACATTCTCTCATATCCCAAAAAAAGGAATACATAATGACAAGATCGATGTATAAGCCTCATGATTAACTTCCTCAGCACTGATCATTACAAAATTTCATAACCCGGTGTCATATACATGGTATTCATCAAATTATAAAAATTATATGACCCTTGTACAAGGATAAATGTATTTATGAAAATAAAACTAACATCCTTGTTTTGTGTGGTAAAAAATTTGGAATAACCTTGCTAAAGCTACCCAACCATAAATTGTAGAAACATCATCCTAAGTACAAGACATAAAAATACATTTCCAATAACCTCTCTTAACAATGAAAAACTAAACACTTAACATACCCACTAAAAAATTTAATACTATGTAATAAACTTATCCATCACCTGAGGGGGTTCTCCACTCCTTGCATTGGTCTCCTATAGTGCTATTTTTATGAACTAGGTGTGGCTTGATTCCCTAGTTCATGGGATTCATATGGAATCCTGGATGTCATTTCATTGGCCTAGAATAGACATTGACCTATTTTATGAATATTACCCTTAGAATTATATATAGTACCATCTAATTGATGTATCAGCTAATAATTTTCATAAAAACAATAACATAGCTTCAGAATCATTTAACATTCCTTTTTAATAATCCTGATTTACACCTACAATTTTTGAGTATTATTTATCTTTATACTCAATATCCATATAATATGGATGGGATCCACTAGTGGTGATGGAACATTTCCCAAATTGGATCACCTCCTACCTAGGTACACACCCCTAAATGACTCCTAAAAAGACAATGATTATTATTTTTGTAATACAGTCAATGATAATTCTTGTATCTGCCTTCTCCATACTCAATTGAGGGGGTTATTAGGATTATGTTTCAAACATGGTAAAAATATCCCTTGATCATTGGTCACCAACATTCACTGTCCATATTTTGGACGTCTCGCTTTTCATCCCTTCCACATTTCATCATTTATGTGTTGTTTGGATAACCCTAGTACAATCATTTTGATCGATTGAGATCATTGAGTATGTATATTGGTGCCATTGGGTCCATAATGAGATATATTCTTACATCCATATCGTTAACTCCCATGATACGGGGTAGGTTCCTTATCATTCCTCTTTTCCTACAATAAATATGGATCATGTGGTGTTAAGAATTATGATAGGATTTACACTAGCATGGTTGATGAACCCAATCCTCCCTTTGAAGGATGTTATTCCCATTTTGGTCTATGAATCCGGACCATAAATGGTGTAAAACATGTCCCAAATATTTTTCATTGTGATTGGCCTCTATAATCCCATTTTCATTTTGGGACACCAGTGTTTTAAACCACACCAAAAATTCTAGGATTCATCACCCATTGGTCTATGAATCCTTATTTTAAAATGTGATCATTGTATCCCTATATTTCACATGTCGTAAGGGACTCCATGGCTAGAAAAAATCATTTCACCCACACCATAGATCCTAGATTCATGACATGAAAATGCTTGAATTTTAGGTCAAATATATATGACCTAAAACTATAGAAACACCATCCCATAAAGAACTAAACAAGTCTTGATTCCCATTTCATATCATGGGATACATAGAGACACCCATGTTTCATTTCCAAGGTCCAAAATACACACTGGAAAACCTTTTCACTTCTATCCCCCTGATCTATCTCGTCCCTAACTCACTGATGTTCCACCCTTGGGGAGCTCAAACACATTGGAGTGTCAAAAAAATGGTGTGGAACATCTAATCCATCATTTAACATATCAAGACCCTCTCCCCACAAGGTGTACCCCTACTAGGCCAGTAGTGTGATATGAGAGAGAGTGACACCCGGAGTCCCGCCCCGAGTGAGCTCTAGGTTGGACACTCAAACTGAGTGTATATTAACCACAAAAATGGGAGGCAATACCCTATTGGAGATCACATGAAGATGTGAAAGATAAGATAGACAAAAACTAACTTAAACTCTGACTACATTATAAAAAAATCACTGGTACACATATATAATTTCTTGAAATTCTAATATAGTTGAAACAAAAACTAAAAGTACCAAAGGAAAGTAAAAACTACAGAAACCACAAAGCCCGAACAACTCATGAAACCCCAAGATAGTAGTTACCAGCCTGATCATTATCCTAGAACACGTGACCTGAAAAAAATTATATATAAGTAGGGTGAGTACAACAGTTAACACAGTAGGATCCTTCCTGGATCCTCTCATTCGAATGTAAAAAAGCAAGCTAAATCATAGTGAATAAAAAGTGAAACTAACACCTCACCTAAACAGGCATACTATGATCCCAATCTCTCCAAGCCTACTCTTACCAATTATCATATACAAGTTTATAATATATAACAAAGAGTATCAAGGCTGTCCAACTACTACTTCCCCACTAATTTGTTTCTCTTCCCAAACATCACACTTCTTAAGAATCTCGTTCCAAAAAGGCATTCCCACATACACCTGGGTGAAGCACCACAACATGCTCCTCATGAAACACAACCACCACATCCATGGAACAAATGAAACCAGGTAGTTTTTAAGATCCACCAATGCTTGTAAAATAGTAATTGTAAACCATATATTAAACCTCATGCCATTATAGCCCATACACCGAGTAAAGATCCTCAAGTTGTCATAGCCAATACATTTTACACCAATATTTTTCCATAGAAAAACATATCTAGAATATATGTTTGTAAATAACCACAACTTATTAAAGCTCTCTACACACATATATGGGGAAAACTAACCACTGTGCCTATCAGCACTACTAACTACCATGAGAAGAGTGTGGGGGAAAAGGGGGTGTCAGCCATCCATACTCCCATTAGAATATAAGGGAAAACACCCCACAAGGCTCAGAATCCCTAGGGTGTCAGTTTCCCAAAATGAGTATAGAATATACAATAGCACACAACCACGTTATGGTCATAACCTAGTCCGAGACTATACTGAAGATAATGTATCTCGAACTACTAGCCGCCACTACAAATACTAATTATCTTATAAGCGCACAACAATTTACTGAGATTTATTACATCAAATCATTCCCTTTTTATCAGTTTCACATTACATTAATTAATTCGTTAAAAATTAATTAACCGTTAACAATTAAAAATTATATTCTATTAGCATCACACCCAAATCCCAATGTTCCTATAAATTAATGAATCATCCATGTGTCCTAGGAATCCCGAACCCCATGTTTTAACATCAATTATTCAATCATTTATTAATAGCATTATTACTTTTCCATCTTCCCAAGGATTCTTGAAAAAAATCTATGAATCTAAACCCAAGGGGGTCAACACGGACAGTAGATGAACTAAATATGGAGTCATTTCAAGCTATAACAATTGCATCGACCCATCCTCCATCAAGAATCTAATCACGAAAAGAATTTGGCATACCGCAATCATCATAGACCCTTTTTGAAGGAGGGTAAGACAAACCATCTTCCTTGATTAGTGGGAACATTAAAGAAAAAACAACCAACAAGATTAATAAAGCATCCAATATTCACACCCAACATGTTTCATCGTTTTTGGTGACCTCTCTGACACCCACATTCAGAAACTGATGCATCTCGACACTATATATGTCAACTGGTATAGCTACCATTGGACCTACCATCCCCTACATATGAAAAAATCCACCCAGGCTCATAACACATCAAAAGAATTTGTAAATAACAATGAAACTGGGCTCATGTCCCTAAATAATGGATCATTCTTTCACACACAACAATCTCTCACAACTCCTAGCATAAGGCTCTTGGCCATTATAATCAAGAGGGTAACATAGAACCCTATGAGGAATTCTAATTTTTCAAAAAAACAAATTCATTAATCTGTAATGAATAAAATAGGTTATTATTAGTAGGTTCCAATTATGGGAAACCTACCCAGAAATCAATCATAGCTACCACAATAATTAAACAAAAAAAGGGACATTCCATTAAAAAACATGTACAAACATTCTTTAGGTTTGACAACCAACTATTATTGGCATCAAAATCATCATCAATTTGATTAATATGAAATTACAGAAACAACTAGATTCATTTACATGCATATTTATCATTATACATTTAATTATCAATTAATTCCATATTTATATCCTTTACTAATTTCATCAATAACAACTTGCTAACAAGCAATGAATATATATCACACTATCTACAAAATCAATAGGAAAACTGTTATCATGGGTAAAAGTAACAGCATGCGATCAAAAAAATTATTTCAATCTGGTTCAAGTATTTAATTATGTCAATTCTTTTGCGATCCAATGGTATATAAAATTATAACTCTATAGTTGCATGTAAAATAATAGAGAAGAACATATCATTAACTCAAATGGATGAAAACTCAATTTTCATGAGAACAGTCCAACAAAACATATCACAATCATCCCTCCTGTAGAACTTATAGCGATGATTGATTGATACTGCTTGGTTACACCCAAACTGGGAGTGGACATATAGGAGGATGAAACCTTAAGGGGAAAAGATCCATAGATTGAGGTCTGATCACACCATTCATATAGGATGGTGGAAAGGGTCAAGCATATTTCACTATAGAAGAAAGAGGAAGAATAGGAGAGGAATATATATAGTCCCTTTAGAATATTTAACAGAGAAAAAATTTAGGATAAGCTGTATATTCCATTAAATGAGAATCACACTAAACAATGCGGTTTGACCATGTAAATGCATTTCAAGCCTTAGAAAAATTAATATAGGATTTATGCGATTTGAATTAGCCTAAAATCCATTAAAATGGGGGTTTAATGCATTTTTTCTAAAAGAAGAAATTAAATCCGTGAAACTGGAAAATATAAAAATTTCACAAAGGAAAAGAGAAAAAGTTTTGGAAACACAATTCATGAGACAATTTCTGTGACACTCTTTCTGTGACAACTTTTCTGTGACACATTTTTTGTTCCCCCATTTCTTTAAAATTATTTTTGTTCCATCGTTTTTTACACTGTTTTTGTGCCATCATTTCTGTGACATAGTTTCTAGGCCACTGTTTCTATGAAATATTTTCTATGAAATAGTTTCGTGAAATAGTTTGGAATTTTGGTAATGGAATTGACACCGTTTCTTGACACCATTTCTTGAAACAAATTGAAAATTTGACAAAGTAAGGGACACCATCTCATGACACCAATTCATTAAATAGTTTGGTTATTTGGAAATTTAATTGACACCTTTTCGTGGCATTGGTTAATGAAAAAGAATGGAAATTTTGCAATGTAAGTGGCATTATTTGATGACATTGTTTCATGAAATAGTTTGGAATTTGGGAATAGTTTTGTGGATAAGTTACCTTGACCTCCCAGAACACCCCAAACACCAAATCTCAACAACAGAATGGACCAAAAACGTTTGGGCCATTACATCAAATACCTCTCAAAACATTATCATCGTTGGGAATCAAAAACCAACCCAAGATGGAAGGGGTCTGAATAACCACCCATGGAGATACTTATAAAATAATGAAATCCGTAAAAAGAAACATGAGAATGACATCTCATAAACACAAAATGAGCTAAAACTACAAAATTATCATCGTTATAAGAAAAGAGTGAAATATCAAATGACACTGAATATTGAGAACATATATATGAATCATGTTCCCAGGTACTCTCCTCCACACCATTCTGATTCCACAAGACATGGAAAAATGGAATAGAAAGCCCATGAAACTCCTTGTCGTTGTAGCCCTAGATCTCTATAGGCCACTCCTCATAGGTCACATCGTCGTCAATGTTGATCTCACCCCAATAGATGACATGAGAGTCGTTGTGATGATAAGGAAGGAGTTTTTAAACATGAAAAACATCGTGTATATGGATAATATGTGGGGTACATGCTACTTGATATTCCACATCTCCTATATGAGACAACACCAAGAAAGCCCCAACAAAACAGGGAGAAATCATGCTCCCATGAACAAACCTTCACCACCCTTGACAAGGAGTCACCATAAAACACACATATTCCCCAATAGAAAACTCTAATGGTATCATCCATTGATCGGTATATGATTTCGGATTATCATGTGATGCCTTCTTCCACTCACAAATCTCCTGATCCATCTATGTCATATTCGGAAATAGTTTTGGTCTGAGAATTGCTGACTCTCCAACCCCAGTCTAGCACAATAGAGAACTGCACGGTGAGCCATTCAAGGATTCAAATGGCTCCATACCAATGGCAGAGTAAAAACAATTGTTTTAAGAAAACTCCACCAAGGGTAAGAGCCCCATCCATGAACATACAAAATCCAGGACACAAGATAAAAACATGTATTTAAGAGTTAGGATGGTCCTCTCTATCTGACCATCCATCGGCTGATAAGAAGTAGTGATAAGCAATAGCTGAGAACAAAATCATGTGGTAGACCTCCCCACACCCTAGATGTAAAATGCAGATCTTGATCGGAAATGATCATCCTTGGGACACAATCGAGTCTCACCATCTCCTCAAGATATTGCCTCACCAAAACATCCACTGAGCTCCACTTCATCATCTCTATGAAGGTGGATAATTTCGCCAAACGATCTTCTACAACCAATACAACATCATGGAATCCCTAAGCTTGAGGTGAACTTTTAACAACGTATAATGAGATGTCCTCCCACGTCTAATAAGGAACATCTAATGGGTGGAGAAACCGATAGGGGAGATAGTGTTGTACATTCACCTTCTGGAACACCAAATATCGAGACACAAACTACGCAACTACACACTTCATCCCAGACCACCAAAACTGAATCCTCAATGCTCTGTACATCATTGTCATTCTAGGATGTACCACTAAAGGAAAACTATGTAACCATTTGAGAACTGTCTCATGCATCACCAAAAGAATTAAATTCCTTCCCTGATATAAAACTTGTTATTGTTCATCCTCAGACAAACCATCATGGGCCTCACTACAAACAACTCGGTCTCTCCAATCCTACACATCTAGATCCCCCAACTGGGAATCTTCCACTTGCTGCACCAGAGATGACAGTACTGTCATCTGAAAAAGAAAACATCTTAACCAACTTCCCCTATATCGAGATGTAATGCTGAAATTTATTCCAATACTCTCCATGAATCACCAAATTCAGGAAACTACATCACTAATTGACTTCCTTCTCAGCGCATTGAAAATAACATTCCTATTTCCAAGTGTATATGATATTTCAAACTTGTATTCCTATAAGAACTTCATCCATCAATTTCATCGAAAGTTCAAGTCAGACTGGGAGAAAACATACCTCATGATCATATGATCGATAAAAAACCCAGATCAGTCCCCAATGAGGTAATGTCCCTAAAACATTATAGTAAATTCCACTAAAACCAACACATGACTGTGGGTGGCATAGTAGTGTTCATGGGGATGCTACTACTGAGACCCATAAGAAATGAATGGTCTCTACTACATTCGAAAAAAACCTAACACCAGAGGCAACGCATCATAGAAAACATCCCACTAAAATCCATCTTCTGGTAGATAATGAACTGGAGTAATTTCCAACTTCTCCATTAGATACTCAAAAGCGGCCTAACACTTCCAAAAGAAACTTTGCACCTTTTCTAATTCCTTGGGGGTTTCCCAATACACACCCACTTTTATCTTCGACAGATCCTCATCTACTCTCTCCTTGGACACCACATGCCCTAATAAATGAACTTATTGGGACCAAAATTCACACATTAAAAACATCCTAAATAGCTGTTGTTGACAAAGAACTCCCAAAACGGTCTGCAGATTCTCTTCATACTCCTCCTCAGCTGTAGAGAAGACAAGGATGTTGTCGATGAAAACCAAAACAAACATATCCTGGAACCCACATAACAACGCGTTCATCAACCCCATAAACCTAGATTGATCATTTGTCACACCTAAAAATATTACAACAAACAAATAATTCTCATGGTGACAAAGAAAACCAGTCTCTGGGAAATATTTATCCTTTACAGACATTTGATGATATCTTGGCCGCAATTCGATCTTTTAGAACCAACAAGAAAACTTCAGTTGATCGAATATATCATCATTCCACGAAAGATGATAGAGATTCATCACTATCACTTTGTTTAATAGATTATAATTGATACACAACCACAAAATGTCATCATCCTTCATCATTATAAAAACTATTTCACCCCACGGTGACACACTTGGTCAGTCAAAACCGCACATTTACAGACTATCGAGCTGTATATGCATCTCTCGTAACTCAGAAGGGGCCACCCTATACGGAAACATATAGATAAGAGATGATCCCGACTATAGTTTGATCCCAAAATCAATCTCTCATTGAGGGGGTAATGCTACAACCTCTTCTCGAAAGACATCAGGGAACTCTTCTACGACCCTAGGAAACACCAACTGTTGAACCTCATAAGAACTCATCATTTTCTCATCCATTAAGGATGATAAGGAAGGAACATGCCATTCACACATCTAAGGGTCTCACTAGCTAACAAACACTACTAGATCTTTATCATCATCGAAGAAAAACACCTACCTCTTGAACAATATGGTGATATATTCCACCAAATACAAAAAATCCATCTCAAGGATTTTTTCTTTATCATATGAAATCTCCCCAAGAGGAGTGCTTCACTAGCACCGGCTCACAGTCTCTACATACTTCAAACAAGTCATCTTGACCTCCAAATGGTGTAGTCAATGCCAAGGGCAATGGATGTGTATCGACCTCATGTTCCAAAGCATGGAAAAGGGATGGTGATATGAAGGAGTGAAACACTCCTAAATCAAACAAGGCATATACCCAAGTAGAAAACAAGAGAAGGGTACCTAAGATGATGTCCAGGTCACCTTGTACTTGAAAAGAAAAATCATGATGCTTCCAACGTACACCTCCAGAACCTCTTATAATCATGATGAAGACCACCAAGATTTCTGAAACCTTCTCTCTAAGGAAGGGGAGTATACTGAGCCTATCTTATTCCATACCCATCTTCTCTCTACTGATGCAAAGCTGCTGCAACGTTCTAGTTCTACCATGGTTAGAACTGCCTCAATGGTTGAACATGTAGTTGAACTACTAGTGCACACTGCTTGCTCTGAAAGGTTGGGCACTCACCCTACTAATGACCTCTGCCTCCACAAGAATTACAGGTTCATATTCCCTTGACATAGTCCCGAGAGACTCCACTCCCATATAAATGTGATGTGAAGAGCTGGGACCAACCCTCGACTGAACGGAAACTCTTCGATCCTGAAAACTATGAACCCCGAACCACATGTCTACTTCATGAGGAATCTTGACGTGTCACCTCTCATGACAGTTCGATTCTAGATAATATCCTCTCGACGACCTCTTCATTCACCATCACCTCAATATATGGATTCATGATAATCAGGTTTACTTGGTGTTGGATCTCTGGATGGAAAGCCTCTTTCAAATGCCTTGCTTGGACCTCCACATCTAAAAATAGGTCTGAAGCATATCGTAAAAGGTTGTTTAACTTGATTCCAAACTCTCACACACTGGATCTTTCTTATCAATAGGAATGTATCTTCTGGCGACTAGACCCATTCACGGTTGAAAAAGGAAAATCAAATCTACTCTTGTCTCGAAACTCCTCCAACTAGATTTGATGCTCCTCAGAATCCATGAGGAACAAGAACCACTACCGCCTTTTTTCCCCAAACCGCATCGTTACGACCAAAGACTCCCTTTTCTCCTTCTATGCACGGATCGAAATAAAGGCTATCTCTACCTCCTCCAACCAATTTTCCGTGAGTGGATCTAAAATAGATCCCTCATACTTCTTCAGACACTTGCACTAAAACTCCTGGAGTGTCTTTCTCCATACTTCATTGTCTATAACCTCTACCTCGTGGAGGTCCTCAGCCACTACCCCACACTGGTTTGCTGGTGCAGCCTGCAAGACATCTTCTACGCAAACCTGAAGAGGATGTTGACATGGATCCATACCAACAGAAAAATAAAAAAATAGATTAGATCTCCTAAACCTAGAGTATGGAATACTGAACATTAATTAATTAATTGTTTTCTTAAGTTAATTATATGATAACCTATTGACAGGTCTACCCATTAAAATATATATATACAATAAGAATGATGAATGATCTTTTCATTGGTCTCTACACTATATCCAATATCACCTTGTTTAGTAGACACTATAAACATAATGTTACATGCATCATATTATAGGGGGCCATAAACGCCTATGTATCAACCGGCGTATTGTGTTTACATCACATTCTATATTTACTAACACCATTTCCATACAAAACCATGCAACCTCACGAGTGCCTAAGACCAAACTCCATCATATCCCTCAACAAAACCTCTAATTAAACACTATCCCAACCCCCTCCCCACAAGGGGTACCCCTACAAGGTTAGTAATGTTATAAGGGATATAGTGACACCTCGTGCCCCACCTCCAGTTGTCCCTTGGTTGGTTACTAGCACTGAGGGTATTGTAACCACATAAATAAGAGGCATTATCCTCTTAGAGAACACATGTGAAAGAGAGAGATAATACATACACCAAAAAAATCTAACTATTAGTAAAATATAAACGAAATCCAATGAAAACATATGTAGTATCATGCAAATCTACTACAAATGAAATAGAAAACTGTGAGTACCACAGGTAAGTTTCAATAGTAGAGGCCATGAATCCAAAACTGCTCCTACAACCACAAGCTAGTAGTAACTAGCCAGATCTCCAACTAGCTCCATGTGACCTAAAAACAATTTATATATATGAAGGGTGAGTATAGCAGTAGACTCAGTAGGATCCTCCTTGGAGCCTCTCCTGGAATAGTAAAGAAAGAATTCTAGAGCACAGTGAACAACAATGAAACTAAATCATCACCTAAAAAGTTATACAATGTTACCAGTTTCTCCATGTCTACTCTCAAAATGTACTATACATAAGAGTATATAATATGATAACGAATATCAAGGATAACCATCTACTACTTCCTCCCTAGTTTGCTGCGTTGCCCCAAATTTTCATGTCCTTAGCATATCTCTCCAAAAAGACTTTCCCTCATGCATCTATGTGAAGCACCACAACATGAACCTCGTAAAAACCAACCACCACATACACATATCCAATGTAACCAGGTAGTTTTTATGAGAAACCAATACTCACATAATGTGTATCATACATTGAGAATTAAACCTCAAGCCCTTATATCACATACAATGAGTAAGGATCCCCAAGCCACCAAAGCCAATACACATTAAACCTATATTATTCCATAGGAATCAATATCTAGAATATATGTGTTTGAATAACTATTGTTCCTATCAGCACTAGTAACTAATATGGGAATAGAGTGGGGCCAAAGGGGGTATTCATCTTTCCATCCTCCCACCAGAATGTTGGGGAAAACACCCCTAGGGATCATAATCCACATGGGGGTTAGTTTCCCTATCTGAAGTGGAGTAGGACATAGATACACGAAATTATAGAATATACAATAGGTCAAAATGACACTATAAGTATAACCTAGTTTTAGATTCAACAGCAACTAACGTCTCTCAGACTAATGGCCTCTACTTCTAAGACAACAAATCCTATAATCACACATACATTTAATGATATTTATTACATTACTTCATTCCATTTTTTTAGTTTCATTTTACATTAAATAATTCATTAAACATTAATTAACTATTAACAATTACAAGTTATATTTTTTTTAGCATCAAATCCAAATTCCATTGTTTCTTTAAATAGAAACATCAACATTGCATCCCATCAAGATCCTTCCCCTAGGTTAACATCATTTATTCAATGATTTATTTATAGAATTATTAACTACCCATATACAAATTCATTCTAGAAAAAACATTCTATGATTCAAAACACAAGGGGGACCAACACGGTGAGTAGGTGATCTGCCCATCGAGTCTTTTCGACCTACAATAAGAGCGTAGACATATCTTCCATTAAGAAGCTAGACATGGAATGTGAGTGGCATAACCCACATGTATTCGCCGATTTTGGAAGGAGGGTATGAAAAACCAGATGCCTCTAGTAGTTGGGAATGTAAAGAAGAAAACAACCAGCAATATTCAACAAGCATCCAACATTCACATCCAACCCTTTTAGTCATCTTCAGTGTCATCCCCAACACCCACATGCATAAAATGATGCATCTCTCCACTCTAGGAATAAGCTACTGCAACAAACAATATACCTCCCTACCCCCACATATCAAAACATCCACCCAGCCTCACAAAACATCACAAAGATGTCGTAAATAATAAATCAACTGGGCTCTTGGCCCTAGAAAAGGCATTCTTCCTTCACATACAATGAGATCTCATGGATTCACACATAATGATCTTGTCCTTTATATGAAATAGGGTAACTCAGAACACTAAAATGAATTATCTTTTATCCAACAACCAGTTATTTGACCTGTCGTGAAATATCTTATTCATTATTAGTAGATTCCATCTATGGGAAGGGTTACCATAAATCTATCATATCTATCACAATAATTAAACAACTAATTTTACATTCCTTTAAACCAAAATTACCAACAAAAATCATGTTTAATAACCAATTGGAATAGGCCTGGATATCTGCATCAATTTTATTAACATCAATTTACAATAACAACCAGATTTATTCACCTGCATATTTTCCTTTATCCATTTAATTAACCATTAATTATAGCTTTACTATCATTACTAATTTTATCAATAACAATATGCTAACATGTAATTCATATATTACACACTATCTAGAAAATCAAGAGGCATACCATTATCACGATGCAGAACAACAAAATGCTTTCAATACAATTGTTTTAATCTGGTTCAAGTATTTAATTACGTCAATTCTATTTCTATATAAAGCGATAAAACATGATAACTCTATAGTTTTACATAAAATAATTGGGAATCAATGAATCAACTAACTCAAAGTATTTTGGATTCTCTATGTATATGAACAATCCTACAAAAAATATCATGATCACCTCTCTAGTAGGACATATACCAAAGAATGACTGATACTAGTTGGTTGCACCAAAATAGTTGGTGTGCATGCAGTAGGAAGAAACATTAAGAGAAAAAATACAATGATTAATTATTGATCACACCCGTCCTATGGGGTGAAGAAAAGGTATATACATTTATCACCATAGAAAAATGAATAATAACAATGGATGAAGATATCTTGTACCTTTAATTTTTTTTACAAAGTAGTGGTTTTAGTTAAGTTGGATTTTCTATTAAAACTGTATCTCATTAAACAGTGTGGTTTGACTATGTAAAGGCATCCTAGGACTATGAAAAATTAATATAGGATTTTTGGTATTGTAATCATCATTAAATCCATTAAAAAATGATTTTATAGCATTATTCATCAATGAAAACATTAAATCATTAAAACTAAAAAAATTCAAAATTTGACATAGGAAATGTTAAATAGTTCTAGAAACACTGTTTATGAGTCAATTTTAGTGACACTATTTCTATGAAACCATTTCTGTGACACTATTTATATGCCACCATTTATATGACACCATTTCAATGCTTCCATTTCTATGACACTATTTTTGTACCACAATTTCGGTGACACAGTTTCTGTGACACAGTTTCAATAAAACAGTTTCATAAAATAGTTTGGAATGTTAGAAAAGGATGTGACACCAT
Organism: Viscum album; assembly: GCA_963277665.1. Classification (NCBI taxonomy): domain Eukaryota; kingdom Viridiplantae; phylum Streptophyta; class Magnoliopsida; order Santalales; family Viscaceae; genus Viscum; species Viscum album. The sequence goes on from OY728137.1 coordinate 1,065,825,377, forward strand.
TTTGTGACAATGTTTCATTAAATAATTTGAAAATATGGAAATTTAATTGAAACCACTTCACGACACCATTTTAAGAAAATGGTTTAAAATGTTGGAAAAGTAAGTGACATTGTTTTCTAAAACCATTTCATGAAATAATTTTAAATGATAACAAAGTAATTGACACTATTTCATGACACTATTTCATGAAACAGTTTAGAGTTTGGGAAACTTGTTGGGAATAAGTTACCTTTCCCTACCAGAACACCTCAAACAATAGATTTCCTAACTAAACTGGACCTGAGATTTATGGTCCATTACATCACAACCTTTTTCCTCATATTTTGATCATCCCTCAATTTTTATCCAATTAATGAGTACAACTAAATTGGATCCCTTAATAGTAATGTTGTCATGCGAATATATAGATCATACCATCCTGGGGTCTATTCCGTAGAGGATTTCTCCAGATAAAAAGAGCATCATGTGTTTTTAATTTTGTTAATGGTTTATGCCATCATTTTTCTCCCCATTCAGTAATGATGTTGTGGTGAGACCTTATTATCCCACATGGTCAATATTCTTCCTCATCCATTGGTCTACCCCTCCTATAATTCAAGTACGATGATGTCTGAATTTACCTAATATTCAAATTTAATTATTTTAGTGGAATTTCCACACAAATTGCATGTGTTCATGAATCATTGATTAAAAATGTCTATGTTTACACGACACTCTACATGAAAACTTTATTCTCCCTTATGAATCACTCATGCGTGAATAGGATGTCTATTTAACATCCATTATTTCCTACACCATGAATGGATGAAATATTATTAGAAACATTGGTATGTACTTACAAGGTATGCAATCCACATGACATGTAATGATATAAATGTCTTAAAGTTCTATGGGTTAAACCATATATTTTACAAATAATTTAGACCACAAAACACACTGTATTATATGTTATATGTAAATTTTGAAATGCATGTGATGTAAATGAAATATAAATTGACCATTACACATTTTGTACCATATGATCTCACATGAAATGTAATATTATGTTTATAGAACTAGATGAAAATATTGAAATTCACTTAGTGAATTTAATTTGTAGGCTAGTAATTTCATTCAATATGTAAAACCATCTATATTACATATAAAAAGGTATTGATTTTGATTAACCCATGCATTATCCTACAAAATTTTTGAAAAATATCATCATCATTCTTTTACGGGTTGGCACATGTTACACGATTTATATTCTAGCTATACGTCGTGTATCTATGTCATGCCTTATTTCTCAGCTAGATGTCGATATGTGGTGTCTAATCACAACACCTAATGACTACATGACTAAATTTTATTTATGTGATGAGATTAATCATGAGGGTTTACCAGAGGTGTACAACTTCTACATGATACGAAATCAATGTCAAACAATCATTCACACTTTTGGTTAATATGTTTAATTTAATGACACCACTCATTGTGTGAGTGGACCATGGGTACGTGGTGTGTATTTTTTTCAATATATTTTACGTGACTATATCATATTTTTTGATACCTTTACACCTGAAGATTGAGATTTTGAGAATTATTCACATGGCATAGTCTATTATTAGAAGCATTTACTCATATTAATGTGTTATATCAACCATAACAATAAGAGAAAAAAATCTTTAAATGAAAAATAAAAAACAAAATATTCAAAACTAGAGAAGTAAATAATAAATAATAATAAAGTATAATGTCATCTCACTTGTAATACATGAAGGTTTTGAGACATAATATAAAAATCGTTAGTGTGGATGATTTTAATTTTCCATTAGTTTCAATAGACAAATTTTAATGAATATGACAAAACCAACACAAATTTCTCTTAGAAAAGATCATTTATATTTAATTAGTAATTAATTTTAGAAAAAAATATTTTAATGGTGATAATATACTTTATTAGTTTCTCTCGATTCTCATAATAAAATGTATATATAGTGGCAAATCCAATTGAGGATTATTCTAGGAGTATGCACATATGCTCCCTAAATCTATGAATTATATTCTTTATTCATTGGGTTATAACATAGTAAAGGCATGTTCTTCACGACATAATTTACTATCAAAGTATGGTTTTTTCTTATTATCATTTTATTTATAAGAGGAAATATTGATGTTATTATTTCTAGGATATTAGTGAATTATAGAAAGATTTATATTTTTTACACTTAGTTTATACATCTAAAATTACATAACTTGCATTTTATAGATTGGGTGAGACAATTGATAATTATAAACTGACCGTTATGAATTTATATATTCTAAGTAAACCCATGTCAAATTATAATAGTAATATTATTTTAATTCCTTTTGAAATTATTTTATAAAATAATTTGTATTAAAATAATATATTACTATTTATTTAATCCAATAAATCATTTCCAATGGGAAACTATCTAGGTTCACTAATCCTAACAAGGGATTTACTAAAACATAAATAATCCAATAGTTATTTTAATTATTAATATTCTTTTGTAAAATAAATTAAAATTATATACCCTAAACTGATAAATATATATTTATTTTAATATTCCCATAAATTATTAAATATTTAATTTAATCTATTTACTATATAAGAAAATAATTATTTATTAATTATTAACATTTAAATAATTAATAACACATATATTTTTACACACAAATTCTAATGTTTAATATCTCATTATTTAAATTATGTGATCCACATAGCATGATTTTTTAAATAAACATAGTGTAATTATTTTTTTAATATTAAATGCATTGTAATTTAATGATATTATATATACATTTTTTGTGTTATTATCATAGAAACATTATCAATGTAATTAGTTGAATTTGTATAACTATTATTATTAATATCTAGTGACACATCAAGGATACCTTATAGAATGATGCAAATGTCAGGTCTATAAAATCCATCCTAGGAATAATATTGTGTAATATGTTTTTTAAAATCAATATATCTTCAGGCATGGGGTATACTTGTCTCATTTACCTATACATCTAATTTATCTTTCATTATATTTATGAAATAAACTCATATTAGTCTTCCATGGACATGGATTTTATTAATCGGTTTTATTTAAATGAAAGGGGATGAGATCTATACTTTCATTAATATATATGGGATATACAATTTATTGACTTATATATTTAATGAGTTATGACATATTATGCACCAAACATATTATTCATCGCTAGGAAAATATGTAAGCTAAATTTTCCTACATATTAAAATGTTGGTGATTAATTATATATATTATTAATAATATCAATTCAAAGGAATAATAAATATATCTTGAAATATGAATATATAATGAAATATATGTCATGTGGAATTCATATTAGTGGAGTTTTCATCACGGTCTCCCATCATGGACAACATTAACTTCTAAAATCATTAGAATAAATATGAATTTTCTAAGAACACCCATCACCAAGAAGTCAAACAACATATATTTCATATCTAATAGATGTTATATAGACCATAATAAAGACATTTATGAATATTTTAAAAGTATCTGTGGGTTCCCATATTTAAATAAACTATTATAACACTTTACAACAATATATACTCTATGAAAATTATAAAATTAATTTCACATAGAAGAATAATCATTTTATGACAATATTTATATAAATATAATTTAAATCAGGTGGAAAATTTTAGTTGGGTGTGGGAAAATTAATCTAAAAAAGGATTTATGAAATTTTATTACATATCAATTTGTCTCCTACATTCACTTAAATGGTATAAAGACATTTTTATAAACAAAAAAATATTTATGAATAAATTTAAACTCTATTGGAAATGGTTAATCATACCATTATTAGTTTAGAATAAACACATTCTTAAAAAAACTTTCTTCATTCTATGTTATAACCATGTGACCCTCTATGACTTTTTGATGTTGAAAAAAACATAAATTTTATAATTCATAAATATATGTAAATATCACCCCCAATAAAAAACATGGTACTACACATTCATCCAAGGGATCAGGCATGATCCTTAACATTCACACTCATAAATCTATACAAATATGATGATTCTAATATGTATAATATATATAACATATCTCTTTTTAAAAGACACTTAGGGACCAAAAACCAAGGAAATGTTAGTTTTTTATATATCATATCACATATTCATTTTTATCTAAAATGCACTGATCAGTATGTATGGATACATCACATGTCTTTCATTGAATTATTTAATTACAACACATTCCAATCAACGGTGTGTAAGGTCATGGTCCAAAATTTACTCCATTGGTGGCATGTACCCATTTAACAAGATGACCTCAAGTTCCTTTCCCCAAATTCCAGAGGTTGCGGACTACTAGCAAGGGACTAGGGTGTGATAGTGGGGGAAACTATTCCCTCATTTGTAGAGTGTAATAATGTGGAATAAATAATAACTATATCAGAAGCAGTAAATAGCATGTAACTGAAGTAAAAAATGAAAGACTTCATGGTAATGATAACTATAAGGCATATAATATCAGAATGGTGCAAAATGTCACATAATGTAAGAAAGTAATGAAAAAAGGATACACTACTATCAAGTACAATACAATTCAAAGGTAAAAAAATAAAAAAAATTACATAGAAGAATCAAAATCCATGGCTTGGTCCCTTGCTCTCCTGCTCCCAGAAAGAAATCATGTACATGTATACTATGCCTTACTCCTATTGAAACCTGCCAAAATACAGTCTGTTTGGGCCTAAAAACATGACCCAAACATGGAGTGAGAAACAAATCATAGCGGGACACCACCTATAGTCTATTCCAATCTATCATTGAGTATATATAGTAGGTGTGTATATAAATGAAATGTAGTAAACTAGCGGGCACTCAAAATTAAAAAATCCAACAAGTACTGAAATTCATTTACCTTTATTTCATATACTTAAATTAATTCAAATTCAATGAATTATATAAGTCTAAGGTTCGGCCTAAGCCCACAAAACCCCTATTTAAAGGAAACACAACAAATATCTTACTAGTATATCTAAACCAAAGAAGTGAAGACCAAATACAAGTTTGTGATTTGGCTTAGTAGATGAGTCATAAGTCATTGAATCTCGATATGTCTATAGGCTATGCCAAATGTATATGAATTTCATAATATTCAAATCTGGGACATGCCTAGTGTATTAGAATTTTAATATTTTTAGAATTAGGGAAAATACCAGGGTATCATCATTTTAGAATACTTAGAATCAGGTACAAGCCCAGTCTATCAGTATATCTGCTTATTTAGAATCAGGGACAAGCCTGGTGTGTCATCATTTAATCATGTGTCAAGGTAAAACCCAATGTTTAATAATTTAATCATAGTAAATGACACAAGTAAATTATATTATCACATAGTTTTGAATAATCAACTCACATGGGAATATTTCATTTATCAATAAAGACATGATAATTAAACTATAGCATGACTTTTTCATTTAATAACTTGTTTGGGAAAATTTATATAACAAGACTATCCTGTGAATTAAACTATCAAAACTATTTAACAAAAATTATCACATGGAAAATATTTAATTAATGTATTTCATTTTAAACAACCCTTGAATGGGGAAACAATGGCATGTCCATCACCATCCTAGGCCAAAAGGCTAAACTATGGTCATCTAGGGGAAAACGTACCCACAGAGTGGGCATTAATCAAACCAAATAGGTTTATACATGATTAAATTAATATAATTTATCACCTAATGTCATTAGGTATTAATACAATTCAAATTCTTAATCAAGTTACTTCCTAATCCTGGGTGCATCGCACAAATGTGCATATAAACAACCCAACATTAGGAAATAAGCATGACACCACCCACCTCATCGTCGTATGACTCACCTCGTCTAGACATGATGTCCAATGAAAGCTATAATGGTACAGATCTATGAAACAAGGATATTTAGTCAACCTTAAATAACATCATCGAGAATAGAAATTACCAAAATGTCTAAAGAACAATAGATATCCAAGTAATTTGGTTCAAATGAGACCGATGGTGATTGATTCAGATTATGGATGATCAACTAGGAAGAAATTATCAGTCATACGCTACTACCTCACAAACTCAGTCCCTCCTCTATCCAAAATGATAGAAAACAAGGATACTTCCCATTTGAAGAGAAAATCATAAACTACACAACATGTAACCCCAAATACATGGTTTTCATATCATTTAACTCTTTATTTGGTAGCTGAATTCGACGGAACTACTTTCCAGAACATGCCAACATGACTACATGGAATATAATATTAATTTCATGGCATCTAGTTAGTTTTTACTATTTTTAATGATGACATGACCACACGACATGTATTTCCATTATACACATACATACTACACATCATGTTCTTTGTAATACATGGAATGTATCCCATGATCCCAGTAATTTTCAAAACATTACTTGTTTCCTTGAAAGCCACTCAACAGAAAAATAAAAAATGAAATTTTACCTCAAAAGAAGAACCATGTTCTTATAAAATCCCCCCCCCCATAATGAAATTTGTCCTTGAATTGGCCTTCCATGGGAGGTGAAGCAATATATGTGAATAAAATTTTCCACTGAGCACGTATGTCGGCCTCCCTCTCCCAAGTCTCGTCATGTACCCAACCATGCTATAATAGCATCCATAAAAGAGGAACTAACTAGCCTTAGAGAATTTTTGCGCATCTATCAAATATACAGATCAAATGACACTCAACGGATGCATCAACTTGAAATTCAACCTCCTTGGGAAGAAAAATGTGTGATGGGTCTAATTGATAAAGGCAAAGCTGAGATACATGAAAGACATTGTGCATGGATCGGTACCTATTAGGTAACTATATCTAATTGGAAACCAACCTGACTTGCTCCAGAATCTCAAATAGACTAACATATCTCAGTGTATGCTTACCCAATCTCAAAATCCTCTTATTTCCCAATCTTGGTCTGACAAGTTGGAAAACTCGATCACCAACCTCGAACACCAAAGGTCATCTACGTTGAACAATGTATGATTTTGGAAGATACTGTGCACTAGGCATCCACTTCTAAATCATGAGGACCTTCTAAATAGTCTCCTAGACAAGATGAGGTCCCACCATCGCTACCTCTCCTACCTCCAGCCAACAGAGGGGTGATCGGCATGGCATCGCATATAGAACCACATATTGAGCCATATGAATAGTTTCATGGAAGCTATTATTATAGGGGAACTCATCCATGGCTCATATGGTTCCCCCCAAGATCCCCCAAAGCCTAGGAACCATGCATGAAACAATTCCTCTAGTATTGTATCATACACTCTAACTGGACATCGATCTGATGTTGGTATGATTTTCTCAAAATCACCTATGTATCCATCGCCATCTGAAAACATTGCCAGAAAAGTGAGGTAAATTGGGTTTCCCTATCTAAAACAATAGAAAGTGGGACCCCATGAAGTTATTCCACGACTTAGATATACAGATTTATGATCTCATCAACACCAATGGTTTCGTTGATCAGCATGAAATGAGTGATCTTCATAAGCATATCAACTACAACCCACACAAAATCGTTTCCTCTTAGAGACCTTGGTAACCACATCATGAAATCCATTGCGACATCATCCCAGATCCACTTATTAATGGGTAGTTGTTGTAAAATCCTAGACATCCGCTAATGTTCTGCCTTCACCTGCTACTAGGTGGAACACCTCGTAATAAAATTAGTTACTTCTTGCTTCATGCCTGGCCACCATTATTGATGGATTAAGTCACAGTACATCTTGTTAACTCTAATATTCATATCCTAATCCAAATAATGAGACTTCCAAATCATCTCTTCATGTATATCCACTTTAACCCACATACATCCTTGGATACACAGAACTTTACCCTCGTCATCATCCATCCAGGTAGAGGTTCATCACCTGCCACACTCTCATCTAGAACTAGTTATTTATAATCCGATAGTTGTCTCATCCTCACACTATCTAGTAGGGTATTGGTAATAGCCAAAGATGAAAGATAAATATATACCTGACTATTTTGAAACTCTAAATGAATCTTATTGAACAAAGCCATAATCGTCCATTCACCACTAGCCTCATGAACTTCCTGTCTCTAGGTCCTCTTGCGCAGTGTGTTAGCCACTACATTACCTTTTCTAGGCATATATTCATGCTCAAAATCATAAAAATGAAGGTATTCCACAAACCATTTTAATATATGATTTCAATAACATTGATTAAAGATGTATTTGAGAATTTATTGGTCCGTGTACACCAAAAAATTCTCTCCTAGTATATAATGTCTCCAACAGCACAAATAATGAACAACTGCAGAAAACTTGAGATCATGTGTTGGGTAATTAATCTCATGTGGACTAAACTACCAAGAACCATATGCAACAACTCAATCCCCCTTAATATGCACTAATCCCATTCCAATACCAAATGCATCACAATTCATAGTGTAACTCTTTCCCGAAAGTAGGAATATCATTATCGGCCCTGAAATGAAATATACTTCAACTACAAGAAGGTTGCATCCCATGAATCTGAACACTCAAACATCACACCATTCTTAGTCAATCACATCATTGGAGTTTCTAGTCATGAGACATTCTGTATAAAATGCTTGTAGTTTATAGCTATCCCCAAGAAACTCTCTATCTCAAATAAATTCTTGGACTTCTCCCAGTTAACTAACACTGTCACCTTCTCTGCTTCTGTCGTTAATCCTGTATTTGAGATGATGTGTCCCACGAAGTGAATGTGATACCATTTTTTAAAATTATCATATAACAGATTCTCTCTCAGTGTATTCAAAATGATCTCAATTTTCGTTGTCATGGTTGTGTCGATTGTGAGAATACACCAATATATCATCCAAAAACCCACCACAATATAATTTAGTTAAGGATGGAACCCTCGGTTCATCAGTGTGATGAATAATGATCTTGTGTTCGTGATACAAAATGGAATATCCATGTTCTAATATTAACCATACCTGCTACGAAATGAAATATGTGGTATGAATTCTAGTCAAACACATAACTAATGATATCCTAACCATATGTCAATCTTTGAGAACACATGAGTTACTCGATGTTGATCAAAAATTTAATCTATCCATGGAAAGGGTGTCAATTTTTAACTTTCCACAGGTTCATTTTCTGATATTCCACCCCTAGACTTAGGGTACCATCCATATTTTTTATGAGAAGGAAAGATAAACCCCAAGGATAATTATCGGGTCAGATAAGATCCTTAGCTTCCAGATCCTCCAACTACCTCTTGAGCTCTTGAAACTCTTTCGTAGCCACTCTATAACGAGGAATGGATACTGGTGCAGCTCTTGAAACTAGCCTGATAGTGAACTATACCACTCTGACTGGAGGTAAGCATGAAAATTCTTCCGGGAAAACATCCCTAAAACAGTCAACTATTGGAGGGAAATCTTCTAGAGATGTTTCCCTATCCATCTAAATATAAAATCATAATTTGGTAAGTCATTCCACCCAACACACGATGCTCAGGTCTAGATATGCTCATATGGGTATCCCATTCACCCTTATATTGAAACTCTCTTCCCTCTGGTGATATGAAACTCAACCTGAAGTGAGAGAAATCAACAAAGGATCAAAAAGAAACCAACCATCCCATTCCGAGAATGAAATTAAATCACGTCATCTCTAAGACATAGAGGTTCGATAGAAAGTGACACCCACCAATATCAAGGGGGAACATCCTGTATTGATGCACACCTGCTATCATAATCCTTAACAGAGTGTCTAGTGTAAAAAAATAGAAGAAGTGTAAACACAGAGTCCAAGGCATTCCACAGAAACCACATATATAAAACAATACATACCACCCATATCAAAAAGTTCCAATGATAAAATAGAGGTGACTAAAATAGTATGTCTAGTAGTATAAGATCCAGGATCCTCCTCTTGCTGGATCTATTTCGATGTATATTTATGAATAGTATTGTGGCCTTGGGACACTACTTGGATACCCTGAGCTGACCCACCCTACTATCCCTGAGATCTTGGGGTCTGGATATCATGACCATGATTTCCCCCTCGACCTAATAGAACCTACATATTCTCGTTCCCTCACTGATGAGAAACATATAACCCCACTCCTAAATGTGGTGTTTGTGAAGACCCTCTCTCACTATATACAAGCAGAAACATCCTATAGAACCACTGCAAAAGGACCATCTTTACACAAAATCAGTATTCGACCTTGTCCATCGAGCACATATATTTTGTATTCCCAATCCTTACATACTTGTTGCACCTCACCTAGCTACCAGAAGAATTTTTCTAACTACTAATATCCCCACCAGAGAGCTATATATGATGCTTCTTGCTTCCAGTTGAGCATGTACTAGATCTCGGAGTCAACCCACCCTGGATTTCACACCTAGATTCACGTAGGTTGTGGAAGGTAATCAGCGCCAAATTAATAATATAAGATACATAAGGAAACATGAAGAAATTCACATATTCTAATATTTCCATCCTGAGAAAATCCTCAAATCATATAGCTTTTGATACGTCATCACCCATCAGAATAGGTGTGAATCACTGAAGCTTAGTAAACTGAGTAGAATTATCTATAATTAACAATGTTCCCTACTCCAGGTGCATAAACCCCCAGGCTCGGTTTTCCCTCATCTTCTGGTGAATATAATAACTATATAAATCCATAAAAAAGTATACCCATGTAATGTCCGGATGACACCATGCAAGAGGGATAACATCCCACCATATCTAGGAATAATCCTGCAATATATAGGTCTAGATCTTGAAACTCCTCTCATGAGGTGTCTCCAAATGCTCAAAGATATTCAGCACTGATTCCAACCATGATTCTATAGATTGTGGTCCACCATCCTTGGAAAAAGTAGGCCAATGTCACAGCTAGAATATATGCGTCATCGTTTCCATATATGTGGTAGCCTATGGTTCCCCCTGAAATATCTTCATGAACATAAAAAAACCTTCATGGAATTATGAATCAGTAACTATGTCTAGTATAAAATTTGGTGGTATAGTTGGAACAACTAGAGGTTCAATCGGTATCCCATGGCCTACTATCTATAGAGTATGATCATCACCACTCTCCAAGTGTACAGCTCATAGTCGTCGTGGTGACATGACTATACAAGGTCATGAACAGACCTCAGTTCCAAACTCATTGTCAAGGTTATAAGATCAAATGCTCCAATATTGAAACAGGAAAAAAACCTAAAAATTTTCTTCAAATGAGACTAAATGGCATGTATGAAAGATACATTGCATGTACCATTGTGTTCTATCATGGTCGTGTTCTACCACCGGCCTGGGCATTTATCAACCCCATCTTCATGGCGTGTTGTTATGGAACATAGCATGTTCCTTTAAAAAATTACATGGTTGTGTAAATCCTCATTCAGGGTCATGTAAAGGTCCTATGTTCACAGTGTGTCCGGATTACACACGGTGTGCACTCAGGTATTCCCTCCTGTCCCTATACTCCATCACGACCAATTCCACATGGGTTATAACAAGGTAGGATACATAGAATGTACTGAGTGTACATTGTGTGTTCTGATCAAAACTCAATAGATCGGGTTTTCTCCCACTCGGCCGATTACACGATCATATAATAAATTACGTGTACACAAGAGTAAATGGTGTGTTTATCTTAAAAAAATGGAACATCAACTCCCCTGAAGAGGAAGAGAACACGGTGTGATTGGAAAAACTACACAAAGTGTATACATGGTTTTTCAGAATAGATACTCTAAAGTTCCCAGAAATCCATTGTTCACCAAAAAAACCTACTAGTGGGATTCCATATTCTGATACATGAGGGCCCATACTCCCCTCAAATCAAATTTTTCTACCCAATAATAACATACTACTAAAAAATTTATAACACATTCATCCAATAAAACCATATCTGAATAAAGTTAATTTAACATTTACAATCCATTGCTGCATCATTTCCCAAATAATAAGGTTCTAAACACTTTATGGATTGAATGATGATGCCAAACCATTATTTACTACACCCAAATAACACATGAGTAGGAACAACTATCACATCAACTATCATAATAGTATGAAATAGCTAATGCATCTGAGATGGCATGGCATGATGCATGGCATGTGATTCTATCATGTGTCTATATGATGCATGAGATGGAATACCTACATATAAATGGTTTGGAACAAACTAAAACAAACAATTGCATAAAAAGTAACAGCATAAATCATTTGCATCACCAAATGGTGAAATCAAATCAACTGTTATAGATCGAAATCTAAAAGAACATATTAATTCAAGGAAATGTTGATTTTTCCTATATACAGGAAGCTACTCACAGGAAATACTAATTAAGAAATTCCATATCTTTTATATAATCTCCAAATAATAAGGAAAACTAGAAAAGAACCTTCTTTGATACAACTTTATAATGTCGTGGTCTGGAATCCACTCAACTGGTGCCCCGTACCCAATTAGCCACATGGCCTAAAGCCCATTTCCCCAAATTCCAAAGGCTGCTAACTTGTATTCAGGGCCTTGGGTGTGATGGTGGGGAAAATATTCCCTCATTTGTAGAGTGTAACACATCAGAATAAATAATAACAATGGTGGAAGTAGTAAATATCATGTATCTAAAGTAAAAAATAGGAGACTGCAAAGTAATGATAACCAGAAGGCATATTATATTAGAATGATGTAGCATGTCTCATGATCTATGAAAGAAATGAAAACATGATATACTGCAATAAAGTAAATTAAAATACTATGTTACAAAAATACACAACGAAACATAGCAGAATAACAATCCTTAGCTTGGTCCTTTGTTCTCCTGCTCCTAAGTAGTAATCAAGTACATGTATAAAGAGACTTTCCCTATAGACACCTACTATAATATAGTCTTTTTGGGCTCAAAAAGATGACCCAAACAGGCTGTGAGAAATAAATCTCATTGGACAGCCACCTAAGATCTATTCCAATCTATTAGTAAATATATGTAGTTGTTGTGTATAGAAATGAAATGAAGTAAACTGGAAGGTAATCAAAATTAAACAATCCTTCAAGTATTGACATTCATTTACCGTCATTTCATGTTCTTAAATATATTAAAATTCATTGAATTATATAAGTATTAGAGTCTGGTATAATCCTTTCGATACCCTTTATAAGTCAAACATAATAGATACAACAGTAGGCTACCTAAACCAAAGAAGTTAAGATCGAATCCAACTTTCTGATTTAGTCTCGCTGACACATCAAAAGTCATTCCATCTAAATATGTCCTTGGACCATGTATGATATATAAGCATTTTAGTATATTCAAATCATGGTCAAGCCCATTGTATCAGCATTTAATCATATTTTGAATCTGGGACAAGCCGGGTGAATCCGCATTTTGAGCATATTTAGATTCAGGGAATAACCCAGTGTATCATCATTTCAGTGTATTTTGAATCACGGAAAAGCCTATTGTATTAGTATTGCAGCATGTATCATAGTAAAACGTGGTTTATAAGAATTTTATCATAGTAAATGACACATCTAAATTATATCATCACAAGTTTTTAAATAATCAACTCGCGTGGGAATATTTTATTTATCAAGAAACACATGCTAATTAAATTATAACATTTCTTTTGTATTTAATAACTCATATGGGAAAAATTACATAACAAGACTAACAGGTGAGTTAAACAATCACAACTCTTTAACAAAAAAATCACATGGGAAAAATTTAATTAACCAATTTCCTTTTAAACAACTCATCATAGGTGAATCAAAGGCACACCCATCAGCATCCAATTCCTAACGGCAAAACAATTGTCATTCGAAGAAAAATGCACCCACAAGGTTTCCCTTAATCAAACCAAAAAAGTCCTCACATGATTCAATTAATTTATCTCATCACCTAATGTCATTAGGCATTGATACGGTTAAAATTATCAATCAAGTGACACACTAAACATGGGAGTGTGGAACAATGGTGCATATAAACAACCCAAAATTAAGTAATAAGCACGATACCACCTACATCGTCGTAGAATGACTCTACTCGCCCAGCCTCAACATCCAATTCATGTTAGAACAATATAGACCTAGGAAACAAGTTTATTTATTAAACCTTAAATAAATTCTCTGAGAATAGAAATTACCACGAACGGATCAATAGTAATCGAGCACTCACCTATTGGGTTTGAATGAGATTTATGGTGATTAATTAGGAGTCAAGAAGATCAACTGAGAAGAAAATCCCCTTTTCTCACTACTATATCACGATACTGGTTCCTCCTATGTCAAAAATGAACAAAATCAAGGCTACAACCCATTTTAAGAGAAAAATAATAATCTACATGGTGTGAAATCTCAAATAAATGTTCTGTATATCATTTAACTATTGATTTGGTGGCTAAATTTTGTCGACTTAGCTTCTAGAACGTGCCGACATGACTACAAGGAATGTACTATAAAGTACATAGCGTGTGGTTGGTTTTACCTCTTTTCCCTACCAACATTCACAAACTCTATATATTACCTTCAAACACAAACATACTACATGGCATATTCTTGGGAATACATTCCATGTATCCCATAATTCTATTACATTTCCCAAATTTCCCTTCTTTTGTCAAAAACAACTAAATGAAAAAAGAAAAAAAAAATTGTACCTCAAAAGAAGAATTGAGTTATTATACTCTGAATGGACACATAGGTGCATAGAATAATTCATAAATTCGTCTAGATGTCATACATGTTATAAGAGAAAAAATATAGAGCCTTTATTAACATCAAATTTTTTACATGATCAACAACATAAACAACCACTCTAAGATTAGATCAGCCTCAATGTTTGTATAAGAATGTTAGAAAATTATAAATGTCCAAATGGTATGAATCTTGCAAACCATTAATAGTGGGGTTTCATAATAAGTACACTCCCATTTGTATATCAATGACCGTAGGGAATTTAATAGAAGATATTTTAGTAGCATAATCTTCATAATTTGTCTCTAATTGTTTTGTACAGAGTCTATAATTTATCATTTGAAAATACTACCCACACTAATCATAACATATGGTTATAGTTATTAATTATTTGTGATAATCATTGATTATGAATAAGTTAAATTTTTGAATTGATGTGATTTATCATTATACATTAAATGTATCATGTCTAGCACAATTTAATTATTGATAAATGGATCTTTTTTTATTAAAAATACATAAAACGTTTTACCCACAACTACATCCAATCTATCAAGTGGCTAATAACACCAGATTCAACATTTCTCTCTTTCTTTTTCAACATTAATGTATTTATCAATGGAAAAAATAAATTTAAAAATATAACAACCTCATATATATTTACACCTTCCACTCTCAATGATCTCTCTAATGGGATGGTGTTGACTAAAGATGTGTTTAGCCCTATAGTGTTATCAAGGTACCTTAACATGACAAATAGATCTATTTCTATAATAATAATGATCAATTACTCATTTAATGTCAGTAATTATCAAATATTGAGAAATGAACTTATTGATGAAAACATCTTTCATTGTAGTATATGATGCATCAATATATTCAAACTATGTAGTTGAGTCCACCTTCATGGGATGTTTGGATCCTTTTTAATTGATGAATCTGCCATTAATGAAAAATATCGAATGATATTGAGATATCATATTATAGTTTTTGGATTGATATATAGATTCAATAAAACCCATTAAAATGAGATACTTTCTCCTCCAATGATTTGGAAAATATATTTAATTTATCTTATGTTTATAAGTTTATTATTGATAAAAATCTAGTGAGCAACCCAAGTATTAGATTTAATTATAATTATTAGGTGCATAAAATAAGAATCCTTGGTTTGAGTGTATAATATGTGATACAACATAGACCAGATAAAAGGTAATTATGGAATATTATCCATATTTTATAAATCTTTATAAGGATAATGAATCATTTAAATGTTAATACAATGAAACACTTGTAAAGGCCTTTTTTAGAGTTCTTCATACTAAACCAATTTATCACATTACTAATATATGTGTTTTAACTCAATCTAGAAACAATTTGGAGCTATATTAATATATATTAATACAGTGTATGATATATTCTTCAACAATGTCTTTCATCGTGGTGGGATTTCCAAACCACACATTTATAGAGTGTAAATTTGATTTATAATTTCTCATAAGTTTTTTTGATCAAATAAAATTCAAAAAAACTGCAGGACTTCTATTAATTCCATTATATACATAAAAATATTTTTTTATTGATTAAAACACCCTCTATTAGTACATACTCAATTGAATGTTTCCAAATCTAATATTCTTGGTTCATATAAAAAATAGTCCACTATAACATAAAAACATTAACATACTCATTTGGTACTTTACAAAAATTGTGATATATTATAAATTTATCCTTACCTAAATTCTCGTTATTGAAATATATTTTGAAATCTATTAAATATATATCATAATCATAATTAGATAAACTGGAATGAAATATCTTTATTTAATTTATCACTACATACATAGAAAATAATTCTACATGGTCAACATCATGATATTTTATTACCCTCTCACAAAAATGAAAAATTTACATATAGATGCACTGAAATCTATATAATTGTTCTTATGATAAATAATATTAAACCCTATAGGCCACACATATTCTAGAGAATCCAATAAAGTCATATCATTGTTTCTATATCAAGATTTCATCTGATATCTTATAATCTCTAACAATTTATCGTATTCAAAACTATCAATGTCATGTTGGTATTTAATGAGTTCACACTTTATGTATACCAATTCATTATAATTTACCATTCAAAATCCATACCGCAAGGGATCATTAATAATTCTAGTAGAATTTAGAAGATCTTATGTATATGAGTATATTTATTTTTATCAACTCATTATATAAATAGATTAATGTTCATATGAAAGACAATTACAAGTTTGTGGTATTAAACATTATCCTGATTAATTCTACTTCAATGTAATCCATGATTTATACATCCTTCTCAAAGAATATAGAAAATAAATCCTTGAACACATTTTTGTCAGTATAAATTTAGGAGTTGTATCTTATATGTTACATAGGATAATAAAATAATAATAATTTATCTAACATTCATTAAATTTTATTGTAATACATGCATTATAAATATCCTTTAGAACACTAAATATTAATAATAGGGAAATTAGAATGAAACTATGTTTGTATTTAATATGGCATATTTTAGACTGATTTAGATAGAAATTTTTTACTTTTTAATATATTAGTATCTTTATCAAATGCCTATAATTATATAGTAATGTCACACATGCTCACCATTTATCAAACCATGTATTTAGGGATATAATTTATCACCTTTGAAATAACATTTCGTTATATTTTTCTAGAATGAGAGAGTTTTGAAATAATATTAAAATCTCTTAGATAGTCAATGAATTAATGGATCATGTAATTTATATCCATATTTTATTAGTTATTATTAATATTTCAATGAATTAAAAATGAAAATTATATTTGATTACCATGAACATTTAACATGTTTCAAATTCCAATGAAATTAATGAAACTGCTAACCATACAGACTAATTTTATTATTAATGGTTATGGAGTCTAGATTTCTGGAAATCACTTCCATACTCATCGCTCTATGAAAATATATTTTGGTACTACCATTGATTAGCTATTTCACTTTTTTATTATTTATATTTATTTTATATGGAGGTTTATGTTAGTTTATTGTTGTTTTGAGAGGTTCTTAGTTGGGATATAATATTTTAGACTCTATATGTTCACCATGACATAGAGGTGACTGTGGTATATGTCATATATCATTTTATTTTTTAAATTTGGTAATGCTACATAAAGGCGTTTTTCATGGGATATGAGAAGGAAAACTCACCCATGTTGGTGGGAATGGTTGTTTTGTGGAGTGTGGTCAAGCTCATGAAATTCCTTCAGAAATGGTTTGGGATGACCCACCACAACATGGTCCAAGAAGTTAAGTTTTTAAAATGGTAAAGGGGACATACCAATGATATAGTGGGATCACCTGGGAGGGTGTAAGGATACATGATCCATAATTATGGAGTACCACATTGTCATTCTTCAAAATATCATGACATTAAATCAACTAAAATATACAATGAGTTTTTTTGGATAATTTTAGCACCAAAGATAATTATTGGAAGGAATTTTATAGATAATTTATTTAATTTTGACCAAATTATCCCATAAAGAACTCTCAATATTCTTATTATTCCAATTTATCATTATCGATAGGCTTCTATTGGTGATTAGGTGAAATTATATTTTTCTTGGATCTCTCTAATGGGATACTGTTGGGGAATAGTATTGAATATAGGTGGATTCTCTCCAAATATAATGTTATAATGAACATAAAATATTATATTATATAAAGTTTCTAGATTTTAATTTATAATGAAATTATTAGAAAAAATATTTTTCATGAACTTTTTTTCCTTCCTTGGTTTTCAAATAATGATTATTCATGTGTAAACTGAGTGATTGAATATGTGTGTTTACATATAGGTCATGAATGTGTAGGGACATGTTGTTTTGGAATTGGATTCAGTGTTATATTTAGTGGAAGGTTGGATATTATTCATTGATGAATTGGTTGGGGGAATAAGATTCATCTTATGTATATGGTCCATTCAAAAATTTCTATAATGTTAAGAATGTATTTGGTCCCTAGAATGGTTTTTTATAAAGGGGAAATTATTGAATCTCATATGTTATTTTCACTACTTATTTTTAATTAAATTTATCTAGAAAACTAAACAAAATTATAATTCCATGTAATATATATGTTTATGGTTATTCAAATTTTTCTTCTGTTAGGGGAATTTGTGGGAAGTATTTTGAGAATTACATACTATGATATAATATAGCAACCATTATATAAACATTGATTCATATATAGATGTTTTAGTCTTGATTTTGTTAAGTTAATGTTGTCTTACCTTGATACTAGAGCACCATGTTGTGGTTTCCATGAATTATAGTGGTTGAATATTATATTTAGTCATGTAATGGAGTGGGGTTCAATGCCACTTTTAGAACCAAATCTATCATTGGAGTTTTTTGGTCACCTGGACTCTATTTTTTGTATTTTATGACACCATGACACTGATTATTATATATAATTTTTTATGAAAAAATGTTTTTTTGTTGAAGCATCATTTTTATTCATCTTTATTTCTCATATATTTTTATTTTGTGTAGTATCTTCAATTGAATCATTCCCCAAAGGGATTTCAAACCCTTGGAATTCAGTTCCTTACTTTTGTGTCTTGGGGATAAACCTAAGGATAATTGATTTATAGTGATACATAGGCCAATGTATTGATATTATGATGTTATAAATGGTAAAATTTTATTAGATTTTCCCTTTATAATGATAGGCACACATATATAATGTGTTATAACATGAATTTTAAAGTATAAAAAAGAACATGCAGAATCTAAAAACTTATCTTCATGTTACTAGGGATGATGGGGTATAAAATTTCTTCTTAAAAACATGTTGTATTTTCATCACCTCATTAAAATGAGTTTACCTGATTAGTGTGTGTGTGTCATGACTTAATATGGAGACACCACACAAGGAGGTAAAATTCACATAATATCACATTGTTCACAATTTAAAAATATTATATTATATCCAATTTTTTGGACTATATTTTGTGGAAATTTTGGAAACTGTAGGAATAATGATATTTCTGTGATTTATAAAATGAATAGAGAATAATTACCCCAATCATGATACTTATTAGAATGAGGTTTCTATTGAGAATATGGTTAATCTCAAACTATAGTGAAACCAAGAGAACATTAGAATCATTATTGATGATTTTGAAACTATAGGAAAAACAAATTAGACTGTTTAAGTGTCCTATCAGGTTCTATCATTTCAATATAAGATGTATAAAATACTATTGTTTCTATGTGTCTTGGGACAAAAACGGGATAAGGCATGTGTAGGAAGGATGAACAAAATATATAATTTCTATAGTACTTTAGTAGAAATTAAGGAGACCGTAGTGGTGTATATTCTTTTATATATGGAATGAGAATAGTGGGACATAACTCTTCAAGAAAAGGTCAACCAAGGACTTATTGTGAATGATTTGAAGTACTATTTGAAAAAAAATTATTTCAACATGCCTAATGTGTATCAAGGATTATTGATTTCATTAACCCAATGAAATGATACATTTTAGTCATGGAATATGTATCATGATTTTAATTATACACGTAAATTATACTAGATGTTGTAGTAATTGAATCTGTCAAAGTTTTATTGTTTGATTCATGTCTATGGATAGATTGCTTCTATAGGACGTTTAAATTTTACAAAAATAGTTACACATACATTGTTAATAAGGTGACTGTGGAGAAAAATGATTTTTTTTTTTGGGAATATAAGGGTATAAATTTTTTTTTCCGTCCAGGAACAATTGGAAACTGTATTACTGTAAATTAGAGTAGGATGGAGAGTTACTCCTATTGTAAGAAAGCACGATATAAAAAATCATTACAATTTTTTATTCTCCTACAAGTCAACAATCAATATGTTTACTTTTGATGTTTTTTATTGGGTTGCATTAAGAGGGAATGTACTGCACTGCCTATATAGTTTCATAACTAGGGATGAGTGGGACATAACAAATGTTTCAATAACAACACTCTATCATTGAGTAAAAGTAATTGTTTTAACATGACTCATGCCTCAATAGATCATCTTGGATTATCTCAACAGAATTTTTCCCATTAATTGAATTGCTCTAATCATAGTGATTCTAGAAACAATTATCAAAATAGTATCAATCATATATGGTTTATTGGACCACTTTAAGAGAGAATGCAACCCAATAACTCAAGTGTGACATAAATACAAATTAATGGGACATATACAATGTTTCTGAAACAATAATATAATGTTTAGTAGTAGAAACTGTTATAACGAAAATCATTCCTCTAATGATCAACTCAAATGATCTTATCTGAGTGGTTCTCATCCAAAAATACACTCTGGACATACTGATTCTATAAAAATTCATTATCACAATAGTCTAAATCCTTTCATAGGTTTATGGGAAATCAAGGAAGGGATAATTGAAATCTCTCTTTAGTTGAGTAGGAAATGGATAATAATGATCGAGGTCCCTTGACAGTGAAGGGTATGATTATTATAAATTTGACATTATTTCCTTTTTTGACAATGGATAATCCCATTATTTCATTATGTTACATGTGTTAATGAAATTCGGGTTATATGCGGTAATGATTCCTCATATCATAAAAATAAAGACACCTCTCCGGAAAATGGAATATAGAATATTTAATTGTTAAAAGTAGTTCATTATTGTTGTTGATGATATGTTTTTATGGAAGATAACAATTCTATAAATGGGAATTTTTGTATAATCTAAATGATAGACTATTAGGTATATTTTAGAGGTTATATTCAATAGTATGCTTAATGGTTGTCTTTTATATCAATTGATGGATTAGATTATCTATTTAATGGGGAATATGACATGAATTTTGTGAGAGTAGGGCCTGTGGTGGAAATTTTTAGAAAAATATCACATAAATTAAAAATAGTGGACATGGGAGCTATTCATGAAATCATAAATAAGGATCTTCCTAACATATTTTATTGATAACCCAATTCCATTCATAATAATTTCTAAGGGATAAAACTAGATATAGAAATAAAATTATCCATCAATCTAATAATAGAAATGGTCCAAATTGATATTCCTTTATAAAGAAATTATCCAATTGTACAACATAAAATAAAAGTTCTTTTTGTTGTATCATACCTCATGGTATTGTTTAGACAAAGTACATCCCATGGGGAGTCCTTGTTGTCAATTATAAAGAAGTCAGATGGACCCCTTTGAATCTAAGTCGATTATCTAAAAACACATCCTTTTTTGATAAATAATTGATATCCCTTCCTTAAATTAATGATATCTTTGATCTATTGATGGGATCACCATGGTCTCTAAAATAGATATAGCATCAAGGCACAACCAAATTCACTTTTTAATGGGGGATATTTTGAAGACAACATCATGAAAATAATTTAACCATTTAGAGTACTTATTCATTTCTTTTGGTCTTATTAACAAACTGATAATTTCATGAATTTGATGAATTGTATCTTTCATAGGTAGTTGGTATCATTTTTATGATTTTTTTTATGAAATTTTATTGTACTCTCAAACTATATGTGAAAATAAAAATCACCTAGATACAATTTTGTGAACATTATAACACCCCAGTCTATATGAAAAATATATATGTGTTTCTTATGGATATAATAATGACAATTATATGGAAATTTAAATTTTTTTCATGTGTCATATCTATTTATCTTAATAAAATAAGGGCATCCATTTCTTGGAAACCACCTAATAATGTATTCAAGATATGAATATTTATTACGCTAAAAGGATATTATCATTCCTTTGTCCATAAATTCTTACAGTTAGATTTTCGAATGACTTAATTAACTTGGAATTGAAATCATATCCATTAATGCAATGAATATCAAAATATTTTTAGGATATAAATCCTTGATTTACATGGATACATATCCTTATCCTTTCATAGTCAGGTGAGGGGTTCCTGGTCTATTGATGTTTTAATATATCTAGAATGGGTTTCAATCTCATTTATAGAGGCTATGTCGAAGAATATATCTTATGAGAGCTTTAAAAAAATGAAAAGAACTATCCGATACATGTTTTTGAATTAGCCATTATGGTACAGGTATTAAAAACATTGTTAAGATATCTTTTTGGGTAGATGATTATGTTATTTATTGATAAAAATATCATGAGTCACATCTTCGCAGAAAAGTATTTGACCCTAATGTAATGAAATTGTATGAAATGTCATTATATATTACACCTGGACTTAGATAATACACAATGAAAATGATATATTTTATCCAATTAATTACATAAATATTTATATAAAAATTTCTTCAAATAATATCAAGATTAGTGGATATTAATGGGGGTAATCATTGATAGGAAATTGGATTGCATAAAAAGGAAATATTCTATGTTGTCTTTTCTGGTTATCATTATTTAATACAAGGTCAATATCTTAAAGTAATATTAATTTATTTGTCCTTATTGACATATTGTTAGGTAAATCCTCAATACTAAGGAGGCTACTTTTGGATGGATAGAGGATATCATAATTTTTCTATACATTTCAGAATAAATTGTTTGTTCATCATTCCTACTGGGAATAACATCATTGGGAATACTATCATTCTATGCGGCATGTTCAATAGAGTACATAAAATATGGAAAATTCCTTGAAGTGCCATTTTTGAATTTCATGAATGAATAATAACAATTTACATCATATTTATAAATTTATATCATATCAATAGAAGAATTTTGAGCACAAATTAAATGATGAAATGTCAATTATTTTACCCATTCCAATGTGAAAATGGGATTTGATTTATGTAGACATTGTCCCTGGGAAACCAAAGATTCATTAGGAGAATTACACTCTTTGGAATATTGTTTGTAGAATTAATAGGTTATCACACTATATTTTAATAAGATAATCAAATTTGGTTGATGGTAAAGAGAATAATTATTTTCATGAAGTGGTATGGTTTCTTATTCAGATCGTATCAATTATCCATAAGAAAGATAGTATATTTACCTCATAGTTTATTTGTTCTTTTTAAAATTTTCATGGAACTGATTAAACATAAAAATGGATTACCTCCCTGAATTTGATGGAAACTCTAAACATACATTCTAGAATTTGAAAAAACAAAATGAGTTTATGATTATATTTTTTGTTTCAGGGGATGTCCAATTTAAATTAGTTTATTTTTTCAAAAAATGATAATTATTATTACTAGTTACATTTGAATACATTTTTATCCTTCAATAGTATACCATATTTTTATGCACATTATTTGGTAAAAACTTTGGAAACATCACTGATTAGACAAATTATTTTCCTTGAGATAACTGATAAAATATAGTTGATTAGAAAAATGATGGAAATGGCCTAGTTCCAAAAAAAATCATATTTGTAACATTATCATAAAAAGTTATCATTTTATATGGGTGTTTTTAGTGAGTATAATTGAGGTTGGTGAACCATAGTTTGATTAATAATAGAATTCAATCTCTTAGTTATGAGAGACTAGTTGAGATCCTTCAGTGCATTGAAAATGTTTCATAATTTCTAGAACTAGCTCTATTATTTGGGTTGGTTCATAATTTTTTCCAAACATCTCTACTAACTATGTACTGGTTAGACCCAACACAAGTGATTAGTTGGGATCAGGTTAAACTTGAGTAAAAAACATAATTTTTTCACAACCCAATTCACAATGTAGAAAACCGAGAAAATCATTTTAAGGGAGAAATTTATCCTTATTGTGTATCCTATGTAAAAATATTCATGTTTGGGAAGATACTTTAGAACAATAGAAATTTATGAAGGTGAAAATTTTAGGGATTTTCTATCATACCATGTACCACAATGTTTTTATTGATGGAAAACAAACAGCTATGGAGAATTTTAAGCCCTTGGTATACGGTATTTTACAATTTTATTTTATATTTTTAATCATTGTGACTATATTTGTTGGATTCAAAATGATTTTATGGGTGCTTAGTTATAAAATTAAATATCTTCTTCTATAGAATTCACTACACCATAGTGGAGACCACGGTATAGGCTATGATAATATACATTTTTTGGTATGGATATCCTAGATGGAAGGCTCCCATATGGGAAACATTAAGTCAAACACATCCATATTAGTGGGAGTTATGGTTTTTAGAGTTTAATTTGAGACATTCAGGTGGTTTAGCAATAGATTTCGAAAATATAACACAAAACTATTGAATCTATAATTGTTTATGAAAAATAAAAGTGATGTCTTTATGAAGTGGTGATATTTTGAGGGTAAGATGTTGTCATGAGTTCCACAACTATGTTGGGTACCACCATATCATGGTTCCACCCATTTTAATTTTATATTATGAAAAACTAGTGTTGATGTTTTGTGGAATACACACACCCTAAATGGAAAACAATATTATCATTCTAGGAACCATAGTTCTATTTTTTCCAAATTGTTTCATGAAAATCTCATATTCCTCCTATGATCACTAGAACACTAAAATTAGATATTTCCATAGTCAACTTGGGGTGATTATCTTCCACCATAATATCTTTTCATAGTATGCGCTAGGAGTTCACGATTGGATTAAGTGGATTATATCACACTCTAATTCCATGAAGAATTTGAAATCCTTTGGTTAATAGTATTTCATTATTTTTTAAAGTATAATAATTTCATGAAAATTTATTTTTGAATCACTCGTGTTTCCCTTGGTTTTACAATAGATGTTTCATATGTGTATACTATGAGTTGAAATGGGTTGGTTTACATTAATGATGTAACAGCCCGAGATTTTATGAAAACTATTCTTTTTAATTTTATTAATATCTTGTGTTGTATGCTACACCAAAAGGAGCTTGCACAATACGCATCCTTGACTTGCCTTGCATTACACGCAATCGCGACCTTCCTCGATAGCGTGTGTAATACGCAATACCGAGTTTCACTAAACAACGATATGCTATTAAAATATTAATAAAAGTAGCTGTTATGAATAGTAATAACCACTTTTTGAAATTTTATAAATTTTATTTTTCAAAATGGACTTCATTTTTGGACTCAGAATATCGAAATTAGCCTAGGGTGAAATTTTGGTATTTTTCTGAAAACTTTCAATTTTTGATGAATAGTAAAACCACTAAGTGGTAGGTTAAAAACTGAATTTTGCATAAAACTTAATTTTACCGCTTCTGTGAATGAAATTTCAAAAATCCGACAGACATGGTTGATGTCAGTAAGTAAAATGTGGTTCAATGAGATAATGATATTTTTTTGGTGAATAGTAACTTCTTACCTTTTTTACCGCGGTTAATAGTAAATAGGGTAACTAAGGGTAAATATGATATTAATATTACCCTAACACATGTCCTAATTCTATTGGACAAGTGTAATTCGACCAAAAACAAACTTAGGAATAAAATATGACCATTTAGGCCCACTTGGATTAGATTAGGACATTTATTATTAATTTATTTAAAGAAGGGTTAAAATAGTTAAAATCAAAGTTTAATAAGTAAATCATTTTTAATATGGGGTTATGCATAAGATAAATTCGATTGTAAATATTCATTAGAAAGATAAAACGATTTCCTACATGATGGTATTTTATTTTTAATTTTTAGATATCAAATAATTTAATTTATTTATGACACAAAGATGATGCAGTAATTATCTTATTAATGAAATATTGACATAATTGATGTTATAAACACAAAAATAAATGTAATTTGAGACTTTTTATGAATTCAACTAATTTTCTAGGTTACTATTATATATTAGTATTGATTTAATCAACTTGGTTTGAACATAAAATTCTGTTATGACTTTCAAAAAAATCATATATCAAATAGTTTCAAAATTGACACAAAATAGTTTTTAAATATAATATTATATTATTATTTGTTATTATATTCCTAAAAATATAAGGTTCGGCCAAATGACTTATATAAGGATATATATATTAATAATAAACAATTTGGGGTTCGTTTGGCATGTTATAGTATGTGTATTAACCATATAGTGTAAGAAAACAAAAAGACACGGTAAAAGTTAAATTATTTAACTTAGAGTTAAATATAATTGATAAGGTTAATATAATAACCTAAACTTGTCTAAAACCTATTGGTTGATAGGATTTCTACCCATCCCCACTTTAGCTTCGAAATAAGACCCTTTGGAACCATTATAAACCGATTTTGACTTTAATATAAAATAACATTTTGAGATATTCCTAAGGTGCCCCTCTCCTCACTTATAAAAGGGCACCTCCACCCCCTCCTCCTCACACCAATTTGAGCACTAAAGCTCGGCCAAACCATGCCAAAATCTCTTCTCCACTTCCCTAGAAACATTCTAGAGGTTCTGTTCTTCCTCAAAGACCAATTTTAGTTCCCTAAGAGGAGGTCTCAAAGAGGCGCTTCAAAGAAGAGGTAATTATCGTTACCAATTCTTTCATATTTATTTCTTCTTCCACTTCTTCTTCATAGGTTGTTTCATTATGAAGTAATAACATCAGTATCACTCATATACTGATATGTTATTATAAGTATGAAACAACCCTATTTCACCATCTATCCATCCTACGGAAAAAGAAATCAACGCGCGTGCGTACATACGGAATACCGTCTCCACGCCGTGGTGTAATCTATTTTCCACCACCACCTTACATGGATGGGTATAATGGTGTAAAGAATAACTATACATAGTTATTACAACATAATATTGACTCTGATATATTGTATAATCCACTCCAATTCAATTCAATATTTATGGAAATGATATCATCGCTCGTGCGTACGTACGGACTACCGTCTCCACGACGCGATGAGATTCATTCTCCATGTTAACCATTTAAGAATGATTATAAAGTATATATAAGAAATAATAATGAAATATATGAAATTATAAAGCTACTGGATTTATGTATATATATATATATATGTATGTCATCTACTTACTTCCATTTTAAGACAATAAGGAATGGAAAACAGCGTTCATGCGTACGTACGGACTACCGTCTCCATGAACGGTGTTTTTAATTTTATTTATCTATCTATTATATATATATATATACTGAATATATATGATATATAAATCATATTCTATATTCTGGAAGTAATTAAATCATGATATAAGTAATAATAATGTCAAGAACAACAAGTCAAAACACCTACGATAAATGAAACGATTTTACCCAAAACGCTTCTTTAACATTGAATTTACAAAAGAACAGGTAATATAATGACATAAGTGAACCATATATGATATCATAACAATGAATATGATTCTTTAATAAGTCAATGACATTATTTAAATCATTATACAGGAGGTTCGGACACGTACAAAGCAAGTCGGACCTAAGGTAAGGGAAAATACCACAATCTCATTTTTATCCGAGATTGTTTATTTGTAAGTATTTACTGGGGTGTATTTAATTATCCACATCCATGTTTCATAAATATGTAATATTATTTCCATCCACCTACAATTGTTTAAATCCATTTTTACCCTTAGGTGAGTTTTTAGTAAAATATATGAAAGGAATCTTTTGTCGTTTTTTTCGTACGAGGTACTTTTTTACTTTTCCGAAAAAAGTACGAAGAATGTTTTTTTTAACTTATACGGCATGAATGGATTTTTAAAACATTATTTACAAGAAGCTTTATTTACAAGTTTTCAAGTTTATTTTTAATCAACTTCTTTTAGTTTATGATTTTATGACATGGTAAGAAAGGAAAAGTGTTTTTGAAGCAGAAAGGATATTTTCTTCAAGAATGGAGTTCAAGGGTTTTATCAAAATTATTTTGCATCTAAGATAATAAAGGGTTCTGTTTTTATCCCTATTATTACATTGATTTGATCATGTTGTGATGTAATTATTTTTATGAATTCCTTTATCTTATATGAATTGATTTATGATGTCATGATGTTTCAAGAATCCCATTTTTGTTACATGTGTTATGCGATGATGTAAGTTTTATGATTATGTGGCACACATAAGAAAGGATTCATTATAAGATGGGTGGGACCTATATCTCCCGCCAATGCATTGGGTAAAGATTTTATATCTCATGAGATAGACATGACTGGAATGGTAGGTTATACCGGTTCAGTAAAATAGGACTGAAACAAGGGTTACTCGATTCAGAAAGGGACTTTGTCCACTAAGATAGTCTTGGCAATGAGTCTTGACTAACAAGAAATGATTCTCTATGATTATGTGTGATTGCCCCAAAGTTTCATGTTTTATGTTATGATTATTGTGATTACATTTCACTGACATGATTTATCCCATGTTATGAAATTTTCTCTCTTTTGCAGGTTATGATTTCCAAAATGTTATGTTCTTATGAATATGATGTGATTGATATTTATTTTGTTTACCCTTACTGAGCATTTGAGCTCACCCTTTTATGTTTTCTTTTCTCCAGGGTATAAAGAAATGTTTTAGGTAAAAAAAAGGGAAGATCTTTATGGGAGATGTTGAAGATCTTTCACCATGATTAGGAGATTACGTTCCGAGTTTCCAAAGACACTAAACTATTAAGATCCTTATGTGTGTGTTTTTGTTATGTACTAGGTATTCCGCAAATGTAATGTAATGTCCATGTAAGTCAAGATACGGGTCTCTACAGTTGGTATCAGAGGAATGGTTTAGTCAACCATTGGAAACTAGGATGCGAGAACTTTAGTGAGATCCCTAGAGATATTTCTAAGGTATGTCTAGGGATGTCCCTAAGGTTAAGTATACGTATAGGTTATAGTACTAGAACTACACTTACGATCATAGAATTTAACCTAAGATGTTAGATATTGAGGATACTCCCCCTTTATTATGTTGTTTTCTCTAGCATGATTTTTGCCTCTCACAATATTCTTTTTGTGTTTTAGTTAATGGAGGGAACCCGAAGGAATTCGGTTAACATTGAATCCAATGGACAAATTGGTTACTATGAGCAACAAAATTGTGTAATTCCTAGAGAGAAAGATATTGTGATTATGCCGAATCAGTCATCGCGATATATTATTAACAAGGTGAAATTTAGTGGTATGCCTAATTCATCAAAGAAGTGGAAGATAAACTATTATTCATGTTCTCATGTTGAGGAGCATAAAGAAAGGAAGATTGAGATTTCTAAAGAAGGGAAGAAGAACCTTGAGGAATACCTCAAGTGGAGGAACTGATGTTATCTGTGTGGAGAAAAGGGTCATAGAGTGATAGACTGTTATGGAGTTCAATGTATTATTTGTGGAGAACATGGGCATTACCCAACTCAATGCCCTGACCTATAAAGTAACTTCTAAATCAAGAAAGGACTTATTCCAGGACAATAATTGAAGAGGATGGATTTAAGTGTTTATATTGGTATTCAAGAATAATGTTGTTGAGGTACTTTTATTGTTGTATTATTCTATTGTGGTTTTCAATAATTTTAAGGTACCGGTAACTATGAAAAGTGATTCAAATATTTTTTAAAGCAGATGATATGTGCATAATGAAGGGATAAGGAGAAAATGAAATGTTTGACAGTATTCATGAGCTCATGATTGATATAAGGACTAAGTGATATCATGGTTTGAGTATATAGAATTTTGAGGATTTTGGTATGTGGAAAGTGTTAACTTTTAACTGCATTCATGTTTTCACTAAGGTATTCAAAAGAATACACGATTAAGGACTTTGAATGTTTGGAATGGGACCAACAAAACATATCTTATGATATATGGGGTTCAACGATGGTATTAAATCTCCGGTAATCATCTTCACTATGTTATGAGAGTGGACTAAAGTATTATGGATAAGCCTAAAGATTGAAATGGATTATGTTGGACATAAATTAGTATTGTTTAAGGATAGAAGTTTTTTTTCGATATTATTGATGGGATGTTATAGTAATGTAGTTTTAGAAAAAGGACAACCTGCAGGACGGGCGACAGCCCATCGCTTCGGACAAGGCTATGGGAATTGAACCCACAACCGAAGTGCGACTGGCCTTTATCGCCTACCACTGGCCTACAGGAAGTCCCTGTTTAGTAGAAACTAGTTTTATTATATTAAGCAGTATGATATATGAAGTATAAGTCCATTTTAGGAAACATATATGATTAATCTCACTATAGATCGACTTATGCATATGATTTTTGCTAACCTTTTGTTTGAGACAGATGGAATGACCCGTCATTCTATCACATGATCTGCTAACACTTCACGAATAACTAATTCAACATCATTTATTTAAGAGATGAAGTGGAAATTGTTCAAGGCACGAACAACAATGAGATTGTACCAAAATAAATTAAGTATTTATTCAAATTCAAATTTTCAACTTTAGGGAAATGATCTTGAAAACCAAAAATGTTGTCCTAGTGATCTTATACCTGATGAATCAGATGGTACCTTATATCATCACAAATCTATGGATTTGTGATTACTGGATTTTCCATAGCCATGTTCTCTACCACTCTCCATCAGAACATGATGGTTAGATTTTTCTTCCATATCCATATTTTCACCTATATGGAAACCCAGTGATTGGTTTATTTGGGTAACCGTTACGTTTCATACTTTTGTTTTTAAAGATTGGTTTTGGTATTCCTTTTTATGATGTGGGTTTCTATTAAAGAAACTTTCGAATAGTAAACTATTTATAACCTCGACGAATTTCGAGGGCGAAATTCATTTTAAGGGGGGTAGAATGTAACAGCCCGAGATTTTATGAAAACTATTCTTTTTAATTTTATTAATGTCTTGTGTTGTACGCTACACCAAAAGGAGCTTGCACAATACGCATCCTTGACTTGCCTTGCATTACACGCAATCGCGACCTTCCTCGATAGCGTGTGTAATACGCAATACCGAGTTTCACTAAACAACGATATGCTATTAAAATATTATTAAAACTAGCCGTTATGAATAGTAATAACCACTTTTTGAAATTATATAAATTTTATTTTTCAAAATGGACTTCATTTTTGGACTCAGAATATCGAAATTAGCCTAGGGTGAAATTTTGGTATTTTTCTGAAAACTTTCAATTTTTGATGAATAGTAAAACCACTAAGTGGTAGGTTAAAAACTGAATTTTGCATAAAACTTAATTTTACCGCTTCTGTGAATGGAATTTCAAAAATCCGATAGACACGGTTGATGTCAGTAAGTAAAATGTGGTTCAATGAGATAAAAATAATTTTTTGGTGAATAGTAACTTTTTACCTTTTTTACCGCGGTTAATAGTAAATAGGGTAACTAAGGGTAAATATGATATTAATATTACCCTAACACATGTCCTAATTCTATTGGACAAGTGTAATTCGACCAAAAACAAACTTAGGAATAAAATATGACCATTTAGGCCCACTTGGATTAGATTAGGACATTTATTATTAATTTATTTAAAGAAGGGTTAAAATAGTTAAAATCAAAGTTTAATAAGTAAATCATTTTTAATATGGGGTTATACATAAGATAAATTCGATTTTAAATATTCATTAGAAAGATAAAACGATTTCCTACATGATGGTATTTTATTTTTAATTTTTAGATATCAAATAATTTAATTTATTTATGACACAAAGATGATGCAGTAATTATCTTATTAATGAAATATTGACATAATTGATCTTATTAACACCAAAATAAATGTAATTTGAGACTTTTTATGAATTAAACTAATTTTATAGGTTACTATTATATATTAGTATTTATTTAATCAACTTGGTTTGAACATATAATTCTGTTATGACTTTCAAAAAAATCATATATCAAATAGTTTCAAAATTGACACAAAATAGTTTTTAAATCTAATATTATATTATTATTTGTTATTGTATTCCTAAAAATCTAAGGTTCGGCCAAATGACTCATATAAGGATATATATATTAATAATAAACAATTTGGGGTTCTTTTGGCATGTTATAGTATGTGTATTAACCATATAGTGTAAGAAAACAAAAAGACACGGTAAAAGTTAAATTATTTAACTTAGAGTTAAATCTAATTGATAAGGTTAAAATAATAACCTAAACATGTCTAAATCCTATTGGTTGATAGGATTTCTTCCCATCCCCACTTTAGCTTCGAAATAAGACCCTTTAGAACCATTATAATCCGATTTTGACTTTAATATAAAATAACATTTTGAGATATTCCTAAGGTGCCCCTCTCCTCCCTTATAAAAGGGCACCTCCACCCCCTCCTCCTCACACCAATTTGAGCACTAAAGCTCGGCCAAACCATGCCAAAATCTTTTCTCCACTTCCCTAGAAACATCCTAGAGGTTCTGGTCTTCCTCAAAGACCAATTTTAGTGCCCTAAGAGGAGGTCTCAAAGAGGCGCTTCAAAGAAGAGGTAATTACCGTTACCAATTCTTTCATATTTATTTATTCTTCCACTTCTTCTTCTTAGGTTGTTTCATTATGAAGTAATAACATCAGTATCACTCATATACTGATATGTTATTATAAGTATGAAACAACCCTATTTCACCATCTATCCATCCTACAGAAAAAGAAATCACCGCGCGTGCGTACGTACGGAATACCGTCTCCACGCCGTGGTGTAATCTATTTTCCACCACCACCTTACATGGATGGGTATAATGGTGTAAAGAATAACTATACATAGTTATTACAACATAATATTGATTCTGATATATTGTATAATCCACTCCAATTCAATTCAATATTTATGGAAATGATATCATCGCTCGTGCGTACGTACGGACTACCGTCTCCACGACGCGATGAGATTCATTCTCCATGTTAACCATTTAAGAATGATTATAAAGTATATATAAGAAATAATAATGAAATATACGAAATTATAAAGCTACTGGATTTATATATATATATATATATATGTATGTCATCTACTTACTTTCATTTCAAGACAATAAGGAATGGAAAACAGCGTTCATGCGTACGTACGGACTACCGTCTCCATGAACGGTGTTTTTAATTTTATTTATCTATCTATTATATATATATATATATACTGAATATATATGATATATAAATCATATTTTATTTTCTGGAAGTAAGTAAATCATGATATAAGTAATAATAATGTCAGGAACAACAAGTCAAAACACCTACGATAAATGAAACGATTTTACCCAAAACGCTTCTTTAATATGGAATTTACAAAAGAACGGGTAATATAATGTCATATGTGAACCATATATGATATCATAACAATGAATATGATTCTTTAATAAGTCAATGACATTATTTAAATCATTATACAGGAGGTTCGGACACGTACAAAGCAAGTCGGACCTATGGTATGGGAAAATACCACAATCTCATTTTTATCTGAGATTGTTTATTTGTAAGTATTTACTGGGGTGTATTTTATCATCCACATCCATGTTTCATAAATATGTAATATTATTTCCATCAACCTACAATTTTTTAAATCCATTTTTACCCTTAGGTGAGTTTTTAGTAAAATATATGAAAGGAATCTTTTGTCGTTTTTTTTCGTACGAGGTACTTTTTGACTTTTCCGAAAAAAGTACGAAGATTGTTTTTTTTAACTTATACGGCATGAATGGATTTTTAAAACATTATTTCCAAGAAGATTTATTTACAAGTTTTCAAGTTTATTTTTAATCAACTTCTTTTAGTTTATGATTTTATGACATGGTAAGAAAGGAAAAGTGTTTTTGAAGCAGAAAGGATATTTTCCTCAAGAATGGAGTTCAAGGGTTTTATCAAAATTATTTTGAATCTAAGATAATAAAGGGTTCTGTTTTTATCCCTATTATTACAATGATTTGATCATGTTGTGATGGAATTATTTTTATGAATTCCTTTATCTTATATGAATTGATTTATGATGTCATGATGTTTCAAGAATCCCATTTTTGTTACATGTGTTATGCGATGATGTATGTTTTATGATTATGTGGCACACATAAGAAAGGATTCATTATAAGATGGGTGGGACCTATATCTCCCTCTAATGCATTGGGTAAAGATGTTATATCTCATGAGATAGACATGGCTGGAATGGTAGGTTATACCGGTTCAGTAAAACAGGACTGAAACGAGGGTTACTCGATTCAGAAAGGGACTTTGTCCACTAAGATAGTCTTGGCAATGAGTCTTGACTAACAAGAAATGATTCTCTATGATTATGTGTGATTGCCACAAAGTTTCATGTTTTAAGTTATGATTATTGTGATTACATTTCACTGCCATGATTTATCCCATGTTATGAAATTTTCTCTCTTTTGCAGGTTATGATTTCCAAAATGTTATGTTCTTATGAATATGATGTGATTGATATTTATTTTGTTTACCCTTACTGAGCATTTGAGCTCACCCTTTTATGTTTTCTTTTCTCCAGGATATAAAGAAATGTTTTAGGTAAAAAAAAGGGAAGATCTTTATGGGAGATGTTGAAGATCTTTCACCATGATTAGGAGATTACGTTCCGAGTTTCCAAAGACACTAAACTATTACGATCCTTATGTGTGTGTTTTTGTTATGTACTAAGTATTCCGCAAATGTAATGTAATGTCCATGTAAGTCAAGATACGGGTCTCTACAAATGACATACATGTGTATGTATTTTTTGGTTGTGAGATGGATATCAGTTCCTAACATAGCTTATAGATGGATATTCACCACTATGTGTAAAATATGAAATTATGGAATGTGGTCCTGATCATTACTTTGGTCTGTTCAGGGAGTCTTTCATGGAAGGCGTTTCAGTGGGTACATGTTATGTATTTTATATTAGTATAATTTGTGAATGGAATATATTATTTGGAAAATA
Organism: Viscum album; assembly: GCA_963277665.1. NCBI lineage: Eukaryota > Viridiplantae > Streptophyta > Magnoliopsida > Santalales > Viscaceae > Viscum > Viscum album. The sequence continues at coordinate 1,065,860,962 of OY728137.1, forward strand.
AATATTTTCATATTTTTTTTCTATACACCCTTCATAATGATTTCAAATAGTTTTATTTGAGTTTATTAGGTGCTGACTTGTTCATATCAAAGTGGTCTGTGTGGTGAGTATCTAGTGTATTAACAAACTGATTTGTATACTCAGACCTAAAAAATGATCTTTTTGTATTTGAATAAATTTTTTATCATTATTCTGGTATGATAAAGTACTCGTGAATTACAATTGTAGGAACTCAATGTGGCTAGAATGGATGCTAGAGGTGAGAGATTAGGTTTAGTCATAGAATGGAGTCTGGGTTTGTTTTAAATTCTGAACAAGATATATCATTGGAGGCTTTTTCTTATAATGTAAAATCAGTTTTTATCATTATTAAGTAATTATTTAGATTATTTTAAATTAGTTTTTATGTTATTTCATTATTTTGTGTTCAATAAACTTTTTCATACCAATCTCTTTCTCCCAACATTGTATATTTTTTAAATCTACGGGTAAGTCACCACCCAACGATATTTCATACCATTTGAATTAATATTTATCATTTAGTGTTTGTGGTATCCACCTATGTTTGTGAAGTTATTAACATAACCAATCTAATGGGTTTTTTTGGGATATTAAAATTATTTATAATATTCAAAAGTCTACAAGCCTATTTTTACTTTTTAACTAAAAGTAAATTTGTTCATTTTTCATAATAAACAAGACACATATGTACCAAATATTTTATAATCAAATGAGTCTAATAGTCTATCTATAGGAATTTATTTGATAAGTTCCTAATGTATATGTCCATGGAGAAAATACCAATGTTAATTGGTGTTAAAATCAATAATTAACTTCATAGTTTGAATTTCATAGATTTCATTATCCATATATAAATTTATAATCCTTTCACTATATTATAAATTTAAGAAATCATTTCATTAATGTATATAGTAATTAAAATGTATCTAATAATTAATAAAAAAACTCAAATTGTGCACCAAATATATTGATTTCAAATTTTCTTTCATAATAGGGATATAATAACAGTTTTCTCGTTCAAAAACTGATCCACTAGGCTGACATTTATCACATCTTCTAACATATAGATATCCATAACTATTAATTATTTTTATAACATTTATATGACTTTAATTATCTGAAAAATTCAATAGAAACTCAATATCTAATACACATGGGTAACAATAGAACATTTATATTTCTATAACATTTATATCAAAATTCATAGAATGATTCTCACTTAGTACACTTATCAATAGTTTATACTAATCTAAAATTAAATTATAGGTTATAAATATAATAGGCCATAAAATAAAGTTCCTGATTAATTAAATATTCTACAATAAAGACATATCTATTGGTGAGTATCATATTTTACATCTTTTAACTACATACCATTAATGAATGTAATCCCTTTATAAATGAAGGTTCCATATATCAGAACGTTTAGCTAGACAAGATCATTATTAATCTATGTAAAAAGTATTCCTTGTAATTATTGTAATAAATTAGTTATATAGGTGTTCCGTTTTTCCAATATTATCACATATATATTTTTGATAATTAAATGGCTAAATATTTTCCAAAATATATCACATGGATATAATTTGAACATTATTCCACTGGTATTCTAATTCATAGTGTTTCCTAGACACATGACATCTTATTAAAAAAACAACCTTTTTTACCTGAATTGTAACACCCCGACCCCAGCTACCCAGAGTCGGTGCATTACTTCGTAACATTGGCATGATCACAAAAGATCAAGTCTCGAAAGACCGATTAGTTTAGTATCCTTAGAAACACTAGATACATTCATAAATCGTACATTACATCATTAAAATAAAAACTACAATAACATGGTCTCCCTAGTCCACACTCATATCCTCACTGACTATTCTTGCAAGTCAGTCATAATACACTTCTTCACATCCTGGGAAAAATAAAACATTGAAAGGGGTGAGCTCAAATGCTCCGTAAGGATAACAATATAGCGGAAACTTTCATAAGAAAACATAAGAATTTAAGGCAATGTATAACTAAAAAAAGCCTTATTGAACTTGAACTTCAACATAATATGGCAAAAGTAAAATAAAATAATGCCATTACTTACTCACATGGATATTCTACTAGACGAATAATCACATGAAATATCAATAACCACTTTCATAATGAGGGAATGTATAATGCCATACATTCTGAAACATTTTGTCAAGGCCTCGGCCAAGACGTCTAAAATGATTAAGGCCTCAGCGAAAACCATAAATCAAATTGGGAAAGGACCTCGGCCAATTCCACGTCTAGTTGTCTCATGAGACCTACCGATGCATTGAGGAGCTATAGCGGGCTCCACCCGTCACATATTAAGTCCAATACATTCCTCATATGAATAGGTTTAAACATAACATAAATATTCGTATTAAAACTAGCATACGAAATGTCAAATATTTCTCCATAAACTATGAATGGTATAAAAATAACACATCCACAGTCAAATTTTTCACAAAATGTTCGATAGAAGTTTTGTATCATAAATCAATTTCAATTAAACTTAAAACCCATCAAAGGATGTTGACATGGATGAAATCAAAGCTATTTGAGAGAAATATCTCTCCTTTTTTGAAATCATTTAAAAGTCCCATAATTATAAAATAATTCATTTACCTTGAAAATATTCTTATAAGCTTGTAAGGGAAGCTTCGACGAAGTTATAATGGTGGAAAATAGCCGCACCCGACGTATAAGTTAAAACAAATTCTTACCTTAAATTTGTCAAAAATGTCAAAAAGTACATTGTTTGGAAAACGACGGTAAGATTCCTTTCAAAAACGTAAAAGGGTATAAATGACTATAACCCATTTTCCATTTAATAGTAAAATTGTTTTGAAAGAAATTTTTAAGAAACATGGATGTGGATGATAACGAGGTCCCAGTAGATAATTATGTATAAACAACCTTGGATAATGAAGAGGTTGTGAAGTAAACCCTTACCTTGTGTCCGACTTGATTTGACCGTTCTTTAACCTCCTGAATAATAAACTACAGTTAATATCTACATTACTAAGAAAATTTTTCATGTTCATTATCCCTTTTATATCACTTATTACAATGTTATGAACATTATGTAATTATTTAGGTTAATAACGGTCGTTTTGTCGATCTTTGGTACTTGACTCAAAAATAGACTTCTGATAATTACGAGTAGTTCATGTGGTGAAATATCCGTTATATCCAGAATTATATTCATGATATAGATATCATATATCTCATATATATCCAGTATATACATTCATTCATAATATTTCATGACATTTAGAGGTAAGAAATGAAATGCACCATTCATGGAGACGGTAAGCCGTACGTACGCATGAACGCTACTTTCATTTCTATTTCATATTTAATGGAATGAAGTTATAATTATATAAAGTTATAATATAATTCCAGTATAATATAATGTATAATACCATTTACTCCATCCTTTATACATCCCACATATGGCATTAATGATTCAAATCACTTTGAAGGGGCGGTAGTCCGCACTTCCTAAAATTAAATTATCATGTTTACCCATAATGGAAATCATAAAGTATGCCATAAATGAGAAATACAGAATTATAAGGAAAACATAAACATAATATATGTATCATATATGAAAATATTGTCATCAAAATGGCCACCATTATAGGTGTTAAAAGAATTTGAACAATCATCGTTTTGTGAGGCCGAAATTCACCATCCACAGAAATAGTATGTTATTTAACCATTAGATGTAGGTGTGTGTAAGTGTAGCTATAATACTCCTTATAACAAAATCCTAGTATATGGAGGATACTGGTGTTGTTACAAAAGAGAATAATAAAAAGAGTTTAGGGGGTTGGAGAAGCAAAATAAAACAAAAGAACATAAGAGAAAACACTACCTTTAAAACGGGTAACACTTTTTGATTTGAGGCAAAGGCTTCCTTGGGAAGAGTTCTGCCAAAAGTGAGGCTTCTAGGAGTAAGAGGGGGAAGTTGGAAGAGTATTTGGGAAGAGTTAAGCCGAGCCAAATGGCTTGAAAGTGTGAATGAGGTGGTAGAGGTGGGGGCCTTTTATAAGTGGAGAGGAGGGGCACTTTTAGAAAGTAATAAAATGTTACTTTATTAAACAATGCTTTTCCGATTCTAAAGGTCCCACAATTATATAATTCGAGGCTAAGGTGATAAGGGTTCTAAATCTACTCATCCAATAGGTTTTGGACAAGTTTAAGCCTTGTATTTTACATTATCTTTTTATTTTATTTAAATCGTTAAATAATGAGGTCATCACTGCATCATCATGATGTCATAAATAATTTAATTTATTTAATGTATAAAAATTATAAAAAAAATACTATGATGTAGGAAATATTTTTATCTTTCCAATTACTATTTATAGTCAAAAATATGACTTGTATAACCCCATGTAAAAATTCTTTTAGTAAAACCTTTCATGTTTGTGTCATTTTTTACTTTAACATTAAATAAAAAGTATTTATGTCATTTTCTAACTAAAGTGGCTCCATGGGGTCCCCAAGTTGACCCATGGATTATCTTGGTCGGCCATGACACATCCAATGAGGGTAGGACATGCGTCAAGCTCATCTCATATTATTAAAACATTATTTTTACCTTAAACTACACTAATTACCTCTAATTGCGATTAAGAACTTAAAAGTTACTATTCACCAAATATTATTTTAATCTCATTGAACCACATTTTACTTCTTAATGACAACCATGTATGTCGGATTTTTGAAATTCAAAACACAGAAGTGGTAGTATTTCATTTAAACGAAAAGTCAGTTATTTAACTACCACTTAGTGGTTTTACTATTCATCAAAAATTGAAGTTTTTCAGAATAATGCCAAAATTTCACCCTAAGCTATAATTGATATTCTGAATTCAAAAATGATGTCTATTTTACAAAATTCCAAACATATAAGTTGTATTAATTAATTTTATAATTAATTCCCGCTGTCACAACAAATATCTTGTTTTTAAGAAACAATTTATATCAAAAGATTGGCAATTGTTTATGTCCAATTTCAAAGTTAAATTAATTCTAATGACCACCATTGGATAAAATGGTAAAAATATATTAAAATTATACTTTAAAACCACTAAATAGTATAATTTATCACAATAAATTATTTTGATTAAAAAAGTTGTTTTTAAGTATTTTTCACTATTCATCAAAAATTGGAAGTTCTCAGAAAGTTACAAAAAATTCAACATAGGCTAATTTCGATATTACGAATACAAAAATGAAGTCCATTTTGAAATATAAATTTTCTATAAATTCAAAAGGTGTTTATTACTATTCGTAACGGCTACCTTGATTAGTCACGGTGTGTTATAACTCGAAGTTGCGTACAATGCAAGCTATTGCATTATTGAATGAGAAGCGTATTGTGTAAGCTCGGGGTGTTACATTATCCCCTCCTTCAATAAATTGAGTCCTCGCAATTTTAAATTTTTCTTTGAAAATAAAAGGTTGAAAATAGAAAATACCTTTGTGGAAAACCCACATCGGAAATAAGATTAATAAAATTTAGCCTTAATAAGAGGGAAAGGGAAATGAAAAAGTCACCACCCAATTATGATCTCGATTAGGAGAACATTGGTGGAAATTAGAGACATATAATTGGAGGAAAAACGTAAATATTTGTAGGGAGTGATTGAGGTCATCAGTCACAATCAACTGTCAAATTGAGGGCCTCACAGCATTCAATCTATGTTGATTTAAAATATCATCAGTTCAACAAGACATAAGGTATTAAGATAACACATTTTTTGTTTTAATATCCCTTTACTAAAGTTTAAGAATTAATTCATTCATTGAATAAGAGATAGGTATATATATATTTATGCTCGAAAATTAGAGTTTCAACCTTCAACTCATCTTTCACTCAAAAGATAATTGAACTCAATAATATTATACTTATCCTAATTTTATAAGGTTAAAAATGTTAACACGTACCATTTAGATAAGTAAAATTATTTTGAAATAACCAGGGACTTCCTGTAGGCTAGTGGTAGGAAATAAAGGCCTGTCGCACTATGGTTGTGGGTTCGATTCCTACAGCTTTGTCAGACACGACGGGTTATGCCCCACCCTGCAGGTTGTCCATTTCCTAAAACTATAATATTCCAAAAATAATCTTCATAAATGTTTTAACCTTAAACAATACTATCCAAAGATCAACTTAATCCATTCCAACCTTTATAGTTATCCAAAATACCTCCATCCAGACTTTCTCTAAAAGGTCTCTAAATTCCAAAATCAATTGTAACCTCAGATTCCCCAAACAACGTAAAGTTTCTCTTATTGTCACATACTAAAAATATGATTACCTTAATCATATTAAATCCATAATGAAAACAAAATGTAATGCAGTACAATCCTTATATATATATCACATTATTATTATAACCATAATCTAGTTCTTGAGTCCAAAAACACAAATACAATAATTATTCCGCTTCAACTGTTGTAACAACATAAGATTGTCCTTGATCCCTTGGCGTTTTCTGATGTAAGTTTCCCTGACGCTTAGAACATTCATTTGCATAATGCCCCATATCCCTACAATTGTAGCATTCAACATTGATAGCCTCTTTCTTTCCCTTGCAATCACTTGCCTGGTGACCTTTTTCTCCACATTTGTAACAAACTCCCATTCCTTTCAGGCAAGCACCGGGGTGATTCTTCCCACAATTATCACATAATGGAAAATCCTTCTTTCCCTTTTTCCCTTTATCCGTCTCTTTTTCCACCGTTCTCTTCTTTTCTTGCCTCGCTTTAATGTCATGAGACTTAGAAAATTCCTTTTCTGTCTTGATAGCACATGAGACAATATCTTCATATGTTGAGAACGATTGTGATACTAAAGCTCGACGGAGAAATGGTTTTAACCCATCAAAGAAACCATCAATCTTACTTCTCGGGTTACGTATATAATCTGCAGCATACCTCGCTAACCTTGTAAAGTTGGCCTCATACTTTGTGACATTCTCATCCTCCTTTTGTCTCAGACTCAGAAATTGTCTTTCCATATCTGCTCGACGGTCATGTGGAAAGTATTTTTCTAAGAAAAGATCTTTGAAATCTCTCCATTCCATACTTGATAATTCTTCATCTTCCTTTGTATTTTGAATCAATTACCACCATTGATCAGCATCTCTAGTGAGGCGGTAAACTGCCATGATAACCTCTTCCCTTTCACTACTCCCCAAGGCATGGAATATTTTTTTCTAAGGAGTTTATCCATTTCTCAGCTACTAATGGATTTGTACCCCCATTAATAGTTGGCGGTTGTTTCCACATGAAGCGTTCTAACATTGATCCTCCACGTTGCGGATCAGGGTGCTCCATACGAGTAAGGTTATTATTCATAACCTGCGTGAGTTGTCCCAGTATGGTGAGAAGCTGATCAGCACCAGTTGTATCACTAGCTCCACCACAATTATCTTGAGCAGGAGGGCAATCCCTACATGGAGTGTGTGCATTGATACGGTTTCCATTCCTTCCACTAGGCGCCATTTCTATACAATGGCATAAACTAGATTAGTTTATGAATCAAAATACATAATTCCATACTTATAAAATACTTAACATAAATTGAACTAATTATGGATATAATCCATAATTATAAAAATGTTTTCTTTGAGGAAGTATATACTCATAACCCTTCATAGTGGTTTGTAAAGAAAATGATAATTATCCTAAGCATATCCCCCGGGAGTGTCGTAACCAAGAGTGCAGCGAGGCCCGTTGTCGTGCACCAGTTCCCGTTCGAGTCTAGCTCAAAGCGGTGTTTTTGGGTTTTACCCCTTGGTACATCTGTTCCAGAGCCGCCTCTACCTGCTCGTATCCAGACAGGGATGTATTACTCGGAAAAATCACAAAATCTCTACAATACCAAAATTTTAGGAAGTTCTTCTATACTAATCCTCAAAGTTCATCTTAGGTCTACGTGCTCTAATCAGAGTTTGTCTAAATCTAGCTTCCAAGGTTTGTACTAAACTTCCTCTGATACCAATTGTAACGCCCCGACCCCAGCTACCCAGAGTCGGTGCATTACTTCGTAACATTGGCATGATAACAAAAGATCAAGTCTCGAAAGACCGATTAGTTTAGTATCCTTGGAAACACTAGATACATTCATAAATATTACATTACATCATAAAAATGAAAACTACAATAACATGGTCTCCCTAGTCCACACTCATATCCTCACTGACTATTCTTGCAAGTCAGTCATAATACACTTCTTCACATCCTGGGAAAAATAAAACATTTAAAGGGGTGAGCTCAAATGCTCTGTAAGGATAACAATATAGCGGAAACTTTCATAAGAAAACATAATCATTTAAGACAATGTATAACTAAAACAAAAGCCTTATTGAACTTGAACTTCAGCATAATATGGGAAAAGTAAAATAGAAAAATGCCATTACTTACTCACATGGATATTCTACTAGACGAATAATCACATGAAATATAAATAACCACTTTCATAATGAGGTAATGTATAATGCCAGACATTCTGAAACATTTTGTCAAGGCCTCGGCCAAGACGTCTAAAATGATTATGGCCTCAGCCAAAACCATAAATCAAATTGGGAAAGGGCCTCATCCAATTACAAGTCTAGTTGTCTCATGAGACCTACCGATGCATCGAGGAGATATAGCGGGCTCCACCCGTCACGTATTAAGTCCAATATATTCCTCATATGAATAGGTTTAAACATAACATAAATATTCGTATTAAAACTAGCATACGAAATGTCAACAATTTCTCCATAAACTATGTATGGTATAAAAATAACACATCTACAGTCAAATTTTTCACAAAATGTTCAATAGAAGTTTTGTATCATAAATCAATTTCAATTAAACTTAAAACCCATCAATGGATGTTGACATGGATGAAATCAAAGCTATTTGAGAGAAATATCTCTCCTTTTTTGAAATCATTTAAAAGTCCCATAATTATAAAATAATTCATTTACCTTGAAAATATTCTTATAAGCTTGTAAGGGAAGCTTCGACGAAGTTATAATGGCGGAAAATAGCTGCACCCGCCGTATAAGTTAAAAAAACATTCTTACCTTAAATTTGTCAAAAAGGTCAAAAAGTACATTGTTTGGAAAACGACGGTAAGATTCCTTTCAAAAATGTATAAGGGTATAAATGACATTAACCCATTTTCCATTTAATAGTAAAAATGTTTTGAAAGACATTTTTAAGAAACATGGATGTGGATGATAACGAGGTCCCAGTAGATAATTATGTATAAACATCCTTGGATAATGAAGAGGTTGTGAAGTAAACCATTACCTTGTGTCCGACATGATTCAACCGTTCTTTAACCTCCTGAATAATAAACTAGAGTTAATATATACTTTATTAAGAACATTTTTCATGTTCATTATCCCTTTTATATCACTTATTACAATGTTATGAACATTATGTAATTATTTAAGTTAATAATGGTCGTTTTGTCGATCTTTGGTACTAGAGTCAAAAATAGACTACTTATAATTACGAGTTGTTCATGTGGTGAAATATCCGTTATATCCAGAATTATATTCATGATATAGATATCATATATCTCGTATATATCCAGTATATACATTCATTCATAATATTACATGACATTTAGAGGTAAGAAATGAAATGCACCATTCATGGAGACGGTAAGCTGTACGTACGCATGAACGCTACTTTCATTTCTATTTCATATTTAATGGAATGAAGTTATAATTATATAAAGGTATAATATAATTCCAGTATAATATAATGTATAATACCATTTACTCCATCCTTTATACATCCCACATATGGCATTAAAGATTCAAATCACTTTGAGGGGGCGGTAGTCCGCACTTCCTAAAATGAAATTATCGTGTTTACCCATAAAGGAAGTCATAAAGTATGCCATAAATGAGAAATAAAGAATTATAATAAAAACATAAACATAATATATGTATCATATAGGAAAATAGTGTCATCAAAATGGCCACCATTATAGGTGTTAAAAGAATTTGAACAATCATCGTTTCGTGAGGCCGAAATTCGCCATCCACAGAAACAGTATGTTCTTTAACTATTAGATGTAGGTGTGTGTAAGTGTAGCTCTAATCCTTCTTATAACAACATCCTAGTATATTGAGGATATTGTTGTTGTTACAAAAGAGAAGAATAAAAAGAGTTTATGGGGTTGTAAAAGCAAAATAAAACAAAAGAACATAAGAGAAAACACTGCCTTTAAAACGGGTAACACTTTTTGATTTGAGGAAAAGGCTTCTTTGGCAAGAGTTCTGCCCAAAGTGAGGCTTCTAGGAGTAATAGGGGGAATTTGGAAGAGTATTTGGGCAGAGGTTGGCCGAGCCAAATGTCTTGAAAGTGTGAATTAGGTGGTAGAGGTGGGGGCCTTTTATAATTGGAGAGGAGGGGCACTTTTGGAAAGTAATAAAATGTTATTTTATTAAACAATTCTTTTCGGATTCTAAAGGTCCCAAACTTATATAATTCGAGGCTAAGGAGATAAGGGTTCTAAATATACTAATCCAATAGGTTTTTGACAAGTGTACACCTTGGATTTTACATTATCGTTTTATTTTATTTAAATCGTTAAATAATGAGGTCATCGCTGCATCATCATGATGTCATAAATAATTTAATTTATATAACGTCTAAAAATTATATAAAAAATACTATGATGTAGGAAATCTTTTTAGCTTTCAAATTACTATTTATAGTCAAAAATATGACTTTTATAACCCCATGTAAAAATTATTTTAGTAAAACATTTCATGTTTGTGTCATTTTTTACTTTAACATTAAATAAAAGGTATTTATGTCATTTTCTAACTAAAGTGGCTCCATGGGGTCCCCAAGTTGACCCATGGATTATCTTGGTCGGCCATGACACATCCAATGAGGTTAGGACATGTTTCAAGCTCATCTCATATTATTAAAACATTATTTTTACCTTAAACTACACTAATTACCTCTAATCGCGATTAAGAACTTAAAAGTTACTATTCACCAAAAATTATTTTAATCTCATTGAACCACATTTTACTTCTTAATGACAACCATGTATGTCGGATTTTTGAAATTCAAAACACAAAAGTGGTAATATTTCATTTAAATGAAAAATCAGTTATTTAACTACCACTTAGTGGTTTCACTATTCATCAAAAATTGAAGTTTTTCAGAATAATGCCAAAATTTCACCCTACGCTATAATTGATATTCTGAATTCTAAAATTATGTCTATTTTAAAAAATTCCAAACATATAAGTTGCATTAATTAATTTTATAATTAATTCCCGCTGTCACAACAAATAGCGTGTTTTTAAGAAACAATTTATATCAAAAGATTGGCAATTGTTTATGTCCAATTTCAATGTTAAATTAATTCTAATGACCACCAATGGGTAAAATGGTAAAAATATATTCTAATTATACTTTAAAACCACTAAATAGTATAATTTATCACAATAAATTATTTTGATTAAAAAAGTTGTTTTTAAGTATTTTTCACTATTCATAAAAAATTGGAAGTTCTCAGAAAGTTACAAAAAAATCAACATAGGCTAATTTCGATATTACGAATACAAAAATGAAGTCCATTTTGAAATATAAATTTTATATAAATTCAAAAGTGGTTATTACTATTCATAACGCCTACCTTGATTAGTCGTGGTGTGTTAGAACTCGAAGTTGCGTACAATGCAAGCTATTGCATTATTGAATGAGAAACGTATTGTGGAAGCTTGGGGTGTTACATTAATCATAATGTTATCCACTTCCACAGGTACATAGAGATTATTTTTCATGCAAATATTTGTTTGGTATAACTTAACCAGTTTTATAATAGTGATTATCACATGTTTTTTCATTAGAATGATTTGCACACGTAGTATTTGAGGGGTATTATCACAATTTTAGTATACAACTCATAAAAATAATATCCATAATTATTATTTGAAATTAAAAATTTATTATCTCGTGTTTTATTCATTTATTTATATGTATAGTATGACAATTTGTAAGAATTAATTCATCATATAAATTTTAGCATACATATAATTCATATCATAAAAACAGTATATACATTGTAATATTAACAAAGGTATAATAAATAAATAATTTATTTATTTTACAATCATAATATATCAACCTGAATACTTGATATTTTATTTAGGTATAAAAAACACTCTATTTTTAATTCATAATAATAATATCCTATAAAAACCACATACACTATAATCATTATTATATAAAAAAATAAAATTTTAATTGTTTTTCTTATATCATATTTTATAAATAATAGTATATATATTAAACTATGATTTAATAAAATTATATTATAGGAATTATCATAAGTGGCCAATCATATTTTAAAATATATGCTTTATTACCTTTTTGAAAGGACTCTTTATTGTTCAAAAGTAAAATGAATTTATCCTAGCTTTTGTTAACAATTATCAAACCATAAAAAAAATTTCAAATTAATATATGTTATTAGTGGTATGTTATGACCAATACAGTCACATTGTATGACTAATACAAACACTAAATAAAAAAATATGACATCCTTTATCATAAATAATGATAGATTGGTGCAATGGATAACACATAACCAAAACAAATCTTATATCTTGATATTTATATTAACACATTATGTTATACAAGATTTTTGTTAAATCAGTATGAAACAATTTTTCATCACTAGTGGAAGTGGCTTTTATACCATTGATGGGATATTGTTGAAAATATCATGCTCATAATAGCTAAAGAACCCCAATAAACAACCATATCCATCATAGAAAATTTAATATTTAAATGGAGATCATAAAACTAATATGCATACAATATATATATTACTCATAATTGTTAAACGATGGGGATGTAATATGATTGAGTTTGATTATTGATAAATTGTACTCACGTCCATTCTTCCATAGCTAGTACGCTGATGACTAGAATTTATGTTCATTATGTGAGGATCCATTAGACACTAATTGTCTATTAAAACATTTTCCATAAAGTAAGATAGATATGGGAATGTTTTAAACATATTTAAATTTAATATGTTTAATACAAAAAAATAAGAATCACAAGGTTTGAAAATACTGTTGGGAAAAAATGGGCCAAACATGCACCATCTGATTTATGAAGGGGAATCTCACAAGAATAGGTCAAGCGATTAGGGAAACCATGTGCCAACCATGAAAAACACCAATGAAATATGGTTTGTAGTTTAAGAATTTCTGTGTAGTCCCTTACCCATGAAAATGGAAAATCTTGTGCCCTATATCACCACACATTCCAACTTTTCATTGTTAGAGATAACATTATAGCCTTCCCCCACATGGTTTCCTCTAACCATGTGGCTAGAATATTTCTCCAAAAGAAATGTCATAGGGATTTGAACATGCCACAAACACCCCTGAGAACATCAGTCACCCAATAGGAATTTGTATTAGCTCCAAATTAAAAAATGAGGCCAATTTTAATAGGATCCATACCTTTTTCAAAAAATAGTTTCTTATAGTCTTCCACACATAAATGAACTCATCAATGATTTGATCTTCCAAGGGTAGTAATTCTCTCTCAGAGAACAACTCTATCCACTGGTCACATACATCAGCCTCATGCTCCCAAGTCTTATCCAGTATATGACCGTGATGATACAACACTAATGCTAAAGGGATAGACTGGCATCAGAGAGACTACATTATTTGGTCAATGATTCATATAAGATACTCCTAAAATATATCATCAAAATATATCTCAACATCATTAGGATAAAAATCTTGTTATGGGTCGGAATGATAATTGTGAATGAATAAAACATTGAAGACATCATGTATGGCACAATATCAATAAGGTAATAACAACTGATAGGCTACCATCCTAACTCCTTAAAATATCATAAATGGTCCTATATAACGAGGTGAATGATTACCTTCATTATGTATCAATATATTCCCCATACAAGGTGATACATTCAAGAAAATTATATCCCAAACCTCAAACTCTAGAGGAAATCGATAACGATTGTCATATGGTTTCATTCTAGAAAAACCAATAGTTAGACACATCGCAATCAACTGAACATACTATAAAGTATCCTTCATGAGACGAGTACCTAGTAGGGATTCCTCTCCCTCCTCTATGAAACACAAGGGTGAACAAAACAACCTACCATAAAAGGCCTCAAAAGGATCCATCTGAATCCTAGCCTGGAAGCTATTATTATAAGCGAATGTGATGAGAGGGATATTGTTCTCTCGAGAACCACTGAAATAAAAGAAAATTTCTTGGATCATGTCCTCTAGATCATGAATCATTCATTATAAAAATCAATCGATCTGAGGGTGAACATTTATTCTTAGAGGAACCTATGTACCCTTATCCTTTTGCATCCCCTTTCAGAACTATGATGTGAAACAAGTGTTCCCATCATAAACTATAGTATGAGGGAGCCTTTGTAGTCATATGATCACATGGAAAAAGTTTATATACATCTCATAAATTAAGAATGCCTCTCAAATATCCAATAATTTCGTCTCTTTCTCATGTTTATCAATGGAAACACAAACAACATCAATACCCCTATGAGACCTCGATAAACTCACTAAAATGTCCATGAAAACATCATCTCACATCCATTCTGGGAGTGGAAGTAGTTATAACAAGAATAAAGGTCTGTGGTTCTTCACCTCCACCTGATGAAGAGTTTAACACCTAGTGATAAATCATGAAAACATGTATTTAATCTCAAGACACAAATACTTGCGTAACATATCTCGATACATCTTATAGATTCCTAGATGAACTGACCACTAAGAAGCATGGGACTCTCACATCAGTTTGTCTATTATATTTGTAAGAACCCATAAACATCCATGTATATGCAAGATTTATTCCCTTTCCACATACCAATTTTAAGGTAGGTTTTCTCCTCAAATACTCCCACAGTGAATAAAACCTTCTGAAACTAAAAATTTATTTCTCTTCACCATCTAAAAGAGGGATGATGTAATTATTATGGATGACTGGTTTGACAGCTCATGACTACCATGAAACACTTTATGAAACTCAGATAAGAGTGAAATCAGTTTCTATTCATCACTGGCTTATTATATGTTCTATTCCCCAGTTTTCCAACCCAACGCATTATTTATGGTATTCCCATTTCCATGCATATAAGGAAGATCAAAATATAAAGAAAAAAGTTATTCAACCCATATTCACTATATGAGATTCAATTCTTATTGTATAAAGATATATTAATGGATATAATGGTATATAATAACCAAAGAAACACTAATCTATTATACAGTGTCTCTTGAAATATAAGTCATGGAAAACTACTTTTTCTAAATTCATGAACCGAGAATTTTCTCTTATGAGACCTCACCTATTGATATCCATAATTAACAACTCTATCATCCTATATCAGCACTACTACTAGGCTGATTCATAATGAATCATATAAATCTACATATCCTTTTCCATGCTTCGGTTGAATCAAAATATGTGAAGATAACAGCCCTCATTGCATCCCTAGAAAAGAATTATCACATGCTTTTGACCACAACTACATAAAACCATCATTTTTATTACCAGTAATAGGCGAATTATGGTGTGATATGTCTTTTATGAAACACTTTTAATATCCATTCCACCCTATGAAACATAATATATCAAAAACATTATTGGGATACTACATGGTAACCACACCACTGACCTCCTCTGAGGAAATAGGTAGTCATGAAACTGAGATAATATGAAAAAAGAGTGATCTTTTTTCATTTAAGAAGTTTCACTTAGTTAGATTGGCATAAATATGATCCTCCTTTGGTGTACATAGAATGATCTTTAGGTTCATACCATGGATACTAGGAGTGTGAGAATAAACCATGATGATATCCAAATAATATTATGAAAATGTAATATACATATACATATATATATATATATATAGTGCTGGAAAACACTATTCATCAGAGATACGAAAATGGTGATCATGTTCATAAGCCTAAACCCCATAACAAGCTACTCATACAGAGCATACCTCTTATGGAATGTGCTATGTGGTAACTCTAAAGGCCTAATAACACCTAATAATACCCTAACCTCATGTTGATCCTAGAAAACTCCCAAGAACCTTGTATTTGGCCAAAGATATATCATTTATGTGGTAATGGATACAGGATCGTGACTATGATCTAGTTAAATGATATATAATCCACAAAAAAAATGAAGGGTCCGGTCCTCATTCATAGAAAAAAGCACGGGTGAACCCCAAGGGGAATTATTGGGGCATATAAAAAACTTGGACTATAAATCCTCTAGTTGATGGTCATGATTCAAGATATTAGCAGGTTATGTCATAGATAGAATAATAGACACTAGATATTCTTCATGAATGATCTCAATTAAAACCTCACCCTCTTCCTCAAGAGGAATTATATATAAAAAATTGTTGGGAAAGAAATACCTGAAATGATATCCAACAGGAGGAACATATTCCAGGTGTAATCCTTACTCCTCTATGAAGATACATGAAATCTAGGTCGCCATTTAACTTATTCCATGATGCTCTAGTGTATCTCTAGTATCCTTGAAATCCCACTCACCCATGTGTAGATAACTATTTCCCTCTGATGATGCCAATGATAACGTTCTGTGATAATATTCTACCAAGACATGATACAAAACAAACCAATCCATCTGGAGAATGAAATTAATGCTTATCATCTCGAAAAAAAGTGGCCCATAATAAGATATTACTACATAAATCATACAGATATTCCCTACATTGTCATATTCCATCAAATAGTACTCCCAATAATGTATCAAGGGTTATTACTCCATACTACTATTATATTTCTAGCCAAATACTTTCCACAACAAATAAAGAGATGTTTGGATGTGAAGCACCTCTATCAAATAAATAAGATACTAAAGTAGAGTATACTAGACCAGTACCTAATAATATAGATGGTCTTTTAGCCTCATCCTTCGGTATCAGTTGTAGTGCATGAAACTGACCGGAAATAGGTCGTTGTGTAATATTTGGGCTACCATGATCATGACCACTCTGCTTGCACTACTAATAATTCGAATTCTAGCCAGTGTAGTTGTGGCCTCCTCTTAGTCATGTTTGGGAAGTGATACTATAACTCCCCAACTAACATGGTATATAATAATATACATACATAGGTGGATATGGTTCATATCCACTTACACTAGAAGATAATTGAATGTTCTGACAGAATCACTGAAGGTGACCCATATGAATGCAAACCCAGTACACAATAGTGTCTCTATCACACTGAGCCTTCAGATTCCCCTGTCTTTTACACTAATGGAAAACCAAATTGAATCTAGTACGAGTACTATGGTAGACACTAAAATAATAATAAACATCAAGGTAATAATTTCTTCTATTAGAAGAACTACTGGAATTCCATGGCATTGATCCTTTATGCTTGGTACTATCATTTTCCCCAATGTTTCCCTCATTGATGAGAGACTGATTGACCTTTTCAGTAAAATTTTTTAAATATAATACATTAAATAGGGGAAACCTGGTATAAAATATCCCATCTATGATTTCTCTAGCACGCGAGAGCTTATAACCGATTAGAAACAGAGAAAATTGCTATAACTCAGTGAAATAGGCTAAATACTCCCTAATCTACATGAAAACCATATCAATATTCCAAAACTCTCTCATTCAGTTTGCCCCTGACATATGAGGAAATTAATAATCATTAATGGAATTCTAGAAATTAGTACTTACCATTCCTATTTAATAACCAGATTGTGTAACTATATCTCACCCGCACTATTCTGAATCGAGTTGCATGCATATAGAAAGCATCACCCAATATTTTAGAGGTGTCTCAAAATACTAAAGAATATAAATATTGACATATATTCAAGACATATCAGCATGTGAACCACTATAACCCATGAAGGTGGGAAGATTTTTCTACTGGAACTCATAGGCCTGATTAGCCACCGCACATGCTAGCCCTGGAGAACCTTGTATGGACATCATTAGACATAGGAATTTATTAAAAATATAATAATCAATGACCAGATCAAGTACAATAGATGGTTCCTCATGTGTAACTCATGTTGGTAATACATTTGTCTATGGTCCCACCACATCTGTATCATGGACACCGCAACACTCCTGGAACATGACAAAAGAAAATCAAGGTGGAATTTGTCTAAAAATTCAAAGAACATAACTCAAAAACACAGAAATTAAAATAAATAGAAATATAATGAATTAAAAAATTGGATTGGATCAATTCCCACAGTATACTACCTTAAATAAACACATATAATTTCTAGTTTCAGTGTGTTCTCTATGTTAAAATTATATCGGTTTCAATAGATAAAGGCCAACTATACCTTACCTCGTAATTTATTAGAAGGCATTTAATTTTATAATTCATGTTTCATGTTTAAAATTTCATTGGATTATTCATATATCTCAATGATCATTTAAATCATACATATATTCCTAGTAATTTATGGCCTATATATCTTATCCCTAAAATAGGCATCCATCTAATATTAATTATCCAAGTCTATATTCGGTCACATCACATAACAGGTTATACAAAATGTCTTGACCCAATAAAAACTCAATCCAATACACAAGGGCCGATACACCTCCTGAATAGAAATAGGAAAATCACTCAATATCATCCAACTAGTAGCACAATAATATATATAAACAAGGATCACTCAAATGTCATAGACATGTTGATTAATGAATGTAATGCAATTCGCATATATGGTCTGGAATATTCATGGCATGTGAATTATAATCAGCTATAATGATGCAAGAAAAATGTTCCTTACCCTCATTTAATTGGGAAAAGGATGAAATAAAATCCCCAAGAACAATAATAATATTAATCTCAACACAATATGTGTTTCAATCAATGGTTTAATGATATCAACAACAATTGGAAAGTGTATGACGACAATTATAATTCATGATGTTCAACATTTATCCTAAACATTTGTAGGTATTCCCAATAATAGATCATAACCAAGTTCAGTTTAATTTATAATATCATTAATATTGTCTCCAAATAATAAATAATGAATATGAATGCCCTTTTAACAAATTCAATTGCCTTGGACTCAGAATCTAGTTAGAGGTTCCCTGATAATGGTGAGTCACATGGCCTCAAGTGCATATATGTGAATTCTTGAGTCTTTTGACTATAAGAAAGAACCTAAGGTGTTACTATGGGGATACTATTACTCCCATTAACAAAGTCATGCATGGTGGAAAAATAATATAATAGGTAAATATCTAAAGAAGTATATACAGACAGAAGGAACTATAGAAGTAGACTTGAATAATAAAAAAATGAAAAAGATAATCACATACAAAATAAGATAATAATATATTTCATGTATCTATAAATCTCTATAACATGTATATAATTTATTATACAATATAATATACAAAAAAACCTGAAAATTATTCCAAAACCCCATCAAAGAATCCCTAGTTCCATCTCGGTTATCTTCTACTGGCTCCAACTTATGCAATCAAGAAATCATTTGACTGAAGTGGTACACTTCCTTTGGTCAACAACTGCATACATTTAATCTTTTTAGGTTATAATCATGTCCCTAATAGGGTGTGAGGTAAAACATAGTATGCCGCTACCAAAATCATCTATACCATCCACTCTGTGTAATGAAAATTGAAATAATTTGAAATCATTCAAATATAAAATTGAAGTATTATGTTAATGTAAATACCCAAGTACATGCTTCATCCTCAACTAGTGTATGACCATGAAACAAATTCATTAATTAATATAGTTTCAATTATTTTAACTACTTCGTGTGATTTATTACAAGTATTGACCTCCTGAAATGCTAATAATATTAAGGATACATCATATAATAAGTCATCTTGTAATTCTAATAATAATGAATGGGATCCAAGGTTATCGTCGAGGAATCCATGACCAATGTTGTGGAGAAAACATAGTAGTAAACTGTTTCCTGACTAAAGGGGTTATAGAGTAATCCAAGGAGTGTTATCCAAGGTATTCCAAAATAATAATTCTATCTGATTCTAAGGAATAGATCCAAGGTAACTCAAGTAATGTGGTGACTAGGCCCATGGGTGTATCAAATGTGCCTCATGTTTGTCGACATCACGATGGATCCTAGGAGTTTATCCAAATTATCCAATAGTGATAATTAATGAGTTATCCTTCAATTTCATACATGATATCCCTTTATAAAAGAAAATTTTATTCCATTGTGGGTCTCACCCTTTGATATAGGCATCCTCAAATCGTGATTGTGTCCACACATGCTGAAGTATTTCCCCCAGGAATACAAAGGATAACTCATGTATAACCACTCCTATAGTAATGTCAAGGTCCATATATAATTATGAACCTTAAAATTGATTAATTTTATGACTATGGATATGTAGTAGTCATTATATTTGATTAGACAAGGATTTTATTCCATTACTATCAAACAAATTTCAAGGAATCTCAAGGATAAAAACAATGGTTTGTTTAGTATATGTCATATTCATTTTATAAAATGATTTTTCAATCCATATCCATTCCTTAGTATGACAAGGACCAAGGGAAATGCATCCATTTAATTAATTCAATATTTAATTACATGGTTCCATACATTACATTACATTATCACGATAATTCAATCTACGTATGAGAAACCATGAGAAATTCATTTAAAATGATCTTTCCCAACTGATATCAAATATATACTCTTTTCAATTACCATTAATGACTGATTTATCATGTTTATGAACGTAACTGAAGTGGGTAAAATGATACTAACACATTCAATGGCTAATTTAAGACCAATTAAATATTTATTAATTAAATAAATATTACCACCAGTAGGTTCAGTCCAAATGGAACTGGAAAGGTGGTGTAGATGCACATAACAGGCTACTAAAAGCATAAAATATGGAAATACCCTACTTGGTGTGACCGGTGTTGTCGACATAACAAAAAAATGAATAATAATTTGGAATGGGTCATATAACACAATTCTAA
This sequence comes from Viscum album, assembly GCA_963277665.1. NCBI lineage: Eukaryota > Viridiplantae > Streptophyta > Magnoliopsida > Santalales > Viscaceae > Viscum > Viscum album. Next base: position 1,065,882,111 of record OY728137.1, read on the forward strand.
TTACTACAAGCATGGAATATAAATTTAGAAGGTCATGCCTGATGAAATCTATGTGCACACATGGACATTTATAAAATAAAGAATCATGTGGGTTGAGTTTTAAATCACTTATCTCATACTCATATGACTATCCTCATCCAATATAAGTCTCTAGTAGGGGCTTGATTGAAATATATCTGAAGAAAGGTCCAATAACATAAAAATAGGTCATATAATCTTTCATGAAAATAACATCGTTGAGATAAAGGCGATTTAATAATGACTAAAAATGAAATAATAATGTATCAATGTGGATCCAAAAAGAAGAATAGTGCTTCGATCAGAAATTAGATAGTTTTTCAACATCCAAAGCAAGAATAAATATTAATGGAGAGAAAATGAGAGAATGTGAGTGGTGGTTATCCACTAGAAATTAAAATAATGGATAAGGGTGTGTATAAAACATAATTTAAGGATAAAATCATAAAATCAACCAAAAATGGGAATCACGCTATCTGGCCACATAGTGGGCCAAACAATGTGAAAAATGTAAGCCATATATGATAGTTAAGGGCATATCCCATGGATAAGAGACATGATTAGGGAAATAATTCACCAAAAATGAAAAGAAAAACATCTACAATAATTTATGCAGTTTTTGAACAGCCATGTTGCCCTTGGTGTAAGTTTATGGGAAACCGTACACCATGTATCATGCCACTGTTCAAATTTACATGGTTATCCTGCACGTGTGGCCTACTCCACATTGTTTCTTCTTATTGTATCGACAGACTTCTTCTCCCAAAAACTAGGCTCTGGGATCTGAACAAGCCTCTAACACCCCTGAGACTCTCATGAACTCATTTCGTATCTTAATTTGGCTGAAAAAATAATCATACCAAATTTAAAATCATTCATACCTGAGTAAAAAAACTTGGTTCTTACACAATGTGTCGCCACTGACATACGTTATCCCTAACATATTCCAGTAGGATAAATATGATTAATAAATGTTTCATTATTACTAATATGTATTTAGTTTATTAAAATATTCTTATTTGGGATTCACAATCGATGGTAAAGAATTCATAAGAAATTGATTTTTTTTATAAACAAGAGATCATATATTATATTTTATATATCATGATATACTATACAATATATTCATCCCCATACCATTAATAGTATATTCATATTTTTTTCTTTGAAAATCATCATAACATATTTTATGTTTTCATGTGGATGAAATATATTGTATGATTCATGAAATTTGAGTGAATATTTATCATTTATTACTAATAAATAATGTATGGTGAGACAAAATAAGGAAACGTTGTCTTCCAAAATGTTGATAACTATTTGATCAAGAATAATGAAATATTGATAGATTTTTGGTTTCATGATAAATAAACACTTTTTATTGACCATAAATTCATATAGAAATGATCTATGTAATTATTTTATAATTTTTGGGAAATGTAAATCCCCATTGTTCATGTCTAGTAGTTGATAAATAAAAGGGATTTATGGACTCAATTTTTACATCTTTAAGGGATATATTCGTGAAAGAAGGGGATCAAGTTTGAAATTTGATTCCATAACAAAAGGGGGTGATTATATTATTTATTTGACCTTATTAGTTATCAAATTTATAACATCATTATTATGATGAAAATGTTATTGATAAAATTTTATATAAATTATTTTTTAATAATTTTTAATATCATGTGGAAAATGTATCATGTGTTAAGATCATGTTGATTATTATAGGTCTTGTAAATTTAAAAAAATATCATCTCAATGAAATTTGTACAGAAATGTGAATGATTTTTCATTAATGATATATAATGATCGGTTTAGAGAAAATGAACTTTTTTCATCAGTTGGGAAGTGCCAAGGTTCTAAAAGTTAATTTAAGTAACATTTCAAAATAAATATTTAATAAATAGATGATGTTAAAAATAATAAATATCGCATAAATATCGCATTATGCTTCATAAATGGATTCTAATAATCATTTGACATATGCTGATAGACAATGTCATGGATATTTTCCAATACATTTGAAACCAATATAGGGATATCAATTATAAACAATTTAATAATATTCATGTCATGAAAATGAAAGAATATAAATCAATCATTATTTTTAAATTAGAGAAGGTATTTTCATCATCTATAATAATGTGTATGTGTCATATTACATTGAACCTACATGATGATTTTTTTATTATATATATTATTTATTATCATTTGATGTATCCTAGTAAAATAATGATATACATGTTGTTTGGACCAAATGGGATTGGGATTATATTAAATTACTAAATGATGATATTATTGTTCAAATTGAAATTTTTAGGCAAAGAAAATAAATCAACCCACTTTTTATTTATGTTTTGTGATCAGCCTGGACAACATATTCAGAAAATTAGACTCATAATTTTAAGGAAAGTACACCATATTGAATATAAGTTTATTGGAAGAAATAGTTGATCTTACTGACGTCGGGTCTGAAATGAAATATAGATCCTAATGAGAAGATGACTTGGAATATACATGGTTATGATTAAAACCTATAACATCATCTGTGTTTTTTAATTCACTAAAATCAAATGTAATTTGAGAAACATGTGATGAATGAATAATAAACGAATGTGAGAGTTCTACCAATCGTATCAAGGGTCAATTGCAAAGAATGAAGTTTCCAAAATAAGTGAGTTACACTAACTACCTATGTTAGTTAAAATATTCATTAACTATCCAAAACAATTTAATGTCATGAGGACGACATGATACAATTAAAGGTTTTTAGAAAAAGAAATTTACTAAACAAAAATAATTCTGGTTTCACTTCATCTGTGTGAGATCACCACACACAAATTCGATTAAATACTGGGAAGGTTGATCATAACATGGGGACGTAATGGTTATATTATTTTTAAACTAATAATTCATAAGAAATAATTATTTGGATAATGAAGAATGTGTGCGTCACAATGAGATAAATAATGTAATGTTTTTGCTAAAGTCTAAGCTTTTAAACTGGTCCATTGGATGTGGAGTGTCGCCGATTGTTTGAGGAAGAAAAGATTGATGAATGATGTTTTTTATCTTGAGAGATATTGAGACCAATATAATAGATAACAATTACTATTTTTGTGAATGATGAAACATTTTATAAAAGTTAAAAACAACAATGTATTTGTCCATCATCGTGATGAACCATTGGTTGTTTTTCAAGATGGTTAAGAGAAAGAATAATTTCATTAATAATTAGGTCAAGATTAATTGGAATAGATTTTAAATTATTTTTTGAAGTAAATTAGGTAATTCTCTATCATAGTGACATAGATAGTGTAATTAGAATCAAGATCATCGGTCTAGGGAAAATATGAAAATAATAACTGTTTCAAGAAATCTCAAAAGTATTGTCAATATGAGCATGATGTTTGATGTGTTAAGAATAAGTGTTTTTGTGTATTTAAATTATTTTACATGTTGGTATAGAGAATCATACTGAGAAGACATATTGCTATTTATATATTTAATAATTGATGAGAGAAATATAACAAGGTTTATTTAGTTTTGATTTATTCTCATTTTGGACATTAAAATTGGAGTGACTATATCTCTCCATGAAAATAATGAAATCAGTTTTTAAAATTAAAATTGGAATGATGAATGTTAATGAATTAGGAACTGGGATGATGTTGTAAACATATTTGAAAAGAAATGATAATATTTGGGAACCACAGAAAAAGTCCAAGTGTCATCATAATGTAAGGAGTATTTATTGTTCCAGAAAAATGATCGAGTGAGAAATTTTTTCAAAATCTTGACCAATAAACATTTGGATCTCATATAAAAAAAGAAGGATGTTCCTTGTACTTTCTCACATTTATGTATTGTCAAGAATAGATTTTGGGTCACTGAAATATTGTAAAGAGAAAATTCTTACAAATTGTTTTTCCCTAAGTAATGTTTTCAAAAATAAGAACAAAGGAGAAGTGAAAAGATCATTATAAGTGTTTCTTGAATCAGGATAAAAATTATACGAATATTTCTATACTAAGGAAGAAAAAATTTAGACTTATTACATAAGTTTTCAAATAGATTTATATAATTAGACTGAGTAATCAGATAGGGGAATCAGAGATGGAAATTTTACTATCATTAAAAATTCTAGGAGGTTTTTACCTACTTCTTTGTAGGAAATTTTAAAAATTTATTGAATAACATATATGACAAAGTTGATAAGGATTCATAGGAACACGTTTATTGAAATGATAAGAAAATTAAATTACATAATTATTTGTTACCTAAAGCACATTCAACATACTATTGATCATTGTTATACACTAGTATAGGGGTATATTGTACACATTGTATTCCACAAAAGGAATTATTTTCTAGTGGATTGTGTGGTATTGGATCATTTCCAAACCATAACAAGGATGTAGATAATCTTTTTTTGTAGTGAACACTATAAATTTTTATATTCATGTGGATGTGGAATGTTTTTTTGAGAAATTGATACATATTTAATAAGAGTTGAAGGATTTTTCAGAATAGAAAAACATAAAAAAAAACATATATCATTGATTCATACCACCCCCACTCTGTGATACATGATCCATACTGTGAATTTTCTAGGGGTATCATAAGAAGGTTCCCTCGTTCACCTTTTTATAATGTCTTACTGAAGTTATAATGAAGAATACCTATTGTGTTAACATTAATAGATTCCTTTATTTGATCGTATTAACTATCATATCATGAAAGATTGAATATATCCTTATCATATTTCCAATGTGTTTGATGTTATTTAAGCTTTAATAGATGTAATTTCTCCATTTAATGATAAATTTATTATTTCATATATTGATAAGATTAATCTTGGTAATTATAGAAGGAATAATAATTCATTACCCTCATCACATTTTGAATGTGAGTATTTAGAGTTTAAGGTGTTTCCATTTCTGATGGTAACTGTGATATGATTAATAACATTTATAAACTCAATAAATAAATAAAGATGGAAATGATATGAAATTAATTGATGAATTATGAAGATCTAAATATGAGTGATTATGAATCATTTGGTGTCATATTACTTGGGTAAATTAAATTATCACCACTATTAGATATCCTAGTGAAAAGATGATAAAATCTATTGTTTTTTAAATGATCAGGAAAATTAATTGTAAAATGTTTGATGTTATTTTTTCGTCACTGGATGATAGAGATCCAAAAAAATTATCTCTAGATGATTAGTATGACACAACCATTCCTTATGAAATGTTAAAAGAAAATTTTATTAAAAGAAAAAACCAGATTTGATAGCGAAATTTTTTAAAAGGATACCAATAATGTAAAGTCAAATATTATTCCTGTTGATGAAAAATTTTCTAAATCTTATTCCAAAAATGAGGTATTTAAAAATACTGTTTAATTTTTATCCTTGTTTTTGAAAAGTGTAAAAAGACGAACATGTAAATATAAAGGTAAACTCCCCTTATAAATTTTTCAATCTTTATACATTTGGAATGTTGTGGATAACTGACCTTAAATAAATAATGATGTGGATATTAAGGAAATGATATTAGTATCAGAATATCATGTATGAAATAGGTTGATAAGGCTAAATCCTAATCAAAATTTAATGATAGAAAATTATTAAAATATAAAATATGATGTTACTTATATAAACATGATGTAGAAAAGAATAGGGAACCTGAATTATAAAAATATTTTTAAAAGGATTGTGAGAATAATTTCATTGTATTAGTAAACATTGATGTCTTTGGAATTAGTAGTTCTAAAGAATAAAAAACTCGATTAAAATATAATTTGAAATTAGAGTTGAAAGAATGTCTAATGAAGTTGGGGAGGCTAGAGAAATAAATCATGAAGTTGAAACATAAATTATCTTTGATATAAGGTCTAGAATGTTTTCTAATGATAAATCCATGATACTAGGATAGATTGATGATTTTATGAAACTAATAAAGAAATAAGAGTATTGTAATGGACATTTATATGTAATTATTAAAGAAAAATACTACGAGTTAGATGTTGTCCAAAACATTTTCTAAATTTTATAATTTTGTAACATGTTTAAATAATTATATCTCTATATTTGGTGAAATATCTATAAATTATAATCCTGAAAAGAATGAAAATATACCTTAAAAGGTCGATAAGAAAGAATAAATTGTTTCCGAGTTGAAAAATAATGAGAAAGATAAGTACATGGAAAAGACCAAAAAATTGGAGAAGTTATAAGACTCAACAAATTTTTAGACTAATATGAAATAGAAGATTCCATTTACTTACAGAAAGGTTGGTGGTCAATAAGGTTCTATTAAGTATGATAAAAATATTGTTGAGAAACATGATCACAACTATGGACACTATGAATTTATTAGTGTAAACTATTCGTTCGATGTCAAATTCTAATATTATGTTGGATTCGAGTATGTACAAAATATTTGTTTGTTTAACCTTAAACATTACTTGTCTTTCACAAATTTTAGAAGAAAACTTTTAAGGTGGAGACAATACCCTCAAGGGATGACATCTAAAAAGGATGTTTTGATGAAATTTTAAATGTTTAGAATCATGGTGTAAAATAGATTCCAACCTATTGAAACTATTTTTAACTGTTTCAAACAACATACAAATCATGTAAAAGGATTTCTTGTCTTTTTACCGGCATAAATAAATTGTTAAAAAATCTCCAAAACTCAATGTTAAAAACATTAAGGGAATAAAAATGCTATTTTAATAGAAACTGATCTAAAATATATAAAAGGATAATGTCCTTGGGTATTGGATCATGATTGATCTTTTAATATGAATGTATACTTAATTTTTTTGAAAAATTTGAATGACTTCAAAGAAAGAAAAATAACAGTTTAAAATAATGAAAAACACTGAATCAAAGGTTTTTGATTTGCCATCATTGGGGAAAAAATATGAAATCCAAGAAATACATGTTTATTGATGGGATGAAGCATGACCTTTTAAGTATTTTACAATATTGTGATGATGGAAATAATGTATTTTTCATAATTTATTCGATTTTAATGAAAATATAGAAATATGGTAAGACATTTACAAGAGGCCAACATATATATTAATCTTTATTCTAGGTTGGTGAAATACAAAATTCTTTTTTACTTAGGCATGGTAAAATAAAATTAAGATTGGAAAAAAATTCATTTAAAAATGTGTAAAATAAACATAACTATGTTTTCTAATTGTTTAGAAGTCATGAATGTTTATCCTGAAGAGTTTTTAAGCATGAATACAAGTTTTTTATTTTTTAATCTCGTTAGAACAAACATTGCTTATGGAATTACCTTATGCGAATGCTTTCAGAATTCTCTAAAAGAATCTCATTTAGTGGATTGAAAATTAATTCATAGATATATCAAAAGTACTAAAAATTTCAAAATTAGGTATGATAGTGCAGAATTTATTTATGATTTTGGATATTAAGATACTGATAGGGAAGGAAATCGTGATGATAGAAGATCCACATATGGTGGAGTTTTCTTTCTAGGGAATATTTGTGTTAGTTGGAATAAAATGGAAAAATATCCAGTAAGTCTAAGATTGACTTTATATGAGTATATTGATTCCACTATAGATGGCACCCTAGTTATATATATGTAGTCTCATTTGGAAGATTTAATTATTGAAGCGTTATTACCATTTTTCATGGGTTTTCAAAATCAATGTGAAATAATTGATACCCAAAATCAGTTTCAATATTCGTGTTAAAAATATTTTGACATGAAATATCATTTCAACAAAAAGAATGTGGAGAAAAATTATTTTGACTTAGAATATGTTTCTATATTTGATCATGTTCCTGACATTTTCACAAAAACATTACCGAAGGAACCTTTCCACAATCTATGGAAGAACATTATAAATCATCCCCTTTCTCAAAAATGTTGAGATATGTGTTTTACCCATATCTCATCTACTCTATGGATAATATTTTCATATTGGATAATTTTTTATAATTGTATCTATTGATATGATCTAAACATTTTTTTAGAAGCATGTGTGTTGGGCGAGTCATGGGTATGCTTTAATATTTTCATGTAAATGTGTAAAATATTCTTACTGTTTGATGGAAACATGTGTTGATAATAAAATTAGAGAATTGTAGAAAGGTGTAAAGAGAATATGAATATGTTTTTAGAGTCTCTAATTTTTGAATAAAAGTTTTTTCTATTAATGGTTCTATTTTCATATAATGAGTTTGCTCATATATGCTTAAAATAGTTTATAATTACTCAATAAATTGAGGATACAATGATCAGTGGTATGAGAACCTTGTTTGACACCAATATTTAGTGGGGGAGGTTTTTTGGACTATGTTTCTCAGAAAATATTTTCCAATGATGAATGAAGTTGTATTTAAGGGAAATATATTTTGTTTTCGCTAAAAAATCACCACACTTTAAATTTTCTAGGGATTGTTCTAAAGATCATATTAAGACAATAAGACCCATAATGATTATGAAATTCAATCATATTGACATGAATAATTTTATAAAAAATATTACATCAGAATCACCAGGGGTCTAGACTGAAAAGGATATCATAATGAGAAGATGAATCAAAGCCTGCATGGATTTGATAAAAACTAACAATTCATTACTATTTGGTATTTACCAAAAATCATATATAATTTTTGAAACATGTGATGAAATTTTTATGAATAAAAGGGGATGTATTTTTGATCATACCAAGGTTTGGTTGGACATTAATATATTTTTGGAAGAAGGGGTGATACAATACATCCCATTGTTAGTTAGATGATGCAATGTCAATCCTAAATGTTTTTCAACGTTATGAGGAATTCATGAAATAATAATATGTTTTCGGAAGATGGAAGTTTCTTATTATGATGAATTCTAGTATCCGTTCATCAGTGGGAGATAGCTACAAAAATATTTGTTTGAAAGATAAGAATGATGATCGTAACATGAGAAACTAATGGAGGTGGTTTTCAGTTAGACTAATAATCCATAAGAAAAAAATATTTAGTGAATGAAGAAAGTGTGTATCCTAATCATAATAGAAATTCAAAGAAGATTATAAATTTATTTCTTTAGGAAATAGACCATGCGATGATGTGTGCCACCGATCATCAGAGGAAGAAAAGTTTCAAAAAAAATATTGTTTCTCTTCAGAGATATTGGGACCAATTGAAAAGTGATGATTTAAAGTAGTTGGATGAAATGAAAAATTTGATATAATATTTTTTTTAAATGTAGTTGACCATTATCCATTAGGATGGACTATATGTTTTTTCAATAGGGTCAAGAGAAAAAATAATTTCTATAACAATTGGGTTAGGAGTCACCAGACATTAGTTGAAACCAGTTGTCAGAGTGAATAAAATACCAATCTATTTGACTAAACAGGAAAATTTAACTAGATTAAGTATCATAAAACTAGTAAAGTTGGAAAAGAAGAAATGGATTAAGTAGACTCAAAAGATATTTCAAGGGGTGATTGAAGATTTAAGTGTTGAGAAGAAGTGTTTTTAAAATATGTTTTTTATTTTATCAGTTGGTGTAGATCATCGTAATGACAAGGCATATGTTTCATTCTTAATTAAAAATTTGTGTAGAGAAACGTTATAAATTTTCATCATTTTTATTGATATTTATGTGGATAAATAAAATCAGAGTGGCCATATGCATCTATTATAATGACGAAATCAGTTTGAAAAATTGTATTTAGACTGAAGAATGATAAGAATGTCTAAACCAAGATGAATTTGTGAGAATATTTTAGAAGAATCATCTAGAGTTGAAAAGAAAAAAAAATATTCCTTTGAAATGTTAGGAAAATTTATGATATGGGAAAAATTTTGTGTGAGAATTTTTTTTAAAATCCCACCGAGCCCATATTCTGATCTCCTATAAAAATAGTAAGTACCATTTAATTTATAACACAAATGTTTGGCTGAGGGGAGAAGGTAGAGAACCGAATGATTGGATAAATATAGATTTTTGGGACTATTCCTTCATGATGAAAATTTCCAGATATAATATGAAATGATAACAGATAATAATAAAATCATATTTTTGAGAATCAAACTGATAAATTGGACTGTGATTTCATGATTGAGCCACAAGTAGTTCAAAATTGTTTCAACAATATTTAGAAAAGTTTACAAAATCAGACTAAGAAATCAGATTAGGTAATCAAACATATAAATCGGATTTTTTATCATTCTAAAGTCTACGAGTTTCTTACCTTCTTTTGGGTAAGAATGTGAAAAATTGTTATGAAGAAGACTTTTTTGGAGGTTGAGGAGGTATCCTAATAAAATGTTTCATAACATCATTCGCAAATTTTATTACATAATTTCATTATAAAATAAGAGCATTAATTTATATAGTGAGTGTAGTTCTACATGATTGAATGGGAATATCCTACTCACTATATTCCACTCAAAAATATTGCTTTCTAATAGAATGTGTGGTATTGGATTGATTCCAAACAATACCAAGGATGCAGATATACTTATTGAGTAGTCAACGCGGTAAATTCTTATGTTTCTATGGATATGTGATTATTATTTTTCAATGAATGCGATAAGACTTGAACAGGAAGAAAATGTTTCTCCAAATACAAGGGTACTTAAATAAAAAAAATATCATCGATTCACCCTCAATCGAAAACCATTTTTCATGAAAAACATTAATTTTTTAATATAAATTTAAAATTTTTTACAATATTAATCAAGTTATTTATTAAATTAATATGTGTACATGTTTAAATTATGTCAATTTTTGTTTTGAATGTAATCCTCATGTAATTTTTAAAACAATCGTTATTTTTATTTCATTCAAATTTTTAATGAAATATATTTTTAATGTTTATGACACGAATGGAATTTTAATCCATCATGTAAACTATTTTAATTAAATAATCCATTATTATTTATCAAGGTTATATTGATATAAAATTATATTAATGTGGTTTTATTCTTTTGAAATTGTTTTTTCAAATGAAAAAGGATATTTTCTTTTTGAAATGATTTAAATAGTTTTTAAATTAATGATTTATAAATTCTGATGACTATTTTGAAACAAATGATTTTTAAATAATGATCTATTAATATTTACTGTTAAAAAGTCATTTTTAATGAAGAAGGATTTTCCTCAAAAAAATTACAATGGTATTTTAAAATTATTAATCCATTAGGATAAAATGTTTTAAGGTTATATATTCCTTAAGGAGGATAAGAGAAAATGGTACCATTTATCTTTTTTTATGAATGGTTTATCTTTAAGCTGGAACGATGTTTATAATACCTATTAATCAAACACATGTTATTTAACGATAAGATTCTTATGAAATTTTATTCCTTTAAAGGGTTATTTTATGATGAAATGATGCAATTATTATTATACCTCTATCTTTTCTATAGGTTATGATATGAATAAATCTTTATGAAACCCATTTCATTTCATGGGTAATTATATTATTAATGTTTTTTGATATTTTGTAACACATAAGTATGATAATCAGTATTCAATTGGTGGAACCTATATCTCCCTACAACGAAATGGGTAATGATTAATATCTCAAGAGATTGATAGGCCTGGAAGAGGGAGTGGAATCAATTTAGTATGGTACATTGTCTTCTATGGTGATATTGGACTTGAACCATGACTACTATGATGGTTTGGGTAGTTAAACCCTTCCACTATGATAGCCTTGATAGTGGTACTTGACAACTACAAAAATTATTTTCTATGCTTATGTGTATACAACAAATAAATGTCTAATTCTGATGTTATGCTCCAATGGATCATGTTATTTTATTCCCATTTGATTCATGTATTATGACCATCCATTATTTATTACATGACTCAATATTATGATTTTTGATATGTAGGTTCTGGTTTTAAAATTGTTTAATCATGTTATCATACACTTAAATTCATATTATTCTTATGTGTCTCTATATTTCCCCTTATTGAGTACATTAGGTCATACTTTCTTATGTTTCCAAAACATAGTTTATAAAGATATTTATCACATATGTTAAGCCCATGAAATGTTCTAGTTGTGAATAATGTAGTGGGAGATATTCTAGTATACATATGAACTATTTTCTTTTATTTGACCACATTTCTAAAGATACTATTCCTAAATAATCTTGTATAGGATTTTTTGGTTTTGTAGTAAATTTATTAAAAAATCTATAAAATAATATGTAATATCTCTGTATGATAAGTTTATGTCTCTTTAAAAACATTTTAGAATTGGTTAGAATAAGAAAACATTTAGTGACCAAGGGGATTAGACGTAGTGTGAAAAATTCAAGAGTTGTTTTTGGGTAAAATTTCCTAGAACCTCAATTTGGATGTGTGTGTTTGAAATTGTGAAAGTGGACCCCTTTTATAAGAGTATAAAATGACATTTTTGGAAACAGCTATTACATATTAATAATTCAATGAATCTATTCCAAGGTAAATGACATCTAATTTTTTAAATAGTTGAGTGTGGGGTGTAATTTTTTCTATAAAGGTAGAAAAAGGCACTGCACACATGTTTTAAACATGATTTTAGGTTGTTAAAATTAATTTTGTATATTTTACTCTATTTATTCAAAACTTGGTAACTGATGTTTAATTGTGTGATGTTATGTTTTATTAAATATATCACATTAACCAATAACCAAATTTTGGTTTACTGGAAAAAAATTATCCTCTCTTTAATCTAATTATATTTTTAAAATATTGAAATAATAACATTTAAATCAAAATAGGAAATATGTAAAAAGTTAATTTTAGTAGAAAATTAAATTTTGAAAATTATGGATTCTTAATATTATTTATTACTGATTAGAAATTATATGAGTTAATATTTATTAATTTATCTATTTATAAATAATATTATATCAATTTTTCAATTGAATCAAATTTCATTAATTTAATATAAATTCTTTAAAATTAATAAAAAAATGATTTTAAAATAATTTCTCCCATTAACATGGTGATTATAATGGATACTAATAATAATACTATAAAACCAAAAAATAAAACTATTAATTTTAAATAATATTAATAATATTATCTAAAATATAATAATTTTTTTAGAAAATTAAAATTATTTGTTTTGGGGACTTAATCATAATATTCATATATGTAACTCCTAAAACCCCATTATTTAGAAAATAATATTTTTAACCCTACTGATTTTTTATTATGAAATTATTATCAAATAAATTTATTAAAATGATTTTAATAATATTTTTATTATTCAATTCATTTTTGTTAGATAATAAATTGTGTCAAAAACATCAGTTCATCTTGTTTTAATTAATTAAAAATCGTTAGAAAACAGTTTTCAATAAATCTCCAAATAAATTTTCAAAATTTTGAGAATGAGTTTATAAATTAAAGTTTGTATTAAAAAAATATTCATTAAAATCTATAACATATAATTTCTTATCAACTACATTAAAAACATTCAATGTGTGAAATAATTTCATAAATGTGAAAGAATTTATTAATTCATTAATATCACAATTCACCTAAAACTTAAATACTTAACCAAAATCAAAGAAAATATCTTCAGCTATTTAGACTCAAATAAATCCCAAAAATATTTTAAATTTTTTAAAATTATCATCCTAAATATTATAAACATTATATTTATATAAAATATTAAAATATCATGATATATAATTCTTTTTAAGGAATCATTTCTTTTCATATAATATTTTTTCTTTAAAATTATTAAAAATTAAACATATTTCATTTGATCATATTTTCAATTGAAATCCCTTAGTATAAATAAAATGGATCCTAGAATTGTGTTGTATCCCAAGGATGACTACATTACTCAAAAATGGTGGGAAACATTCCTTATATTCATGATACAAAAATATCATCTAATTCTAAGGATGGAAGGGGATGAGTTATTTAGGATAGATAGTAGTGAATAGTTAGAAAATTATCACATGAAAAACCATCTAAAGAATTTATATCTCATAATTAATCCCTCAATAACACTCCCTATATATCCCTTTATTTACTTGTATTCTTTAAATATGCACACAATTTTAATTTAGTGTTTATGTTTGTAACCTCATCGATGGAATGCAGTTCCCTTAACGGTTTATGCAATGAAATATTATAATTGATGATATCAAACAAGGATAATATCAAAATTCCAACACTTAATTTTTAAATGAATTTTTAATCTTATGATTTCATAGTTTTTATAAAATAAAAAACAAAACATTATGACATTAATTTTTTATATACATTGATTTGATGAGATAGAGACAGTTCAACATCATCATATTATAATAAAGTATATTCCCTAATCAATCTATGAAATATGAATTGGTTTCAATTTTTTCTTTCACAATATACCAATTTCCTAGAATATGATATTGGTATATATATACATATATAGAATTTGGGGGAAACTCTTTAAACTCCCACTTGAACTAATGGGTCATAGATCTTATTATATTTCTTATTATCTTGCATCATTTACAATAACTTTTTAAACTATATAAAAAACATATTTATGATATTTAAAAAACTGTATTTTTAATCATTATCTAATTTAAATATATATAAAATGATTTATAATACCAAATGTGCATCAGTCAAAAAATACCTTTTATAAGCTCAATTAATTTTTGTTCTTTCTATCTGAATTTTCTAAAACTAAATTTCCATTATATTAGACAGAATGTATGATTCCATTGGAATTTTATATATTAAACTTAAATATTAATTCTTGATTTTATCAATGAAATAAAAAATTTTCTTTAGAAAATCATTAGTACTTCTAAATCTATAATGGGAGAATTGATGATCTCAATAAAACAAATTTTTCTCTCCACCAGTTTCAACCGAATTTATTATATTTGAGTATCTATAAAAATATTATCCCTTTTTCTAATATGTTAGCCACATATGGTAAATATAATTTTTTTAATCATGTATGCCTACCTCATTTATTCTTTATTATTTATATATAGACTGGTCTTATTGATGAATACATCAAATTTCATTTTACTATATGGATTATTAAATCATCTGGCCCTCATCTAAGGTATATTGCTACATCATATTAAACTTATCATAATATATCCATACACATCCTTGTTCATTATAAATCAACTTCGATGATGTTAAAATTGTAATATAAAAGGAAAAATCTTATATTTGTCATGTGATAACTGAAAACATGATCATGAGTATACCCCACTACCTCAGATTAGCTATTACCCAGGGAATCTGTAAAATGGTATCAAATTATAATGATTATCATCCTTTGAATCTTTTTGAACTATTGGTATATGGATTAGTTATGAAGCATTCACAATTACTATACCATAGAGATAGTGAGTTACAATTCATGTGGAATACATGATGTGTAATCTAGTACACAAAACACCTTTTCTGACTCATGAGCATAATACATATCTCAATATGATGTACTGATGATTCTAGCCTTATCATTTCCTCCCAACCACAATAATTCTTGATGAACATTGATTAGGTATTTCTTAAATTCATATATTGAGTGATTTTTTGTCATTTATTATAATTTTATAATGGAAACTAGCATAATAAAACGATGATGTTTAGTTGGTATTTTGTATATCATGATATAATTTTTTTATAAACTCTTTTAAGAATATCAAAAAAAATATAAATCCACAATTATAGTCATTTCACATATCATATATAGTGACCCATGATAATCATGATCGGATAATACATATTTTTTAGATAAATAATTAATAAATCACAAATTCACACACATGAAGACCATACTAGTTTAGTGCTTTTTTAAACTATGTCCACAATCTTGTAATTTGTTTAATGATATTCAAAATATCCCATAAATATATTCCCCAATGTAAATATTCAAAAGAATACCCTATATAAAACAATTAATCATAACCTATTTAATTGAAACATAAGAAAGGGTGAGCTCATATGCTTTGTATGTGTGAACAAGGGAGATACTTTGGCATCAAAAGCACATAACTGTATCAGAACATGAGAATAAGAATTGAAAACCATGGTCTGCATGTTAAAAATCATAATATCGAGTCATGGAATAAATAATTGATAGTCATAAGACATAAATAATAATTAAATCAATCAACATTATCAATGGGAGAATAACACAGTCATAATATATAAACATAGGGCATACAAACCATCTTATAACATTGTGAACACGTATAAATAGAGATAGGTTCCCTCATTATGTTTAAGACATGAAATCAAGACCTCACATAAACTTGTGGATTGGAAACCATGTTTAAACATAAAATTAATTAAATGAAATACATGTTAATCAATAAAACTGTGAACATGAAACTACGTGAAAAGATATTCTTTTAAATACATAATTAGGTCCATGCATAACATTGGGAATATGTAATCAGGTTCACAAATAAAATTGTGAATATATAATCGAGTCCACATATAAAATTATTATTATCTAATTTGGTCAAAAAAAAAACATTGTGAACATGTAATATGGTTCATGTATATCATATTTAATCATGAGCTATCAATAATTATCCAATGTATTGGTGGGATATATAGTTTCCACCATTCATATAATTAAATCCATACATATGAAAGTTCTAAGATAAAAAATATTTTTCATATCATTACCCATGTAATGAAATGTGTTTTATAAACTTTCTATCAGATTATAACATTTGGAAAATAGGGATGTTTTATAATCTTTTCATTATTTAATTATTACAAAATACAAGGAAAAATAAATGGTTTTCATAAGAATTTAAACATACTATAAGCCATGGAAGATAAAGAGGACTCATAGAAATTTTGTAATGATATACCACTTCAATAACTAATAATAATGATATCAATAGTTCATATCCTCATCAAATGATAAGTTGCATCATAAGATTTTATCATAGAATAAGAATGATTTTGAATGATAAATCAGTTGTGAAATTTAATTACAAAAAAAATCATTAAAAACACTAATATTTTTTTAAAAAAAATTCAAAATCGTTTTCTTTGAAAGATAGCCTTGAAAACTTATTAGGAAATATATAAAAATCAATTAAAATTTATTGATGTAATTTTTATTTCACCTTCGGAAAAAAAAAGATTAAAACATTTTAAAAATATATTTATTCTAAAATAAACATTACAAAATATAAATGAATAATAAAATAAAATTTATTCGTGATGGTGACAGTTGTCATTCATTCCATAAATGTTAGTATAATGAATTATTATTTACATTTTTTTTGTAAAATTTCAGCATTATTTTTGAAATCCAAATAAATATTACATTAAATATATGTCATTAAAAATGTCAATTATAGTTAATAATTACTTTAACAATTATATGATAATAGTAAATTATTTTGTAAAAAAAATAATTAATAATTTCATTTCTAATAAAATGGATTTTTTATCAATGGGAGAAATAATATCTGATTTTATTGAAAACATTATCTCATTTATTTTTAGTATCAAAGAGTTTGAAAATATAACTATTGTGTGAATATATAATTTATATATAGAGGTTGAAAATAATAACATGTTTCTCGAGAAATTGATCCTAATATATTATCATTTTAAACATAATCATAAACTATCCTGATAAACAATAATATTGTAACATGAAATCATTCACTCTTTGGTAACATTGGATCGTAAGCTTCATGAATGGGAGATATTCAATTGTATATTTAAATGCCTATTTTTATAAGGGTATAAATTATAAAATAAATTCATTGGTTGTATATAATTCACATAAATCAAATAATTTTTGAATATTGAATATGTCTCACAGAAGAAAAAAAATAAAGACATAATTCCATTACATTAAGTATTGAAATCTGTAGTATATGTTATTACCAACTATATAATAAATACATGTTTATTATAAATATATTAAAGAACCATATTTACATATATATACACAATACCATATATTATTGTTTATTACCTTTATAATAATTTTATTATGAATTCCATGATAATTTTATGTTCTGTGTGATAACAATTTTTTTTCATATATGTTTTGATTTGTTATGTTTAGTACTCTTATATTAATCATTATTTAATATTATAAATATGTTTATATGTGATATAAATATCATATATATTAAGTATATTTTTTTTAATCTATATATTTTAGTGATAGAAAATGATGTAAACTCTTTATGGAGATGGTAGTCCATACATACTTATGAACTATGATTCCATTTTATATTTGGATTGAATGATGAATAGAAAAATGGTATATTATAGTTAAATAATAATTTGTATGTCATATATATCACATATCTTTATTTAACACATCCATATTACCTTTCATTAAAATCATGGAAAATTCACATAGCTTTGCGAGACAGTAGTCAACAATACACACGTGTGATGTTATCACATTCCCACAAAATAAAGAGTTTGAAGAAATGTGTGATAAAATATTTAAAATAGTATAATAATATCATAATTATCAAATATAAATAATAAATCCATCATTATGTCCAGACATTAGAGGTGGTAATAGAAAGTCGAATGACATTAGTTCTTTAGGTGGTAATCCACCGTATACACGAAAGATGATTTCGTAACCCATTTAATGGAAGTGGAAATGGATTCCTAGTTTTATATTAAAATAATAACATATCAATGTATAAAATATAAAAGTGTAATAATATAATATTATATAATACATAATTAAATGTGGAAAAAGGAGAAAGAAAAAGGAGAATCATAGTGAAGACGATTACATTGACATAAAAGCAGGTCATTTGGATATATTTTCAAGAACCATAATTTTCCTCTTTAGGTATGCATAGTAGCACTAGAACATGTATGGGTATTTTGGGGATAAATATTTTTAGTGGTTGGTAAAAATATATTTCATCAATGTTGTGAATAATTGGAAGTTGGTGGGGCTACTTTATATTTGGGGGATGGGAACCAACTTGAAACTACATGGAAAATTTCAAGAAGAATCCAATATAAAATGGTTATTCTCATGCCAAAATATTCTATATGACCATAGATACCAACATGGTAAATATTATATTAAAATATTTTTACCCAATAGGAATTTTAAAACTATTTTAGTCATTTTGACAATTATTATCTAAATTGGACTCTCAAGAAACACATTAATATCTTAACCGTGAAAAATCATTTTTATAATTTTCACTATAACTTTTGGTCAAAAATTTAGATGAATTTATTATACAATATAAATTATTCTAATTCCAAATATGCAATCAATTTTTCATAAATCATATAACATAATCCATAAATTTAATATAAGTAATTTGACCCTCAACGTTGATAACAAATATTGGTTTCAAAGATAAAAATGTTCAAAATTTTGAAATGGATTAAAATCAAAATTCAAAACAAAATGATTATATTAAAAAAATTAATAATTGATATATTATTGGACAAATTTTATATAAAATATTTTAAAATAAAATATACAATTTTAAATATGTTTAAGGAAAAAGACTATTTTGTATTATATTTCAGTACTTTTCAAGACCCATCAAAAAATTTAAAACCATTTAAAGATATAAATAAATCACTTAAAGATAATTATAATTTGATTATGTGAAAATTGATGTTTATTTATCAGTTTAATTTTTTAAAATTTTATAAATATTTTTATTGGTGTTCAAATTTATAAAAATGATATTTTCTAAGGAAATAATAACTTCAAAACAAATAACAAATTTACCAAAAATGAAGTACATTTTTAGAAATATGTTTCTTTTATATGAATTATTTTTAATTATTTTTTTAAAATTTTCACTACTATTTTCTATCTATGTTTAGTGGATACGTAATAGTGGTTGTGTTTGAATAAAAATATTAATAGTATATCATTGATCTGTTAATATTCTATGTCTTTTGTAAGTAAATTTATCCCAATGATTCATGTAGAACAATTTTAATTTGGTCTTGCGTGAAATTAAATATTAACATGGTGTTTTTTGTAATTAATTCTACCAAATTAATTTAATTTATTCAAAAATAATAATGAGTAGTTTTTGAAACTCGGGGTGCTACATTATATCCCTCATAAAATTAAGTTCACCCTAAAAATTTGTCATGTAGATTCAAGGAAATGAGGATAATTCTTCCTCATTATTTTAGGATCCCAAATTGAATTTTCAGATTAATGGGTTTTACAAAAAAAACATTGATAAGGCGAGTGGTATTGTTTCATAATTTTTTTTAATTCAATCCAAAATCCAATGACCCCCACCCCAAAAGTATGAAGCTACTATCTACCTTATTAATTTGGAACAGATACGGTACGTTGAATATAAAAGGAACGATCTGTATATAATTTTTAAGTAACTATCCCTAGACATGAAACTCATTTTACATTTTGAATAAAAACAAAAACAGAGTACATGAAAAATTTAAATGATCTGCATCACTTAAATATCATTCAAGGGATTAATCATCTTAACCGGAAGAAATGATACAAAATAAGGGTGATTTCAAATAATTATTAAGGTTTATTTATAGTGGATGATTTCATGAAACATTAAATAATAATTAATATGTAAGTTTAAATAACAGGAAACACATTTCCTATTAATTAACTTATCTCTATTAATAGATAAGGTATTATAAATAAGTCGAAGTAAATAACTGAAAAATATTTCCATTTAATCAATAAACAATGAATGAAATAAAATCGGATATGATATAATTTTAAAAATCACATGGATAATAATAAATAAATTATTAAATAAGAAAATGATTAATTATTGTATTTCATGTCTCAATCACATGATAGCTAGACTTTCAAAACCTTTCATAAATCCATTTAATATATTGGTAGAAAATTGTTTAATTTGGAAAACGGATTTGTCTCCAGATACCTATTGATGAATAAAGGGGAGATATAATTCAAGTACCACACGTCAATGTAGTTCAAAATAACTCCCCATATATCAAAAAATTATTTCTATTCATGAATCAATATGCCTTATCATAAATTGCCTATATTCTGCAAAGGATACAGACTTATCAATATTTAAAAGGTTAATCAAACAACCTTAAAAGTAAACATCATATATAAAAATCATATACGGTTTAATAAATAATCTTATACATCATTAAAGAACATGGATATTTTAGTAAAAATTAATGTTCAATGAAAATTTTCTACCACAAAGTGATTTTTACCAATGAAAGTTAGAAATCACAAAAGAAATTGAGATAGTTCATTAACTTTTACAACATCATAATTTTCAAGAAAAATATCATTGGTTGAAATAATTAAAATTGAAAATTAAAATACCCTGAATTATGAATGAATCATGATATTAATTTTTAGAGTTTCAGTTTATAAACCATATAAAAGGGAATTAGTTAATATCAGAAAATATATCAAAATGGAATTTATATTGAGATGAAATCCATTAACTTACACTTACTTTTGGATGGACATGATTTAAACTACTTTATAGTGTTTATAAAATTTTCATTAAAATTCTCCAAAACCATAATAATATTTAATATATTATATATTATCCTTTTATATAATTTTACAACTTTTTATAATAATGTTTTGTTATATTTATTGTTTCGGGTGTTAATTGTCATGTTTCCTCATGCATGTTTGGTCATTAGAGGCAGGGAAAATTCATATGGTAGATAGATTAATCATCTCAATAATTATAATCATAAATGATTTATCATTCATTATAATTTAAAAATTATTCATGGATTGTTGTTATTAAAAATTCATTACTTTATTATCATTGAGATGGTAGGATGTACATACACATGAGTTACATTTTTATTTTTCAATAATCATTATGGAAAGAATTTATGTGATATATAATCCATACAAGATGATCATAAAATCTAATATACAGTATTATTTATATATATATATATATAACAACTAATCTCTCCGATGATTAAACAAGATTCACATTGCTTCAGGAAGTTGGTACTCCACATGTACATGAACATTATTGTCATATTTCTGTGAGTGAAAAGGAATGAAAATGAAGATGATTAGTTATCTTTAAAAAATGATAAATATTTTATGAATATAAATTTTTTCCATTCATATCACATATAATCATTAACATTATCTTTATCACCTTCCTTGTAAAGGACTAGTAAATGAAGAATCACATCACCACATGAGGTGATAGTCCACTGTAGACGTGGGCAGTGATATCATATCACTTATGGATTGGATGGTGACAAAGTAAATAATATATAATGAATCACGAGTTATAAATATGTTTTAAATATCATATATCTACATTTATTACTTCACCACACCCAATTTTTATTATTTTAATGGATAAACTTATGAAATCTGTTTATGAGGTGGTAGTATGTCGCACACATAGATGATGATTTCATAACCCATTTTAATGGAAGTGAATATGGATTAAAGTAATAAAATAATTTCATAAAATCCTTTTATATATAATAAAATTATATTTTTATATCATAATGGGTTGATAAAAATTTAATAATGTCAATAATGAGTTATAATAATGGCACACGTTGAAGAATATTATATCTTCTTTGGGTAACCTCCATTGGTTTGCACTAAATATTTTCTAGGATGGGTTTCTACCCCATATAAGGCTTATAGGATGAGTGGAGGAACATTGGGAGGAAATTTGATCCAGGATTTTAGGATCAAAATATGTGTGATGGTGTGAATGATATTGGATAGGGGTGGCCCTTTATAAGAGCGGGAGGGGACACAAATGGTATTTTAAAAAATAATTAGGTGCTTCTGGTTTTTCATATTCTGAAAGTGTCCGAAATGGGCCATTATAGAACCATATATGTGTTATCATATACATTTTTCTCGAATAATGTTTTTAAAAAACTCTATAGGTCATTTTTACCCTTATCATTACACATTAACCCATAGTAAACTAATTTTTACCTTAACTGACGTAATTAATTTTTAATACATTCATTATTCGTTTTTTCAAAAAATTATGTCAAACTCCTTAGAAGTTATATAATATTATGATTCCAAATATGCTATTCATTCTTATATATTCAAGTCACATATCCAAAAAAATGTAATTTAAAATTAATCTCATAGATGTGATGAAGACAAATGTTTTTAAGGAGAAACATTTCAAATGATTACAATGTTTTTATATAAAATTTAAATATAAAAATTGTTAAAATGACATAAATGAGATTGTTGTATTTAAAATTTAATTAGTTATAATGTAAATAGAATATATAAAATATGATTACAATTTATAAATTATTTAGTGAAAAACTAGTTTTCAATTAAAATTTAGTATTTTCACTGTTCATCAGAAAAAGAAACTTTTCAGAAAAATCCATAAAATACAACCTAAGGTAATTTCAGTATTCATATCTAAAATATAAATTTTATTTTTAAAAATTAATTTTTATCAGTGGAAAAAATTAAATTTAAAATATGCGTGGAAGGTGTGACAAAACTATCATTGAAAAAAAATAGAGTTTTTTAGAAAACTTTTTCCCTTTCAAATGATTCATATATTATTTTTAATACTAAATAATAAATTACTTTGTGTAAAATATATATTTTCCGAATTTAATTAATCCTATTAACAGTAACGTATTTTATTTCTTGGTTATATTTATTATATTAAATAATAATTTTTAAAAAATATTTCACACTTTATTTAAACTCGAAGTTGTGTGTAACAGAAACTAAACACATGAAACTGTAAATATATCATATCCCAACAATTTTTAACCATTGGGATAGGCTCTTAAACCATTGGGATAGCCTATCCCAACTATTTCAATAACTGTTGTCATGTGGCCCATTGGGGACACCCTAGACCAACAGTTCACATTAAATTGGTGGTATTAGGGGGGTTTGAATTTCAATTTTCCCACAATTCATTGTGAACCATTGGGATAAATTTATGCCAAAGGTTTCAAACCGTTGGGACATCTCTATACCAATGGTTTAAAATGTTGGTATATCTCTCTACCATTGGTTTCCAAGGTGATGGAATTATGTTTTTCCAATGGTTCAGCTTGAACCGTGATAATTGAGTTAAACCTACTATTTTCAACTGTTGGTACAAATATACATCAATAATTATAAAGAGGTTTTCCAATGGTTTTGAAACCATTAGTAAAAATATAAAACAAGAATTATTCAAAGGAATACCAACGGTTTTGAAACTATTGGCATATACACCCCCACCCAATTTCACGCACACATCCTACTATCAAAGACACTGCAATCAAAAACAAAAATCACCCTGCGGCCTACAACCTGCAACCTGCAATCACACAAAAACATTGCAAAAATAGAAAACAAAATGCAAAAACAGATAACTTAAATCACACTGAACACACAGAGACACCACACAAAAACTCACTAAAAACCCAAATTGAAAACACATAGAAAACTCACTTCAATCACCTACAATCACACAGAAATAAAACACAGAAACTCACTGAAAATACACAATAACTTCATGAAACCTACAATAAAACACAAAAACTAAAATCACCTAATGAGTTTGGAATTCATAGCTTGTAGGGATTCAACATTGATCCTAATGAGTGTGAAATTCATAGGATACTCGGATTTAGCCTCCATGTATATGATATTTCTTATGTCATACCTTTGTATTTGATGATGTCACTAAAAATGTGGGAATATCCAAGATGTATTGGAATCAACTCAATGGACATTGAAACTTTATTTCCCTAAGAGAATGAGAATTGGCTGATACTAGATGTTGTTTGACTTCTTATGAAATCTAGAAATTTACCATTATGCCTGATAGTTATTGATTTTTTAGAAAAGCTATGAATTTCTAGTGGACATGCTGCAATTAGATTTCCTAGAGCCATTACCCTAGGAAATAGTGCTTGCACATATGACATTGATATTGGATTTTCCAAAAAGGATGTTAATTTGTTTTAAATGATATACTAGCTGGAACGGTTTCCCAACATGCACAGACACATCATCACTAGATGAGGTATGTGTGGTTGATCACAACTGTCACTGTGGATGTCTAGAAGCCTTATTTCTAAAACATTAAGATTACATATAGGATAAAATATTATTTAATTTATTTTCCAGAAGATACAAGATAAGTAATTGATTTTAATATGATGTGAATATATAAGTTGATAGATGAAGGAATGATGACATTTGAAATATATGTTGATGTGAATAAAGAATGCAGATAAGTTTTCAAAAGATTTTTCCTAAAAAAAATTATTGTTTATCCAATAGATAAATTACAGAACACTAGAAGTGGAAGCTTCAATGGAAGCTAAATGAGATAGACATGAAAAAGTCCATAAAACGTTTCTGGAAGATAAAATATCTATAGAATGTGGATTGAATTCTCCTAGTGATACATAAGATTAATAGTTTCTTACATAATAGCTAAGAAGATAATATGTATGTGTTACAATCAAAGTGATAAATTAGGTTTTTCTATTTTTAATAATTTCTGGTTTATTGAATAATATTATAGTTGTTTCTTAAGAATAATCTATACTAAATTTTTAATGTAAAAATCATCATGACTATTTGAAAATAATTTATGATTGATGATGAGTATGGAATGTTGATTTTTTCTATGATTCATAGAGAAGTATTTTAAGGTTTTGCGATAAAAAAATAAACCAATAACAAGAGATGTAAATAGTTTGGAATGTGAATATAGATATTAAATCAATAAATGCTATATATTCTCATAGAGCATCACATATTGGAAATAAATTCCAAAATCTGAAGTAGAAATTGAATAGGTTGATTTGGAATACTGGAAGTTAGTAATGCTTCATACTTTTTGATGAAAATATGAAATTGTGGGGAATTGATTGAAAAAAATATACCAAATTGCATGAAATAACAAATTCTTTATCCATATTGATATCCTCATCATTTTCAAGAAGGCAATGTACAAATATTCTTCCACAAACATAAAGTGGTTTCTTTGCTTGATAATACAGCTTGTTAAAGATTCTTGACAAGAAACAAGTTGGATGATTATAAACATCACAAATGATTACCCACTATTTTTATGACATTTATGTGAAATGAATACTTATATATTCATTTCAATTAACAAAAAAAACATAATTTTTCAAATAAAAGTAGTTTCTAGTAAATTTTAGATTATGTCAAAATTTTCATTTGAGATGCAACAACAAGAAATTAATCAAACATGGATCATGTATAACCGGAGTATATAAATCCATGTTTTATGTAAAAGTTAAGGATAGATACAAAATTGATTGTATTGAAGATAATACTCGAACAATACCTCCAATCATTTTTTTCATATGGAATTGTTATCAAGGTCGCCAGTCCCATTTTTTTGAATAAAAGGAACTATATCTCAAACAACATTATTAGAGAGCCCATATACAAAAAAACATCATATACATGCTTGATCAATGATGAGTGGAAACAAGTAAGCCAGCCAGCTGAATGATACATCTGCATGACATCACAACACAAATTGAATGAAATTCCAATAAATGCTGTGAATATTTCACAGTACAAGAAGCAGAAAAAATCCATAAAAAAATCAATGAAGATTTAATAGATAAAATTCCAAATAATTGTAAAAACTTGTTATCTATGTGGTGGGAATATTTCCCATGTTTTATATCCAAAACATTTTTTCATAGCCCTGAAAGAGAATGTTTTATCGGCATAAAAGAATTGATTTGAAATAGAAGATAATTCCTTTACAAAACATTCAATTGAACCCTAGAGAGTGTCAAGGATACAGAGCCTCCAGGGAATATCCCCACTAGTCACTCCTTATTTACCTGGAAGTAACCATAGCACCAACCAACTAAACATATATTCAAAAAATGTATATTTTCTAAACGAATAAACACACATTTGATTCAATTACGTAACAACTCAAACATGGAAGGTGTAGAGTTCCTCTATACTATGTGTAGTGGAATAAAAACCCATATAATTATCATTAATTTATTTTGATTCCAATAGTATATGAGATAATAGAATAATTGAGGTGTTTATAATCATCAGGCTACCCTATACGATTGAAGGATTATAAATCAAGAAAAGACAAAGAATAAATTAGATGTGTCTTCTTTCATCAATGGTAAAGTTGAAATTTACCACGAAAGACCCAAAAGAAATTATGTAACAAATATTTCCATAACTTTCCTCCATTTTATAAATAATAGAAGGAATCAAAGAACACAGTTATTGGCTAGTAAATATCCTTATTGGAGTGATAAATCAAGGAGATGGATCAAGACCACGAGGGATAAAAATAGAGTAGTGTTTGGTGATCGATTTTGTAATTTATAAAGAAAGAAATATTTATATCGAAGGGAAGGGGATCAGACATAGTTACTCACTGTATGTTTTAGTAAGTCAAATATAAGGAGGAATAAATATAGTCCCGTTATTGATGATATAGAGAGAGAAATAATATATTACTTATTTAATGATGTAATTAAGTTAAATAAGAAGATATAGGATTCTATATAGTCTAATTTTCAAAAAAGTAGGAATTAGAGGAAGGTGAAACACTAATGTATTCTGATATGAATAAGTGTGTGTACTGTTGTTCATCACCAAGAGGAAGACGGTGCTACTTTCATGATTTTTTTATGTCATAGAGGATAAAGAAGAGTGAAGTAGTACAATGAATGTGATAAGGGGGAATAAGAGATCAATTTCATGAAAACTAACGCATTTTCTGGAGACTATAGTGTAATAAAAGATCATGGGTATTCCATGATTGTGGTATCTTATAGGCGTATTAATAGAAGGTCATGTGTGTGTAGGTTTTTCCATGTCACAAAAAGGATTAGAAACTAATATTGAGTAGTGATCCACGTAAATCATTGTCCTCATTACGTGTGTGTGTGTTTGGATGTCTTTTATGTATAACCAAAGGTGAAAAATGAGAATGAGAGATCCATTTTATCTAACTATAAAAGAATAAATTATAAAGGGTATATAAATAATTAATTTCTTTAAAAATTTCATCAACAATGATTCACCCCACCACTTAGTGTTGCATACAGTGATGCATTAAAATATTAGGGGTAATAAGTTTGACTAATGACACTATAACATCTGTAGGATGCAGATGGATGGTTATTATATCCAAAATTAAATATGATTTCTATTAACATGAATTAAGATGGAGAATATGGAGAAATATTAAGGGGAATTACTAGATCATAGGGTACTCAAAATGGTGATCGTGACATTAGTGAGGAATGCTCCTTTCAACATTTAGGAGAAGAAAACAAATCAAGCACTAATGAATACCTTGACAGGCATGTATGAAACAAAAATTTATTTAAACAAGGTTTTTATGATACATAGGTTTTTTGGGAATGAATTGATGGAATGAAGATGGGGATGCATGGTAGCGAGGCATTGAGATGAAGGAGAAGGTACAAAAGGTGAGGTGGGGAAGGGCCGTCAAGGAGGATGGGATATGGGACTGATGTGGGAGGGATGGGTAGGAGGTAGTGGTGGGGAGAATATGGGGTCGGGGTGATAGTCGGGGGTGGGGTGAGGAATTAGTGAGAGGGTATAACGGGTCGGGAGAGCAGAAATGAAGGGAAGATAGGCATGTAGGTGAGGAATAATGTGGAGGTGCAATATCCTATCAACCTAAAAGTCATAGCTCATGTAACAAAAATATAAGTCAGAATTGGGAAATGAAAAATTAAAATCATGAAATAGTGAACAAGGAGAATTATTCAAACTATAAGATGATTTCAAATTCAAAATTTATCAGGTCAAAAAAATGCAGTTGTGTAGAAGGTACCTGACATAATATGAAGAAACAAAAATATACCATTAAACTATTGAAACCTAATTGGTAATTGAAAAATCAAAATCGTGAAATAAGGAACATAGGGAAAAATTCAAATCATAAATGTATAAAAATTCAAAATGTATTTGGGTGGGAGAATGCAGTGGTGTAGAATGTACCTGACATAATTTGAAGAAGAAAAAATATATAATTTAATTATAAACAATTAACAAAAAATAAATATTTGATATATGTATTTTATAATATAAACCCATTACCAAATTCTAAAAACTTTTATTATGTATTCATTAGTTTTAAAAATTACAGGAGATAAGAAGTTGAAAAAAGAAACAAGATTCGTCTTCTCTATTCATTTAAAAAACAAAATTTCCTCACCAATAAATGAAAACAACTAAAAAAGTTGTCAGGAAACACTATTTAAATAAGCAATCTGAAAACATTTAGATTATGGTTGATAGCACTTTTTGAAGATAAACAATTTGAATAAATAATTGTTGATTTTTTCTATCTCTGAAAAACTGTAAATGGTTAAATTATTTAAGACAATGACATAAATAATGGGCATAAAATCACATTTTCAATAATAAATCTGGAAACTCTTATTAAAAGTCCTATACAACACTTACCTAAGTGATAAGAGCAATAATCAGTTTTCAAAAACTGCTCTGAAATATAACCTTATACAAAAGTAAGCAATGAGTAGTATAAACAGTTTTTAGTAACTACTATCAAAAAATTCCTAACAACAACATAAGTAATATGTTGTATTTCAAAACATATCCCTAATGTAAACACCAGGGAAAAATCACGGAATTAGTTAGGTTTACCTGACTTTATGGGACTACAATGCTGGAAATAAAGATCTGATGCGGTGGAGGCTCTACCACTTCAAAAAATTTAGAGAAATGGCATTCAAAGCATCAGCATAGAATTTATAATAGATGATAGCAAGCACATCAATATAAGGAAAGAAAAAAATAGAATTGCAAACACCTATCAATTCATCTCTGGAAACCAAGGTATGCCCAAACACCTGCTTCTAATAAAAATCCCATAATAAGTCATTCCACTTCACCGCTATTTCTATTTAAAAAGTAATGTATTTTTGATCTACACAAGCCCACAGGAAATTCATCGCTTTCAAGTACATATGATCAACTATGGAATTATTCTTGTGAAAGGTTAACTACTAAAGTTTGATCAAATTCCAGTCCCAAATATTCACACATCGCAATCTCAATATCTAAAAGAAACTTACATCCTTCAATAAATAATTCCCCATATAAGTGTATATTCCCCCCTCACAACAACGTGGTCATATAAAAACTAAGTGTCTTCTCCATTATTTACTTCTCATTTAATGCAAAACTTTCCCAAAAAAATCTTAATAATTCATGCTTGACATTTCATCAATAAATTGGCATGCAACTCAAATTTTCCTTATTTACAAAGGATTTCAAACCTTATGTACACTCCCATCATTTTCCTAAACCTCAACATGAACCCCCCTTAATCTAAAAACTCCCTTTGGAATAAAATTTCAATTTAAGTTATTAAATATTTTTATTCATTTCTCCAAAAAAATATATAACCAGAAGAAACACATTTCATGCTCCAAAATATCACAAGCAGACCTTAAATTCATGAAACTCTAGAGAAAGGTAAAACCACCCACCCTAGTCATGTGTGTGAGGACTAATATGGAAAATTTAAAATGACCATAATATAAAAGTAGATCCTTCACAAATAAAACATATATGAAAACACTTCACTATTGGGGAAAACATAACCCAATGCCTTATGATCTCATTCCAAATTTAGAGGGAGAATAATATGAAGAGATTCCTATCCGAGAAAGTCTTACCTTTCTGATCAAAGTAACTCACGAGAGAGGCAGAGGAGAGGTGATATTCCTATATTTTCTCGTTATATTCTCTAAATCTACTGAAATGTTCACTAAACAATCATATTCAAATCATGGAAAAGGAGAAATAAAAATCAATCTAATAAAAATCCAAAGCAAAAGGCTGGATGAAAATGAGAATGATAGAAAATTGGAAGTAGAAAACCTATTGTTAGATGAAGATTTCCATTGTGGTGATGATCTATGGGAACTGTGTCATTCCAATAGTTGGTCGAAGTTGATCTGTATTTGGAATGAAAATTGGGGTGATGTCCGAAAATCATCTCGACCGAAAATGTGTGCTATAATACATAAAAACATATAATTACTAGAATGAAAATGATCAGATTGTTCATTTTTAAAAACTTGTGACATATATTTTGAATGAAAATGTGTATTCCAATAGTTGGTAGAGGTTGATTATGAGAAAATCTTGGTTGAAAATCTCGGTCTCATACCTAGAATTGGTAATATAAAAATACCATGGAAATACAGTGATGGTGGATGTTGTGGTCACATTCAATTAATCGGTCATTCCGCATTCTAGTATTCGGCCGAAGCGTCATGCATGACATTAATATAATACACTTCAAATAGATAATTTTTTTTAATCTAAAAATACTAGTAACCTGAAACTACATGAACATATTTTTGTGAGAATACAACACATGAATTAATGTGTCACTACCATTAAATCAAAATCACATTCATTGCATTCTAAAATATGTAAAGATGATATAAAAAGGAGAATTATTTTCCAAATATGTTTATGGACTTGATTATACAAAATAAGTGTGTAATGTAATGTATGAATTTGTATATAGGAGTGTAATGTTTACAATACTGTATATTGATGAAGTTTATGGCACATTATATATTTTTAACATTGATATACAAGAGTGTAATGTATGTTTAAACATTGTATGGAACCAAAAAATATTCATTTTTGTTTAAACAATGCGCACTGTTTAATTATGTGTATATACAAGTGTAATCACACAAGTTTTTATATTAAAATTTTCAATTTAATTCTACACACATGTATGTATTTCCCTTAGAAGAAACTATTAGGTTGATCTTCATCCCACCTAGACCAGAATTCGGACAAGCATAAAAAGATAATTCCATTATAGTTCATGAACTAACCTTGAATGCCCAATCTGACATAAATAGTGATATCGTAGATCTGGTTCCCAAAAAACATTTTCCCTCAAAGTTGTAGCAATCTTGATAGCAGCAAAAATTTTCTTCATGGTTACATTATTTCAATGTAATGGTTGTCAAACCTTATTTCATTCCTAATTATTAGGGTTTAATGAAGCTATCTGGAGGGTTTTTATGGCTTTATCATCCCTGGAATACCACGTACTAGAGATGATTGGACAGGATCATCTCTGGAAGGTCCATGACTTTTAGATAATTATTCAAATAAATAGGCTCCTCCAAGGGAGAATAAATCTAAAAAGTTTTTCAATGGATAAAAATGCAGGTTTCCATTTGATCTGTTATGAGTCCCATGATTCTGTTAGAAACATATAATAAATCAATAAAGCACGAAGAAGAAATACATAACACAAGTAGATATTTAATACAAGGTGAGATATATGGCCAACAAAATCCCTAAATCAATAGAGAAAACAGAATATTATGAATGCCTTTTAATGCAGGGAGAAAAGGACAGGAGGTGGAAGAGGCTGGGAGGTTTCCGAGAAGAGGCGTAGGGAGAGGAGATCATAGAGGCGGAGGCGGAGGCGGGGGCCAGAGGCGGAAGATGGGGATGGAGGCGTAGGTTACTACGAGAAGCAAAGGGAGGAAGGCGAGGGCGGATGGCAAAGGAGAGGGTGGGAGGTCGAGGTTGGGGAGGGGAGGAGAGGGTGAAGAGGCCATGTCGTGGGAGACGCGGGGTCGGAAAAGAAAATTGGGAGGGGCAGCCCGATAGAAGATTAAAATCGGGTTATTATACCCAGAGTTTAATCAAAACTATCTGTATATGTAAAAAATACCATATATACCCACAATTTTTTTAAATTGTGGGTATAGATCTGTGGGTATAAATCAATTTTCTACTAGTGACAGTGTTTCATCTAATGAAATATAATATTAGTGTTTCATGAAACAAAAGTTAGACATAGTATTTCATGTATCTGTTGAAATTTATGTGATTGAATTTATTTATAATTAAATATTTCAGAAATTATAACCATGTTATATTATCTTCTATGTTTGTGTGGTCTTTCACATACTCCATTGAATACAAAATTTTTATTTAAATATCTCAGGGTGTCAAATTCTCCCCAAAAAAAATAATGTTATCGTAGATATTTATTTTTGATCATTGTAATTAATGGTTTGATATTTTTAAATACTATCATATAAAACCCCATATTATAAAATGGATAATAAATCCTTCTCTTAAGAAGTGGGATAAGAATGTATCAAGGTTACACGGAATAACACATAACTAGGTTTCCATGTAAGATAACATTACTAGTAAGTGCAGATGTGGATATGGAAGAAAGGTATAAATAATTATGCAAACTGATAGAGGTAATTGATCGAATCTAATTTAATGATAAATAGAATGTTAAGGGGCTCACAACCATAAATTTGTGATGAACTAAAAATTATTTGATTCATCAGACGTGCAACACCAATAAAATTATAAATAAATGTCATTTTATTCAATTGCGCATGTGAAAATAAACACCTTCAGTTCAAGGTAATTTAACACCCCATGAAATTAATGTTAATTTCTTTTAGAATAAATATATTTCATTAATATCATATATTATTTTTATCAATAATATTCTTTTACTTCTTGGGTTACAATAAATACTAGGTTTTACTGAACAATAATATAATATTAATTCTTTTTTATTAATAAGATATTATTTTTCAAGACATTATAATGGGGGGTATGAATAGGATTAAATAAAATATGAAATGATATATCACACAATTTTATTGGTTATATATATTGTAAAAAAATTATGAATAGTTTAACTGAAAAATAAATATTTTTTTTAAAAAAAATTTTTTTTTACAAGAGACATCATAATCATGCATGGCACAAGTAATTTAGAATTTAATATTTTTACATTTAGAAAATATATATAAAAAAATAAAATTCATTTGTCAAATAAGAATATAAAATTTATCTATGGGTAAATTGTTTTTTGGAAAGATTCATTTTTTAATTAATAGTGAAAAATATCGAATTTTAATTAAAAATATCCATTTCATTTAAATAATATATAATTTCAATTTATACATTGATTTGGTATTATCATGAAAATATTTCACTCATCAGTCTATTAATAAAATTTCTTTCATTCGAATCATTTCAAAATTCAATGTTGGTATAAAAATTTGGTCTATATTTGACCACATTAACATTAAAAAATTGTTTTCTCATCATGTGTGTGGAATAAATCATAAATTAGTTTCCGCTACTGATATGAGAAGTATTGTAATAATTTATTCCTTATTTGGAATCAAAATAGTTTATATTATCTAAATTGATCAGGATAATTTTTACCTTAATGATTAGTGAAAAAAGTTAACAACAATTAAAGTGATTAAGGGACCAATGAGTTCACTTAGTAGTTAAACATAGTATATTTGTGTAATAATGGCCCAAAACATATCTATCGCCCAATCAATAGAAATATTTATAATATTAGGACTTTTTAATCCATTTTTATGAGTTTGTGGGACACTTTTTGATGAATTTAACCTATATAATAAGTTATGTATAGAAAAAGTTTAAAAAGATATTTTTCTTCCTTTTATGTTCTATATTAATTTTGGAAAGGGAGATAAACTACATAGGTTAATGTTATAAATATTATTTTTAAATTTATATAATTTTATTTCATTATAATAATATATATTTAATTTGTTTTGTTGAATTATTCATTTAAAATTTCAATTAAATTCTAACATGATAATCATTTAATTATAATAAAATAAAATAAATGATTCCAAAAATATTAAAAGTAGTGTAAATTGATTTAATTACTATGTGAAATTATTTTTTTAGATTAATATATCATGTTATAGATTTTTAAATTAATATATTTTAATTTAACCATTGTCATAGTATTTTTTTAAACTCAAATATATTAGTAATGTTAAAATTAACATTACTACTATTTTATAATAAATGATATTTTGTTAATGGAATTAAAATATCAAAAAATTCTATATACATTCAAGTGAATTATAAATGTTGATAAATTTAAAATAATTTCCATTGAAGGAAAAATTATTCTATTATGATGAATATATTTACCGTTGAATAGTAAAAACCCCAGTTATCGCGATAATGGTTAATGATGTAAGTGTTTCTAAACATTACTTATGCTTCTCATAAAATTAATTTCCAACAATAAATAATTTTATTTATATAAATTAGATATAATATATTACAATATTGCTTCAAAATTACATATTAGGGATAATTTAATTTTATTCTTAATGGCTATAATTATTATTTTAGAAAACTTGCAACCATAATTAAAATCCCAAATGATAAAATAAGGAAAAGTTAGAGTTATGGATTAAAATGCTTAATACATGAGCTATATTGTGTGGTTGAGGTGTGGATCGATGAAATAACTCATAAAAACCATTAATTATTAAAATTTGACCAACTTTAGGTATTATTGAAATCCTAATAGTTAATACTTTTGAATATTTACTAGAATGCCACTCATCTTCAACTATTAACAGGTACTCCCTCCCCCACATCATCGCACTTATGAAGACATGTAGATCGACTATTAAAATCTAAAATCAATCCATATATTAAATCCACTAAAACTAAAAAAATTATTATTGGATTAATGAAAGATAATATGGTTTTAGTTCCGACCTAACTAGGATCCCCAAAGAAGAGGTAATCTTCTTCTAAAAGTATTTTTGTTTTATTTAATTCTCCATCTACATAAATTAAAATTACTCCATGATTATAAAATAACCTCATTATATTATATATATTTTTTCTTTTTTATTTTATGGTAAATACCGTAAAATTCACACACTTTAATCAAATGGGTTACAAAATCATCATTTTTGTGTACGACAGACTACGGCTCATGAACTGATGTTGTTATTTTTTTCATTACCACATTTGAAGGTTTGGAATAGTGAAGAACTTATAGGTTATTTTTTATATATATGATATTTGAGATTTTATTACTGTTATTTAATTGTTATATCACAAATACCAACATTAAATATATTTTGTTGGAATATGATTTTGTGGCTGATGTGTACAGAGGAATACTGCCTCACGAATCTATGTGATTCATTCGTGCATTATATAGAATGTATTAAGGAGGTTTCTAATAAATATATGTTATACATGTGAGAAAATAATTATAATACAACAATAATATATTTAAATCATTTAATTTTCATTATTTTAATACACAAATATAGAAGCAAACTTAATTTATACGTACAATCTACCATCTATACGATTGGTGTATTTCATCTCCTATCCAAAAATTGTGTGTATTACTCTAAATAGATATATTATGAATATATCAAATATACACATAAATGTTTAGATTCTTGAGAAAATTAAAATCATCATATAAATTACATGAACAAAAAATAACAAGTCAAAATATACATGGACAAAAAGGAAATCAAACCCATAAAATAGAATCAAATAATAGATGATTATTTAATTAAGTGATATGATTTTATAAAATGATAATATATGATATTATTAAAATTAAAATATTTTTAAATATGTTAATAATATTCTTAAAACCATTATAGATAATTTTATTGAGCATTCAACAAAATGGGATCATAAGGTAAGGATTTTCGTCTCAATTTCATTTCATTGAGTAATATTGTAATTATAAGGACCTAATTTGATTTATATTGTGTATATGCTACCCCATTAAATGTAATTTAACAAATACATAATTCTTCAAGGTATTTTATGTTTCAATTTGACTTATTTCAACTAAATAGATTTAAATTAATTTTTACTAAGTGGTATGAATTTTTATTACTCAATTCCTTTTTATTGGGATATATTTTATCTTCATTGTTGTTAATATTCTATGATTATATATATAATTAATTGAAACTATCTATTTTTTTATTTCCAAAATATTTAGGTGGATTTTTTTTACGTGTATAATCAATTCATTTGTTGACTCTCACTTCAACATTGTGATCTTTTCAAGGGTTTACTTCCCTGTATAGCTTCATTCCTAATTGATTACACTTGAATATAAACTTAAGGAAATTATTTGATAATTATTCATTAAAACAATAAATTTGTTTCTCCCATTTTTATTCTTGATATATTTATACCCATAGTAACATTTTTATACACTTCATACCTAAAATGTTTTAGAAAATGTTTTATTAAATTTATATTCATTTTCCTCTTCTCTTAGAAATTTGTTTTATTATAAAGTCGTGTGTTAAAAAATTATGCTCCTTTAAAAATTTCAATATTATTTATTAAGCATTATTTTACTAATTTTTTTATTTATAAAAAATATCAGTGGGATCCTCCAGCCACATTCTAAAAAATGGACCTTTCTAATTTTTTTACGGTAGAAAAAGAATTTTCATTATGTCATGTATTTAATTACCCACTAACCTGACATTAATTTCATTGAAACTTATTTTTAATTTTTAAGAGGATATATTTAAAGAAAAGGTTATCATAAAATTTTTTGAAATAATATTATTTTCAAAATGATTTCCAAAATTTAAAGGATATTTCTCTGGAAATACTTTTAAGGATATTTTTTTAGTATTTATATTCATCAATGGGAATAGATAATTATTCTCTGTTTAGTGTGTCTATATTGATACCATCAATATTCTTTCTTATAGTAGTTTATGATTATTCTGACCAATGGTAGTATTGAAATTTACTTCCTTGTATCATTTTATAGTAATTAACATACTTAAAAATAATCGCATTACTATGATCATTAAACATTAAATTTACCATCAATTCCAATATTATTTATCATGGATATGATAATTTATTAAACTATTCGAAATTTTCATACACAATTTTTTATTTTGATATTTTTAAATTGTCGGGGGAAATATTCATAAATCTACATCCTTTTCCTAATTCAGATAATATATCTCTAGGAATATTGATTGATGATCATAATATATTGTTAGAAATATGAAGAGTTATTTAGTTTGGAAGTCATGGTTGAGTATAATTTAATGATATCTGTAGATGCATCAGTTGTCCTATTAGAATAATTAGATGGATATCCTCTACCATATGGGTTTCTAACCATATGTTTTAATGTGTGTCTTGTGAATATATCATGATAGTAATTATGTAATGTGTATGGGAACATGATGAATAATAATTAAGGATTTTTTTCTTTTGAATTCAGTTACTATTACTGGGGAGAGTTTCACTATGGCATCCTCTCTTTATTCATTCATTGTTAGTTCATTGGTTAAATGAAATGTGTATTTTTTCTTATGCAGTTAT